>JAXQQM020084618.1:0-687079 GCA_034641835.2 Pinus albicaulis | reverse complement strand
GGACACATATATGTTGCTGGAAAAGCACACTACATTGAAGTCTTATCAAATTTTGAGGAGGAATATGAAGGAGATGAACCTAGGAGGGGTCACATCACCGATGAAGATGAAGAGGGAGATCAAACACCATCCAGAGATGGGAAGGGATAATTTTCTCCAACAAGTGGGACTCTTGCCTCTTTGAGAGGAGTGTCTAAGTACTTGACCCTAAGAGTACAAGGTTCAATTATGAATCAGAGAGTATCTGTTTTGATTGACAGTGGGGCAACCCACAACTTTATTGATTCTCACCTTGTGCAAAGGAGAGGAATCCCCACTGATACTTTTGAGGGATTCTTTGTGTTGGTCCCAGGAGATAGGACCATGCAATGCATGCAATATGTTCCATCACTCTCTGTCACCATGGGATCCTACACTTTGGTGGATCATTTCTTTGTAGTTGACATACTAGACACCAACATCATCTTGGGTGTCCAATGGTTGATTACTTTGGGGAAGGTTACCACTGATTGGAAAGCCTTACAAATGGAGTGGGTGGACTTGAAGAGGTGAAAACCACAAATGATTCAAGGCATGAACACTTATCCTTCACCCAATGTTTCCACACACACAACAGAGATGGATTTGCACAGCGGAAGCAAGGATCTCACAGTTCCTTCTCTCATGTTCATGAGGATGCTGCAAGGGACATTCTTATCTCATGGAAAGCCACCTGGAATTCCATCAGATTCAGATCTTGTGGGGGAAGCCTCACAAAGTGTTACTCCAGATCTAGATCCAAGAAGGATTGGAGCAATGAAGGATCAAGCTACATCGCTGTGGGAGGAGTAGAATGGGAGGATCAGCCTTCCAACAAACATTTTTGGCATGTGTAATGTCAAAGATGCAATTAGGAACAAGACAAGCACTCCCATGGATGTATCCGCAGAACTGTCTTTGTTCAGAAGTGTGGATATTTATTGGAAATCTCAATTGCTTGTAGAGTATTCCAAATATCTATGTCTGCTCAACTTAGTGTTCCTAAATTGATGTCATAAATTGTCAACCACAGCTAGTAAACTGTTGAAGTGAAGTGCACTATATGTGCCTAGGTATCTGCTTCCTACTTCGTTGTGTTTATTGTTTTTCTAGTGTTTTTGGTTTTGTGTTTTTATGCTAAGAGGAAAAGAACTAAGTTGTTGGAAAAGGGAAGTTATTGGTCACACTAAAACAGAGAAAAATCTATTCTAAACTATGTATAGCACCTAAGAACAAAAAATGATAATTCACAGATTGCAAAACTTGACAAGAAAAATAACTCATAACATGAACTCAATCCAATTCATTTCATTAGAAGTATGTTGGAACAACTTGAGAAAAGTATAAGTTTAATGCAATGAGGTTCTTCTAAGTAAACAACAACTTACAATATCACAGAGAAAATCTCATCCATGGTTAGAAATTTGTTGGAACACATTTGGAAAATATTATCTGCAACATATTAAGGAACCCTACTCTAAATTAACTTATGACACTAAAATTAATCCATTATGCAACTCAAAATGTCACTATTAAGCCTCATTCAAGG
Source organism: Pinus albicaulis (assembly GCA_034641835.2). Taxonomy (NCBI): domain Eukaryota; kingdom Viridiplantae; phylum Streptophyta; class Pinopsida; order Pinales; family Pinaceae; genus Pinus; species Pinus albicaulis. The sequence continues at coordinate 685,512 of JAXQQM020084618.1, read as the reverse complement.
GTTAGAAATCTTTTGGAATAGTTTTGGAAAAAGGCAAGTTTGTAAAATTATTAGAAATTGCAGAACAGTCAAGACTTCAAAATGACATTACCAATTCTTGTTCCTATGATAATGATGTATTAGCAGAGATTAAGAACAAGAGCATTTTGTAAATAATGAAGGCCTTTAAGTCTAATGTAACAGAACTAGAATACGACTAGCTAATAAAACTTAAAATACATGAAAAAACCGAACTAATATGCAATTAACCTCCGAAATACTACAGCTGAGCTAAAATGCAATTAATTTCTAAAATACTACAACTCTATCTCATTCAGTGTTAGTGGTATTTTGGAACAATTCATAAGAACAAGACTGGCTGTAACATTCGATGTAAATGAGCATAAAACATAAAGTTCAGAAAACTACCTAAATTAGGAACGAAACAGAGCTAAAGTTACTTCTCTAAACAATATGCACAGAGCCTCTTGGGCAGTAGGGGCCCTCTACCACCATATTAGCACACGAATATCTTCTAGATTGCTTCAGATCATGTATTAAAGTTTTTCTTCTTTCATTAAAGGAAAACACTTCAAAAACAGAGTATTATGGTCTTGGACAACTTAACAATAAAACATCAACTAACTAACTGTCTTTCGGTTTCCCAAGTTATTCTTATAAGAGAAATACATAACTGCCCTGGAGAAGAAATAGGGATAAGTATATTTTTCAATTAAAATCAAATTAGAACTCTTGTGGAGGCCTCATACTTTGCTGAAGACATCTGTAGAGTCCTTGTCCTGGTAGGAATCTAGTTCTTAGTTTGGGTTTCCTCCCTGTGAATAAACACTTGCAGATTTTTGCTCAGACTTCGTAGAGGGCAAGGAATGATGTAGGTGAGTTCTGGAATTCAACCATATGCGTTTTTCCTTTAAGTGACACCTGTAACCTGTGTGAACATGAAGATAGCTACGGAATAGGCGACTAGCTACAGAATGGCTGCATTCTGTAGCTAAGTCAAGTCAAAAATTACTACAACAACAAGACCACAAAATTTTAGTAAGTCAGTTATTGTATGCATTCTTAAAGTGAATTTAATCAATCCTATTGATATTTTAAGCCTATAATTGATAAAGGAAAAAGGAAATGAAGTGAAATTTGGTGAAAGAAAAGGACATCTTTGGGGCTCAACAATCTCCACACAGGTTTGATACTAGATGGCATGCATCAAGAAGAGGGCTACTTAGTCCAAGGAGGAGTAATCTATTATCATGGTAAGGTATTCTTGGCTAGAGCTTCCAAGCTCAAGTAGAAGATCCTACAAGGAGCATATGAATAATTCTTTCTCAGCCATATGTATTCAATTAAGATCTATTCCCTGATCATGAAGAGTTTTGATTGGGAAGACATGAGAGAGAACTTACATCAGCACTTTCAAGAGTGAAATAGCCATGGAGTATTGGGGTAGCCAATGGAATCTTTGAAAGAGTCAACTCAGCCAACTCTTCCTTTTCTTGAGAGGAAGGGAATGTTCATGCACAACTCCATGTGTGTGAAGAACTATGATGGTAAAGGATTTTATCATGATAAGCAAGTTGTATTTTCTGATCTATTACATTCCTTTGCCATGTTTTTTTCAGGATGAGACTCCTAAATGGAGTGAGAGATCATGTTTATCTCATGGGTTTCTGGGGGCCAAGGGAAGTTTTGAGCTTGGCCACTCCCTTGATGTACAAAGGGAGATTCCTTTCCATGATGGGTGCTTCCCAAAGGCACCAAACTTATGTAACACTTTCAGCCATATTAAGGTGACTCATGCAGCAGAAGTGTGGTGGGAATGCTACTTGCCACACTTGGATCTCATGAAGGCAAGTGTTGCACTATGTCGGCATCACATGTGGAATTTTGACCCACCCCCACATGTTCAGATTTTAGCTTGCATTTATGTAGTATTGCTTCCATACATAGATGATATATTGGTATTGTTTATGGGGTTGTATGGTCAAAGGATGAGAAGTGTGTATGTACCCCATGGCATGGAACTCCAACCTGTGCTTCATGATACATGTTTTATATGTAGAATTGCTCCAACTATGTTTATTTCTGTTGATTTCCTCACTCCTGAAGGGTTGGACTATGCACATATTATGTTAGCCTTGGAGGAGTAATTTTTGATGTTTTGGCTTAATGAGCACTTGGCCCATGATGAAAACTTGATCCTTGATGGTGCCATCAATGGAGAAGGAGAAGAAATATACCTCTTACCCTATCAGTTTCTTGAGGACAAGCAACATTTTGGAGGGGAGGACTATAATATTCCTACTTAGCCATAGTTAAGAGGAATATTAAATTTTGTTTTAATTTCTGTTGCATGAATAAATGAATAAAGGAGGACATGTAAAACTCCTGAAAATGCTGAATAAATCAATTCCCATGTGAACAAAGATAAATCAAGGCCATGCAAATAATCACTTGTAGGTGTGAAAGAGGTTTGAGCTGAAGACTAGGTTAACCTTGACCAAATCAACATCGCTATCTAGGTTCATTGCATCTCCAAAAGGGACAACGCAGTTCTAGAAGGAGGCCTCTCATGTGAAAAGGGCTAACTCATCAAGGTGGTTTAGGGTTTGCAAAGGCTTTTCATATTATAAAAGGAGAGGGAGGGTAGCAGGAGAAGGTTGTTGATTGATCAGATTTCTGAGTATTTTTCTGCTTAGCCAAATACCATTATTTGTTGTTTAGTGGAGGATTGTGCTTGGAATTCGTATGCAGGGATTTCACCTCTTCCTTTGAGGATTCTTGGAGGAGTATTTTCTGAATTGATCCAGTGTTAGGCTTGAGGCCAAGCTATACTTTCATTAGTAGCATATATCTAGTGAGGGTTTGTCTGCTTTTGCAAGCTGCAGCAAGTGGAGTTTTAGATCTACAGAGATCTACTGTGTTTTGGGAGCCTCTTCTCATGGAGTGTGTCTTTTAACCTCCTGGAAGAGTGTCTCTTCTCTTTATACTTCGATCTACAATTTTGCAGTGAATATCTATGTCAATTGAGCTACAACGCTGTTCCTATTGATGGACTTCGTTATTTTGGTATGAGGTTCTTCATGGTGTTTTGCTCATAGTTTAGATTGGAGATCTCTAGTGCTGGGCTTTTCCTTCCACTTGGTGATCCATGGATTAGCTTGCTGATCCATGTTTTGTTTATATCTGATCCATTGTAATGAAATATTATATTTAGAAATTTACTGCAACATTTTACAAATCTGCAACTTGTTTCTCAGATCTACTCTTATTCATGCATGATTTGGTCAAAACCCCAAGGGGATCTTGTAAATAGAACTATCTAGTTTCCAGATCTGAAATAGATCTGATGTTTTGTCCACAGATATTTCCTAGATCTAAGTTGTAATATGAAACTACTACAGCTCCTGAAAATAACGTTGTTGAGCCATTTCTGCTGATATAAGCATGTTGTAGCTCACATTTCTGAAGATATCTTGCTCTCTTGTCTCATGTAATCTACTGTATATTGAAAGAGCTTCACTTTAATTCTGAATTTTTGTTGTAATTTCATTTATTAATCATATATGATAGCCTCTTGCTTATATGGACCAATATTGTGTTATTCTTGAGGCAGTTTGTTGTGCATAGCTGCAGCCCCTCTTGTAGGGTGTTTTTCTGCTAGACTAGGTTGTGGGAGATTTGTTTACCACACCTAGTTTGATTTTTTTTTGCTCCCCTTGTGGATCTAGACTCCAGATCTGCTGATATAAGGGATCTAAGGGTTGTAAACTCATATATTTACATCAATATTCTAGGAAGTGCGTTATTTTCTCAAGCTTGTTGTGCAATCCAAATTTGGGAACATTACAATCAGGGAGATTCAATGTATCTAGACAACGCCATTGACTTGATCAAAGTTGACTGAATCAACATGATCCAATCCCTGTTCACACCCAAAGGCACTTAATCCAGCTGCTTATTCTTCCTCCTTTCACATTAGGAGTGTCATTATTCCTTCTAAAGGGGCTTATGGGCCTCCTTACCCATTTATTCACCTACCTAGTGATAAAACCAACTATAATATTCCATTTACATGAAGGCTATTTTTTTTGGAATATTACAGTCCTCCCCTCCAAAATGTTGCTTTTCCTCAAGCAATTGTATAGGGAGAGAAAAATTCCTCCACTCCTCCTCTTGTGGCCTTCTCATCAATAGTTCTTACCACAACTCAACATAATTTGCAATAAATCTACCCTCCAATGATTCCTCCCAAGCATGCAAAACCAAATGTCTGTCATCAGGAAAAGGTGGAAGGTGTAAGTGGGAACCTTCTTGCTATCCAATGGCCTCCTCAGGATAGGATTTATGACAAGCATAGGGTATCTCATTATCAATGAGACACTCTCAAACCCATGCTATCATCCAAATGAAATGAGCCATTCTAGGTAGCTCATCAAAAGAATCCTCAACCCCCGGTGTATGTAATGTGTTGGGGCTGAATGGAGAGATTAAATTTTTCCGTTCAAGTTGCTTCTCTCTTCATTTATGGTAAGTATGGGGTTGTTTCTGATTTTGGGTTGAAATGACATGGCCTCCAAGAATGGCCCAAGTTACCCCACTAAACAATTCAGCCATGAGGTGCTTCCTCCAATAACTCAAGTTCTTCAAATGGCTCCTCCCACATGAAGAAAAGAGATGTGATGTGGAAATCATGGTTTTCCCATTATTTCTCTTGAAACATACAACATGTAAACTAGGGAGAATCATATTCCCAATGGTCATCTCCAACTCATCCCGCACTCTCCAAACAAAGCTCCCCATGAACATAAGAATATCAACAATACATGGGAGAAAAAACCAATGAAAACAAGTTTCCATATGAAAACAAAGAATGGATCATAGTTCCACACATGGAACCAGTGTAGTGCATCCCTTGCCTGCCTCAAACCAAAGAATAACAAGTTCCCTTCCATCCACTTGTTTGCTGCCACAATCATCCCATAAGATGGAATCATGAACGTAAAATGTGGTGTCAATGGTGCACACCAAGAATCATGTGGCTTCGCCCACAAACCATCAATAGAATGGCCAACATCAATGCTGAAAATGGCCTCAAGTACATGAAAATACAATATAAAATAAGGAAAGATCCTCCTTGGTACAATATTCTTCTCACAAAAGGTGAAGGAATGAAAATCATAGTGCATAAGTGTACATCCTCTGCTATGCGCCTTGGTCATTGAGCTGAAATGGCTCAACTGAAAGGTCTCCCTCACTCTCAATGAGTATGGAAGTGGTTGTGACATCCTCTCTATCATGATCTAGGCTATGCATCTCTCCATATGCTGAAATATGTCATGTTGGAAGCCCTCCCAAGTGAACTCCTCCATCAAAGAATGGTATGCATCAAAGAGCATGGAAAAGAAGTTCTCATGTGCTGCATGTAGCCGCTTATCCTTGAGCTCAGAAGCTCTAGTCAAGAAGACTCTAACATAAGAATAGATGACCACATCATCCACCATATACCTATCATCTCCATCCGAGTAATCAAGAATCATGCAAGCACCAAGATCCTTGGAGTACTCTACCAAGAGTTGAGACCTCCAATATGGATCAATCCTCCTAAGAGACAGCGCTGGTGATCTGGAATGTGAGCTCTCCTCATGTTGTTTTCTACTCCTTTGACATCCCTCATGCCAAATTCATCCTCTAAATTTCTGCCATGCCCATCATGCAGCTACTCATGCTCAAATAGAGGTGGTGAATTTTGAAATTTGGCCTCCCATCAGAAGCTACCTTCCAAAAAGAAACTCCTGCTCTCAGCCAAGGTAAGCATGAGTGGCCTCCATCTACTGCAATGTATGAAGGATTTCTTCCTCAAAGGAAGTACCCTCTGTTTCTCCAAATCCATGGATTAGCTCCCTTGCACCATGAAGGTGCCATCCTTCATCACTGCAGCAACTTCTGTTAGCGCAGTATATGTAGTGAGAGTGGGTAATGTATAAAATGGAAGAATACCTCTCTCCTCCTTGAGTCTATACCAAACTCTCTGCACTGTACTGGACTCCTCTAAAGTCCTCACCTCTCCAGAATCTAAGAGTGGTGAACCAAATGATAAAATGTCTCCCACCAAATCTAGATATAGTGCCCCCCAGGAGGAATGCCCCCATGTAGTGAGACATAAAAATCTGAAGTGGATTGTATATATGTGTGGACTGATTTTTCCCTCTCTTCATTGTGCAATACAATCTTCTTATTTTGTGCAGAAACCTCTTGGAATAGATAAGGGTGAATTCTCATTATCCCTTGATGGTGATCCTTCCTTTCTTCTCCTTCCATCTGCCGAGGTTCACAACCCAAAATAACTGATGCATGATGTTCCAAAATTGTGGTTTGGTTCCCACATGTTGGATCATTTGGAACTCCTTGCAAAGACATAAGGGCTCCTCTAATGGAAAAAATGGCTCCCTTCCCATATCCATGTGGTGTTGGATCTTCTCCCAATGATACATCATTTTTAGCTCTTCTCTGATCATCCTCTTCATCAATATGTGAGATTGCCTCATCATCAATGAGAGACCCTTGATCATGGTCTTCCCTTGAAGGAGGTTTCTCCATGTCTTCACCAATAGAAGAGGGTTCTTCAAAAGGGTGGGATCTTTCCCTTGGAAAGGTACCATGCATGTTTTTATCCCCTTCATTAGAAATATGGAGTGGAGTTGGAAAGATAGATATCTCCAACTCATGCAAAGGTTTTAAGCTTTTGGGTTCCACAAGAGATGTTTTACAATGTTTAATGTCAAATATTCTCACCAATTCCTTAGTGAACCCAGCATAAGTGTTTACATTTGCATGATAAAATGAAGAAGAACTATTAAACCACCAATTATGGGCCATACCTTTGAGGTGCAGCGCTGATACTCTAATGGCCTCCCTTTCTGAAACTTGGTGTAGTTGGAAATATGAATCTAGCTCCTCCACCCAAGATTTGGCTGTGCACTCTGCTAATCCATCAAATTTAGATAGAAAGATTCTATCTCTCTTGCTTCTATTATGGTTGCTATATATTTTAGCTTCCTTGATTTGGAAAAACCCTTGGAAGTCTAAGTGCTCTTTGAATCTCCATGATTGAGACTCATACTCCTGAAGATAGACACTCAAGGTCTCCTCCCTTGGTGCATCTCCTTCCTCCATCCTTATTGCAGTGAATGTGGGCAATAGATTGCACCATGGATCTGTATGTGTGGCTGAATGGTCACACCTGTCATGCGAATAGCTAGGGCTTGCTTCACTTTCAAACTCTCTCAGGAATTTCCTACACTTCCCCCCTTTCATATCTTTGAGATCTTCTTTGATATTTTCATAGCTTGGAAAAGAAGCAGGGAGACCCTCTCTTCCTTCATTTCTCCAAATAATGGAGTCATTCCTTTGTTTCTTCTGTGAATATTCTCTTTTCTATGAGAATAAGCTTCTCCTTAAAATGACATAATGTCTTGGATGCACAGGCTAAGCCAATATTATTCTCTGAAAACACTGTAGTATCCCAAAATAGGAATAACAACAATATAGCTAATAAAAAAGTAAAACACGGAAAATATAAATATGAAATAGTAGAGATCAATATGCAGCCATAATTTTATTAAGATATCAGCAGAAATATACAACAAGATCACGAGGGACAAGCCACTCAAGAAATGGGAACAAGTCTCCAATGAACCAAACAATCAGCACATGAGTTGCTGCAACTATATAGAATGCCAGAGAGAAGTGATAGCATTGTCTATAATAGTGTAGCTACTACTGAATATATATATAAATTGAATGTGGCTGATAGAAACAAAATAAATTCCCAACAAATGAAGATGTGGGCTCTAATACAAGATTTCTATCCAACCCGGAAAGGATTTGTAGAAATACCAAGAAACATACAATGTGACAAATAACCCTGGGGCTAATGTGCCACTGAAAACTAGATATGATATGAAATGAGGTTATGACATATATTAAATAATGATTTCCTCCTCCAATGGTATTTTTAATTAGAAGGTTGATCCCTCTACTCAGAAATAGACCCCCCTGATGAGCTCAATGAACCCTCCCAGCAAATGCCTCAAAAAATAACATAGTTCAGGATGGTGATTGCGCTATGAGGAATAGAAGATGGTTGGCTTGATGCCAAATATGTCAAATTATGCCTGGGAGTCCTCCTTGCTAATCATCTAATGAATAGACAACCTCTCCACTGAAAAACAAGCACGAAAATGACTCTAAGAGAACCTCCTTTGTTGCACCCTACAACACAACCCATCTCTAAATAGAAACTACACTGTAGTTGAAGGAGGTAGCTTGGCCAAAATGCCAAAATGAGGAAATTTAGCCCAAATAACCTCTCCTTCCCTAAGGATGAGGTAGGTATTATCTACCAGGAACGCCCTTGTGCTAAACAACACTGCAACCCTGCTAAACAGCAACAGGAAGCAAATTCTGAGAAGACCAATAGAAAATGATAATCTAAAACATGATTAAAAAAGGCTCCCATCCTCTCCATATATATCAAGTGAACCTCTCCACATTGGGTCCCATCCATATTTACCACCAAGCTCATGCAAGTTTTCCTCCACTAAAATTACGATGTACATCAAGGAGATTCAATGTATCTAGACAACATTGTTGACTTGGTCAAAGTTGACTGAATCAACATGATCCAATCCCTGTTCACACCCAAAGGTGCTTAATCCAGCTACTTATTCTTCCTCCTTTCACATTAGGAGTGTTATTATTCCTTCTAAAGGGGCTTATGGGCCTCCTTACCCATTTATTCACCTACCTAGTGATAAAACCAACTATAATATTCCATTTAGATGAAGGCTATTTTTTTGGGAATATTACAGTGTCTCTTGGGCCTACATGAGACAACATGATATCTTCTTTTCTGACTTAGTGTGGAGGTCACATAACCCATATTTGACTCAATAATAAACCTTTTTACATGATTTTAAAGCCCAAGAAGGGTGTTTTTAAATGTAAAATGACTCTACTAACATAGAATAAATCCTAGATGTCCTCAATGGGGAATTTTACCTAAAACATGGTGACCCAACCATGAAACCCATGATTTAATAAGTCAAAATAATAATAATAATAATTATTTTATTTATTTTTTTGACAATTATATTATATGATGACTCAAATACATTAAATGAAGATCTAACCTAGTTACAATTTCCAACACTTCGTCTTAACTCCTACGATACATATACAATGGAAGATTACATACTATATGAACAATAAAGAACTTTAGGCACCACAATGCCATTTGTCTCCTCAATTATTTGACCTAGTTGCACTGATAAATGTCAAACATCCAACACAAGGCAGTCAAATTTTAGTTCACTATGTAGTAGTGAAAAGGATGTCAATTGAAAAATAGAAATTTGAATGCTACCTACTAATATTACCTCAACAATTAAGGATGCAATATGAATGCATATAGAAAATAAAAATCCAAAAGAAAACAAATGAAACACTACTAAGACACCTATTGGTATCCTAATCATAAGAGTATGTACACTGACGAGTTAGGGCATTATCATCATTTAAAAGGAAAATAATTAGCATATCTTCTAAAGGATATTAATACCAACATTATCAAGCCTTATGATAGCAATTCATCTTGGGAATCCTATAAGTACAATGTTCCACAAAGGATTAAATTAGGTTATTCAAATCATGTTAGTGTTCGAAAATTTTACTATTTTCTTAGAAGTTTGTATTGTCTAATATCATCAACCATGATAGTATAAGATGAAGTGGAAGTACATATACAAAATCCATTTCACCCATATCTTTTGAAGACAAAATTTTTGAAGGGAAAGGTAATCTTACAAGCATGAATATGGAATAATACAAATAATCAATAATATAAATATAATTAATAATTATGGAAGGGAATATATAAAAAATGCATCATTCCTTACAAAACTACACACTTGACTAATATTTATATGGGCTCCATCATTGGATTCAAACATATCAAACAAAAACATCTATATTAAAATATTATTTTGAGATTTTGTAGAAGGCTTACTTAAGACTTGGAGGAACATCTTGCTAACTTATGACAAACTACATATGGATAATTGTTTCTTAAGGGAGTGTTGAATTGAAACTTGGATAATTGACCTCCTGGTGAAGTTCAATATGGTTTAGATTTATCTTGTTGACAAAGATTCTATAAGGAAATGATCATTGGGTTCTCCCCTTGTGGGTTTTGATGTAGCCAATCACCTAATTTATGGTGTCCCTTGTCCTTTTGTGTATTATACTTGCATAAATTATTGTATAATTTATTGCTTTTCTAATTGAATGAATTGAATATTAAAATAAAACACATATATCAATAATAAGTAATTATCATGATTATAAATTCAAAATTTGGAGTAATGAAAGGGGTGTCACAACATGTAATGGGGAAGGGTTTGAGGGATTGTAGTCTAGATAAGGGGAATATGCATGGTTTAAATGATATATGCCCCCTCTATGCATCCTTCGACCCCTTAGTGGTATTCTAGAAAACATAAAGGCCTGTGAAGAATATAAAAATAGTCTTATTACTAAAAAAATTCCTTTTGAAACATGTAAAGGTGGGGAAAATACATTGTAATTAAAACAACTTTCTAATAAATTCAAAAAAATAAGAAGATTACCTATTTTCTAGTAAAGTAAAAACAATATTAGGATTGCCTAGGTTCCTCTACAAAAACACCTATTTTTCAGCTCTCTATGTTTCTTTATTTTCAACCAAGTTTTAAACTACACATATAAAATATAATTTCATAAATATAAAATTAAATAATAATAATAATAATTTATATTCTAAAAATACACTTCTTCACATAATTTAACGTATTCAAAATTAAATATAACAAATATGATATTTCAAACAAAACCTATAACAAAAAGATCTTATTAAAGAACATTATGTAACAAAAAATTAAGAAAAATATAAGAGGTATTACATAATCACTGCATTTTAAATACATAATCACTCTATTTTAAATCCCAACTTATTATGAACCTAATGTAACAATATCATTGTATTTTAAATACATAACGGCTCTATTTTAAATCCCAACTTATTAAGGACATAATCTAGCAACCCACATAACATGAGTTGAATATCTTTGGTTCGTAATTAAGTATAAAAAAAATTGTAAAGGAGCACTAAAGAAATAACATAAGAATGCTTTAATTAATGCTACTATGCCTCAAGCAGCTCTCTCAATTTCTTCTTTCAATATAAGCTCCCAGTCCTCATCCATATCATCATGATCACCACCTCTCACTCGCTGTGATTTTCCTGAAGAATAATCCTCCTCTCCCTTTGGGGCAGTTTCTTCTCCTCTTTCGATGGAGATTTCTACAGTATTCAAAATGGAAATGGGTACCCTGTTTCTTCAATTCTAATGTTAAAACCTCAGGAAATGTGAATGCATTTAAGACTTTCTTGAAGTTTGTCCAATTTCCTGCATTTTGTTTAGTTCACTCCCTACATGCAAAGGAAAAATTTATGATGAAGGAAAAGGTTCTAAAACACTCTGGTATAAGTGAATAGACAAATAATAATAATAATAATAATAAATAAATAAATAAATATGTCTCTCTAACCAAGTGTTATGCCTTAATATGCCAGTTTAATGGCTTTTGACTGTGGCTAACAACTCTCCAGAGTTGGATCTTAGAGGTATGGAAGCCTGTCATTTCTGATGAAATTAATATCTACCCCTGTGCTACGGTTTTCTTTATAGTAGATTTTGAAAACTCTGAAAGAAAACAATGCAATTTATATTTCAACCCTTGGTTTTGGGAAAACTCAAGCCTATTCATGAAGCCATGGAACCCATCATTTGATCCCTCAACAACAGTCATAACCTCAACACCAGCTTGGGTCATATTTCCAAACCTACCTTTGCATCTCTATAATTTATCCTCACTAAAAGCCATTGGAAATGCAATTGGGAAATTTTACTACAGGTGCCCAAAAACAGAGGAATATGTCAGAACCACCTATGCACGCATCTGTATAGAAATGGACTTTACCACCGGATTCCCAACTGAAGTAATCCTAACAAGCAAAGACTATGTATGGAACCAGAAACTCAACTATGAAAGTTTCCTCTTCAGATGTCGATCCTTCTATGAGACATGCCATCTAGCCAAAAATTGCCCAAAGTCTCTCAGAAAAATTCTGCTAGAAAGAATCACCATAGATCTACATGGTGGGAAGGAGCGCAAAAGGAAATGTACACTGTCATCAAGGGAGAATACTCTCCAGAAAACTATGAATTGCAAGAAATTAGGCAAGAAAGAAACAACCCTCAAGACAATCAAGGGGAAAGCCCCGCCCAACAACAAAAAAATGAACTCGACAACCCCTCAAGCATCAACAATTATGAGGATTTGAATACTGTGAAAAATAAATCTTCATTTAGCAGCAAAGAAGATCTCTCAGATCCTGAAGATAAGACACCAGTGTACCAAGAATCAAAAGAGATGAAGGAGGTGAAAGACAAAGGAAGTTGGAAGACCGTAGAGAAGAAAAATAAAGTTACAACACCAATCTCGCCAAGAAAGACAACAAACTAGAAAATTAAGAATTAAGAAAATTGCAGGTCCGATAGACCAAATTTTGGTCTCGGTGGAAATTAACCATCATCACCATCATCATCACAAAACCTACATTTTCCGTTTGGGCTACAACCAATTAAAAAAATATTGCTTTATGATATATATGTATTTTTCATTTTGTTCTGGCTCTATCTAATGAAAAATAAATAAATAAAATTGAAGAAGCATTTTTCATAACCAATGGTCATTTTAATTAAATCAAGTTTCTCATGCCAAGACATACACGTAAGTTTGAGAATACATATTGGAGAAAGAGTTATTTAAAAATACAAAATTATAAAGATTTAATTTACCAAAAACCTAGACCTAAAGCATGCTCAGAAATTAATGTATATCTAATGATTTAACATAGATATATTTGTTGAATTTGTACACAAAGGACTGTAAAAACATTTTGCAAAATAAAACTCTTATCAAAGAAACAAAATTTAAATCTTACGTGAGTGACTACTGTTGCAACAATATGATCCATCCGGGCAGACCCAGATATGACCAGGGACGTATTGGAAACTGAATTTGAATTTGGGTGCTAATAGCAGGCATTTAACATTCCTTCAATATCGTAGGGGTCCATTCCGTGAAATAAGGAGGAGTCAAGATCGAACGGGTGCCCTTCAAAATGATGGTCGATCAGATAGGCCAAATCCACCCCGTAGAACGAGGAGTCCATACCCATAGAAAGGGAAGGTAATTCTAATATTTTAAATTCCTGGGCGATGGAAAAAAATTAGATTCAGTGCATGAGAAACAAATTGAGGCAAAAAAAAAAAAAAAAAACAGAAGTGCAACCTAGTCTTGAAAACGTTGTTTTGCTTCCCACACTAAAATTAATATGAAAATGAGGCACAACGTGCTCTTTGCTAGTGAATATTGAACCCAAGGTGAAGTGAGGTAGGAAAGGTTCTTTTATACCCTAATTTGAAGTCATATTTTTCCACAAAATAATTAAAAGCCCATTTTATTTGATACAAAATGTGAGTCGTCTTTGGTCCACAAAATATTTTATACAAAATTGGAGTCATCTTCGTTCCACAAAATTTTAAAAAACAATTGACATAATGGCTTATAAAATTGGAGTCATCTTCAGTCCACCAAATTTTAAAAAACAATTGACATAATGGCTTACCATAATATTATTAAGGTAACTTTAAATCCACAAAGTAATGTTTAAACTTAATTAAAGATGAGTGGTTTGAATTATTACAAAACATAGAACTTTTTAACAATCATCTCACATGCACCATCCCACAGCACAAAACTAGGAATAACTTTAAACGAATGAACCCATAGTAGTCTTGGGCTTTGGCTCACAGGAAAATAGCTTTAAATGGAAGTACTTGGTGTCCTCGTAACTTTTAATTGTGGATGGTGGTGTTTTTGCTTTTATGAATAATTTGAAAGGTTCCAGTTGACTTTTTTCTTAGGTGGGGAATGAGATTTCCTGAACATGGGGTGGAGGAATTAGCGATTTCTCACTAAGATGAGAATGTAATTTAAACTATTGATTTTTATTTGAAAAATAATAGGTAGTAAATTTTTTTTATTATTTAGAATATTTAAGTAACATATTTTTAAATATAAGAAATATATTGTTTACAACTTATTGGAAAAGTAGCCATTTCAAGAAAAAAATTGATTTCTTTTTGTTGTTTAAAATAAATTTTCGAATATTTAATTGGATTCAATACTTTAAAAACCCTTAATGTACTAAAATTTTATAAATTAAATAACTTAATCTTAAATTTTTACGCCCTAAGGTGTTCTTATTTGAAAAAAACTCCCCTAGCTACCATTGTGTCCATGTTTGAGCCATTGGATCAAATGTTAAACAATTGAAATGTTTTAGGCCATTAGATCCACAAGTAAATAGTTTTTTATATGTTTTTTATAATGTTAGTTTTTTTTCCTTTTTAATAAGTTAGATTGAATTTAAGTCTTGGTGACTTTTAATTTAAAATGTTGTTATTAATCACTGTGACAAACAAAATATCACATTAGCTCACAAAATATATCTAATGCTATGCTATAAGGATCTGAGATGATAACAAAGTTTTGAATCATGATAACTAGGTGACAACCAAAACTAAGTTGTAGCCACAAGAAAAAAATCACAACAACTCACAGAATATATCCAAGATTGCCATGAACCCCATACATAGTGATGGACCTCATCGGAATTTTAGTGCACATAGAACACCACCCTAAAAATTCTATACTCTTGATCAATTTAGAATAACCTAATATGTGTAGATTGGATGTCGAGGTGCGTGGTACAATAATTGAGGATGCTTCTTAAATTTTAGGGGAATTTAGATACTCTACCCTTCCAACAAAGCTTTAAAAAGTGAGACTACTTGTAGATTATAGTTTTACAAAATTGACACTATTTGATTAAAAATAAGTCACAAACATGAGGTATTTAAAAATTAATAAGAGGACGGTACATGAGGGCCATGGTAATTAATTTGATTCTTGGTACTATTTTTATTTAAAATATTAATTTGTATTTGTATGTTTTAAAATCAATATCGTTAAATGTGCTGTACTATTTTTATTTAAAATAGTAGTTTGTATTTGTATTTTTTAAATGAATATTTTTAAATGTGTAATTGAGTAAAATTTATTAAATTGATATTCTATTTTTTAAGATATTTATTTAAAAAAATAAAAGTATGGTGAGTTTTGTTTTATTAAGCTTTACTCTAGATGTGGATAGAATGAGTCTATCTCAAGTCCCAAACAAGATTCTTCTTTCCTTCATATTCTAGCTTACACCTTGACACTCCTCTCCTCCTCCTTGCAAAAAATTAAACTATGAGGCACAATATATTTGTTTCATATAGGAACATTTAGATATGATAAGAAAAATGTGATACTCTATTGTAATTTTTTCTATAAATGTGATGGAAAATGTGCCATAAATGTTGACAATTTCATGGTTAATGTAGTATAAGCTACTTGAAAACTTACAGTCTTGTATACAATATCAAGAAAGCTATGCCCAATATCCAACACCATAGAGCAAGACACGTTCATCAATTCAACAGTTTCTTCCAAATCTCTCTCAGTGCTAGATTTTTTTTTTCAATAAAATTATTTTTACTACTCTTGAACTGATGAAAGCCATCATTGTTGCATATAGGAGAATTTATAGCTGATAAGAAAAGTTTAATACTATGTTATAAGTTTTTCTACAAATGTGTTGGAGTTTTTTTCTTGATAAACTTGTTTTTACTGCTCTTAAGTGATGAAATCCATCGTTGCTTCATATAGGAACATTTATCTATGATAAGAAAAGTGTGATATCATGTTATAATTTTATCTATAAATATGTTGGAGTTTTTTCAAAATAAACTTGTTTTTACTGCTCTTAAGTGATGGAATTCATCATTGTTGGATATAGAAGCATTTAGATCTGATAAGAAAAGTGTGATACTCTATTGTAATTTTCTCTACAAATGTGATGGAAAGTGTGCTATGAATGTTGGCAATTTCATGGTTTATGTAATATAAGATAAATAAAAATTCATTTCTTCTACAGAAGATCAAGAAATTTATGTTGAGTAGCCAACACCATAGAACAAGACATGTTCGAAAACTCCATAAATGCTACCAAATCTCTCTCAGTGTTGGAGCTATTTTCTCAATCACCTTATTTTTACTACTCTTGAAGTGCTGAAAGTGACCTGTGCATACATTTTTTATTGTCTACACAAAGAACAAAGAAAACCAACTTCATAACAACGATACTGAAAAAAAAAGAACATGGCAGACATGAGGGACATTAGTGGTAAAGAACAATGTGATATTTTGAATATTTTCAAAGATCATGAAGGAAATAATACATTTGTGACTCAATAGGAATTGATCAAGATTAAATATGGAGGAACTGCACCAAAACAACCTTTGATTTTGAAGCTGGAAAATCATGATCTATTTCTTTATTCATGAGGCAATCATGTTGGCATGATCAGACAAGGTATTTACTTAAATTCAACATAGGCCACATGATTTGTAAGGCTCAAGGAAGTAGTATTGCATTAATATTTCACTACGTGCTTCCATGGAAGAAAATTTTGACTTTCATTCCTCCAAAATGGCTCCTTCTCTGCAACATCTCATTTCTTCTAGGCTACTCTTTCCTATGCTATTTCCTTACAACATTTATTTTGCAACATATGGTGCAATTGCTAGTTAAAAATATCTACACGACATTGATTAAAATTGAGGAGAATAAATGCTTTATAAAACTTCATTTCATCTCTAAATTAGAGAACACCTTTCGGACAACCTATCGTCCATCAGTTCCGATGACTGATACAATTACATGTGTTTTATGTAACTTGTGTGTTTATTGGTGCCTCTAGCCCTTCAAGTTGTGGAATATGTCACTTACTGTCTTTCTGTTTCACTGTCACTTCCTATTAGTGGTAGTTAGCAAACCTAGTCAGGGTGATACTACACGTGTTTTAATTTTTGATGTAATCTTTTTGGAAGAATGAATAGAAGATCGATTTACAAATAAAATAAAATAATGGTCCAATATATTAAAAATTTCCAAATTATTTATAGGCTTTCATTATAAGTGAGTTCATAGTTAGTTAACATTCTTAGGGATAGCTATATATGGGTTAGGTAATGTTTTCTCAATAATTACACCTATAGGCACATGTCAATTTTGGAATAGAGCTTTCATCATTTCAATTTAATTATCAATAAATTATTATGGGATGGTAGAGGTTTAATCTCTATGGAATATCTTAGAATATTATTAGTAGTATGCACAAATAAATGGTTGAGATTTATTCTCCATAGTAGTTCTATCAGTTTTTCTTATTAATTAACTTGATTTTTTAAAGAAAATGTCATATTAAATGATTTATTCTCTTTTTGGGCAAGTGGTATTGAAAAGACATGGTATTGTAACAAAACCTATTTACATATATCATAAAGTGGGGTTGAATATCCATGGTTAAAAGTCTTACTACATTTTACTTTAAATATATGCATGTTTATCTTATATATTAATTCTTTTTAATAATAATAATAATAATATAACTTTGATGGGTTGGATGGGCATAGTGAAAGGGATTTTGGGGGGCACGTGGCCACCCCACCAGCTCCCATGGTAATTAAGATGGGGGGTGGCGTGGTAGACTTCCTCCATGAATGATAAGCACGAGGTAATTACCATTTAATGAACCATACTTTCAAGGATTTTCAATATTCATTGATGGAGAGTATGTAGTGGCAAGATGAGCAGGGGTTTAAATGGGTGCAGGGATTTTGGTCAATATTTCCTATAATTCAAAATGTTATACGTTGATATTAGAATTTTCTGAATGAG
The DNA here is from genome assembly GCA_034641835.2 of Pinus albicaulis. NCBI lineage: Eukaryota > Viridiplantae > Streptophyta > Pinopsida > Pinales > Pinaceae > Pinus > Pinus albicaulis. The sequence goes on along the minus strand of JAXQQM020084618.1, from coordinate 667,499 downwards.
AGGGGATCCTCTATATAATTTTCTTGTGGGTGAGGATAGGGAAAAGCTACAATGCTATTATTTTTCTTTCTAATAGGATATATATATATATATATATATATATAACCTTTTAGCTCCATTAATATAGTAGTTTGGAGTTGTTTGTACCAAATATCCAAAACCCCTAGAAGACATAGGAAATACAAGCATGTCTTTGTGGGTCAAGTCTTGCGACATCTCAAATCTTACTTTAAGGAAATTTTTGGTACTTGATATATTTGTTCTCGCTCCTTTTTTTCATCAATTTGCTATAGATTTTCAGAATTTCCATTGTTACAAGTCTTTGGCATACCATATCATAGTTTCTTCTATAAAAATGTATCACTGGGTTCTAGTCCAATTCTTACTATGGGTTTTTCTTGGTGTCCCATATTTGACCTCGGTTCTCTTGGGGTTGGGTTTTTTACTATCGGTCTATATTGATATAACTTTTCCATTATGATGTTGGTTACATGGCAGTTCTTTCATACGGGTGTTACGGAGGTGGGATATTAGAGTGAGTATGTAAGGGATTAAACACTCCTAAATATATTTAGTAACACCTAAGTGGAGAAATTGGAGAATCTAAATTATGAGTACCTCCCTCATAAGAATATAATTAGGTCTATTTTGTTATCCACTATGTCTAGAAAATGAGGATGTTGTTAATAGGGAAGGTTTGAACATGAGAAATCTAGTTGAAGATAGCCCAACCAATCCCGACTTGAGGTTTAGGTGTAGTTGCTACATTTTTAGTCTGTTTCCCCTCCTTATACTCAATATAACATTCACAAATTAGAGGGGATTGTGCATCGGGAGAGACAATCATTCTATGACTCTAAAATTATTAGAGATTTTTCTCATTGGATCCCAAACCCATGACACGCTATGGGGAAAATAACTCAATCCATCCACTCTTAGCTTACACTAGAAGTTAAATACTTTATTGGAATATTTCCTCAAAGAGAAACATAATTATTGATATGATATGATCTCTTTCCTTAATGATTTACAACAAAATTAATGGAGAATGCAATATTGTTTGGATCATTTTCTATCTCATTTGAATCATCTTCATACTCGTGTGGAACACATGGAGTGACACATTCAGTGCAAATTTCTACAACCACCACCCCTAGGTTCTCGTATGGAAATCATGAGTCGATAACATCTCTAAAGACTATAGGCATTAGGTGTAATGTAAGAAAGATAGTATGTCAATTTTTTTTAAATCATCTCAATATGTTGGATTTATTTTTATTTACATGCCATTTATATCCATTTCTTATGTAAATACTTTCTTAAACTAAGTAACTACTAGTAAATATGTTATTTATGTGAATATTAGCTATTTCTAAGGTTTTTTTTTTGAATTAAAAAATCACTACACAAATAGCTTTAAAAAATGCATGAATATTCACCCCCACTTTACTATGGATATTAACTTGTAAATAGGTTTTGTTACAATACCATGGCTTATCAATACCACATGCCAAATAACCATAAATCATTTCACAATCAAAATACTTTATACATATTTTATTTTAATTTTACTTCATAACATTTTTTAATTAAATCTAAAATAAATAAATAAATATTAGAATTTTGAGGTATATCTAAACCCTTGAATACTTTTATATATAGAGATGTTAAATTTATATAAGATTAGCATATATCCGTGTTAACTCTAGATCTATGAAGTTGTGGGAGAAAACTCTAGTTGTGTGGAGAGGGTGTGGAGCTAATATGGATCTAGGTTGTTGCTAATAATAATAATAATAATAATGTAAATTAAATTTATGATTTAGCTAATTTTTATGACTTTTTTAATTTTTAACAATATAAACATGAAGTAAGTGTTTTGATTAGGTTGAAAGGTGTTCTACAACCCAATGTAGGAGAGATATGTAAGCGTTAGATGTCATATGTAAAGATAATACAAAACCAATTTTTTATATTGTAATTTTATTTTTAATAATAAAATTAAAAATAACTAAATGAAGATCCATTTTATCATATGAACTAAAATAGTGATTTTGTAAGTATAACTAAATTTATTTAATAAGCAAATAAAATTTAATACTTACAATATAACAAAATTCTTAACCATGAATATTCACCCCCATTTTACCATGGATATTATTAAATTCTAAATAGGTTTTGTTACAATATCATACCTTATATATACCACATGCTGAAAAACCATAACTCATTTCAAAATCAAAATATTTTATAAATATTTTAATTTAATTTAGTATTTGTAACATATTTTTAAATTAAAACTTAATACTTATAATAAAATTACAATAGAACAAGATTCTAAACCATGGATTAATCTCCCATTTTACCATGGATATTATTAACTTGTAAATAGACTTGGCTACAATAATATGGGCCAAAAACATGGTTAATCAATATGACTTAAAAACCATAACTATTTTTAAAATCAAAATATTTTATAAATATTTTATTTTAATTTTATTTTATAACATTTTTTAAATTGTAGTGGTATAAATGTATCTAAATATTTACATGTTCAAATAAAAAATAATAAAACATTAAAATTAATTTTGTGGAGATGAAATCTCCATCTAAGTATGTAGATATGTTGTAATGTACTATAAATCTATTAATTTGGTCAAAATAACATAAAATTAAAATACAATTAAAAAATGAAATACAATAAAATAATTACAAAAAAACATTTTGACTTGGTCAAATTACATGAAACTAAAATGAGAAATTATTAATTATAATTATAATTATAATTAACAATAAAATCAGCCTACATTCATTTTAACTTTGGATCTAAGAAGTTCCAAGAGGGATCAAATATCTTGGGATGGAAACCTATTTTAAAGCGAAAAGAGATTTGATCATCTCGATGATTTGTAGATATGTAGTTAAGATGAATTTATGAATTTATCATGGATTGATGCCTCAAATAATTCAATTTATATACTTATGCTAGTGTTATTGTATTTGAAGTATTTATACTACAGAGGAAAACATAACACTCTATTTTTAATTTAAAAAACATGTATGATTTATCAATATCTAACAAATGACCACAAAAATAGGTTAGTTTGACTATGGATTCATCTAGAGGGAATACAATGTGGGAGTGCAAAATTATCTCTTGTATAATAAGATAATGAATGTTGAATTTTTTTTTAAAGAAAAGTCTACATAAATATTTGACAAGGCTAAGCATTATGTCTATCAAAGAACAAAAATAATACTAAAAATAAAGTGTATATAACAATAGCATAACAGAGTCTTTGATAGATGATGATCAGGTGCTATGTTAAGGCACTCCTTGATGTGAAGTTGGCGATTCAATTCTCCACCTTGATCGGGGTGATATATTGGACATGTTGAAGATGTAGTCCTTCCAAGATTACAAAAAAGAAAAACAATAGCAGAGGTGACTTGATACAATATGAAAGTGTTCAAGGTTGGTGTCGGAAAATTAATTAATAATTAGGAAGGAGACAACAATATCTATTGATGAAGATAATGAGGTCAAGATCTCCTGGATTTGATTAGATATGGAAATGGGGAAATAAGGGTAGCATCGGTTCCTTGTCAAATTCCTTGAGGACCATAATGGGATCCGACTATATTATCCAAAGTAGAATGTAGGAATTAGGGGAATTTTTAGGTCTAAAATGGGCCTCCTAAGGAAATTATAAAATAATAGTGGAAATAATAAAATAATATTTGATTACATCATCAAATTTTGGAAGGAAAAAAGAAAAAACTAATTTTTCAACTCGTATTTTCAACTTATCTCCCAAATGTTTTACTCAAATTTCGAGTGGGATTACTCATTGGATGAACAATTTAATTGCTCATCCAAGGAGTACCCATGTTGTATAGTTTTGATGGATCCTACTACATGAAAATTGAGAAATACATGAAAAACATGATTGCAATCACGTTTTTTCATGTATTTCTCATTTTTTGTGTAGCAAGGTTCATCGAAAGTATGCAACATGGGTACTCCTTGGATGGAGGAATTAAATTTTTCGTCCAACAAATACTCCCGCTCGAAATTTGAGTAAAAACTTTGGGAGATAAGTTTAAAATACGAGTTGAAAAAGTAGCTTTATTATTTTATTATTTTTTAATCCTTTTACCCTTTTACTTAAAAAATGGTGAATCATCCCCCATGGTTGACATCATCATCTTAAATCCTATTGGTTCTTATAAATTTCATTTTGGTTGTATATTTTTCTTAGGAGGACCATTTTAGACCTCGAAATTCCCCTAATGATAGGGTAAGCTTAGTTCTTCTATCATATGAGGTCAAAGGAAAGAATCCTTGAATACATATCCAACAACTCCACTAGGGTTGTGAGTAAATATAATTGATGAGAGGTTCCTTTCTATCTATTTCTCTATATTTGGGCCCTTTATCACTTTGAGGATGTGTGATTGGACGCATGGTCCCCCACCTATAAATGGTCTAAAAATGTCAACTAATCTCCCATGAGGAGAGGCAGAGAGGAGACTTGAGTTCCCACCACTTCATGATATGAAATGATATGGGTGGGATGCCCCATTGTGAGGACAAAGGTGTAGTCAAAATTGAGGTAGTGCAACTTTTCACACTAATTAGTGATAAATAACAAATTACAAAAGAAACCATCAATGTGGAAGGTAATGAGGGACCCATTTCCTCCATATAAGAATTACTACTCCCACAATACATTTGATGAGAGAGTAAGGAAAAAGGCTATGTAAAATAGGCACTAAAATGTAAAATTTTATGCTTGAAAGGGTTAGTTAAGGATGTGTGAACATGCGGTGGCTAAAATTTTTATAAAGCTTCAAAAATGACCAAGCCTCCTCCCCATAATAAAAATTATCCCTCAATGTTATCGCATGTCTTTGAGGTGGTGGTCCTTTCTCTTTAGGAGAAACGTTTAGTAATTTTCAATATTGTCAAATTTTTTGATTAGCCGCAATGTATATATGGTTATTTAATCAGTTAATATTTTACACCCCTATGGACATCTATAATTGATCTAGAAAAAATTCACTAAAAAAGTGCCTAAGAGATCCAACAAGAAAACAAAAATAAAAATGTACCTTAAAAAATACAAGATGTTTAAGGTAATAAATCCCCTAACTACCTTATACTAATGAAGGACTAGAGAAGTAACTACTCCAACATCCCTTTATCAACCTTGATTTATGCAGATGACCACATTGGGGATGATTTTCACCCTTCAGGAGCATTGATATGATGATTGATGTCTACCTCAAGTACAATGGGGACTTCCCAGCCATAGTCACCTAGGGAAGAGCCCTAAACGATAGACCACTATGGTAGCACTTCACAATCAACCAAATAGCAAGACACATGTGATTAGAACCATATGAATACATGAAGTAAATACTCCAAAAACATCTCAAGATATTTCTCAAATCAATCCATGTTCCACTCAAATAAATACCCTTGTAGTGCATACAATTTAGCAACCACCAATAGCCTAATGGTGGGGATTTCATTCCAGAAGTTCCTGATGCAACCATGTGCTTAAATCCTATGTGAGAGGAGTTTTTTTAACAAGTAATAATTTGAAAATGGATTTACAATCATTAGTAGAACTAGTTTTATTTTTGTAGCCTTGAAAAGTGTCCTCTCCAAATCCTACTCCAAGACTCTGTGACCCTAGGCTAATATTGAATTTTTATAACAAAAAATGTCTAATCAATTTTATTAATGCTTCATTTAAGGTTTTTTATTATTTATGGGTATGGACTGCAACTCAGACAATGCAAAAAGAGACTCAATACCAATCCAAAATGCATCTTTGTTCCCAATTTGATGAAAATTAGTTAAGGAAGGGTAAAGAATATATTTATTTTTCAAAGCAAAAGAGAAACCTCAAAATCACTCTCAATAAAAAAAATGATCCACTAAAAAACTTACAATAAAAAATGTAACACTGTTAAACAATTCCAGAGAAAGATCACAAACAAGCACTCAAAAGCTCAAATTTAAGGATTTGCAAAAAAAAAACATGAACTATCTCTTAACAAACCTGGAAAAGTATAAATCTCACACTCAAATAAAGTTTCAATTTGTAGCTCAATGCAAGCAGCCAACAAGTACAACCTACAATGACCTACATAGGAAAACAATCTAAACCATACACAAAAGAAATAATACTTGAGGGGCCACACAGTTTTGATTTCTTCATGACCCAAACAAGAAAATAGATAAACAAATACTCACAAGACCACCCAGATCAGGTTCGGAATGGAAAAAAAGGAAAAGAATCTGTTGAGAATAATGCTTAAATCTTTCCATGTAATTGCTGACATTAGTCAACAGATTTTGTGATTCTCTGTTATTAAAAATTAGAGTAGCAAATTATTAGGATGGCCAATGCTCATAATCATTGGTAGTGGTCAGAATGAATAATTAGTAGTTGATAAATAATAGAATTAGTAATAGGTTTATTATATAAGAATGTATTTACATACATGATTCAATATGAAATTTACAAGTTGAGCAATGATATGTGCTTTTCATTTTCTTTCATTGTTATTTACATGTCATAATTATTTTGGTTTATTAGCTGGCTTAAAGAGCAGCGGCCATTCCAGATTTTACAATTGGTATTAGAGCAGGTAAAATTGTTTTGGGTTAAATTTTTATTGTTATAATTTCGCCGAAGTTAAAATTTCAAATTCTAACATGCCCATTCTAGAATTTGATGGGAACAATTATGATTATTGGTGCATTAAGATTCTGACCTTTTTGATTCGAAAATATTTGTGGGATATTGTTGAATCATGAGATGATGAGCCAGATGATTGGAATTCCCTTACATAAAATTAAAAGACAACAAGAGAGGAAGCAAGGAAGAAGAATGCTCAAGCTTTCTTTCACATTTAGATAGCTCTTGATAAGAGTTTATTTCCACGAATATCAGGAGCAACAACTGCCAGAGATGCCTGGAAATCTCTACAAGAAGCTTACCATGGTAGTGATCAAGTTAAGGTGGTCAAGCTTCAGACATTGAAGCGAGAGTTTGAGAATCTGAAGATGCAAGAAACTAAAATTATAAGTGACTACTGTGTGAGTGTCAAAGATGTGGTCAATAAAATGACGAGACTTGGGGAAACGGTAAGTAATGAAGTTTTAATAAAAAAGGTATTGATATCTTTAAACCTAGATGGAATAATGTTTCCATAATATTAGAAGAAAGCAAGGATTTGACAAAATTAAATTTTGATCAATTGGTTGGATCTCTCATGTCTCATGGAGAAATATTGAAAGACACTTTTGAAGTTGTTGAGAAATATTTTTCCTCTAAATTAAAAATTACACAGAATGAAGATGCAAGCAGCAGTAGTGCCAAAACCAATCAAGATCGAGGTAAATGGAAAAGCCAAAAAATTTCTAGAGGTAGAGGCAGAGGTGGTTCAAGAGGAAGAGGTAGTTCCAGAGGAAGAGGTAGAGGTAGATTTGATAAGAGAAATGTTCAATGTTACTATTGTAATAGGTATGGCCACTTTGAAAGAGAATGCGGATTAAAAGAGGTTTAAAATGTTAATTATGCTCAAGAAAGTAATTAGTATCCTCCATATCACTTATTTTTATCTTAATCCAAAGGTGAAAATACTAATAAATATGTTTGGTACATAGATTCTGGATGCTCTAACCATATGACAGGGAATGAGAAATTGTTTTCAACCAAGGATGGAAGTTTTAAATCAAAGGTCCAGCTTGGTGATGATAAACCATTGGAGGTTTCTACCAAAGGAGCTGTGGAGGTCCAAACAAAATAAGGTATAAAGAGTATTCATGATATTTATAGCTCCACAATTGAAGCACAATTTGTTAAGTGTTGGGCAGTTATGTGAGAAAAATTATAAAGTAGTCTTTGAAAATAAGACATGTACTATCTATGATAAGAATAAGGGAAATAGGGAGATCATTGTTGTGCCTATGACAATAAATAAGATGTTTCCCTTGATTTTTGATGAACATAACAACAGCCTTGCAAATATGGCTTATGAGGATTCAAGTTGGCTATGGCATCTCAGGTATGGGCATTTAAATTTTCACAGTTTGAAGCTTCTAACCTCAAATGCATTAGTTTTTGGTTTTCCCAAGGTAGAGGAGCATAAGGAGGTTTGTGAAGGATGTGCTAAAGGAAAGCACGCAAGGGAAAGGTTCCCAAAGGGAAATGCATGGAGGGCTCATCACCCACTTCAGCTTGTTCATTCAGACATATGTGGTCCTATGCAGACTAATTGTTTGGGTAAGTCATCATATTTCATCACTTTTATTGATGATTAATCAAGAAATTGTTGGGTAAATTTTTTGAGGGACAAAAGTGAAGCCTTGGATGCATTCAAAAATTTCAAGGCACTTGTATAAAATGAGAAAGTGACCAAGATCAGATGTTTGCGGACTGACCGTGGAGTAGAATTCTGCTCAAAATATTTCCAAAGTTATTGTGATATGAATGGCATCAGGAGGAAACATACTACAACATACTCACCCCAACATAATGGCGTAGCTGAACGAAAGAATCATACTGTGGTTGAAATGGAAAGGTGCATGTTACAAACTAAAGGATTAAGCAATTCTTATTGGGGAGATGTAGTTGCTACAACAGTGTACATCCTCAATCGTAGCCCCACCAATGCACTAGAAGAGATGACTCCTTTTGAAGCTTAGTATGAAAAAATGCCTAATGTTAATCATTTCAAATTTTTTTGGTTGTTTGGCTTGTGTGCATGTACCTGATCAAAATAGAAAAAAATTAGATGCAAAGAGTGATTTATGCATTTTCATTGGGAATAGTGAGACAAGAAAGGCTTATAAATTGTATAACCCCCTCACTAACAAGCTTATTGTCTCAAGAGATGTAATTTTTTAGGAAGGGGGAGTTTATGGTCATAAAAAAGGCCATGTTGAGAAGACAAAAGCTACTTTGAATGATGATATAATTTTTGATATTCAGTAGCCAACTATTGCTTCTATATCTAGTGGTTTAACTCCACCAAGCAGCCCTTCATCAATTTCTTCAGCATCAATTTCAAGTCCAACTTCTTCTCCAAGTTCTATAAGGAAGGTAAGGAGATTAAGTGATATATATCAGAAGAGTGAAAATCAAGCACATGAAGAAAACCTAATAGGTGAGATAGTGAATTTTCCTTTATTGGCCAAGGCTGATTTTGAACCATCATGTTTTGAAGATGCATGTACTAATGAGGTTTGGGTGCAAGCTATGCAAGAAAATATGGATTCCATTCATAGGAATGACATTTTGGAATTGACAAAGCTTCCGCGTGACAAGAAATATTGGCACCAAATGGGTCTACAAGACCAAATTTAACAGTGATGGGAGTGTTGAAAGACATAAGGAAAGATTATTTGCCAAATTATTCACATAAAAGTATGGAATTTATTATGATGAGACATTTGCACCAGTAGCAAGACAGGAGACCATTATAATTTTGATCATTAGCATCTCAGAAAAGGTGGAGCATACATCATATGGATGTGAAAAGTGACTTCTTGAATGGGTACTTAGAAGAGGAATTATATGTGGAGAAGCCACAAGGTTTTGAAGTGGAAGGAAAAGAGAATAATGTCTATGAGTTGAAGAAGGCTTTGTATGGTCTCAAGCAAGCACCAAAAGCGTGGTATGATAGGATTGATGGATACTTTCAGGAAAAAGGCTTCCAGAGAAGTAAGAATGATCCTACCCTTTACTACAAACAAGAAGGTATTGATATTTTGATCATAAGTTTGTATGTTGATGATATATTGTATATCGGTAGTAGTTCCAAAATGAATCATGAGTTCAAAGTTGCTATGATGAACAAATTTGAGATGAAAGATCTACATCTCATGAAATATTTTCTAGGAAAGGAGGTTTATCAAACCAAGGATGAAATTTTCATTTTCTAGACAAAGTATGCACATTATATGTTGAATAAATTTGATATGCTTGATTTTAATGGATCCCCTACTCTAGGTGCTCATGGAGTTGTATTATTTATAAATGATGGTGCTAATTTAGTTGATGAGACAACTTATAGAAGTATTGTGGGGAGCTTGATGTTTCTAAGCCACACAAGAACTGAAATTGTATTTTTAGTTTCACTTATTTCAAGGTATATGATAAATCCATCTGAAATACATATGAAGGTAGCCAAGAGAATTTTAAGGTATGTGAAAGACACTTCAATTTTTTGTATTCATTACTACTCTGCTGAAAAGTTCAATCTTGTTGGATTTAGTGATTCAAATTGGGGAGGTAGTATGGATGACCGTAAGTCCACATCTGGAAATTACTTCTCTTTTGGTTCTAGTTTTATTACTTGGAGCTCAAGAAAACCAAGCATTGTTGCCCTCTCATTCATAGAAGCGGAGTATGTTGCACTTACTTCAGCAGGTACACAAGCTCTTTGGCTCAGAAAATTTTTGGAAGAAATTGGAGAGAAGCAAATTCAGCCTATAGTGATTTATTGTGATAATGTAAGTGCCATAAAGTTAGCAAAGAATATAGTTCATCAGAGTAAGACAAATAATTCTGACATGAAATATCACTTTATTCAGAATTTTGTGCAGAAGAATGATGTTGAATTGAAGCACATAAATACTAAGGATCAGCTAGCAGATATTTTCACCAAAGCAGCTGCAAAAGATCATTTTTTGGCACTAAGAAATAAGTTAGTAAGCCCTCATTAAGCATTAAGGGGGAGTGTTGATATTAATGCTTAAATCTTGCCATTTAATTGCTGACATTAGTCAACAGATTTTGTGATTCTCTGTTATTAAAAAATGGTGCGACAAATTATTAGGATGGCCAGTGCTCAGAATCATTAGCAGTAGTCAGAATGAATAATTAGTAGCTGATAAATAATAGAATTAGTAATAGGTTTATTATATAAGAATTTATTTACATACATGATTCAATATGAAATTTACAAGTTGAGCAGTGATCTGTGTTTTTCATTTTCTTTCATTGTTTTTTATATGTCATAATTATTTTGGTTTATTAGCTGGCTTAAAGAGCAATGGCCATTCCAGATTCTACAGAATCATCAATAAATACTAAAATAAATTTATTTTAACACACAACCTTGACACAGTAAAGAAAAGTTACAAAAAGATATGAAATCTCACAAATAAAAGGCCAACTAAACCATATTTGAACCAAATTTAACTGGACACATGAAAACAAATATAAATCCCTCTTAGAAAATCCTATAGTATCTCCTACCAAAATTTTTATCTATGAGGAGTCATTTCTCATAGGTAGTTCACACACAAAATACCAAGTTGTTACAAGGATCACTCACAGAGAGTTACCAACTACATAAGACACTCTATAAACCACTTACAAGGAGTGAATTTCCATCAACCCCAAGATTCAAATATAAATTGACTCATATTTAACTAAGATCAACCAAATTAAGCATTTAACGGTACCAGATAAGGTCAAAGACAAATGAGAAAGAATTAAAAATATCTAAAAACATGAAAATTAATACCAAGGAGGAGAAATCAAGACACTAGGGAAGGTTCCCCATTTTATTTTTCATTTATGTTAGCTCAAATTTCAATCAAAATCTAAGGATCCATTACTCCATAAATCTCACCTTTCAAATAGTGACATGTGAATAATCAAACTCAATCTTGAGTTTCTATACTTCCACCATCCACATACACAACAAAGACAAAAAAAGAAAGGATTTTTACCTCAACCCTCACAAATTAGTGCAAATATGTACATCCCTTTCTTTTTAAGATCCTTCTCTTACCAAGAGATCCTACTCCAATTATTATATTGGAGCTCCAAAACATAAGAAAAAATATACAAAGACAATGCTTGCCTCCATGTGAGCTATATAATATTAGCAAATACAATCAATAGAGAAACGTGATCAAGCTTTCCATATCATAAAGAAGAAATTAGAAGGGAAATAATTTACATTCACACTAGTATACGAACTATTTCACACAATATAAATTTGTAACAGTATGAACTCATATTTGATCGTCAACATTATCCATCCCTTTCCTTACAAGAAGATTGCGCTAATCTCAATTGAAAGATAATATCTTGTATAAATCCATCAAAATCAATAAGTTATCCTCTCTCTCTAATGACTCCTCCCCTTTAGTGGGTCTCATTATATAAGCCTTTCTTAGACTCAGGAGGATGCATCTAGACACCTATGTCCACAATAATTTAGGATGTTTCTATAATAATTGACTCAAATCCAACTTAGGAATAAGCTTGTCGAGTTGATCTCCTTGGGAGTAAAATGTTATACAAATTTACCTCGATTATTCTGATTCCATACACATGTTGAATACTCAATTGTGAGGTTGTTCCATTACAATGGAGTGATTTTTGACTTGACATATTCATGAGACCAATGAGGAAAAATTAGATTAAATTTGACTAATTATTAAATTTAATTGCACCAATAAATAATAATTAAAAAAAATTGAGTGCATGAATACCTGAATGAGCTCCTATTGGTTTCAAGAATAAATTATTGGTCTAGTTTAATCTTAAATCAAACCTCCCTCCACTCAATGAAGAAGCAATGAATTCAACATTTACCTTGTTGTTGATATGTTGAATCTTAAAGTTTTACTCCAAGATTGTCCAAATATTAACTTATTCTCTACTGAAAAGGGCCAACCACGTGAAGGTGGAAGCTCTCACGGTCCCTCCCCCTCCCCACATCACTCTCAATTCCCCATTACCCAATCTATCTACTAGGAAATATTTGAAAGAAAAATATTAAGATACGTCATAAATAAAGAAATATCTCTCACCCATTCTCTCCCATCTCCCTCTCTCTCCCCCCATCTCTCTATCTCTCTCTCTCTCTCTCTTTTCCCTCCAAACCTGTCATTATATCCCTCCCTCTACCCTTATTTATCTCCGTCATCGAAATTTTTGTCTCTCTCTCTCTCTCTCTTACCCTTCTATCCCTCACTCACTCCTCCTTATCTCCCTCTTCATTCCTCCTCTCCCCTCTCCTTAAACTTATCTCCTTCAATGCAAGAAATCAAATAGGAGTAGAAATCACCATCTACAAAAAAATCAAGGGATATGGTGAAATAATTATTATTCCCTCTCTCCCCTATATATATATATATATATATATATATATATATGTATGTATGTATGTATACGTATATATATATAGATGTATGTATGTATGTATGTATGTATGTATATATGTATACATACATACATACACACACACACACACACACACACACACACACACACACACACACACACATATATATCCATCTCTACTTTGTCTCTATATCTCACCCTCCTCCCCAAACACACACGATTCTCCCTCCATATCTATATATTGCCCCCAAAACATACACACCCTTTCTCCATATTCATCTATCTATCTATCTATCCCCCCCTCTTCCTCTCCCTCCATCTTCCTCTCCATATCTCTCTCTCTGCCCTCTATCTCCCTCTCTCCCCCCTTCCATCTCTCTTCCCTCCTTCTCTCCTCTCTCCATCTCTCCCTTATCACTCCCTCTCTCTCTCTCCACTTTTCTCTCTCTATGTTATTATTATTCCCTCCCTCTCTTTCCTTCCAAATCCATTTATCTATACCTCCCTCTCTCCTCTTATCTCTCAAGTCCTCTTTCATCCTTCCTCTCTCTCCCTTTCTCTCCCTTCCTCTCACTCCCTCTATCTTTCCAACTCTATTACTTTGTCTTTGTTCTTCCCTCCCATATATATCTAGAGTTAATATATATATATATCATGATATATTAATATATATTATAATATAGAAAATTTATTATTAAATTAAATTTAATATTGTATTAATCATAAGTTATTAAATTTATTATATTAATATTAATATTAGATTTAATGATATTTTTTATGGAATGATAACAAAATTTTCAAATATTACAACTTTGACATGGAAATATTTATTTCTTTAGAGATTTTAATATATCCACAGGACATGGTTTTCCTTTTAAATATCCATTTTACAAATATGAAATTAAAATGAATATTAAAATATTTTGGAGATAGATTTTTATTTCTTTGTGTTGAATTAACCTTTTTATTTTATTCTACAAAATGGTATTTACTTTAGTAAAGCGTAAACACGTTTAACATTTTTAATGTGGTAAAACATTTTGTTGAAGGTAAATTTATGATCCATTAAAATTCAACTTTTATGATAAAATAACTATTAAAATCATAAGTTAATTGTATTATAGTTTTTTTTTCCATTGGTTTCTCACATAAAAAAATTACAATACAATTACCTTATGAGTTTAATAGTTATTTTATCATATAAGTTGAATTTGAATAACTATATAAAAAATTTAAATTAATTGTTTTTATTTGTATATTTGTGTATTTTTTTATTTTATTTTAGCCCGCATGAGAAAAATTTCAACTTTGATGACGGACAAACACCCTTACACATCATATTGGGATGTAGAATTTGCCTCTTGGCCTAATGAGACCAAGCTTTCATATTTCGAAATCTTGTTTCGTAAAGAGATTTCTCAAGGATATTTTCTACTCTTTGGTGCTAATTTCATATATTTTTACCAATTTGTCATAGATTTCTTTAAATTTTCCCAAATCTGCAACAAAGGGGATAAGATGATCTTTGATGGATTCAATGAGGATTATTTGAGCAAGACCAAAATAATTATTTTCTCTAATAAAACGAAGTAGATTGAGCATACGTTATTCTTTCAAGGAAACATACTTTAAGAGGTAAATGACTACAAGTACCTCGGGATTGATCTCAATAAAAAACTTAATTGGGAGGACTACAGAAAGAAGAGAATTATAGGGTGGTGAAAATCATTATATGATCTTTAAAACAGATGTAGAGAGGCAAAGTTATGGGATTGGAAAATTATTAAACTTCTTTTTGGAATCCTAGTTTGTCCAGTGATGTTATATGGGTGTGAATTGTGGGCTAGCAACACCTCTGTCTCAAAATGGAAACAAATTGAGAAAATCCAAAAACGTTTGATCATGAGCAAGTTTAAAATAAAAAATTTAGTACCTTATGATATAATGTTGAGTGAAATAGGAGAAAATCCCATCGAAGCAATTGCTATGGTGCGACTGATAAGATATCTAAAAATAATTGAGAAAATGGGAGTACGTAGATGGCCTAATTTTATCTTCAAGGAAGGCTTGAGTGAAAGGAATAAAACATGGATGAGACAAAACTACACATAGATGAAAAAATGGAATATCTACTGTTAGTGTGAATCCTAATCACAAGCGTACGAAAAAACTCACTTTAGTTGTGCATAACAAACTGCCCTAACATCAAAGATGGTTTTCTATTTCCTTAGATCTACAGTTAGCTGATTAGAATAAATGCTACGAAATTTAGATACATGCGATTCAAGACATTAAAGAAGAAGTTACTCCCATTGGGTAGAATAAATGCTACGAAATTTAGATCTATGCAGTTAAAGACATTAAAGAAAGAGTTGCTCCATGCATCCAATAGAAAAGAAAAGAATGTTTTAAAATAATTTTTGTATTATGACACCTGGGAAAGGAACATAGAAAGATGTTACCAGTCCCCCTCAATGGAATGGGTTCTTGTATGTCCTCAAAGCTTTAGATCTAAGATATCTCTCTCTTGATGGTGTAGAAAACCCAGGCAAAAATAGAACTCAAAGGGAGATCACAAGAAAAAAGTTAGAAAAATATGACAATGATGGAGGATCAAAGTCAGACCAAAAGTATAGATCCAGACAAATCTTTAGGCAACAAAAGGTAGTGAATGAATGGAAAAGCTCTTCTATTTATAAAAAAATATTGAGTTATTCTAGAAATTGGGGTAAAATTGGTCTTACATTGTCTACTTTGGTCTGTCTAATAGTAACAGGTTAGACGACCAAAAATTGGTGTAACATATTTCCCTCCATCGTGCGAGCGTTAGGAGCTAATCGTATGACTGAATTACGTTGTAAGAACTCAATAACTAGACACTGAAGGGGGAGTCAGAGAGAGAGAAATATAATGTAGACTAGAGCACTAGAGGACAAGACCCTGAGGAGGTGAGACTTACAGGTGCGACAAGTCTCTTTTATGAGTAAGTACCTATTCTACATGAGGCGGGGGAGGCATACCTATGCTCGCTGAGATAACAGATTAGAAATAATAATGTGTCCAGTAAACAAGGAACCAAAATATATAGTACATGTTGTCATAAACATGGGCCAGATAAATGCATGATAATGGATCCCACATACATATTTTGCCTGGGACAACAACAAGGGCTTATACAATAATATCTAAGTACATGAGATACAAATACAACTAAAGAGGCCCTGTAAAACAGGAAAGGGCTCTAAAAATATGAATGATACATGAAAACTAAAGAGGCGTTGCAAGAAGTTGAGGTTGGAACCATAAAATATATGGAGCTGCATCCAAGGCTGTAGTAGAGAAGCATTTGGGTATGTGGGGGGCTGCCTGAAGGGCCACCCCCGCATGAGGTCTGAAACATCTCACACACACCGGAGAATCATGAGTACAATCTGCTGCATCACTAAACCATCCATTATACGGATCTTGATCATGCCTTAAGGTGCTGGAGCTGAGAAACAATCAATTCAAAGGGAAATAAAGAGTCATGTTGCTTGATATGGGGCACCAAATAGGAGTGGAAGCTGGAACCAAGGTATACCTCCCTCTAGACCTGTCTTCTAGAATGAATAAGCTGATGTTGACAAAAGTAGGTCTACTATAGGTGAGGCAATAAGGAATCCTCAACTAAGGCATGAGGAAAAATAGTAGAGTGACTGATAGACTGAAACCAAGGATGATGGAGGAATGGGGGGTACTAAGTAGCGGGCTGACGACTTCCCTTGTTAGAGCATAAAGGGTATGGGTGACCTGGCAGTTACTGACTTGACACTGAAGGGGATAGGTGATAGTATGATTGGAGGCAAAAATGTGTGACACGAGAGAGGAACAAAGAAATGAAGGATGGATGAATATAGTAGGCTACAAAGGGACTCGGGATAGACTCCATGGATGTGATGATGACTCAACTTAGATACTCTAACATGAGGGACTTGATGATGTTGCCACAAAGAATAGGCCCGATGGGGAACATAAAAACATGAGTACAAGATGGTTACTCATGACGCAAATTGACACGAGCATGGAAAATTATGAAGGCAAAGTGGTGCCCCAAGTACAAGTTTTGCAAGTGAAGAAATTATATTTTGAGGAGTGTTGAAGTGACCCTTCTTGGAAAAAATGAGTCCGGAGGAAGTATCAAATAACGAAAAAATAAAGGATATCCATTTGAGAACTCAGTGAGAACGTTCCAACGGTGCTGATGGTTTTTCAAACCGAGCTATGGTTTGGTCACAGCTGGTGAAAGAAAAATATGGTCTTTCTCTTTTAATAAGGAATTTTCCCTCCAATTTGATTCATTTACAAGTGTAGCTGTTGTGAATGTAGAAAGGAGAAAATGCCCTAAATATTGTGGCAATCGTAGTGTAGAAACCGACCGTTGGAATCGAGATTCGTCAGTTGCAGGTAAGAGGTATAACCATACTCGTTCAATTCAAGGGATTAAAGTTTCAGATTAGGCACCCAGAGCCTAGGAACATGCCAGGTCACACTTTTTGGGGTCTGTTCTGCGACTTGGATAGTAAGTAATGGGAAAAACACTACGACCTATCCCAGGAAATGACCTGAAAAGTGCGACCTGTCAGAGAAAGGGGGCTTTAGTGTTGTTTTTGGCTGAGAGGTGGGATTTTTATGGTTGAGGGGCATAGGTTCCCCCAAGCATGTTATGGTCATGCCAAAATGCATTTAGAAAATGGGAATCAAAACACATTTTAATGATGTTGCGCACCATTTGTTTTCATTATGATTATGTTGTTTGAGAAAGGGAATGGAGGATTACCAATCTATTTTGGTACTGCATATATGAAGTAAATGGACTAAGTTTCTTGGCTGGCATACATGGTGTCACTATCCCAAAGAGTGGATTTGGAGATAATGAACTAGTGCTCTCCTAAAAAACCCACAGGTTGGTAAACAACAATGTCTAGGGGACTGGGTTGTTGATGTAAGAGGAAGGAATGATGAGGGGGATCATCCCTAGAGTGATATAAAGTGATATGGGACTCTAGAGGATCTTCTAAACGAGGAATAATGATGTTACTAGAGTCAAAACGACTAGATGCACTATGAGGGTTGTGGAGAAGTGCTTCTCCTGGAATCTCAAATATGGGTTCCCCCTTACCAAGACATTGTGTGTCAATGTAATTACCAGAAGGTGTATGTGGTTCAAATGTATGGATTCGATGTAAGGGGGGATAGATAAAGTTAGGGGTGGTGATTACTTCCATAATGGCATCATCGTAATAGAAGATGGGTTGACTGGTGGAAGAAAAACTACCTGATGTGGCAAAGCTACCTGATTCATCATCATGAGAAGAAAGGTTCACATGCGTATCGCCATGAAGGGTGACTAAAGAACAAGTAGATGAAGGATCCATCTATGTTGAGTTGAAGGTAATCGTTTAAGGGAGGTCAGGCGAAACAGAAGGGGAAGTCCCAGGGGGGTCTTCCACCATGGATCTCATAGATGATGACAGGTAGTGGACAGTGGTCGAAGGCTCTGTCATCTCGAAATCGGGAGGGGGAATGTCAATGGGAGTGGATGTGTCCTCTGGTTGGCCTGAAGCATACTGCACGACTACGAGAGAGGCAGACTAGTTCTGTTCAGTCTTGTACTCTTGAACTACTTCCAAAGAGGTGTTGTAATGCTTGAGTCAAGGAAAAATATTGGTATAATGGCCATGGACATCACACAAAGCACAACGGTGGTTGGTGTGAAAACTATTGGGGTTATTGGCTATAGTCGAAGAAGAAAAATAGGCTTTAGGGACCTTAGACTCAGGAAATGTGACATTAACCATGGGCTTGATGTGAGGAAATTTAGGACAGTGATGGGTGGCATGACCGACAACATCATAAAAAGCACATGGGGGATACGCTTTGGAGGTTGAGGAGGAGGTGGGGTTTTTTGGACATCCTTGTCTTTAGGTGCCTTCTTGTGAGCTTTGCGCCACTCACCCGAAGCTTTCACACTAGGAGTAGGTTCCTGTTGAGGTGGTTGAGGCACAGAAGCAAAGGGAGGGGTCATGGCGATCGGTTGGACCGGGGTCAAAGAAGTATAAGGTTTGGGTTGAACAAGTAGGATAGTGGCTAGGGGATCAATGTACCAGAATGGGATCCCTAGAGTCATGTTAGGAAGAGATAAGGTAGCCAAAATAGGTACCGAAAATAATCCAGGAGGGGGAGCTAGAAACGGTATCTAACCGGAGGGGTAATGGCTAGGCGGCATAGCTCCGAGATGGTTAAGGCCAGGAGGAACCATTCCAAGAGGGTATATAGGCTCATGGATACTAGTTTCAAATGAGGGGCCGTGAGGAGTGGGTCCTGAAGGCTGAGTCAAGGTGTTAGGAGCAGGTTGCGGAGGGCGGGGCTGCTGACTAGTTGAACCAATCTGTTTGAGGTCGGACCGAGACAATTGCATCATCAAAACATTCGATAAGCTAGGATCAGAGACGGGACGAGGGAGACTAGGGAATGAACCAAGAAAAGAGGAATCTTTGTAGACTCCAGATGAGAGACTGGTCAAAGGTTCGACTGCTTATTTATTGGCCACCGAAGAGATGATGGACTCGGGGGAGGTTTGAGACTTTGGTTCGTAATATGTCAACTAGTCGATGGTGAAAATATTTCTATTGTGAGGAAATCACATCTTACGGTGAACCATAGATGGGACAAAATACATTTCATAAGTGTAGCTACGACCCAATATAATGTTGTAATCTAAGGGGGCATCAATGAATTCTACATCAACAAAAACAGTCTTGCCCATAAGAGTAATAGAAAAATTGCAAAACATGCCAAGGGGCTGGGATGAGTGGCCATCTCACGGTCGGAGGGTGATAGTAGAAGGGGAAAACTCAGGAGATTTGAATTTCTTCCAAACTGAAGTGGAAATCACATAGGTGGATAACCCCTCATCAATGATACAATGGGAGACGTTGGCATTTCGAATATTGACAGAGATTTGGAAGGTGACGGAAGCAGGAAGGGGGGGATGTTCTGACTGGTGAACATAAAAGAAAATCAAATGATCATCTGAAGGATCCACAATTCCCATGGAAGTTAGTAGATATTTTCATTGTGAAAGGCACGACTAGAGGACTTCCAACATTGACATAGAAGCAGGGGATAGCTCCAACTCATCTACTATACTATATGAATGGGAAACTTTACCAGAAGTAGCGTTTCAGCATAATGGCCCCTTGGGAATCTTGGTATGAACCATTTCCTTAGGCTAAGGTATTAGTAAAGGACCATTGGGTGTCGAAAGAGGCTCTATGGGACCTAAAGAAGGGAGCTTGGTGGCAGACGTAGCGGGGGGCTTGATGTACTGACGAGACTGAGTCTGAAGGTTGAGGTCAACGGTAATTAGTTGGTCAGAGTTCATCATGAGAATATGCTAATCAGAGGTACCATATGGAGGAGGTTGAGTGGTCGTTGACTCTCAGCGAGTTGGGTAGCCACAAATCCTTGCTGGGGGAAAGGATTGGTAAACACAGCCGGTTGTATAAGTGCAACATTAGGAGGAACCAAAGGGGAGGTTTGTTGTCCTCGGGATGTTGCTTGAGCTTCCCACATATAACGCATCTGAGGTGAAAGAGGACAATTGTGGGTGTAGTTACCATAGACACCGCAACAAGAACAAGGTTTGTTCATGCAAACAATGTTGTCCTTCTTGGGCTGAGAGCCCTGTTGCTAGGTTGTTGTGTCAGGTGCATTCCCTTGGGGATTGGGTCCTAGATTACCTGGGGCAGATTTTTTTTGGTTGCCTTTCCTATTCTTTTTGGAAGTAGGAGGATTAGTCGCGCCCTATTGTGCATACACCTGACCCTGGGGGTTGGTTGCTGCTATTGCGGGGGTTAAGAAGGAAAGGGAGGTTAAGGTGCTAACGCTGGAGGAGCTGGAGCACTAGGCTACGGATACAGATAATAAGGAGGTTGGGAAAAATTGTGGTAATTTAACAGTCTGGAAAAAAGGAGGAGGCATGTCATATCCTAAATACATATTACCTGGAGGGGGAAAGTGTTGGAGGAGCTGGACCCTCCCTGAAGGAAACCATAACCCATGGGAGGATGAGTGCATAGATGAGAAAGGGCTCCAACGATCCCATCGGCAGCATGGGATTCCCCCGGTGCAATGGCACCACTGGGTCTAGGGACATTAGGTAAGACGATATAAACATAACTATACTGTGCATAGATCAGGTCATATTTCAATGCAATCTGGAGGGTAGCTTCTTTGGTCTTAGGGAAATGAGATGTGATATCTTTTCCAATAACAGGTAAGAGGGATCTGAGAAACCATTCCATGTAGACATGGTCTTCAAAGGTAGGGGCTTAATATAGGCTCTTTCTTCTCCACCATTCTTAGACTTGATCGGGTAGGCGGATCGCATATGATTGATGGAAAGAGGTCAAAATTTTGGTACGAGTTTCATAACGAAGAGGAAGATGAAATTAAGATAGAAAAGCCCTGGCAAGAGTCGGAAAAGTAGTATGATAGGAGGAGGCCTAGTCAACATACCACTTGGAAGCTTCTCTGGTAAGCGTATGCTGGAACAATCAAAGATAGACAGAGTCATCAGTGACGGAGTTAGACGAACACCACATGTGGAAAGATCGAACATGCTTTGTATGATCCTATCCAGCAAGACCTTCAAACTTGGGAATGTCTGAAGGGAGCTTGGTTGGCATAGCAGGCCAACTAGATTTATGGTGTATGGGGTCATTGATCAACTGGTTAAAATCGGGAATACTGAGGCCTACCATATAAGGGAGCAAGGGAGCAGCTGGGATAGTTACTATTGCAGTCACACTAGTAGTATTCCCAACATTAGGGTCGAGGCTACCATCAGCGTTAGGTCCTGAACTAGACATGGTGAAGGTGAGAGGAGGAGAACCATGGATAGAGTTAGAAGGAGAACCTGATGAACCAGAAGTAGAGTCAGAATGGAGACTCAGTGGAGGATGAACTCGAACTCTACGCGGAGGAGTAAGTCTTCCTATCGAAAACTAGGGAGGAAGGCCAAGAAGTCTCCGGGATAAATGCCTTGGGGGTGCAATGATGGAAAAACAGACATGGATCACAGAAGGAAGAGAGACCAACAAGGGCAAGGAGGTGCAGGATCAAATGATTACAATGTCCAAACAAGGGCAAGAAGGTGCAAGTTCAATTGATTACAATGTTATAGTCTTGGCTTGGTGGTGTAAACCAGACACTCTTCACTTAGGGTGTGTGTGTATGTGATAAGTGTATTAATTTTAATTAAACCCAGACATGTGTAGAGAAAAAATAAAAAAGGTGTCGTATAACTGTAAATAAATCTGAAAATGACAGTAAAGGAAACTGAATATGACATAAAATAAATAGCTAAAGATGCATCAATTTAAACCCAACTAGTTTATGGGTGGGAAAAATCTAGTCAAAACACAAAAAATGCCCAATGGATCTAAAGTCAAGAGGGACAGGGATCTAAAGGTCAAATCTGCTAGGAATAGGTGCAGAAAAAAAACAACAAAAAATAGGGGGAAAAGTGTTGTAAATGAGGTGGCGAAATGCTACAACCTGAAGGGAAACAGAGGGGACCCTAGAGGAGGACCAAAAAAAATTGAAAAGAGGTGTTTTCGATGGATGAATAACCAATCTGAAATGGATCTGAAAGTATGGGATCAGATCTGAAAAAAATGGTTGAACACACTGAAATCTCAGATGACCTACTTCAGCTAAACTCCTCTTAAAAAGGTGGAAGCGTATTGAAGCCCTAATGGGATTGGTTCCTACTTCGATGAGTAAAATAGAGCAAGTACAGGTCCAAGACGGGTCAAGAGGGAGGTCATAAAACCCTGAAAAATAGCCCAAACAAAAACTGAAAAAACACAGAAAAATTCCAGCAAAATGTTCAGGTCACAGTTTCTGACCTGTTTTCCGATGAGGTCGCATTGTTTTGGTAGTTTTCCACTACTTGAGAGCCGAGGTTGCAGGTTTTGGGCCAAAAAGTTCGACCATCACTTTTGGCCCTCTCAGGAGCAAGTTTTAGAAAAAAATTTCATCTCATCTGCGGTTGATACCTGTCACTTGCGCAATATGCCCAGAAACACATGAAATTTAGAATTTTTATTTTTTTAGGGTTTTAAAGGTTAAAAAAAACATCAAGAAAATAAAAATAAGAAGCTGAAGAAAAACCCTAGGGGTTGAAGCAACTGGTCATCCAGGGATCTGGAAAATGACAGCGATCGTAATCATAACCCTTTTGGAGTCGTTGGTTGTTAGTGTGAATCCTAATCGCAAGCATACGAAAAAAAACTCACTTTAGCTGTGCATAACAAATAGCTCTAATATCAAAGATGGTTGTCTATTTCCTTAGATCTGAAGTTAGTTGATCAAAATAAATGCTACAAAATCTAGATCTATTCAATTAAAGACATTAAACAACAAATAAAAGCAAGAGTTGTTCCATGCATCCAATAGACAAGACAAGAATATTTTTAAAGAATTTTTGTATTATGACACCTAGGAAAGGAACATGGAAAGATTTTACCAGTCCCCCTCAATGGGATGGGTTCTTGTATGTCCTCAATGCTTCAGATCTAAGATCTCTCTCTCTTGATGGTGTAGAAAACCCAGACAAAAATGGAACTCAAAGGGAGCTCACAAGAAAAAAGGTAGAAAAATATGACAATGATGGAGGATCAAAGTCAGAGCAAAAGTATAGAGAGTGATATTTAGGCAACAAAGGGTAGTGAATGAATGGAAAAAATCTTCTATTTATAACAAAATATTGAGTTAGTCTAGATATTGGTGCATAATTAAAATATTATTAACCAAATCTAGATCCAAGTTTTATGGAATATTTTATTATTTTTGTTGGAGGGAAAAAGAATTTGAATTTGGTCAAATCTCTTTTTGTAAATAATAAATAAATAAATGATTTATTTATTATTTTAAGAATATGGTTGAGTAGTAATTAAATAAATAATGATTTATTCAATTATTTATGAATGATTTAGTCAAATTTAACAAGGAATATTATTTAAATAATGTTTTAAATAATTATTCCTAGAAAATAATAAGATAAATAATGATTTATCTAATTAATTTTCCTATTTTGGGTTAAATATGATGAGGAATATTAATTATACTGTGTTTTAATTAATTATCCCTTCAGGAAAACCATACAAATAGGGATTTATTCAATATTTACTCAGGGGGATTCCTGTTTAGACCATAAACAGCTAAATAAATTATGGATTACTAAGTTATTTTTCATAGTGAAATAAATCTTATTGGGGTAAAATTGGTCTTACATGGTGTACTTTGGTCCATCTAATATTAACAGGTTAGATGACCAAAAATTGGTGTAACATCTACCTCAATGTTTTTCCCACAAATAGCAAGCAGCTAAACAATTTTTTTATGGAGAAGTTTCGTAAACAGGTATGGGGAAAAGAGTTGGGTACAAAGAAGAAGTACTACAATGAAGAATTAAACCCTATGTGTGATCTCCAACAAAAAGAGTGCATTGGAGCTAAGATTTTGTGTAAGGAAAAGGTTCTTATTACTCAATTAAGAACCAACTGGCATCAAATTCGGTGTAAAACATGATGATGAAAAAGGCCTAAAGAAGCTTGGGAAGAGTGGGTATGTAAATTTTTCACGTCTGGGGAAGTGGAATTAGAAAAGAAATTCATTTTCGAATGTGATGCATTGAAATACATAGGAGAAAGTTATGGGAATATGTTAGCATAGGGTTCTTGGCACTGTCTTTTTAGCGAGGGGATTGTTAGAAGGTTGCGCCAACTCATCATCAATTTGAATAAGAAAAGGACTAAATTGAAAAAGGTGAAAACAAGGAAGAGATATTCCCACAGAATATTTTTACTCTCGTGGATGTTAAAATATCATTTCATTTCATTTATTTTAACTGAAAAATTATTTAGTCTTATCCTTATCTGGTTTTGTATATTTTCCTAGAACATGATCCATGACTTAATTTTCTATGAACACCAAATTAATTCTCATCTTCCATGCTTGAAAGCTTGATGACCCATCGATATTGTTTCCTTCCTTACAAGATGAGGTCATTTTATTTGAATATTATGACATGGAGAGAAATAAAATAGTTACTTGTCAAGATGATGTCTTCAAATATCTTAATGATCCTAAGATTCCAATAGTCTTCAAATATCACCTAGAATGATGAATTCTAGGATGGATTGTACAATAGAAACTTAAAACTACTTCAATTATGAATGATTATTCCAAGAATGTAGATGAATTTCAAAACAATATTGATGTTTCTCAAGTGATGTATTTTATAGAGATGCCTTCCAAAATGATTGATGATCAAACATCTTTCAAGAGAGAGATATTGGTAAGATGATTATTTTAAAAATGATGTTGAGTAACCATCAACCTTATATGAGAGAGAGAGAGACAGATAGGTGATTTAGTGGTCTTCCTTCACGATGAATGGTAGTCCTTGAATATTCTTCTTATGCACTTCCTTATGCCTTCTATAAATGATTTCCTCCAAATTAGTTTCGATTATTATTGTAGAAATGTCTACAGCTTATGTCGACAAATATTATCTTCAAGATGCCTTGTCCTTGCCTTACCTCTCATACCATGTTGAGAAATCACTAGGGAAGACAATTAGGTTTGATTTATCGTACGTGATATTTCTTGTGAATATATGTTAGCTTATTATTATTTTATCGTGTTCTCTTCATCAAACAATTACCAAAATATAAACCAAAATGATAAGAATAAGACAATGAACACAAGATATAGGCTCCAAGCCTTGGAAAACCCCATAAGGGGGGAAACCAAACAACTCTTCTATTATGATATAATTAGATCAAAGTGAGAAATCTAGGACCAAAAACCAAGACCAAGACCTTCCACAAGACCTAAACCATCCCGCCGTCAATCCTTCTTTAACCAAGTCAAGTCCAATCAATTCAACAAAGGTCATAACTTCTTCCAATCAAAATTTTGGCACAAAAACTTTACAGATTTACCCCAACACATCACATGCATGAGCATAGATAGAAAAACGTTTGATTTTTCTTCTTTTTTAGATCTTCACTCTCTCTCTCTCTTCTAATTCTCTCTTTATTCTTTTATTTTTGATTGCTTCCTTGTTGTTTCTTGGACAAAAATGGAAGTTTCTAACTGGTGATCAAATGAGGTTGAAGTACTCAATATATATACACATCCAGAGGTCAAATTCTCCCTTCCAGGCTAAAAGGGCCGACTTGGTCTTGTGGGTGACAATTATTGTTTTGACTCAATTAAAATTAATTTTCCACCTTTCAAAACTCCAAATGGTACTCATGAAAAATATTATTTTGTCTCAATAAACCCTAAAAGCATGAAGAACATGCTTGACTATAAAATAATAATAATTTCTCTTTGATATTTTTTTAACGTGAAATATACAATGACATAAGTACAATGATAATTATGAAGAATACCAAACCTTCTTACATTTTCCAATAGAATGTACATATTCCTTCGCTAATTTGGAATTCTAATAGATAAGTTATGTTGCTTTTTCATGAATTGAATTAATAGGATGTATTTTTGTTGTTGTTTATAATATTATAATTTTAAAGGAATGTTTCCTTTAGCATGTAGTTACAAGCATTGAATTATGTTAATGATTTATATTATGGTTCCATATATTGCATATAGTATAATTAATTGTATATGTTGACTACTTAATATCTAAATGGAAATGTATTATTTTGAATAAAATTTACAATATTCCATAGAAATCATGTTAACCTATTTTTTTTATTTCATTTTAAATTATAAGATATGTTTAATGCTATTGCTTTAAGATTTGAGTGTTATTTGATTGGGATAAGAAATCTATATAATTTATGTCTATGTATTCTAGTTATAGTAATTTTAATCTAGCATTGGTCTATTGATTTTTAGCCATGTAATTAAATGCATTCCTAACTATAAACCACTTTAATCCTTAGTATATTGTCGGGCCTGAACTGTATTACAATTATATAGAAAGTGTTGTTGATAATGCATCAGATAGGTTGAATAAACTTTAAGAAGTATTTGACACAAGATAAAATATTGTTGTTATACAAATTGTACAATGTGGAAGATTCATTCCATGTGATCTGTTTTTTTTTTTGTTAAGAGAAATCTACTTAAGAAAAGATAATACTATGGTGCCATGTATCAAACCAAGATATTTCTTAATGTGACATACCAAAAAGAAAAGAAAATTCTAGGATGTGATAAAGAAAGGATATTTCCTTTATTTTTAAGAAACAATATATATTTAAGTGTGATATAACAAGAAGGAGAAGAAAAGGACATGAGACAAAAAGGAAAAAAAAAGATGGATACATAAAGAAGGAAGAAAAAACTTAGAGAAATTTGGAAAAAGGTTTGTATCACACGAAGGAAAATATAATGGTCTCATAAAAAATGAATATTCTATTTATTATGAAAAAACTAAATAAAAAAAAAAGGTTATGTCACCTAAATTGAAAATATTGTTTCACAATAATTAAGGAAGATTTTCTTTACCACATGAAAAGGAAAATTTTAGATATAATAAAGTAAGGGAAATAGGAAGAAATTTTCAAGGTAGAAGGAAATTTTGTGGTGCAATACACCACACAAAAATGAAAATTAGCATGACACATTGTTAAATTACAAATTTCATGGTGATTTGAGAAGGAAAGAAAAGGGACACTTGTTTACAAAGATAGAGATATTATAAGATACCATCCTAGATCCATCTAATTCCAGACTCTATAATGCGCCAAGAGGGATCAAATCACTTGAGGTGCAAACATTCTTTTTGGAGTGTTGAATTTGAGGAAAGGTTTTCACCTAGAGGGATTTTATCTCTCTTGGCGCTTGATAGATTCGGAGTTAGATGGATCTAGGTTGGTTCTAGTTTAGGGAAACAATGACACTTTTAGATCATCGTTATTATGTATATGTTTGAGATAAACTTCATACTTTGAAATTTACATTATTTATCTTTGTTAGACATGACTATATCATTATCTTTTTTAATTTTGTTTTTGTATCTTTCCTTGAATGGTTTTTATGCCTACGCTTGGATGCTTTGAGTGGTTTGTTTGTTTATGTGTTTGGATTTGGATGGTAGTGTTTGTGAATGTTATAATTGTTTTTTTATTTCCTATATGTGTATGTAATTGTCTCTTAGTAATTATATGGTGATGAAGAAGGGAGAAAATCTTCTCAATAGTTTGCAAGAGGATTAATATTGCACATTTATTTCTTTTAATTTTAGGTATCACAACTTTTGACAATTAATAATTCTCAATAGTGTCCCTCCAGGTATCACTAAATATATATTTAAGGTTAGATTTAATAATATAATGCATCAATATTACTCTTGAAATCATTTGTTTCATTTCTAATGTTTGAAATAATTTATTTCTTTCAAAATATTTTGATGAATTTTTCTGTATTTATGAAATAATGTAATTTTGAACTTTTTTTTTAATGAGTTGTCATATTTAGAAGATATTCACATTATTTGTTAGTTTTTCCATATTTTCATATCGATTATATGAAAAGGATAGCGGAGATCATAAATCATTCAATTATTTAACTCGAACTATTGTAGTAAACATCATACCTTGTCTCTCTTGCTCTCCAATATTAATAGGTCGAATTACTATAACACAAAAATAAATGCACATTTTCAATCATTTTTGTGATTACATTGAAATCAATGCACATTGTTAATCCAATCACTTTGATTTAATGTACCATCATACATTGAGTTACATCAAATCATAAATCACCATCTACACTGAAATCAATGCATCTAATGCACACAATGAAATAAGATTAGAAAGCATCTACACTGAAATAAATGAATCTTATGCAAGCAATCAAATAAGATTATAAATAAACATCTACACTAAAATAAATGTATCCAGTGCAAGAAATAAAATAATATTATAAATTAGCATATACAGTGAAATCAATATATCTAGTGCAAGCAATCAAATACAATTTGAAATCAACATCTACACTAAAATCAATGCATTTACTGAAAACAACCAAATAGGACTAGAAATCACCATTTACACAGAAATCAATGCATCTAGTGTAAGCAATCAAATAGGATTACAAATGACCATCTACATTGAAATCAATGCATCTAGTGAAAGTAATGAAATAGAATTAGAAATCACCATCTACACTGAAATAAATGCATATAGCGCAAACAATAAAACAGAATTAGAAGTCAACATATAAAATGAAATCAATTTATTTAGTGCAAGAAATCAAATAGAATTAGAAAATATCTACACTGGAATCAATGCATCTAGTGCAAGAAATCAAATAGGATTAGAAATCAACATCTACAATAAAATCAATGCATCTAGTGCAAGCAATAAATAAGATTAGAAATCTCCATATACCATGAATTCAATACATTTAGTTCTATAAATATTCTTCCCTCTGTCCCCCCTCCATATATATCTATATCTCCCTACATCTCCCATTATTTTTCTCTCTATATCACCCCAAAACATACACAATCTCTTTCCATTGCTTCCTTTTCACCACCCCTCTCTCTTGCTCAACTTTTCTCTCTGTATTTTTTTTTCTTCCCTCCCTCTCTCCCCTTCCAAATTCATCTCTTTGTCCTCACTCTATCTTCCTCTCCCTCCTTCCCTCTCCTCCTCTCTCTCAAGTAATCTCTCTCCCTTTCTCACCCATCTCCCTCTCTCTCCCCACATATCTCTCTCTCTCTCTCTCTCTCCAAGCCTGCAATTATCGCCCTCCCTCTCCCCTTATCTCTTTCCCCCCTCCATATTTGTGTCTCCCTATCTCTCTCTTACCCTGCTCTCCCTCTCTCACTCCTCTCATTAGCTCTCTCTTCATTCCTCCTCTCCTTCAGTTTATCTCCTTCAATGCAACAAATCAAATAGGAGTAGAAATCACCATATACACTGAAATTGATGCATCTAGTGAAATAATTATTTTTCTCTCTCCCTCAAACATATATATCTATATGTCCCTACATATATCTTTTGTCTCTCTATCTCACCCCCCCCAAACACACATGATTTATCCCTCCATATCTATCTATCTCTCCCTCTCTCTATCTCTCTCTTCTTCCCTCTCTCCACCTTCCATATCTCTCTCTCTCTCTCTCTCTCTCTCTCTCTCTCGTCTCTCTATATCACCCAAAAAACATACACACTCTTTCTCCATATTTATCTATATTTCTCCCTCCCTCTTTCTCTCCTTCCTTCTTCCCCTCCCACTCTCTCTCTTCTCCTTATCTCCCTCCCCCCATTTTATCTCTCTTCCCTCCTGCCCTCCTCTCTCCCTCTCTCTCCATCTCCCTTATCACTCCCTCTCTCTCTCCACATTTCTCTCTCAATGTCTTTCTTCTTGCATCCCTATTTTTCTCACTTCCTATCTCACTTCCTCTCTCAAATCCTCACACTCTTTCTTCCTCTATCTCCCTTTCTCTCCCACCTCCCTCTGCCTCTCCCCTTCATCTCTCTGTTTTTGTCTCTATCCGTCCTCCAACTCTGTCACTATCTATCCTTCTCTTTTACTCTTCTCTCTATCTCTCCTTTATCTCTCTATATCACCCGCAAACATATACACTGTCTCTCCATATCTCCCCTATCACTCCCTCTCTCTCTCCACTTTTCTCTCTCTATGCAATTCTTCTTCCCTCCCTCTCTTTCCTACCAACTCCATTTCTCTGTCCATTCCTCTCTCCTCTTATCTTTCAAGTACTCTCTCATCCTTCCTCTCTCTCCCTTTCTCTCCCTTCCTCTCACTCCCTCTATCTCTCCACCTATATTACTTTTTCTTTGTTCTTCCCTCCCATATATATATCTAGAGTTAATATATATCATAATATATTAATCTATATTATAATATAACAAATTTATTATTATATTCAATTTACTATTGTATTAATCCTAAGTTATTAAATTTATAATATTAATATTATGATATATTAATATTAATATTAGATTTAATGATAACTTTTATGGCATGATAACAAAATTTTCAAATATTACAATATTTATGTCTTTAGATATTTTAATATATCCTTAGGATACATTTTTCTTTTTAAGGATTCATTTTACAAATATGTAATTAACATAAATATTAAAAGATTTTGGAGCAATATTTTCAATTCTTTGTGTTGAATTAACCTTTTTACTTTATTTTAAGAAATTTTATTGACTTTGGTAAAGAGTAGACATGTTTAAAATTTTACTTGGAATTTTAAAGATTCATTTTACAGATATGTAATTAAAACAAACATTAAAAGATTTTGGAGCAATATTTTTTATTTTGTGTTGAAGTAACCTTTTTACTTTATTTTAGGAAATGGTATTGACTTTACTAAAGAGTAAAAATGTTTAAAATTTTAAGTTTTAATTTGTTTAAAAAATTTGTTGAAGGTAAATTTTGTATCCATTCAAATTCAACGTATATGATAAAATAAATATTAAACCCATAATATTATGGTATTATAACTTTTTTTTCATTGGTTTCTGGTATAAAAATGATACAATACAATTATCTTATGTGTTTAAATTAGTTATTTTAATTTTTTAGTGTTTTTTTTAATTTTTATTTTGGTCGACATGAGAAAAATTTCAACTTTGATGATGGAGAAGCACCCTTAGACATCATACTGGGATGTAGAATGGGCCTCTTGGCACAATGATGCCAAGCTTTCATATTTTGAAAATATTCTTTTGTAAAGTCTATAATTCAAGGATATTTTCTAACTTGTGTTAATTTCTTATAGTTTTACCAACTTTTCATAGATCTCTCTACATGTGCCCAAAACTGAAACAAGGGGGATAATATGATCTTTGATGGACTCAATGAAGATTCTTTGAGCCCTAAATTATCCTTTATTATAATCGACAAGTTCTTGAGTCTTATCCTTATCTGGTTTTGTAGCTTTGACTAGAACGTTATCCATGAATTCATTTTCTATGAGAACCAAATTAATTCTCATCTTCTATCCTTGAAATTTTGATGACCTGTCGATTTTTTTTCATTCCTTACAAAATAAGGTAATTTTATTTAAATATTGAGACATGGAGTGAAATAAAATACTTACTTTTCAAGAGAGTGAACTTCTTGATGATGATGCCTTCAAATATATTGATGATCCAAATATTCCAAGAGTCTTAAAATATGTCCTCGAATGATGACTCGTACAATAGTAACTTCAAACTACTTCAATGATGAATGATGATTCCAAGAATGTAGATGAAGTTCCCAATAATCTTGATGTTTCTGAAGTGATGTCTTTTATAGAGGTGCCTTCCAAAATGAGTGTTGATCAAACGTATGCCAAGAGAGAGATATTGATAAGATGACGATCTTATTAAAAATTATGATGAGTAACCATCAACCTTAAATGATATATAGAGAGAGAGAGATAGAAGGGTGATTTAGTGGTTTTCCTTCATGATGAATAGTGGTCCTTGAATATTCTTCTTATGCTCATCCTTATGCCTTCTACAAATGATGTCCTCCAAATTATCTTGGATAATTGTTGTAGAAATGTCTACCACTTATGTCGAAGAGTGTGATCTTCAGCATTACTTCTCTTTACCTTACCTCTCATACCATGTTAAGAAATCACTAGGGCAGAAAGTTAGGTTGATTTCTCTTACTTGATAATTTCTTGTGAATATATGTTATCTTCTTCTTATTTTATTATGTTCTCTTCATCAAAAAATTACCAAAATATAAACCAAAAATATTAGAAGAATACAATGAACACAATATATAGGCTCTAAGCCTCGAAAAAACCCCACAAGAGTGAAAAACCAAAAAACTCTTCTCTTCTTATATAATTAGATCAAACCAAGAAATCTAGGACCAGAAAGCAAGACCATGACCTTCCACAGGAGCTAAACCATCCCTCCTATTGAAAAATGTAACTAGATTCGGTCTTCATATTGACTTGAAATTATTAATTTATGTAATGAAGAAGACATATAAAAAAATGTATTTTGTAAATAATTTCTTCATGGGTTTCATGACAAATGATTTTTTATTATAGGTCAAAGAATTATTCTTGATGCATTTTGGATTTTTTCATCTTGTCATAAATATAATTTAGAGTTATGTATATAAAGTGATGTTACACTTGTGAAAGGACAATTTATTGATGTAAATGTATACTTCAAACCTTGTCACTGTGCTGCAAGAAGTCAGCCTAGAACATGTTGGAATATCTCCTAAATAAATTCGGATCATACACCCTCCATCATGTCGGCATAAATATGGGGATAAAACCATATATATATATATATATATAGATAGATAGATATAAGGATGGACTGTAACTCCTTTAGCACTCAACAATTCAAATCATTTCTGAAATGAAGTATGAGTATTGGTCTATATTTGGTGTGAAGAAGAGAAGCAATTTAAAAAAATGAAGAAGAAATTTCAGTGAACAAATAAAGGCCCTAGCATATCTCTGTTCTATGTCAAGGTCTAAATTATATCCAGTGTGAACGTCCCAGTCTAAGGAACTGTAGAAGCACATGCGTATCATGGTGCAGATCATAGCGTAGGGGATAAAGGTGCTACAATGTAAAGGATAATAATGTTACAGCAAGGAGAAAGAGCTATATGGTATACAGTCTCTCTTTGTTTCAGACTAGGTCTACACCTCAGTCACTATAGGTACAACAAATATTGAAGGGTATATAAAGTAGGAACAATGACGGTATGAATTGAAAGGGATAGAAGTGGATAAATCCACTGTAATGGCATGGGCCAAGTTCCTAGGGAAATTTATGGTTTGGTGGCTCGGCTGAAGGGTGATGAGATGAATTTCCAAGAACATCGATTTATATATCCTAGAATCTTCGGTGAGGCCAAAGATAATGGAGAGAAGGGACTTCAAGGTATGGTTAAATAGGTTAAGGGATTGAGTAGTAATAGGGAAAAGAAATTTCAACTAGGGAAATTTATGGTTTGGTGGCCCGTCTGAAGGGTGATGAGATGAATTGCCAAGAACATTGATTTATATATCCTAGAATCTTCGGTGAGGCCAAAGATAATGGAGAGAAGGGACTTCAAGGTATGGTTAAATAGGTTAAGGGATTGAGTAGTAATAGGGAAAAGAAATTTCAACTCTGGGTTGGGGATTTCTAATAAGGTCCTGAGAAACTCAATATTATCCCCTTCGACCCATGTAATGAACTCACTATCCAACCACTTGTCTGTGATATCGATGCCTTGGGCTTGGATACCCAAAATTTTAGCTAGTACTCCCTCATCTGGCTTCAAGAAAAAATTATGGCTCGTCCTAAAATACAATTCTTGTTGTTCGAGTTTGTAATGTTCGGCCAACAATAAAATTGAATTGAGATCAAAATGAACCGGAGGCAGCACTGCATGTAAGATTCTAGTCTTCAACAAACATAAATCATCAACTGTAGTGGTGGTAGAAAGAGTAAGGTTTAATTTTAGGGTGAGGATGTCTATCAAGCACAACTTGGTATCCTGAACCCCAGCCAACTCATTTACAAGGGCCTATTTTCATGATGGTTTGTCCATATCCATTTAAAATGGAAAAATCACAATCACAACAGGAAGAAGGAGAAGGGGAATGAATTACTGGTCGATAAGATCAAACTCATTAACTAGATACTAGCTTTGAAACCTCAATAAAACTATGGTTGTGCTTCCTCGGATTGCATGAAAATACCAAACTAACAGGAAGAATGGTTGAAAATATGGTGTAATTAAGGTTTAATGGGAGATTAAGAGATCCATTAATGTGGTATATAGAGGCTCATCTCTCATTGGTTAGCCCACCAACCACAACGGGAGGTACGTACCCATCACATGGAGGCGGGCGATTAAACGGTGCACACGTTCATATGCAATCACCATAGATATGGGATGGAATGATGGTTATTACAAAATCAGGTCATTGGTGAAAGCTTAAGGAGCGGACAAGTTTTGGTACAACAAGGATTGACAAACATTAGATTAATCAAGCATGAACGGTCGGGATTCACTCGGGCGGTAGGCTTGAAAGTAAAGTGTGCGCCTATCCAGATGCGAGCATGCTACTGAGTTGTCAGATTTAGACCTCAATGATGATCGTCCTTATTTCAGCTGCCATAGGCCCATTAATGCGGCCCAGGCAGCTGATGCCGGCCGTCAGATTAAAGCACACGATCATCGTGCGGCAGGCATCAGCTGCCTGGGCCACATTAATGGGCCTATGGCAGCTGAAATAAGGCTCGCTGTTTCAAAGGGTGAGTGGATATTTAAATGCATCGAGACTCTGGGACAACACTAAATGCATGCAAAAATAAAATATGATAGGTGTATGTGGGGCGTTGATCTCCCGATGGGCAAGATCCGCTCCATGAACCTGCTCGCTCCTTAGAGTGACCCTATTTTATTCTATTTAACATGCATAAAGGTGAATACTTCCAAAATTTGAGAGGGGAGGGGAATTTTAGCCCTTACATGGGCTCCATCTGGGGATGATTCCCCCTTATGGGGAACCAGGAATGTGGACCAAGTGCCTTTTTTATTGGGCCATGGCGTCAAAACTAACCATTGTTGTAGATTTCTAAAAGAGACGACTTCGTATAGATACAATACGAGGGGAATATTTGTGATGTGATGGGTTATAGGGAATAATTAATTCAAAAATGAAGATAATTAATCAAGTCATATAAAGGCAATCATCGTATAAAACAAATTATTCTGTAACTACTTGTGATGGAGGGAGCATATTTCAATGGCGGTTGTTGGGAATGGTAGAAGAAGCCAACGAGAGACTCTTCATGATAAAATGGAAAAAATGTTGCATATTTTGGTGGAAATGGAAGAGTGAATGGCTCGTATTGGGGACCAAATTGTGCTACTACTTGGAATTTACGAGGAAGTTCAAAATATCCGACCGCGAGAACCAGCTGGAAGTGTTCACACGACAGGCTCCTCCAGCACTTCCAAGGAGATAATTCATGTTTTCGATAATTAGTTTCTTATGATATTCGACCCTATTTTGACTGGGAGTCTACTTAATGTATAATTTTGTATAGAAATTACTTCTTATAGAGTGCAGGATCTCGGTTAAAACATTTTAATTGACTTAATGTGAGATAGCTTTGTTACTTATACATATATAATTAAGAGTGGCAGATTTATGAGAAATGAAATAGCTTTACTTTATCAAACTTGAATAATGAATGGTTAATTGTTTATTTCTCTTTTTACTGAAATTATGTTGGATAAGTTAAGGAGATAAAGGAATATATCTTATTTATTTTATTTTCCTGTTATCATGAATGCCTATATAAATGGTTCATCAATCCATTTTATAATGTCTCTTTCTTTCCCATTATACATATAAGTGCAGAATAATGATGATTTTTCCATAGATTAACTCAAAAGCTTTCCAAATTTAGCTTCATACGAGTTAAGTGATAAACAACAAAATATAGAGAGATATGGGGGAAATAGGAGGAATTAGTGTCTCATGAAGATTTTATAAAGGTCTATGTAACAACTTTGCGTGTGGGAAGACTAAGATTTTGTAACAACATAGATATAAGGACCGAAAACATCAAAACATAAGGTTTTCTGACACCCCTTCATGAAATTTACCATCGTACGTCGTTTTATTGCAGTGAGCGTCCATAGCCCCAACAGAGTCATTCACAACCTTACTAGTAAGATTTTCCTTAGATTCTTATTTATCAATAATATTGAGATCCGTTGTGTACTAAATTTATCACCTTCATTGATTTTTCATTCATTACATGGCAGGAAGAACCACACTAGATATTTCCAATTCCACTCATGTCACTCCACTGCCAGCAAATGTTCATAGCCCCCGCGGAGTCACTAGCATACCCCGAAAAACCAAAACGTAAGGGGGTGAGTAGTTCACACACTGAAATTCTCAATACCATTGACCTTTCTCTACTGCCAGTGAGCGTTCATAGCCTCAATGAAGGTTTTCAACATACCCCATCCTAAGAAGACATGCTAAATATTTGTAAGGGACAAACTGTGATGGTACTTTTTCGTAGAGGAGGAGAATATTTTTTCTTTACGACCCCGAATTAAGGATGGATACAACATAAAAGTACCTCCCAGGACTTATAAAATAATGCATAGATGTATGATTACCTTCAAGGACACATGATAAGGATTAAGTGGGGTCTAAATTTATTTTGTATGTAGATCGCATAGCCCTCAAGTTTTTGTATTTAAAAACCACCCAGGGTGTCGTAAGAAAAACTAGATTAGAAAATTTAGCACTTATTTAATTCTTGATGGGTAAATATGTCTTCATGTGATTTTTCCTTTTAAAGAGAAATATTATACATTTTTCTCTATGATCATCAATGATGTGACACATATACAAAGACTTCGTTGGCTGTGTGTTATATCACTTGGCCTTTGAGTCAAGTCACAAAGGGAGGAGTGAAAGAAAAAATATTTTGGTTTGAATCTCAACAGAAGGTGTTCACAGAGTTGAAGCATCACCTATTCTCTATATTAGTGCTCACATTACCATCCTTTCAAAAACCATTGGAGATAAAGACATATGCCTCTCACTATGCTATTGGGGAAGTACTTACTCAGCAGGGGCATCCAGTGGAATACCATAGTGAGACACTTGTAGACACAATCCGAAAGTATCCCACCTATGATAAAGAAATATATTCCATTGTGTAGGCCTGCTAAAAAGGGAAGAATTAAATTTTGGAGAAGGAAATAGTCATCCACACAGATCACGGACCCCTACATTTCATACAAACACAAGGAAAGTTGCAGAATTATCGCCATCAAAAATGGTCCACATACTTGCAACAGTTCCATTTTAACATCAAGTAAAATATGGGAAGCACCAATAATGTTGCATATTTCCTCAATATGTTTTTGATCATGGTGCTAACCATTATGCTCGAATATTATGGGCATGAGACTTCGGGTTGGCCGCATCTCTACAAAAGTGATCCAGAATTCGAAAACACATACCAGATGCTCCTGGATGGTTAGAAAGTTCCAAAATTTCACCCCAAGGATGCCTTATTATGCCACATGGGACACCTCTGTCTTCCTTCAAGCAAATTTTCCAAGATGATTTTGGAAGTGCACTACTATCAGGTTGCTCGACATTTTGGGGTTGAGAAAATAGTGGCAGTACTGCAAAAGCATATTTATTGGTCGAACCTTCAAGATGATGTTGGGAAGTACATCAGATCCCACACTGACTGCATCATTTCCAAATTTACCATCAAGAAGAAAGGCTTATATACTCCACTTACTACCTGTAGTCAACCTTGGGAATCCATCTCCATGGATTACATGTCAGGCCTTCCTTCTACGAAGCATGGAAACGACTACGTTTTTTTGGTCGTCAACAATTTCTCTAAAGTTTCCATTATGGTGGCCTACAAAAATAATATCACAATAGAAGACATGGCGAAACTCTTCATTGAACGAGTGTGGGTACAATTTTGGATCCCAGAGTCCATTTTCTTAGATCATGATAGCAGGTTCCTCAGTACATTTTGGTCAAGTATCTGGTCAATGTTGGACACCAAGCTCACTGAGTCCACAACTTTCCACCCCCAAACTGATGGCCAAACATAGGTCATCAATAGGATGATAGTACACATTTTGCGCATGTACAACTTGAAGCATCCACTTACATGGGATGAAAACCTCCCATATGTATAGCACAGTTATAACTGGGCTCTCCATAGCTCAACTGGCCACAACCCTTTTAGGTGGGCTTGGGATTCCAACACCTATTTTCAATTGATGTGGCCATACCATTTCCAAATACTCAAGAATATTAGGCTCATATCAAGTTTGAACTCGACAAGGTGAAAAAGTTCATTGAGCACATTGAGCACATCTGCCAATAGGTCCATGACATAATTGGACAGATCCAATGCTAAGTACAAGTAGTGACATGATCAAAATAAGGTGCCACACAATTTCGAGGTGGGCGAAAAAGTTTAGCTACATTTGTAGAAGGAGCACCTCATTGGGCCCCACCGCAAGCTTCACCTGCATTGATATGGACCATACACCATAACCAAGTTTGTAGGGGACCATGCCTTTGAGCTCAGTATTTCACCATTCCTTGGTCTTCATCTAGTGTTCAATGTGGACCACCTTCATCCCTACTTTCCACCATTGCTAGACACATTTGACATTGTAGAACAACACATACCAACAGAGTTAAACCCAGGCTGCATGGAAAAATAAGCCATTGATTTTATCATGGTCACACATATAAAGAACACTCTCCAGCAAAGGATCCATCTATATCGAGTTGTTAAATTAGGCCAACTCCTTCACCAGGGCAATTGGTTCACCAGGGACAAGATTCAACGGAAATTTCCTCACCTCATGGAGGCTTTGCACGCAATGGGGACCATTGCTTCCTAATTGGGGAGGAATAATCCAAGTGTATATTGATGACCACCCACCTATTCCACCTATACCTCCAGTCAATTTCATAAATTTCCTTTTTCATAGGAACATTTACTATTTTTAGCATTTTTTCGGGTCCTAAACTTCCGGAGCAATTTTGAACCCCTAAACTGCATTTTTTAAGGTCCGTAATAGGCTTATAGTTGTAGCTAAGGGTATGTGGTAAAACCTATAGTAATCAAAGAGATATTTCCGATGATATATTGTACACGCTAAACGAATATAATATTACCAAGTTACAACTTCGGGAAGTTGGTTGCCTAACTAATCCTAATGGAGCCCACAAACCCTTGGTGTTCCATCTCCTGGGGTTAGGGTTTTCCCATGTTGTTAAATAATAAAAATTCCCTTGAGCCTAATTTTAACACAGTTCAGAGGAATGTAGTCACCACATCTCTTCTCATAGACAAGATACCATCGCTTGAGCTAGTTTATTTTCAATTCTGTCTGTAAGTATTTTTCAATATTTAATTAAATGAAGTGTTATTCCCGTTGCATCTTCGTGTTTATGTTTATTTATATATTTTATTGGGTTCTTCATAATTATGGATAGATAATAGATACATATCATTGATTATATCTGAAGGGACAATGATGGTCAAGATCAAACATCTACTCAAGAAAATTTTGAAGGTCATAGGGAGCCTATACAAGTAATTATTCTAGAAAATCAAAAGAGACCTGTTTGGTTGAAAAATACTCTACAAGAAGCATAAGGACACACAACATCAGGGATCTTTAGGGAAATTAAAAGTAAAAAATGGTATTTTGGTTATGTTTCACATATGATAAGGATTAATGAAGTTGAACCTTTATCCTATGAAGATCCAAACATCAAGAAATGAGGAATGCAACATAAGAATAGTACTAGTTTATAATGAAATATAATGACTGGGAGATTTACCATAGGCCAAGTGACAAGTATATAATATCTTAAAAATAAATTTAGAATATAAAGAATGTTGCATATGGGAACATTGATAAATACAAAGAAAGGTTTAGAGGTTACCTAGGGGTGGGTTATTGGTGTATGTGAGCTTTAAATATTTTTAAGTGGATTCTTAACTGATGTTGTTATCAACTTTATTTGTAGCGATATGGTATGAATTATCTTTTGAGTGAGATATGAAGGTGATATAACTGGTTTTTTTTGTTGTTTTTGACTATATATCTTACAAAATGTCTCTCTTTCTATAGTTAAGAAAGTAACATTTTTCCTGAATATTTTTAACATATTCCATAAACATCTTGATAAATTGCACAAGCTTCATCATTGATTTTTTGTTTTTGTTTCTCGCTCTCATACAAGATAATTTCTACATGTAGAATACCAACTCTTGGGTACCACTAATACTTGGATTTTTTGTTTTTAAAATTTAATAAGTTTATTTAATAAAAGTTACATTATAACACATATTTTCTTAAATAATAATCAAATAATATTTGTAATAAAAAATAAAAATTATTTTTTAATCTTCCTTTTCAATGTTTAAGTTGAGAGGAATTTATTTCTCGACCAAAGCTCCAAACACAATTACAAAACTTCCAAAATATTACATCCCCACTTTTCTATAAACTCCTTAATAACAAAAAAAATGTATTGAGCTATAGTGGAAAAATTACTCATAAATCCCATAAAATCATGTTTGTACATTCACCATATTCACTTTTAGGATGGAGTAGTAGTATGGGCTTACACACACATTGACCTACTTTTTCCAGCTCTTTCTTACAAAAATGAAATATGTGTTATGTGTATTTCATTGAGGCTATGTGAATGATACTAGAGCACCCATAGAGACCATGTTTCCATAGAACAATATTGGTTGATTCCCCTCGTGAAACATACGATAGGGAATTCAAGTTGTTTCCATAAGTGATATATATATATATATATATATATATATATATATATATATATATAGCTGAGTGTGCATGTAGTTTAAAATTTATTTGTACAATTAAAATTTATAATTATTTATTAATAAGCATTAAATTTGAAACAATATAAATAAAAAATCCTTGAGGGTTAGATCAATTGGTCAAGTTCCTATAGCTAAAAGCACCTCGCTAATGGGAATTCATGGGCTCAATTATCATCGACACCCTCGGGGTTAGGCTCCGTTAATAAACTGACATGATTGGATCCCTTTAGGTGGATCTACCCAAAGAGGAATAAAAGGAAAAAGTAGTGAGGGTTAGCTCAATTGGTCGACTTCACACTGCTAAAAGCACCTCACTAATGGGAGGTCACGGGGTCAATTATCCTCAATGCCCTAGTGGCCAGGATTTAATAATAGGCCAATGGGAAGTGATCCCTTTGGGTAGATCTTCTCAGAAATTTTCTTAGGGAAAAAAACGAATATCAACCAAAAAAATACATAAAATTTATCATAAATTTACATCTTTAAAAATATTAAAATATTCAAATTACATAAAATTCAACTTCAAATTATAAGTTAGGGTTAGTGGTTAATAGGTTAAAGGGTAGGGGTAGATAAGTTAGGGTTTAATTTAAGCTTATGCGTTTAGGGCCTAGGGGATTTATAGGTTAACGAGACTTAGGGGGTAAGTGATTATTAGTTAATGGTTTAATGTTGAATGGTTTAGGTGTGAAAGGTTAAGGGATTATAGGTTATGGGTGTAAGGGATTAATTATGGGGGATGGGGTTAAGGGGTTGAGGATTAGGGGAATATGGTATAAGAAATTAGGGGTTAGGATAGATTAAATGGTTAGTGTTAGTTAATGGTCTAGAGGGAAAGTTTCCATCGACTTAAAACCCTACATGGCCACAAAGTGAAATCAAGGAAGAAAATGACACCGTAGATGAAGGAAAAATAAGAATAGGTTATTATTGTTGGTTGTGAATATATATCTCACAAAGTGTCTCTCTTTCTAAATTTCAAGAAAACTAACAATTTT
Organism: Pinus albicaulis; assembly: GCA_034641835.2. Taxonomy (NCBI): domain Eukaryota; kingdom Viridiplantae; phylum Streptophyta; class Pinopsida; order Pinales; family Pinaceae; genus Pinus; species Pinus albicaulis. The sequence continues at coordinate 624,842 of JAXQQM020084618.1, read as the reverse complement.
CCCAAAAAAAAATCAACATATTCCATAAACATCTTGATAAATTTCACAAGCTTCACCATTAATTTGTATTTTTTGTTTCTCACTCTCACCTAAGTTGATTTATCCATATTTACCACCAACTCCTAAGTGCCCCTAATGCTTCGATGTCAATAACCTCTTACCCCTAATCCCTCAACTTTGAACCCCTTAGAAATTAAATTGTGGGCCCATATTAGTTGGGCTAGGAAATTTTGTCATCAACACCAAATTTGAGGTCTCCAAGTGCAATCAAGAAATAATATGACACAATGCTGAAAGAAAAATAAGAATAGGTTTTTTTTTTGGTCGTGAGTATATATCTCAAAAATTGTCTCTCTTTATATGTGTACAATAACAATTTTCCTATATTATTTCAACATATTCATAAACATAATGATAAATTGCACAAGCTTTTGTTGAAAAGTTTAACTAGGTCAGTCTTCATGTTGACTATGTAAATATGAAAAGAAGGAGTCAAAGATATAAAATTTAATTAAGTATCAAGACCTTGCTGACATCTACTCAACAATGGAAGTCAAGCTATAGTTACAAAAAAATTTTCCACATTAAATAATGAAGAAAATCGCAATTCATGTCGGCCTATTCACTATGGACAAGTCGACCTATCTCTCAGCTAGATGGTTAGCCTAAAAGCAGGCACGGTAATGTATATATATAACTAGAATTGTGGATCATTTGTAATGCAGCTTAGGTGGAGATTGAAATAAAAAAAATAGACAGAACTAAAGATAATTACGGACATCACTAAAAATAAAATGAAAAATGGATATCTAAAATAATGACACAGATAATGAATAAGAAGAGGTACAGGACTGAAGCATTATGCGGTAACATCGTGTAATGTTCCAAAATTTTAGCCTCCAAGCTAAATGGAACATTAGAGTTAGTAGCAGCTCTAGCCGGTGAATAAATGGGAAGAAAAGCCCATAAGTCTCCTAAGGAGGAACAAAATAATCCAAATGTGAAATGGGACACTCTTTCAAGCCTAATAAAACACCTCCATGTGTGAACAGGGATAAAATCAAGATGCTTTGACCAAGTCAACAGTGTAGTTTTAAAGAAGGAGGAATCCAAGGAGGAATAACGCAATTTTGGAGGGAGATGTATCTTTGGATAGAGATGACCTAATTGAGTGGGGCCAAGGGAATGAAAACTCATATTTTATATAAGGAAGAGGATGGAAGCATTATTCTTCATGTCTTAGATTATTTTTCATGTCTGCTCAGACTTTTGCTTCCTCTTGCTGTTTAGCAGAGTAGCAGTGTTGTTTAGCATTGGGTGTTCCTGAGCGAGAATACCACCTCTTTCCTTTGAGTAGCCTCATTGGGAGAGTTTGAATTCATAATTCCACATCAGGTTTTCAGGACAAGCTTCAGCCAACTTCATCAGTGTATTTTTTTCCAGATATTGTGCAGTGTTGCTGGGTGCAGCAGTGGAAGGGATTGGAGTCCCGATTTTTGAGCTAGTTTCTCATTGGAGGAAGGTTTCCTTCACTTGAGGGACCTGTTTGGAGAGCTCCTGAGCTTATTTCAGATCTGTGGTATCATAACGCACATGTCTTATACATTTCCAGTGTTGTTATATCCATGGAATGCGTTATTCTAGAGGCATCATTCAATAGATGGTTTAGTGGCTCCGTTGCAGTGTTTCCTTGTGATTGGGAGGTTCAAAATTTCATGGGAGGAAGCCCTTGAGGGTTATACATCAGATCAGAAATATTTCCAGCCTTTTACACTCTTATTCTTTAGTGTTGTAGTGGTGATTCAATAATTTCTGAATACCATATTTTGTATGCAGAGTGTTTGACAAGAAACCCTTGCCGAGTTATCTTGTATTTTGTATGAGGAGATTAGATCTCTGTTATTTGGCATTATTTATCAATACATGAGAAGATATATTGTTCTCATATTAATTTATGTATAAACCCTCTCTTGGACTGCGCAGTCCCTTATGCAGCAACTCCGATATTTTGCAGTCTTGGGGTTTTAGCACTTTCTGGCAATCCTAGGTGTGGGAGATCTGTTTAGCCCACCTATTTTGATTTTTTTTAGCTTAATTCTTGGATTTAGGTTTTATATTTATTAATTTATGGGATCCAAGGGTCCAATTTAGTATTTTATTGCAAATTTTGTTGTAAATGCATTTTTTATGCATGATTCATGAGTTGTTCCTAATTTGGAATATTACAGTGGTATCAGAGCATGATATCTGGCTCAGCCTGTGAGATCTAGCTATCAAAGGAAGGAGAGATGGACAGAACCTAGAAAGATTCAGTATGTGAAGGAATAAATGAAGACAAGCTTACAAATCTTCTTCCAAAATCTATGCAAAGCTTTCAAGGAGAGCTGAAGAAAATGAGATTGGAGATGGGATCTCCAAAGGAGGTTGAATCTAGAGCTAAATCTAGATTTTCATATGGTAAGTGTGAGCATGCAGCTACACACCATGATGCACAGCGTAGTCAATCACCTAGATCTATCTTGAGATGGATGGGAGGAGGAAAAATACCTAAGAGGATAACTCTTAGTGATTTGTTGCAGGAGTATGAATCTCAAACTAAGAGGTTCATAGATCATACTGATTTCCAAGAGTTTTTCAAGATCCATGTGGAGAAGAGAAATTAGTAGGATGCAGATAGATTCCTTCTATCTACTTTTTCCGGATCACCTACATGTTCAGTTGGAGCTTGGGTAAAGGAGCTAGATTCCTATTTGCAATTGCACCATATTTCTGAAGATGAAGCCATCATAGTTGCAGCGCTGCATTTCAGAGGTAAGGTTCATGAATGGTGGATTTTTGAATATTGTTCTTTAAATAATGCAAACACTTCCTCTTATGCAAGATTCATAGAAACTTTGATGGGAAGGTTTAGTGCAAAACTCCCTAAGGCACATGAGCAAGGAAAACTTGAGAAAACAAAACCCTTGCATGTGATGGAGGAAAACCCACTTCAAGAAACCATGAGAGAATATGACATCTTTCATAACACAATGTTTGAAGCAAGACCTCCAATTCATATTCTTGAACAAGAGGGAACGAGGTTCTCCTTTTCACAAGAGGATCCAACTATTGAGATATTTCCCTTGTACATTGAGGAAGATGAGGGAAATAGCGCTATCACATCTAGAGCACATCCAGTACCTCATGCAGAGGGAGGAGGAGCACATGCTCCAATAGGAGGGATTCATGTGCCTTTGCAAGAAGTTCCCTAGGATCTAATACATGGAGGTCCAAGCACAATCAGTGAGCAGCATGATTGTGCAGCATTGCAGCTGGAAGGAGGAAGAAGGGAGGAAGAGCAGCATCACTTGATGAGAGGCACACACCCTTCTCTATTTCAAAGAGCTAGTGCAAGAAAGAGGTAGACTGATTTTCACTCTAAAGGGGCAAGGTTGACTAACCATATGTGCAATCTACTCTTGACGTTGATGTCTCACTACATGCAGGAATTCCACCTGGGAAGCCACCTGATCTGGAGTTGATTGAAGACATATTGTCTTTGGATTAACCACTCTTGGATTATGGAGAGGTGAAGAGTTTGGAGGAAGACTTTGGCATGGGGGATTTCAAGGTAGCAGGCAGCAGCATGATTAGAGCTTCACATTCTAGATGACCAGTGTTGTCTCTTAGGAGGATTGATCCTTATTGGAGATCTGAGCTCTTGGTAGAGTACTCTAATTATCTTGGTGCATGCATGATTCTTGAGGACCCGGATGAAGATGATAGACACATGGTGGGTGATGTGGTCATCTATTCCTATGGCAGGATCTTCTTGACTAGATCTTCTAGTCTCAAGGAGAAGCTGCTACATGCAGCACATGAGGAATTATCTTCCATTCACTTTGATGCATATTTCCATTTGATGGAGGAGTTCACTTGGGAGGGCATCCAGAATGACATATTTCAGCATATGGAGAGATGCATAGCCCAGCTGGTGATAGAGAGGATGTCACAGCCACCTTCCTACTCATTGGGAGTGAGGGAGAATTTCCAGTGGAGCCATTTCAGCTCAAGACCTCAAGTACATTATGGAGGAGGTATCATTTTGCATTTTGTATTGTACTCATTTTCCTTATTTGAGCAGCATGATTTATCAAGGGGAGATGCTTCTTCTTGCGTATTGTATGATGATGTACTTGCATCTACTTGTAGCATTGACTTTGGCTATCTTTTTGATGGTTTGTGGGGGAAGCCACATGGTTCTTGGTGTGCACCATTGGCACCATCTTGTAACTTCATGTTTTCATATTATGATATGACTGTGGCAGAAAAAAAATGGTTGGTAAAGCACTTGTTATTTCTTATTTTGATGTAGGAAAAGGATTCACTGCGCTGGTTCCATGAGTGGAACTATGATTCACTCTCCGGTTGTCAATTGGCAACTTGTTCTCATTATACTTTGCTTCGATATATTTCTGATATGTTTATATTCATGGGGAGCTTTGTTTGGAGAGTGGGCTTGAGATGGAATATGCCCATTGGGAGCATGATTCACCCCATTTTATATGTTGTACATTTCAAGAGGAACCATGGGCAAACCATGATTTCCACATGACACATTTTCTCTTCTTGTGGGGGGAACCACTTGGAGAACTTAAGGAGGCACTTCATGGCTGGATTTTTTGTTGGGGGATCATACAATTTGACCATCATGATCTTACTCCATGGCTTGTATGAGGGAGAGTTGAGGAAGCAGCAAAAGTTGTTGTTGTTGTGGTTGCACTTGGGAGGGTATGGGCATCATTCTTCCCAGACTTTTCATGAAATTTCTTAAGAGAAGAAAGGCACATTCATGGTGTAAGGAGGCTACATTTCAGCATTGGAGGATCATGAGAGACTTCCATGTCGAAAGAAGATCTTCTCACATAGCAGCATGATGGTGGATGGCTTTGGCATGTGGAATGTCAAAGGGAGGAGTCATGGAGCCTTATTCCTAAGGCCTACAACGCTGTCACATGGGAGTGTGTTCTTATTGATGGAGTGTTCCAAGGAGTATATGTATCCCTTCTTACAGATTTTTATGAGGGGATCCTCATGGGAGAACTTATACATGGACCTCACTTTCAGCTCACACATGATGCATGGTAAGAAATACATTTATATGCTTAATGATTACTCTATTGAGTATTTGTATTTTCTCACCATATGTAAACAGTGCATTGCTCCACAAGAGAGTAAGATTATTTATGGTTTTCATGGTCACTTTAGGGCCAAATTTTATAATATTGATAACCCATCTCTACATGACTTTGGGCAAGTTTTGTATTTCTTTGATTGTACATATCTGATATATATTACAGCTTACTACTTAATAGTAGATGAGCTAACCTGCATAGCTGCAAATTCTTTGAAGAGCAACTTGCCACTTGATGCTCTGAATCAGCAGTTGAAAGGACTGTGTTGCATCCACCAGAGAGACCATATGTATCATCCAAACTTGCACACAACATTCAGCCATTTTCTGATTTTGATGCCATGTGGTGATGATGTGCCATTCATCTTGTATGGAATGGGTTGGGTTGACATGGCTCATGACTTTGGAAAGGGGGTCCTTGGAGGCTCAATCTTATTCTTTCCATTGGAGGGCAATCATGTTGTAGCCCGATATCGGCATACCCTCTACACTTATCATCAGTGGAGAGGAGGAAAATGTGGGGTAGGCCCTCTTGCCTATCATGTTCACTTATTTAGCCCACCTACATTTTAGGAGCACAAGGTGGAGGAGACTTTTCATGAGTTACAATGTTGTAGGTTGACTCACTTCATTTGGATGATAGCATGGGTGAGGGAGGCACTCATTCACCATGATGATCATCACTAATACTTTGTGGAGGCCATGAGATAGCAAGAAAGTTTCCATTCACACTTTCCACCTTTGATTGATGTGGACCATTTGGTTTTGTACACTTGGGAGGAAACATTGGATTGTAGTTTACTTACACATTATCTTGATGCAGTGATGGAGGCTATTGATGGGAGGCCACATGAGGAAGAGGGGAGAAATTTTTATCTCCTTATACATTTTCTTGAGGACAAGCAAATATTTTGGAGGGGAGGACTATAATGATCCAATATTTTAGCCTCCAAGCTAAATGGAACATTAGAGTTAGTAGCAGCTCTAGTCGGTGAATAAATGGGAAGAAAAGCCCATAAGTCTCCTAAGGAGGAATAAAATACTCCAAATGTGAAAGGTGACACTCTTTAAAGCCTAATAAAACACCTCCATGTGTGAACAGGGATAAAATAAAGCTGCTTTGACCAAGTCAACAACACAGTTTTAAAGGAGGAGGAATCCAAGGAGGAATAACACAATTTTGGAGGGAGATGTACCTTTGGATAGAGATGACCTAATTGAGTGGGGCCAAGGGCAAGAAAACTCAAATTTTATATAAGGAAGAGGATGGCAGCATTATTATTCATGTATTAGATTATTTTCCATGTCTTCTCAGACTTTTTCTTCCTCTTTCTGTTTAGTAGAGTAGCGGTGTTGTTTAGGACTGGGTGTTCCCGAGCGGGAATCCCATCTCTTTCCTTTGAGGAGCCTCATTGGGAGAGTTTTCATTCAAAATTCCACATCAGGTTTTCAGGCCAAGCTTCAGCCAACTTCATCAGCGCAGTTTTTTCCATAGATTGTGCAGTGTTGCTGGGTGCAGCAGTGGAAGGGATTGGAATCTCGGTTTCTGAGCTATTTTCTCATTGGAGGAAGGTTTCCTTCACTTGAGGGACCTGTTTGGAGAGCTCCTGAGATTATTTTAGATCTGTGGTGTCATTCCACACATGTCCCATACATTCCCAACGCTGTTACAACCAAGGAATGCGTTATTATAGACGCAACATTCAACAGATGGTTTGGTGGCTCCGTTGTAGTGTTTCCTTGTGATTGGGAGGTTCAACCTTTCATGGGAGGAAGCCCTTAAGGGTTATACATCAGATAATAAATCTTTCCAACCTTTTACAATATTATGCTTTAGTGTTTTAGTGGTGATTCCATAATTTCTGAATACCACATTTTGTATGCAGAGTGTTTGACAAGAAACCCTTGTCGGGTTATATTTTATTTTGTATGAGGAGATTAGATCTCTATTATTTAGCATTATTTATCAATAAATTAGTAGATATATTGTTCTCCTATGATTTTATATATAAAACCTCTCTTGGATTGTGCAGTCCCTTCTGCAGCAACTCCGTTATTTTGCAGTCTTGGGGTTTTAGCACTTTCTGGAAATCCTAGGTGTGGGAGATCTGTTTAACCCATCTAGTTTGCTTTGTTTCAGCTCAATTCTTGGATTTAGGTTGTATATTGATTAATTTATGGGATCCAAGTGTCCACTTTAGTACTTTATTTCAAATGTTGCTGGAAATGCGTTTTTGATGCATGATTCATGAGTTGTTCCTAATTTGGAATATTACACATGGAGGCAAGAATTGCCGACATAATTTGAGACTAAAATCCATATATAACAAAGATTATAGTGTGGAATATTTTCATATTCGGTTGGGTTAATAACTACCATGATATGTGAACCTACAACAGACATATATTAGGAAAGAGTGTGAATGTATACCAGTGGAAAATGCAGTGTTGAAGTGCGAAAAAATGAAGGTCACAGTGCAGAACATAAGGAGAAGAGAAAGCCATAATAAGGAAGGAAAATCTTTGATTTACCTTCCTATTGTTTAAACAATTATATAAGCATATGAAATGTGAAGATCAAGATCTTAAGTCTAGGTCTTGGTATTTTTCATTGGAAGATCAATAAGAATAATTTTTTGCGAGTTTTTTCCCTCGCTCTAGCAGCCTAATATTTGTGTCCTACATTTTGATAATTGACTTGATGAAAGATTAACTTAACCTAAAGAAGAAAAGGCATAAGTAAATTCACAAGTAACTATCAAGAAGAGAATTGTATTAACCTACATCCCTATAATTACTCAACATGGTATCAGAGCTAAGGTAACAGTTAGGAAATGGCATACAATATAAAATAATCTCAGATCATTCCACCAAGACAATATTCGAAAATCCTTCTATGAGATTTTTGGTAAATCTCTCTCTGTAATTTTCGGATGGGCATTATAGTTCGGGTAAATCTGAGATTTCGAATGGATAAGTACAGGAAGACAATTTTGGATCTCCACAGTGGGATATATTTGATATATGGATGATCACAGTAAACAGAATTTAGATTACTCTGTGATTCTTGGATCAGATATATAGTTTAGACATCATCTCATATTCGGTATGATTACAAAGGATAAAATATCAGTGTATTTTAGTGCATCCATAGTTTGTTGGTGTCACAATTTGGTGACTATCTCATATCTTAGTTTTGTGCCTTGGTGTCAACATAATGGTCTCGATGATGAAGCAACCATCTACATTAAACAATATCATCAATCAAATCAAGGCAAATAATAATTCACATCAACAAAGAATTGAATTCACTAGTCATCTTATAAAGGAATCTAAAATGCAAAATAACGCAAAATATAAACAGCCAAAAGAAACACTTCATATCTACAAAGAAGACATTTACATCAAGGACCCTTCCCTTAATGTTAGCCACCTATAATATTTTGTTATACCAAAAGGTGGCTAAATATTTTTGGAGCCTCCAAGGAACAATTTTATCACTAAAATTTGTTGGCTCTTGAAGTCTCTCTAAGGCCTCATGCCTCTGTCCAGATCCCTTATTGCTGTTTACATCCTAAAAGCCTCTGAAATCCTTCAAAAATCCCAAGTTAAATACTGCTGCAGAACCCCTTGGTCCCCTTCCTTTTCTTCCTGACTAACCTCATTTCCTATTCTCCATTTCCCATGAAAAACCCACAATTTCATGTTTCTCCCTTTCCATTTCATTAAAATCACTTTTATAAGGTTAAAAACCCACTTTTTAACCTTACCGAAACCTTCATTATCTTCAAGAAACCCTCTAAAAACCACGAAAATACATGTTTTTATGTATAGAACTTAAGCCCCTCGAGCTTAAGCCCTTAGCCCCTTTTCTTCCATACGCCCGCACCTTGGAACCAAGTTTTAACCCTTTGGCGCTTATTGCAAAGCGCAGATCGCAGAATTTCCAAATTGTTATTTTTTAAACTGATTCATTGAAAATATTTGCGCTGCAATCCATCGCAGATCGCAGATCACAATTTTCAGTTTTCCTCTAAAAAAGCTCATCACAAGTTTCTGCGATGCGATCCATCGCATATCGCAAATCGCATGTTTCATTGTTTAAACAGTTTGATCCATCACAAATATTTGCGATGCGATCTGATCGCATCGCAAATATTTGCGATGCGACCGCTCCAATCGCATTTTTCCCCAGCGCTCATTGCAAATCGCAATATCGCATTTTCTCTCCGTCGCATAAATCCGCCATCGCATTTTCCACCTTTTGCGATTTGCGATCGATCCCGCCGGGCCCACCGTACGATACCCCCGCCATTCATATAAAATATGCCTTTCCCCTTTGTAAAGCTGAAAAATGTCATATTTCGTTGTTTACAAGGGTTTTGCCCACTAAATCCCTCCGTCGCATCTCCGCTGTTGATCTGTGCCCCCGCTCCACGATCCAACAGTCCTCCAAGCATTCTCCCGCCTGACCCCTTTATATGTCATTTCGCTGTTTTTTCCATTGTTTCCACATAACCACCCCCGGTTTCTTCCGCACCACCTTTGGGCAGGTGGTGGTTTTTCCTCGTCGCCCAGCGATTCCATACACCGCTCGATGCGTGTCCCTTGTACGATTTGAAAACCGCCGAGCAACCATCGCCTCCCATGTGTTATAATTCAGACCTGGACACCCAGCGAAATTAACGATAGTCGTCCGATCTAAGACCGCCCATCCAACGGTGATCGCTCGCCTAACATGCCTGACCTTTAACCAAAGTGCTTGAGCGATAGCCAAGCTATTGTATAGCGGCAATCCCATCCCCGACCGTTGATCTCAGCGCGAATCAATGGCTCAGATTTAATCACCCTTCCACCATCTCTTTCGACCATTCTGAGATGAAATCCTGACCGTTGGATGATGCCATCCAACGACCCTGCTTCCCTCGCACACCCTCCGATGCAGATTGACCTATAAACGCAGGATTTTGTAACATTTGTTTGTTTTTACAGGGTTTAATGTTTTTTCCGCTTGAAAGGAAGAAATTTCATAGGACGAGGATGACGATCCTCCGCCTTTCGAATACATTAGAGAAATCGTCCACAGTGTATGGATTCACATTCTTCATCAAATGTTTCATGAGTCTTTCGTGCCGTTTTCCCCTGCTAAAACCTAAAAACATCAAATGAAGCACAGAGAAAGAGTATCAGTTGCAGAAGACCAGAAATATGCCAGCACAGAGGATTGAAGACAGAGTAGCGGGGATTACGGCTAAGACAGTTATCAAAAGCCTAATCCCCAATCTAAAACACAGTTTGAAGGAAAACCTAAAGTTTCTAATCTTCCACTGCAAAAAATGGAGGCAAATCGATTCCTTCCAGCGACTAAAGTGCCACCTGTGCCTCAAAATATTCAATCAGGAGCTAAATTTATTGATCAAGATCAGATATTTTGCCTCAAAGCAACCGAGGAGTTATTTCTACCAGGAACTTCAATGCAAAGAATATCTGCAGAGTTACTTCAACACCTCACAATGCCTCAAAAGTCAACAAAACTCCTACCAAGATTGAAATCATTATGGAAACCATTTAATACAGAGGATATGTATGTAAATCTCCTCATTGAACCCCTCAAAGGCCATGAGCCATTTAATTCTGTATTAAGTGTAATTAAGATCTTTTATAAGATCTCAATTCCTCATCCTTCTATATATACCACAGCAGAAGATGAGTGAATGGTTGGTTGTTAATGTAATTGCTGAAGTATTGTAATCGTAACTGAGCTGAAGGCTCTTGATTGTAGATAGGATTTCACTAGCTCTTGGAGCTCTGCTTGTAATAGATAAGTTAGGTTTTGAAAGAAAGATGAATTGACACACTGGATTTGAATATTGTAACCGGTTTGGAGCATCAATACAAGTTGATTTATGGGATCCTGGTCTATGCTGACGGTGATGTTGTTCTTACTGTAACTTGTGTTTTATTTCTGTTTCCATTTTGTTTCATTTTCTGCTGTGAAGAACAGTTTAAACAGAGTTAGGACCTATTGTATACCAGTAACCTTCTTTGGCTGAGAAATCTTTATTTAGATGTTTTCTTCTATCTGTGTTATTTGGAAATGATTAATTCAGTTTAGGCATATGCATGTTGGCGTTCCCTCATCTTATTGCCTTGACTGAATGTTATTTTCAAATGTTACTTTCAATATATTTTGTGTGAAGATGAACTGAGGAAATTAAGGTTAGACCTGAGTCCCTTTCTTATTTTCTCAACTATTTGATCGTTTCCCTTAGGATGTGTTAAAAGCTGACTAGCTTCAAAGTACTTATCAGATCTTAGGCCATTCTGTGTCATCTTTGTGATTTCCCTGAAAGAAACCAAGTAAAGAAGAGCTAGGAGAGGATTTGTGGTGAGCCCGGCTCGTTAGTCTCTACTCCAAAGGTTGCCTTCAAGTTTCCCTTTGTTTTTCATATGTTTTCTATTGGGAGTGTATCAAAGGCTGGCTAGTTTCAAAGTACTTACCAGATCCTAGTTTACTTCTATGTTTTTCTTAAGTCTATGTCAAAAGATGACTAGTTTCAAAGTACTTATCAGATGTTAGGCTGCTCTTTGTTTTCTGCATCTGTTTATTTCCCTTTCTTAATGTATCACTCCATTCCATAAATCAAACCTTAAAGAGATCCTTAGGCATAGATGACTTGCCCCATAGACCACTCTTGAAACTGATATGCTTCAATTAAATCCTCTTATGACTCCATAGCCCAATGGACCGAAAACTTGCCATCATCTTTCATCTTAGTAAAGCTTACTCTTGTTGCTTGCAACTTTTCACTTTTGAACCTATTTGCATATAGATATTTCCGCCTCAGACAGCAACTATGTTCAACCATCCAAACACAAAACCAAACCCTTGAACTTCATAACTAGCCTAATATCATTACCTTAAGATTTTCAAAGACAAATCCATCTTTGTACATATTGGAGAGATCCCTCTCCGGATTCAGGAGGGCTAGATCCTAGAATCCCAAAGTTGGTTGAAATGATGTTAACTCTGTGATCGGACTTTTGCCAATCTTGCTTATTACAGAGACCTAACATTTCTGGCGACTCCGCCGGGGACTCGAACCCAGAATCTGTTTATAAAACTTTGAGAGTAGAAAGCAGCCTTTCCAAGAACTACCAAGCAATGGTAATCATGATGAAACTTGTTTTGAATCAGTGACAATCTAGGTCAATCCTAGGATTCTTTTAAAGTGTTATCTAACCTTGGAAAATCAGCTAGCTTAGCCATAAGAGTAGAATGTCTTTGTCTCACAAACGTAGCTAAGTTTTGAAGCAGAGTTAGGCTATTATTAAAGTAACCACAAAAATAAAAATATTCAGAAAATACCATAAAAATTTCAGATTGGTAGTAAAACACTTGCTCTTACTTTTCACTTACCATTGGATGTGTTTTACCTCATACTCTTAGACAGAGTCTGGAAAGGGCCAGGTAGCCTTCGGATCTCATCCTCTTTTAGAGGTGACATATCTGGTGAATTCCCTCCCAGTCAATCTCTGGTTGGAGTTTGTTGTGTTTCGGGATACCCTTGAAAAAGGATGTTTCACAAGCACTGTGGTGGATAGTGTATCTCTTTGAAAACATTCTAAAACTTTCCACCTGGCGACTCCACAATCCTGAACAGACCTTAAGACTCCACTGGGAAGAACCCTCATCATTATAATATCTTTCGAACTCAGTTAGAGGACTGCGGGATTGAAATTTGCATTAACAGACTAGTTAACCTCTCAAAGATTGTCATATCTGGTTGAACTTGTCTAATTTATTTGGGTCTAAAAACATAGCATAGTAGCTTCTAGAAATATCCACACTAGAGCCCATCCTGACCCCGACCCACCTGAGATAGTTGATGACCCAGAAAGTATCCTTTGGAAGTCTCCTAAGATTAAATTATCAATTGTTTTCAGATCACCCCCAAGAGCGAAATCAGTTCCTGAAAAACTTTCAGCTCTACAACACTCCCAAGCTGACTTAGTTAATCCATTTAGAACTAGGTCATTTAGTGAGTTAGAACAACTAGATTCTGAATCTTCACTATCATCTCCTGAAACAAGTGAACATCTTGGTAGCAGAGAAACAACGCCTCCTGATTTACATTTTCTTCTTAACTTAGGTGTCTCTCATCCAAGATCATCTCAACAATCTACTCCTGTTCCATCCGCTTCTGTTCATCCTTCACCCACTGTTCAAACCACTCCACTTTAGTCCACACCACCTCTTGTCAATCCACCCCCACCACATATCATGGCAGCATGGTATGCTCCCTTAATCCTTCTTGTACCATTAGTCAATCTCCCAGATGACTATCAGTCCAAAATTCCATTATATGATGCTAGCAATACTACAACAGCATCACAACATGTGGACAAGATGAATGACTACTTTGACAGAAATGAAATTGATGATGATTCTGTCAAGCTTAGACTATTTGCTCAAAGTCTGGGGGGAGAAGCAAGAAAATGGTTTAAAGGTTTAGCCCCCCATAGTATTAATGATCTCCAAGGCTTTCATCAAACATTCTTAAACAAATGGGAAGTGAGGAAGAATCCTCTCCAAGTCCTTGCTGACTATAACAATCTCCATAGGAACCCAGGGGAAAGTGTATAGGCTTATTGTACCAGATTTAACAGTGTGTATAACGCGCTTTCCCCAGAATTAAAACCTCCACAAGGTTCAGCTTTAAACAAGTTTCCTGAAGGGTTTGATGCTGATATGACCTATTCATTAAGAGAAAGAGATTTCGCAACTCTTGAAGACATGAAAAGAGGTGCCCTTTCTGTGGAAGTTAACCTTATGGAGAAGAGGGCAAGAATGAAAGCTAAAAAGAGAGTATATTTCAGAGAGGAATCATCATCTTCTATGCCAAACTCAAAGATGGAAAGAATGATGGAGGAAATGATGAAGAAAATGAGTATTCTTGAGAGAGCACAAGCAAGTCAAAATCAAACTGCTCCTCAAAACAGAAACCAAAACCATAATCAGAATATGAGAAGGAACCAACCTCTAAACAGACCAAGGGAAGATGATCAACAGATCACTCCTCCCTTTCATCAAAACTATGTAAGTGAGGTTGAGGAAACAGATGAAATAACAGAGGATAATGATATGAACCTATTTGGGGTAGATGATGATGACTTTGAGGTTCATTACGATAGGAAACAAGGTCTTTATACACCTTACGACGACGAAAGAGATGATAATGAAAATTATTATCAAAACATGGAAAATACCGTCACAGAACCTTCAAAGGAATATGAACTCAGAAGTAAATCAAATCAATGAACCCCCAACACAAAACCTCTGACAAATCTTCTCAAAGCAGCACTGCAACCAAGCCTAAAACAGTCAAACAAAAAGACAAAACAATGGCTGATAATTCTGGTAAAGATAAAGAGAAAGACACTCGAAATCTTGAAAAACAGAGTGCAAACATTAGTAGTACTAACACTTCAGCTAGTACTCCTTTTTCAACCGTCGTGTCAACTGTGGATAAAACAAATCAGCAAGCTGTTGTTGCTGATAAAGTGGTAGTAAACAAGGCTGAAACCAGCACTTTTAAAAATCAAATTCCTTTCAGTCTGGAACAGGAAATCTCCAGGATCAAAATTTATGTTCCTTTTACTGAGTTAGCTGCCCAACATGTATATAGGTCCAAAATTTTGAAGGCTTTAAACATAGAGGAAAACGAGGATACTCTCAATATTAATGATGACCAACCAGAGCTGATTTTTGGCCCAAACATTGAAGGTAAATTCCAAGAGGGGCCTGTCCCTCCCTTTTATGTAAGTTTGAACATTCATGACAAAATTCTACACAATGCTATGCATGACTCCGGCGCTTCCCATAATTTAATGCCAAAAGCTGTAATGGAAAGCCCGGGTCTTGAAATTACCAGACTTTACAAAGACCTGTACTCCTTTGACTCAAGCAGAGTCAAGTGTTTAGGATTAATCAAAGACCTTTGTGTTAACTTAGCCCAGATCCCAGCCAAATGCTTAGTTATGGATGTGTTGTGGCTGATGTACCCCCAAAGTATGGAATGCTTTTATCAAGATCTTGGGGGGCTAAGTTACAAGGGACTATGCAGATGGACATGACCTATGCAACTATCCCTGTTTTCAATCAGAATAGAAGACTTTACAGGGAGTCTCATATGCAATACATGGTTACAAGTCAAGACAGACCTCAAAACTCTCCTTTGTATTCTGTAAGTATAGGCCTTGATTCTTTTATCATGTTTAACGATGAAACACTCCCTGAACAAGTCACTCTAAAAGGATCAATGGCTGAAACGGATGAAGAGGAACACAACACTGAAGGGTCAAAATAGTTTACTACTTTTGAAAACATTGGCAAACAAAACACTGGTCTTGAGTTACAAGTCATAAATCCATTGATGTTAAACCTTAACGGTCAAGAGAACAATCCTCAACCCGATGAGAAAGTTGAGGAATCAAATCATATAGAGGACATTCACCAAACTGATAAAAATGAAGATGATCCTCTCTGGACTATGTATTTTGATGGGTCATGCACTAGAACAAATGCTGGTGCAGGTGTCTGGATTACTAACACTGATAGAAATCATACAGAATGTATTTCATGTAAATTAAAATTTCAGTGTTCCAACAACATAGCAGAATATGAATCCCTTCTCTTAGGCTTGCATCTCTTGAAGAAATTAGGAGCCAAAAGAATTAACGTATATGGGGATTCTGAGTTAATTATTAGGCAAGTCAATGGGGAGTATAATGCAAATCATCCCAGACGTAGAGCCTATCGGAATGATGTCATGGACCTTTTGAAAACATTTGAGGAATCCAACTTAAGTTTTGTCCCGAGGAAAATAAATCTTATGGCCCACAATTTGGCCTATGCTACTAGAACCTGCCCAATGCTATATGATGACACATCTCAGGTAAAATTCAGACCAGCTGTCCCAGATAACAAGAAATATTGGCAGGTGTTTGATGGAGATAAACAAATAGAAGACTTCATACAATTCAGAAATGAGTTTGAAATCCATAGCTCAGATTCAGACTATGATACAGACTGCAGTGAAGAAAATTTTCTTGGTGAAGAAGAACCTTCTCCTGAGCTTGTATATATTAACCTTCAGACTAGAAAACTTAGAAACCAAACAGAATTGAGTGCAGAATCTGAAACTGAGGAGTTGGAAACTCTGCATTCTAAGGATGATAGTTTGCCCAAGGGTTTGGCCCCTCTAGAAGAATTGTTTGATTTTAATGATGTGGCCAATAAACCTAAACTGGAACCTGTAGAAAATGAAGTGGAGGAATGCAACATAGGTAGTGAGGAAAAACCAAAAATGATCAAACTGTCCAAATATTTGCCAGCTCACGTTAAACTCAGATACATAGAGCTGTTCAAAGAATTCTCTGATGTTTTTGCATGGAGTTACGAAGATCTTAAGTCCTATGACACTGAAATAATACAGCACAAAATCCCTCTTAAAGAAAACCAAAAACCATTCAAACAGAAACTGCGCAGAATAAACCCTGTGCAGCTGCCTTTGGTTAAGAAGGAAATCATGAAAATGTTGGATGCTGGTATTATTGTCCCTATTAGATATTCTGAATGGGTATCTAATCTGGTGTCTGTTAGGAAGAAGAATGGAGAAATCAAGCTTTGTATAGACTTTAGAGATTTAAACAAAGCTTCATTAAAGGACAACTACCCTTTACCAAAAATGGATCATATTTTACAAAGGGTGGTAGGGTCTAGAAGAATTTCTTTGCTTGATGGCTATTCAGGGTATAACCAGATCTTATTTCACCCTGTTGATCAATTAAAGACAGCCTTTACTACACCATGGGGCACCTTCATGTATGTGAAAATGCCTTTCGGTCTAATGAATGCTGGAGCAACCTTTCAAAGAGCCATGGACATAGCATTCTCGGAAGAATTGGGTTTCTTCATCATTATCTATCTTGATGATGTCACTGTGTTTTCAAAAACAGATGAAGAACACTTAGAACATTTGAGAAGAGTTTTCGAGAAATGCAGAAATTTTGGAATATCTTTAAACCCTAAGAAGACACTATTTGGTCTCCAAGAAGGTAAACTTCTTGGGCACATTATTTCAGAAGAGGGTATAAAGATAGATCCAAATAGGATCGAGGCAATCTTGCAAATCTCTCATCCTCGAAACATCAAGGAGTTGCAATCTTTCATTGGGAAGATTAACTTTTTGAGAAGGTTCATCCCTAACTTAGCTGAGCTCCTTAGGAATATCACAAATATGTTAAAGAAGGATCAAGGAGTGAAATGGACCTTGGAAGCAAAGACATCCTTTGAGCTGGTAAAACAAGCATTAACTAAAACACCGGTTCTCATAAGCCCTGATTTTTCAAAAGATTTTTATATCTTCTCATTTGCATCAGAACATACCATTGCAGCTGTCCTTTTATAGAAAAATCTACAAGGACAAGAGCAACCTATTGCATTCTTTAGTAAGGCATTGAGGGATGCCCCTTTGAAGTATAACATTATGGAGAAACAAGCTTTTGACTTGGTAAAGGCTTTGAAGGACTTCAGAGTATACATATTTCATTCACACATCATTGCCTTCGTCCCAAATTCAGTTGTTAAAGACATTCTAACACAGGACCCAGATGGTAAGAGAGGTAAGTGGATTGCTGTTATTATTGAATATGATTTAGAGATAAAACCCACTAAGCTCATCAAAGGCCAAGGTCTATCTAGATTAATGGCTGAATCAAATTGTGAAGTTCTTGATATTAACATGCTTAATGCTTTGGATAACCAAGAAGAATTCTCAACTCCCATTGTTGAAGACCATTTTATCAATTCTCCTTGGTATGCTGATATTGTCTATGTTTTGCTTAATTTAAATGCACCTCTTGGTTTGACAAAAACAAAGGCAAGATTCCTAAAGTTAAAAGCTGTAAACTATTGCATTATTGATAAATTTCTTTATTGGAAAAATGCAAGTGGTATATTGCTTAAATGTTTGCCTGAGTTTGATGTAGAAAGGGTTAAGCAGGAATTCCACGAAGGAGAGTGTGGAGGTCATTTATACTGGAAGGCAACAACCAAAAAAATTCTAAGGGTTGGTTTCTATTGGCCTACTCTTTTTCCTGATGTACACAAGATGACCACTACTTGCCATAAATGCCAACTATTCGAAGGCAAAAGAAAGCTGCTACCCCTTCCTCTGCACCCGATCACTGTTGAAGCCCCGTTTCAACAGTGGGGACTTGACTTCATAGGAGAAATCCATCCCCCATCTTCTGCCCAGCATAGGTGGATTCTTACTGCCACAGACTATTTCACTAAGTGGATAGAAGCCATTCCTTGTAGGCAGGCCAATGATTCAGTTATCATAAAATTTATGGAGACCAACATCCTCTCCAGATTTGGCTATCCTACCAAGATCATCACAGATAATGCAGCGGCATTTATATCAAAGAAAATGGTTGAATTCTGTCACAAGTATCAGATAACATTGGGATGCTCCACAACCTATTACCCTCAAGGTAATGGAATTGCAGAATCTTCCAACAAAAGCTTAGTGAACATGATCAAGAAAATGTTGGAGGTCAATAAAAAGTCTTGGCACACAAAGCTGATCCATGCACTTTGGGATGACAGATTAACTTTGAAGAAATATATTGGTATGTCACCCTTCCAGCTTGTGTATGGTACAGATGCAATTTTTCCTAACAGCCTTGGTGTACCAGTTATGAAGTTAATTCAAGAGTTGCAGACTGAAGAAAATGACATAATCAGAAGGATAAATCAGACCATTCATCTTCAGCAAATCAGAGAGGAGGTTTATAACAAAGCATTGCAGAAGCGAGACAGTATCAAGAAGATCTTTGACAGAAGAACAAAGGCCAGCAATTTCAAGATTGGGGACAAAGTTTTAAAGTGGGACTCAAGAAGGGAAGAAAAGGGCAAGCACGGAAAATTTGACAATCTATGGCTTGGCCCTTACTCTATTCATTCAGTTGCTGGTAATAATGCATTTTTCTTACAGGAACTAGATGGAACATAATTGTTTGGGGGTCCTGTCAATGGCAGGATGCTTAAGCATTACCTCTCTTGATCCTTTTTTGTTTTGAAGCCTTTTTGTCTTTTTTCCATTGTAAATATCTCATCCACCATCGCATTCAAGTTATCAAAAGATCAAAAATACAAAAAAAAAGAGAGAAAAAATGAAAAGAGGGGAGAAATGAAAACAAGAAAGGCAAAGCCCCATGCCAAAAAAGAGAAATAAATCTAAAAGTGTGCAAGCTCAAATGCCACTCCTCAAAAACACACTTCTAGTTAGTCAAACTGTTTAATCTTGACTAATTAGCTTTAAATTTTTCTGCTGATAGGATAGAGAATTTGATTTGCTAAACTATTTAATATTGGCTTATCAGTAGATAGATTAGGATAGAAATTGAGGGTTCAAACAAACTCAAAATCTAAACCAAAGTTTCCAAAGGAGATGACTCAAAGCTATGTTAAGTTTTGAGTCAAAGAAATATCAAGATCTGGTTCAAATTAACTTAAAATCTGAATCAGAGAACAAGGAAGAGACAACTCAAACAAAAGAAAAAACAGAGCTGTGAAGAAAATAGAAGGCCATGATGAGAGACTTTCAGATCTTAAGCCTTCCATTTTGATTTTAATTTTCTGCAAGTAATAATCTATGTGCAGCTTGTTTTTATGCCATAGATCATAGCAAGTCAAAACATCTTAACCTTGACTTGACTGTTTTTAAATTTATGTTATAGAATCTAGAGAATGAAAGTTTGTTGGACAATTTAATCCCAACAGACAGTAGATTAGGTAGAGAAACATCTGGGCTCAACTGTTTAATCTGAGTTCAGGGAGAAATAAGGAGTAGAATTAGATTAGTTTTTATGCTTTCAAAAGAATAAAATGTTGTAAAAAGAGTTTTCCAATCCAAGTGCACTCTGATGAAGAAAAAATGTTAGATCAGTAGGATTGGGTAGGTAGAAAGTTGTATTGATGAAGTCCATTTATCTTTCATGACTAATGTTATTTTTCAGAAGCACAGCAAGAGAAATCTAATGGATGGGGCACCTGGTCAGCATCCCAGAGAGAACAATGAATGAGGAAACTGTTCAGCCTCCCAGAAATCAAGTCTGAATTCTTGATGCCTTCAAGAAGGCACCATCCCCAAGTGGAGCCACTGTTAGCCACCTATAATATTTTGTTATACCAAAAGGTGGCTAAATCTTTTTGGAGCCTCCAAGGAACAATTTTATCACTAAAAATTGTTGGCTCTTGAAGTCTCTCTAGGGCCTCATGCCTCTGTCCAGATCCCTTATTGATGTTTACATCCTAAAAGCCTCTAAAATCCTTCAAAAATCCCAAGTTAAATACTGCTGCAGAACCCCTTGGTCCCCTTCCTTTTCTTCCTCACTAACCTCATTTTCTATTCTCCATTGCCCATGAAAAACCCACAATTTCATGTTCCTCCCTTTCCATTTCATTAAAATCACTTTTATAAGGTTAAAAACCCACTTTTTAACCTTACCGAAACCTTCATTTCCTTCAAGAAATCCTTCAAAAACCATGAAAATACATGTTTTTATGTATAGAACTTAAGCCCCTCGAGCTTAAGCCCTTAGCCCCTTTTCTTCCATACGCCCGCACCTTGGAACCAAGTTTTAACCCTTTGGTGCTTATCGCAAAGCGCAGATCGCAGAATTTCCAAATTGTTATTTTTTAAACTGATGCATCGCAAATATTTGCGCTGCGATCCATCGCAGATCACAGATTGCAATTTTCAGTTTTCCTCTAAAAAAGCTCATCGCAAGTTTCTGCGATGCGATCCATCGCATATCACAAATCGCATGTTTCGTTGTTTAAACAGTTTGATCCATCGCAAATATTTGCGATGCGATCTGATCGCATCGCAAATATTTGCGATGCGACCGCTCCAATTGCATTTTTCCCCAGCGCTCATCGCAAATCGCAATATCGCATTTTCTCTCCGTTGCATAAATCCGCCATCGCATTTTCCACCTTTTGCGATTTGCGATCCATCCTGCCGGGCCCACCGTACGATACCCCCGCCATTCATATAAAATACGCCTTTCCCCTTTGTAAAGCTAAAAAATGTCATATTTCGTTGTTTACAAGGGTTTTGGCCACTAAATCCCTTCGCTGCATCTCCGCCGTTGATCTGCGCCCCCGCTCCACGATCCAACGGTCCTCCAAGAATTCTCCCGCCTGACCCCTTTATACGTCATTTCGCTATTTTTTCCGCTGTTTCCACATAACCACCCCCAGTTTCTTCCACACCACCTTTGGGTGGGTGGTGGTTTTTCCCCGTCGCCCAGCGATTCCATACACCGCTCGACGCGTGTCCCTTGTACGATTTGAAAACTGCCGAGCAACCATCGCCCCCCGTGTGTTATAATTCAGACCTGGACGCCCAGCAAAATTAACGACAGCCGTCCAATCTAAGACCGCCCATCCAACGGTGATCGCTCGCCTAACATGCCTGACCTTTAACCAAAGTGCCCGAGCGATAGCCAAGCTATTGTACAGCGGCAATCCCATCCTCGACCGTTGATCTCAGTGCGAATCGACGACTTAGATTTAATCATCCTTCCACCATCTCTTTCGACCATTTTGAGATTAAATCCTGACCATTGGATGATGCCATCCAACGGCCCTGCTTCCCCCGCACACCCTTCGTTGCAGATTGACCTATAAACGCAGGATTTTGTAACATTTGTTTGTTTTTACAGGGTTTAATGTTTTTTCCGCTTGAAAAGAAGAAAGTTCGTAGGACGAGGATGATGATCCTCCGCCTTTCGAATACATTAGAGAAATCGTCCACAGGGTATGGATTCACGTTCTTCATCAAAGGTTTCATGAGCCTTTGGTGCCGTCTGCCCCTGCTAAAACCTAAAAACATCAAATGAAGCACAGAGAAAGAGTATCAGTTGCAGAAGACCAGAAATGTGCCAGCACAGAGGATTGAAGACAAAGTGGCGGGGATTACGGCTAAGACAGTTATCAAAAGCCTAATCCCAAATCTAAAACACAGTTTGAAGGAAAAAATAAAGTGTTTAATCTTCCACTGCCACAAATGGAGGGAAATCGATTCCTTCCAGCGACTAAAGTGCCACCTGTGCCTCAAAATATTCAATCAGGAGCTGAATTTATTGATCAAGATCAGATATTTTGCCTCAAAGCAGCCGAGGAGTTATTTCTGCCAGGAACTTCAATGCAAAGAATATCTACAGAGTTACTTCGACACCTCACAATGCCTCAAAAGTAAAAAAAACTCCTACCAAGATTGAAATCATTATGGAAACCATTTAATACAGAGGATATGTATGTAAATCTCCTCATTGAACCCCTCAAAGGCCATGAGCCATTTAATTCTGTATTAAGTGTAATTAAGATCTTTTATAAGATATCACCTCCTCATCCTTCTATATATACCACAGCAGAAGATGAGTGAATGGTTGGTTGTTAATGTAATTGCTGAAGTATTGTAATCGTAACTGAGCTGAAGGCTCTTGATTGTAGATAGGATTTCACTAGCTCTTGGAGCTCTGCTTGTAATAGATAAGTTAGGTTTTGAAAGAAAGATGAATTGAAACACTAGATTTGAAGATTGTAAACGGTTTGGAGCATCAATACAAGTTGTTTTATGGGATCCTGGTCTATGCTGACGGTGATGTTGTTCTTACTGTAACTTGTGTTTTATTTTTGTTTCAATTTTGTTTCAATTTCTGCTGTAAAGAACAGTTTAAACAGAGTTAGGACCTATTGTATACCAGTAACCTTCTCTGGCTGAGAAATATTTATTTAGATGTTTTCTTCTATTTGTGTTATTTGGAAATGATTAATTCAGTTTAGGGATAGGCATGTTACGTTAATTTGTCACCGTCCTTACCATTCCCCATCCCGCACAATGGAGGACCCAGTCCGTGACCTGTGAACATTGTCATGCCTTGAAAATATCATCAATGCATCCCTCTGAACATGAGCTTTATTTTCCCTTGAGACATCTCCTTGCAAAACTCATAAAAAACAACTCTTTTTGCATTGGCGCGGGTAGACAGTTCAGTGCTCGCGCCAATCAGGGAAATCCTGTAAAGAGGTCGCGCCACTTGGCGCTCTGTCATAGAGCAGCAATCGCGCCACCCATTTTAGGGACTGTTTTTTAAATATGGATGGCGGAGTTGAGTTCAAACAAACTCACAAACCACTGCCTATCTTGAGTTGGGAGGTTTGGCTGCGGGAGTTCTATGGAAGGGAATTGGTTTTGCCACCTCCCATGGAACCTTCCTTGTTGATAGGGCCAATCCCATAATAATAGGGATCCCAACTCCTCCTTCCCCATCTATAAAAGCTTGCTCAAATCAATGGCAAGCTAGTCTTGAAGTGCCTAAGCTCTGAATCTCCATATTCCCAAGAGCCTTTGTGTTGTAAAGCACCCTCTCTTCCCCTTAGGGCTGACTCAAGTAAGGAGACCATTGTCACGAGACTCCGGAGAGGTTTTCCCTTTCCTTGGCGAGCTTTGCGAGACGTGGACTACTGGAAACCCGTCCGAAGGAGACCGCGACGTCAGAACTTGGTTGTAATCTTTCTTCGCTGGTTATTTAATAGATGATTATGATTATGGTTCCACTCCGTTTTCCATCATGTTAATGCGAGTAATGTCCTTTCTGACTGATGTTTAGTTACGTATGCCGGTTTCTATGCTTGTATCTGTTCGTTTCTTCCATGTGCAGGTGTTCATCCGCGGAGATCGTGGAGGGATTGTGATCTGCCGAGGCTGAGGAACGGGGACGCTTTTTCTTCAGATCCTAGCGTTGGAATCCAGGTAGGCTTCTATCTCCAGCCTTTTCATTCGTAATTAGGAACCTGCGTCATGACATTGTTTGTTTGTTGCTAGACCCCTGCTAAGCTAGTAGGGATCGCCTCTGTCCGCAGAGGGGATTTACCTCCTCAACAAATTGGCGACTCCACTGGGGATCCAGCTTGTTGTTGATTATTGTTTGATTTGTAAACTATAGACGGAGTCTGAAGTACAGCCAGATAGCCTTCGAAACGCTTCTGCCTAGCATTAGCGGAGTAGATCAACGCTACTTCAGTCGATCTCCGGTTTGGTTTGCAGACTGAACGACTTGGAGTCTTTGTCTTGCCTTGCCGTTTGTATCTTGTTTTTCCTTGCTTGATGAACCTTCTAGGTTGGATTTTTTGTGTGTTTTTGCTTCTTGGATTGCTTAGCTTGCATTGGTCTGTTTCTGGAGTGGCTTATTTTTTAATTTTTGCTGAGAAACTCGACTAGCGCGGTCTTTAACCCGACAGTCGCGCCACTTGGCGCTTGTTTCCTTTGTACAACCCGCGCCACTTGCCTTCTGGCGCCAGTTTCACTCTTACAGTCACGCCACCCCTGTAATTTTTTGAGATTTCTCATTTCTGAGCTCTCTGAAGTTGACCAGTGTTTCTCTTCTTGATTTCCCCACTGCCTGAGTGTGTTGGAGTCTTGTTTGGCTGGGAATTCACCTCTTTCCTTGGGTTGTTTGCTTTTATCTTCCGATTTCACTTTTCAAGCCCTAGGTCATCTAGTGGCTTAGTGCATCGAGCCCTCCTTGGGAGTTTTGGTGTTTGGATTGTCCCGTCAACTATCTGATCGATTCTCCACATTCTCTAAGTAGTTGTTCATTGTTTCATTGTGATTTTTGGGTGATTGTTCATTTCTTCATTTGAAACTCGTTTGGGCTTGCTTTGGACCTAGATCACACAGTCCATCGGAAGCGTTTGAGTCTTTCCTTTTCTTTGAGAGACTTCGGTCGATTTGGGAATCTGATTGCTTGTGTTGGTTGAGTGAAATGTGTTTGTCTCGCTCTCTTGAATATTGTTTCTCAAATTTCTCCATTTGTTTTCAAGTTTTATTAGTGCATATTAGCCATTAAACATTGAAAATCAAAAAAAAAAATCTCTTTGCTTTTGTTAATTAGTGCAATTGTAATCTTTTCCATATCGCTAGTGATTAGTGTTTTGAATGAAAAGTTGTCAATTGCATTAGTTGCATTATAGAGCTCATTGTTTGGTTCCCTTTCATTTCGTTTGTGTTAAAGCTCTCAACTCTTCTCTAATTAGTTTTCATCGAACGAAATGTTGCATTGTGGCATATAGCTTTGCATTTAGGAGACACTACATACGATAGGGCCTAGAAATTGAAACTTAATTGAAGATCAACTGTAAAATTTATTCAATTAACCTAAGGCAGCATTGGAACTTAACGAAACATATTTAGAAGGTCTAGGCTAGAGACGTGTTCCGGCGTCGTTAAACCTAGCAGCTGTCGTTCGCCCGTTGGCTGTAGACAGCGCTAGTACGGACTTGCGCTCCCCGTACCGTCGCGTATATAAAGGGAGACCCCTCTAGGTTTTCAATCCTTTATCCACAGGAAGCCGAGTCTGCCGCCCTATACCCGTGATACACCGAACACAGCATTCGGGGAGACTACCTGCACGTACGGAAAGTCCTTGGTCGATTTCTGTTTCATTTTTGAAACCAAGGTGTATATTGCAGTTCACGGATATTTGGTACACCCTTTGTGCCTAGTTTTTCCCTGAGCAGTCATTTGGTCTTTTCTGACTCCCTAAACTTGAAAAGACCGTCAAGTGCTTGTCCTTTCACGCTTGTGTCAACTCTGAAAGAGATAGAGTCATCTTTTTATCGTTTCTCGACTCTTGAAACATGAAACGGTAGAACTTCTTATTTTCCAATGTGGTAAAATTAATCGCCCACGATTTCACACCTATTTAGACATTGCTTGTTGACCGTTTGATCGTGTGTCTTAACTCGTTTTCAGCCCGTGTGTGGTTTTGAGTTTGATGGCAACTTTTTCAGAGTTCACCAACCAAGGAATCCCCTCAGAAGGGAATCCTGGTCAATTTCCTCCTTTTGGAAATGTTGGTGCTCCTTACATGGCGACGTTGTCCCTTCCTGGGTTAACTGTTGGGTTGCCTGTTTGGTTGTTCTCAACCTCTGTTGTCCCGAATGTCTCCACTATTGTTCAATCAGTTTCTCCACCTGAACAACATCATGTTGATTCCAAGGTGGACCTCTCCCCTTCTTCGCCTGTTTCTGCGTCCTCATCTTCTACTTTGCCTGGTGAAAGCCTGGATTCGACTAACCAGGTGGCTAAAAAGAAGAAGAAGAAGACAAAGAAGAAGAAGTCTGATAAGCGAGAGGCTAAATGTACAGCTACTGTCCATGAGAAATCTCATCTTGATAGGCCCTCCGACCCTCCGCGGAAAGTCAAGTTCCCTTGCCTGTTGTGCACGGGAGACCATCTTCTTCGAGACTGCCCTGGCATCCCCAAGGTGCTCGAAGTATGGTCCAATGACCACCCACCGTTGTCTTTGACTTCCGGGAGTCAGGTTGGGGGAACGTCTTCAGCTGATGTTGATAAGAACTCTAAGAAGTAGGGTAAGATCACCAATCCCTGTAAGTTGTGTGAAGGGCACCATGCCATTCACCTTTTTCCTTATATGGATGAAGCCAAGCAAGTCTTAGACAACCCAGCCGGTTCTACACCACGCCTTCCACCGTTTATAATAGGCACTGCTAAGTTCTCCGTCGGTGATCCTACGGTCGAAACCATCCTTGAGGCCGATCCCACTCCCAGAAATTCAAATTCACGAATCATCCTTTGACCGACCATTGGTCGTAGGATCGATTGAAGCCCGGCCCCGTGCGGTGCACCGGATCTTTTCTGTCTCGGAAGTGGATCTCCCACCCCCATGTCCTTCTGATCTCTTCAGATTCTTCAGATTTGGAGAAAGATTCTCCTGTCCCTGTACTTCAAGAAGCTCCTCCTCCGCCGCCCATGATGGAGGCTACGGAGGATATTCCTCCCGCCTTCGAGATGGAGGTCATGGGGGAGGCTTCTGCTTCCGTAACATCAGGGGAAGACCTTCGCATCTCGATGGTAGCCCCTCCGAGTAGTTTGGTCGCTTCCTTTGACTGGAATCGATTTGTAGGATTTCGCCTTCCGTCTTATGTGCCTTTCGAGATCACAGTACAGGCTCTTGGTCTGGTTGTACCCAGCACCATTATAGACGAAGGTGCCTCTGTTAGTATTATGTCTTCAACTACCTGGCAAGCTTTCGGTTCGCCGCCGCTTGCGCCTGTTACGCAGAATCTGCTCACTTTTAACAGAAGGACGAGTCAACCGTTGGGGATCCTTCCAAGGTTACATGTTACTTTGGGAGGTAAAACCGTCCATATGGACGTGATGGTCGTTCCAGGCCCTTTGGATTTCAATCTGCTCCTGGGGCGCGATTACACCTATGCCATGGGAGCGCTCGTCTCCTCCCTCTTTCGTGTGGCCTGTTTTCCGCATGAAGGAAGGATTCGGGACCATCGATCGACCGTCATTCTTTGGTCCCAATGTAAGAATCGGTCCGCCATCACCCCCCTCCCCCGGTTTTTATCCACCCTCGTTGTCTCCTCGCCCCACCGCGCAGTCAACTATGTGTCTACCTACCCCCGTGCCCGTGCTCAAGGATGATGCCGTCGTGCACGTCAGTATTGGGTCCTCGACTTCCGAATGTTTTTCCTTCCATCGTGAGGAACTCTTGGAAGCGCGCCTTCTTTGTTCATTTTGATGTAAGCCTACATACGCTCCCCCCCCGTGTCAAGCTCTTTAAAAATGAAACTGTGTTGGCGCAGCACAGCTCATTGTCTTGTGTCAAGCTCCTTAAAAATGAAACAAGATCGCTCGAAGCATAATTCCTCCACTTGTGTCGAGCTCCTAAAACAATGTCGTGTTGTCCGAGGATAGTTCTTTTAAGTGTGTCAACCTCGTTAAAATAATGAAACACACGCTTGTTCAATTCGACTTTTTTTGTTTTGAACCTTCACTCCATTTTCAATGGACCGGTTTCGGGGGGCATGCACCTCGAATTGAGACATCATGGCCGGGGGGCATGCCCGTCTTCCCTTTTTCAAGCACAGTTTGCATATGTGTGTCTTCATGTGTGCTTTTAAGCTTACGTAAAAAAATGAAATGTGTGATTAGATACATCAGAATACATTTCGTATCGGGGTCGTTTGTTATGTAACCGATACATTAGATTACATCTCAGTATTAGAAATTTGCATGACATATAAAAACATCATCACATGTAAAGAAAGATCCATCCAAAATAGTCATATGTATATATATATGTGTGTTGAAATTTTTGCACAAGGTGCATCACAAAACTCAAAAAATATACATAATTGTCTTAATACATCCCGAGACACCGTGTCTCTCAAAAAATGTAGGTGGCTAAACTCTATACTCAATCCGCATGGTGCTCATGATAGCACGTCATCGCACGCACTAGGCGCCTCAGATTCGTGTGATCCTAAGCCGCAACTCCCACCGTGTGGCGTTGGTGGCGTTTACTCCGTACATCCGATAGTCGGCACGTCCGGGGATCCCATGGGCAATCCCCTCGAGGTTCGGGATCGTGTCCTCTCCTCCGGCGTCTTCCCCCGGATCTCGTGGGCGAGTTGTGTCCCCCACCGGAGATCGAGACATCCCGCCGGTCTCTCGTGTCCTACATCCGTATACATATATAATTGTGTCAAGACAAATGTGTATTAACAAAAAAAAACATATAAACATAAAATCAAAAATATGAGGTCTTACCCGCCTCCTCGTCCCGCCGTTCCTTCGGTACGGGGAGATCCGGGTCCCTGCAGAAAGCCGGCCTCGATTGCACACCGTCCACACGACCGCCGGCGCCGTAGCCACCGAAAGAACTCGGCCTCCGGTGACATCCGCTCGTTGGCCACCTCCCGCACCGCCGGGCATCGCGTCGCCCACCGAGCCATTCGCGCTCTCGTGGTACGGACTTCGCCACCGCGGCCCCTCGTTCCCCGGGAAGATTGGTATGCGTTCCAGGACGAACGACACCAAGATGGAACCGTACCCGAATCGCTTCGCTTCGTTTGCACTTTGTGAGCCGCTTTTCATGTTGATGGTTACCGGCCGCCCGCCCGGTCGCAGGGGACCCAGCGGCATTCGAGGCTAACAGACGGAGCTCGTGGCCTCGTGCGAGGCTCGGCGACCAAAGAACCCGCCGTAATGGTGGAGAACTACCTTGCCAGATCGTGGATGGTGGAGATGTATACCTTCTTGCTCGATCCCGTTTGTGCCCCTGCACACCCGCGCCATTACCTGCTCCATCTTTCCCCCGATGGTCGCTCCCTAAGCCGCACAGGATCGACCTCTCATGGACAATCCAATGAAATAAATGTCGTTGACTCCTAGTTCTAACACCGTTCTAGGCCCGAACACTTGTTCATTTTCATCCCGTATGCCGATGAGGCCGAGCTCGTAAACATGGCGGAGGAAGAACTTTTTCAATCCACGCTCTCGCAGCGTTCATGCAAGCTTGGCTTTGCATGGCCTTCATCCTCATCTCCGTGCTCTCGTTCCTTCCATTCGACTGCCATTTTGAGTGGTTATCCGCATTCACATGGTCAAAAACCCCCGATTAGATCTTTGCGGAGCTTTAAATTTCAAGAAATTTGGTGTAACACGGAATGAAAAAATATTAGGTCTTGCCGGCGCTGGCCGTTTTGCTAATAGTCGCGCCATGTGGCGCGAGCCCTTTAGTAAAAGAGCTGGCGCCGGTCCGTGCCCGATACCGCGCCACTGCCCGCCCTAAATTTTAAAAAGTGGCCACACACAAAGTTGATTTCTAAGGGAAAACCACAAAAAATGTATAGAAATGAAGAGCTAAGAGCGCCTACCCTGTGATGTGACGAGAAGCCGAATGGTTGCCTGGATTGGTCGCAATCACCGTCGAAGATTCCCGTTCCAAAAGGACCACCGTTGCTTTCCACAAGGTAAATAGTAAAAAGTAATTTCATTTTTTACCAATTAGACATATTTATAACTTTTTCGACGTTAAATGAGCTTTTTTTTAAAAGTTATTTTTGTCAAATATTTGTTGTTATGTCGAAAATGGATTTATACGCTTGCTTGTATGTATGTATTATGTTTTTGCGACTTAAAAAGATGGACACGAGTTGTATTTTACACTTTTCTGACTCGTAAATACACGAAAAAAGTCACTCGGGAGTCATCTTTCAAATTTTTTTCCGACTCTCTAAATATGAAAAGATCGTCGAGGCCCTTGTCGTTTCGACGAAATGGACACGAATCGACATCCACCCAAGTATAAGTTTAACCCTTTTTCTACTGGGATGGATTGATTACGAAAAGGAATACCCTAGCCTATCGCGACTAGGAGGTTTTCCCGGTATTGTTTTCTACCTTTTCGGATCCGGGAAACTATTTACGAAAAGGGACCTCGTGGAGTTTTCACCGTTTTTTCAAACTCTCTAAACATGAAAAGACGCCGAGTTCTTCCTTTGTCGACGTTAAAACCCGATGACATCGGATTTAGTCGAAATGACGTTCTCCAAGTTTCTCCTTCCAGACCCGTTAAATGCACTAGATGGACGTCGAAGGGCGGACTTATATCACAAAGCATATGCTATCCCTTCAAGCTTGTTATAAAAAATAATCGGGTACTCGCCGTAAATGGGTGGGGAAAATGGAACCATCGTCGTTGTCGTCGGCAGATGTCGCTCTTGAACAGATGGCACCGTCCGCATTCGTGCTTCCGGTTGGGGACATCTTCATCTCGTTGCTTCACTTTGCCTCCATGGGTTTGGGTAATCTCTTTGACCTTCATCCGTTCACCGCCGTCACCATGACCTCGATCCGTTGATGTCAAATACCGTGGCGAAGTCCACCGTCGTGCCGTTCATAAGGCTCAAGTAGAAGCTGATTCTCGCAATATCAACCTTTCCTCTCGTTTCTCATACGATCCCGATTCACAACAAAACATCACGTTCGTCTCGTGTCGATGATGGGAATCATTATGGCCCACCTTCGATCACAAGGTCACCGTCGACATCAACTCATTATCCAGAAGTTGGTCTAGAGACTCCTTATGGCAATTGAGCCGTATGCGGCTCACGCCATGTGCTCCGTCGCATTCGACGAGAGGTTTATATCATCGGGCCTCCGATCGAGTGATTCTCATGGTGTTCGACGTCGCTCATTTATTCACACGCCGTGAGATTGTACCCGTAGTACCTTGGAGGACCGTTTTCATTATTGGGTGGCTTTCCATGCCTACAATGTACTCTTCATCATTACTGTAATCCGACGATGTGTTCTTGCATGTTCGACTTCACCCCCTCACATATTCACACAGCACGAATTTGTACCTTGTCGGGTCGAGATTTATGCCACAAGACCCCGGATTGTGTCCGTTGTAATCCAGTCGCGATTGTAGATTATTATCTATTTATGTACATGACTCACCGATTGGATACTGCCACCATACCTCGAGTCTATTTATTTGATCTTACTGATGGCCGCGCCATACCCCGGATCCGATTATAGCATACTCGTTTCTGATGGTCGCGTCCATACCACTTATACATCATGTACTTGAGATATCAGCTGTATCTTTCTCGCGCAGGTTTTCTCCGACTCGCTGGCCTTCTTACTGACATGTTCTCGTAAAGCATTTCACCCCTCTCCTCTCGTCTCATACTTGGTGGGGGCATCTGCTACGCAATTTGTCACCGTCCTTACCATTCCCCATCCCGCACAATGGAGGAACCATTCTCAGGACTCGTGAACATTGTCATGCCTTGAAATCATCATCAATGCATCCCTCTCGAACATGAGCTTTATTTTCCCTCGAGACATCTCCGCAAAAGTCATAAAAATGGGGCCCCTTCTTTAACATCAAGTGCGCGGCGCAGCGCCCGCACTTGCGCCAATGGGGAAATTAATGCAGCATGTCGCGCCACCGCGCTCCGTCATAGAGCCGTAGTCGCGCCACCCAATTTGGGAGTTGTTTTTTAAATATGGATGGCGGGAGTTGAGTTCTAACAAATTCACAAACCATCACCTATCTTGAGTTGGGAGGTTGGCCGCGGAGTTCTATGGGGGCGTGGTTTTTCCACCTCCCCATGGAACCTTCCTTGTTGATAGGGCCAATCCCACAATAATAGGGATCCCAACTCCTCCTTCCCCATCTATAAAAGCTTGCTCGATCAATGGAAAGCTAGTCTTGAAGTGCCTAAGCTTTGAATCTCCATATTCCCAAGAGCCTTTGCTCGTAAAGCACCCTCTCTTTCCCTTAAGGGCCGACTCAAGTAAGGAGACCATTGTCACGAGACTCGGAGAGGTTTTCCTTTCCCTCGGCAAACTTTGCGAGACGGGATGACCGGAACCCGTCCGAAGGAGACCGCGACGTCGTAACTTGGTTGTAATCTTTTCTTCGCCGGGTTATTTAATAGATGATTATGATTATGGTTCCACTCCGTTTCCCATCATGTTAATGCGAGTAATGTCCTCTTCGACCGACGTTTAGTTACGTATGCCGGTTTCTATGCTTGTATCTCGTTCGTTTCTTCGTGTGCAGTGTTCATCCGCGTGAGATCGTGGAGGGATCGTGATCTCGAGGCCGAGGGAACTAGGACGCTTCTTCTTCGCATCCGCCGTTGGAATCCGTGCAGGCTTCTATCTCCACTTTTCAATTCGTAATTAGGAACCTGCGTCATGACATTGTTTGTTTGTTGCTAGACCCCTGCTGGGCTAGTAGGGATCGCCTCTGTCCGCAGAGGGGATTTACCTCCTCAACAAGGCATATGCATGTTGGCGTTCCATCATCTTATTGCCTTGACTAAATGTTATTTTCAAATGTTACTTTCAATATATTTTGTGTGAAGATGAACTGAGGAAATTAAGGTTAGCCCTGAGTCCCTTTCTTATTTGCTCAACTATTTGATCGTTTCCCTTAGGATGTGTTAAAAGCTGACTAGTTTCAAAGTACTTATCAGATCTTAGGCCATTCTGTGTCATCTTTGTGATTGTCCTGAAAGCAACCAAGTAAAGAAGAGCTAGGAGAGGATTTGTGATGAGCCCGGCCCGTTAGTCTCTACTCCAAAAGTTGCCTTCAAGTTTCCCTTTGTTTTTCATATGTTTTCTATTGGGAGTGTATCAAAGGTTGGC
This sequence comes from Pinus albicaulis, assembly GCA_034641835.2. Classification (NCBI taxonomy): domain Eukaryota; kingdom Viridiplantae; phylum Streptophyta; class Pinopsida; order Pinales; family Pinaceae; genus Pinus; species Pinus albicaulis. The sequence continues at coordinate 591,542 of JAXQQM020084618.1, read as the reverse complement.
TAGTTTCAAAGTACTTACCAGATCCTAGTTTACTTCTATGTTTTTCTTAAGTGTATGTCAAAAGCTGACTAGTTTCAAAGTACTTATCAGATCTTAGGCTGCTCTTTGTTTTTTGCATCTGTTTATTTCCCTTTCGTAATGTATCACTCAATTCCATAAATCAAGCCTTAAAGAGATCCTTAGGCATAGATGACTTTCCCCATAGACCACTCTTGAAACTGATCTGCTTCAATTAAATCATCTTATGACTCCATAGCCCAATGGACCGAAAACCTGCCATCATCTTTCATCTTAGCTAAAGCTTACTCTTGTTGCTTGCAACTTTTCACTTTTGAACCTATTTGCATATAGATCTTTCCGCCTCAGACAACAACTATGTTCAACCATCCAAACACAAAACCAAACCCTTGAACTTCATAACTAGCCTAATATCATTACCTTAAGCTTTTCAAAGACAAATCCATCTTTGTACATATTGGAGAGATCCCTCTCCGAATTCAGGAGGGCTATATCCTAGAATCCCAAAGTTGTTGAAATGATGTTAACTCTGTGATCAGACTTTTGCCAATATTGCTTATTACAGAGACCTAACAGTTAGACTGGGAAAATATGATAATATGGACAACGTAACAAATATAAAATAAAATTACCTCATTCAACTTGTGGTCTCTATGCTAGATCAAGGGAAAAAAATTTGAAGGATAAAAGACTCAAACATTTTTTGAGGAAATGTGGAAGACTTATAGACATTACAAGAAATTTGGTTCTAAAGGGACAAAATCCATAGGAGAAAGAAAGGAACCTCATATCATCAAATAATGGAGGAAGATGAAGAAAATAAGTTCAAGGAAAATCATGCAAACTTATGAACAAGGAATTGATTTCTGTTGGTTATATGATAGGAAGTGATGTAGCATCCTGATCGAAGTATGGCAGGAGCTCCTGGTAAATCAGCTCTAGGGGAAAACCTCTAATAACATTACTAATGGAAATTAGTCATCAAGAGCAAGGGTCATGATGGAAACATATTTTTGGGATGTGATATAGCTGAAGCAAGCCAAGAGAATGAAGCTCTTCATTCCTGAGAAATTTCTACAGGATGACTCAAGGGAAAAAGAATATGAGGTATGTATATATTTATATGCTAACATTGGATGTTGTGAAGTCATGTCATATGGTTGCAGGTAATGAATTTATGTATTTTGAAGTATGATCTGTGGAGGAGTATCTCTCAAGTGCATAGACAGATGAAATCAACATAATATGTCCTCATGGAATATGAGGTGGTTGTATATGAACAAGAAACTAGAAAATTTGTATGTTCTTGGGAATCAAGAATGTGCAGAGAGGAAGAGATCATGAAATGCAACCATGTCAAGAGACACTTATTATCTGGAGGACAAGAAGATGTGACTAGGATTTCTCCTGGAAAGATATGTAGACTCCGACAAAATTTTGGTAAAGAAGAAGACCCTTGGAAAAAAATATCATTATGAGATGTGCCAATCTGTATGAAGGATGTCGATGCCTACAAGCAGATGTCATGGTGAAAGATCATTAGTAAGCTAACTTTTGTTCTAAAAGGTTCATATGTATATATTTATCTGGATGAATTTGTGCAGGGCTTATAATCATGAGAGAGGAGGTATGATCCTTGGAGATGATTCAAAGGAAAGCAGCATGGCATAACAATGGACCAAATAAGGAATTATGATGAATCACTCTCTGATAGTTGACATGACTCAGGATGAAAGTGATGGACGATTTGTTCCCTATGAAGCTAATGTTGAAGATTCCTCAATATCAAAATCCATGACATCAGGAAGAGGAATTCTTCATGAGCAAGCTAGGTGTCTCAACATTGTTGCTATAGGTACCTGATTGAGAGGGAGCCTGGTGATCAGTTTCTTACTTGGAAGAAACTTGGTAATTCCTAAGGATGAGCTTAGGTACATTAATTGTATAAGAATGAGTACATTCTTTTGTGGAATAAGGTCCTCGCTGGTTGAGAGGGAGAGATAGACACGTCATTCTAGTCTTGGGAAGACAGAATGGAGGATTGGGTAATCATCTGGCATTCGATATTGTTTGAGAATGTGGTAGTTCATTCAAGATAAGAGCATTCGGGGACCGATATTCTTTGAGGGCTAGCTACCCAAGAGAAGAATATTCCATGAAGGTCATACTTTGGGAACACCCAGGCGGAGTATGTACCTTGGAGAGACAGACGAAGGTGTCTATAAGTCATGTGTATTGCCAACATTGAAGCCCATTGTCTCATTGAAGAGATTGGGCTATTAGTCCAGGCCTTGCACTAGTACAATGCTGGTTGATATGATTCTATACAGATGTGATTACCAATCCAATTCTTCTTATGAGATTCTTCATTTTGAAAGTAACCATGTACCTATATGATTACCTCCCTAGTTAAGAGGGAGTGTTGAAAAGTGTAACTAGGTTGGTCTTCATGTTGACTATGTAAATATGAAAAGAAGGATTCAAAGATATAAAATGTAATTAAGTGTCAATACCTTGCTGATATTATAATCAATGAAGGAAGTCAAGATATAGTTATAACAAATTTTTCCACATCAAATAATGAATAAAATCACAATTCATGTCAGCCTATCTCTCAGCTAGATGGTCGGCCTAAAATTAGGCACAGTCATGTATATATATAACTAGAATTGCGGATCATTTGTAATGCAACTCAGGAGGAGATTGAAATAAAGCAATGGACAAACCTGAAGAGAATTGTGGACATCACTAAGAAGAACATGTGGAATAGATATCTGAAATAATGACGCAGATAAGGAATAAGCAGAGGTACAAGACTGAAGCATTATGTGGTAATATCCAAGCAAGAATTACGGACATACTCTGAGACTACAGTCCGGATATAACAAAGATTTCAGTGTGGAAGATTTGAGGATTCAGTTGGGTTAAGAACTACTGTGATATGTGAACCTACAGCAGACATATATTAGGAAAGAGTACGAATGTATACCAGTGTAAAATGCAGTGTTGAAGTGCGAACAAATGAAGGTCACAGTGCAGAACATAAGGAGAAGAGACAACCATAGTAAGGAAGGTAAATATTTGATTTACCTTCCTATTGTTTAAAAAATTATATAAGCATATGAAATTTGAATATCAATATCTTAAGTCCGGGCCTTGGTATTTGTCATTGGAAGATCAATAAGAAGAATTATTTGCAATTTTTTGCCGTGGCTTTAGGAGCCTAATCTTTGTGTCCTACATTTTGATAATTGACTGAATGAAAGATTAACTTAAGCTAAAGAAGAAAATACATAAGTAAATTCACAAGTAACTACAAAGAAGAGAATTGTATTAACCTACAACCCTATAATTTCTCAACAACTTCATCATTGATTTCTTGTCTTTTTTGCTAAATCTGAGGTAAATTTCTTATTTGTTGTATTTGTTTTCCTATATGATATTTATAAAATTTTGTATCATTTAAATATTTTTTATATACACAAATATTACTTTATTGTTTGTAATTATGAAGAAACAATGCTCTAGGGAATTGATGATGGATTAGGGTGGTTTCGCTAGTATACAAACACATGTTTAGGAACATGGAGCAAATATTGAAGATCAAGTTAATGATCTTATGGAAGAAGAAGATGATGCTAATAAAAAAGTTGAAGAAAAGGGTACAAATGTTGAAAATTGTGATTAGGTTTAGCCTTCATAATGACCTAATTGTAATCATGAAATTGTATATTTTTATAAAGAAAGAAAAATAAATTATATTTTATTTTTGGAATATGGGTTTCATACTCAAGATTGAGTCAAAATTATTTTATTCATGCTTTTCGTTATTTTAGGTATTTCTAGGATAAATAATAGTTTTTTTCATGTATCATAGTCCCATTTGGACTCATTGTAATAAGAGAGATATTTATTTTTTTAATAAAATTCATATGTTAACCCAAGACCAAGTTAGCCCAAGGGCAAGATCAAGTTGTCCTAAAGGAGGGGAATTTGACCCTCAAGGAAGGCTATATAAAGGATATAATCTTGACCTATTTGGGCATACATCAAGCATAGTTTGATCTACAATAGCAAATTAGAAGAAGAGTAGCTAGGAGGTCAAAGGAGATAAGTAGAGGTCAAATTTTGAAGATAATATTTTATTTTCTCGCTACTAGGGTTTGTGATGCTGGTAGTTGCAGGAGCCCAAAGTTGTAGGGCTGAATTTCTATGAAGCAGTGGTAGGGGTCAAACTTGCAATAGCGAAGATGCAATATTGAAGTTTCGGAAGTTTTCTTGAATAAGATCTTGTTGGGGGCTAACCTGGGGCTTGGAGGGTTTGTTGGCTTTGGTCTTTGGATCTTGAAAGTCTCTTAATAAGAAGACTCTATGAGAAGAGAAAATTTTGTTTCTAGCTTTTCCCCTTGGAGGGGTTTTTCCTTAGATTGGAGCCTATATCCTATGTACTTTTTATCTTTGTGATCTCATTGATTTTGGCAATTTCTTGATGAATATAACTAAAGAAGTAATAAAATTCCAACTAACATCACAAGTAACTATCAAGATAAGGAAATTAATTTATAACCTATAAGTATTCATATTTTCCAACATGGTATCATAGCTAAGGTTCCAGAAGGATACTAAATAGCACATTTTATTTGGCACTATGAAAAGGGTTATGGAGAAGGGTTCTATAAATACTGCTACATCCATTAAGGATAACATATTGAAGAAATTTTCCATGCTAGAAAAAATAGTAATAGAAGGAATTTTGTTCTCCAATTTGTCTGACACTTTCAAGGACAAGAATGTATGGGTTATTGATAATGGTGCCTCCATATCTATGATGGGAGAATAAATTCAACTCTAGACCTTGTCAAAAGGAAACTCCTCTCATTCAATAAAAATTAGAGACAGCAAGAGCTATACAGTGGAAGGCATTGTATCAACTTCATTGGAGCTCGAGTCTAGTGGAAGCATTCACCTCAACAATATTCTATATATTTCTGGTTTGAAGAAAAACTTACCTTCTATCTCTTGTCAATAGGATAAGGAAGCTAGAGTTTCTTTTGTTGATGTAAATGTTTTGTTTTTTAGTAAGGGATCTAGTATTGATGAATCTAGGGTGATTTGGATTTGTGAGGGGATATTATATAGACTCTTTACACCTCTATCTCAATCCTTAGTTCACTTCAATACGAGTCCTTTCAAAATATGGAATAGAAGGTATGGAAACCTTCATTATAATATGTTTCCATATCTAAGTTAAATGGTTAATGGGGTCCCCAAGTTGATGGAAGAACATGAAAGGACCTGTAAGGGATGTTATCTAGGAAAGAACATGAATAAGCCATTTGTAAGAAGTGCTACCATATCTAAAGTATTTTTGGATCTCATACACTCATATTTATGTGGACCTATGGCAGTTAAGTCTCTTGATGGGAATAAATATTATGTAACCTTCATTGACGATTTATTTAGGAAGACTTAGTTATACCTTCTTAAGAAAAATGAATAGGTATTTAAAATGTTTCAGGAGTTTAAGAATTAAGTGGAAAACTTGACTGAGAGAAATATAAAAAATGTAAGGTCATATAATGGTGGAGAATAAACCTCCAAAGAACTAATAACTTTTTGCAAGGAAATAAGGATTAAGAGGGAAATTAGCGTTCCTTATAATCATGAATAGAATGATGCGGCTAAAAGGAATAATACAACTATTGAATAATGTGTCAGGCCCATGCTGCATTATCAAGATATCCCTCAACTTTTATGGGAAGAGTAATTTATGACAATTTTTTACTTGCAAAACTAAAGTCCTCACAAGATTCTCAAAAAAATGACTCTAGTAGAAAAATTTATAGGAAATAAGCCAAGTGTGGATCATCTTCGAATATTTTGGTGTCCTGTATATATTCATATACCCAATGAGAAGAGAAAGAAGTTAGATCCTACCAGTATAAACAACATCATTGTTGGGTATAATGCTTCATCAATTGCATTAGAATCTATATTAAGGAGGATCGGCGAATTGAAGTAAGAAAGGATGTCATATTTGATGAGAGCATCTAATACCATTGATTTACAACTTTTATTTTTATGTAAATAAGACAAAGGTCTAGGTGGACCCATGGAACAATTATGATATTGGCAGAAATATTTTATTTAATAATTATTTATGAAAATTATGGAAATTTTGTAAAGACAGAGTAATTGAGATCTCGAAATTTTTATCCATGAGGATATGATAGAATTTCATACTTTCCCAAAATTATCCAAAAAAATAATTTGGAGAAAAAAATATATATTAAATTAGATTGAAGAAAAATATCTAAGAAATCCTCGGTAAAGAGGAAAGTTATTGGGAAGAGGTAAGAAAAACTGCGTGAAGGAAAAGTGAGTTTTAAATAAAAAATTTGTGGAAAAATAAATAAAGCCTAGGATATAGGAAACAACATCCCATAATAATGAGACGTAGTTATGGAAACTTGCTGGGTTTGAAGTGAGCTTCAAAGTGCCATCACAAGTGTGACAAGAGGTTTTCAATATTGGGGAATATTGATATCTGATTGGGGGAGAGCTCTGAGGAGAATCTCATGGTTGGGAGGAAAATTCTTCTTTGCAAATTGGTATCCAGCAAGTCGAAATTTAATATTTAATTTCTTGTGTTTTAAAAATGGCTAGAAGAATAAGTTTGTCTAAGTTAATAGAAAAAATTATGTTATGAAACCAACTCCAAAAATAGAAGAAAAGAGAGATCAACGCCTTAGAAATAATATACTTCGAGGGGGAAACCTCATTTACATTACATAAATTTACCATTATTGGATGATTCAAATGACAAAACCTCCTTTCTATATATAGGAGTCCATGGGGTCACAATATAATCCTAGCCAACCTAACAATAATAATTGTATGGCACATTAATAACAATATGGGGTTACACGGGTACAACAATAACAACACGGGGGCTACACTAACAACAATAAGGGATTACACTAGTAATATAGGGATCTAACATGCCCCTCCCCTTAAAAAAATTTTTGCCCTCAACGCTTGAATAGCTCTGGATGCATCTGTATAAAATTCTCATCCTCCCATGTTGAATCTTCAGTGGGTAAGTTCTTCCACTTGATGAGATACTCTGAAATTGATCAATTTCATAACTATCTAGTTCTTGTTTCCATGACTTCCTTAGGTTCCAATATGATTTTTCCTTCCTCGTCAAGTTCTGAAAATATTGTTTAAACTATAAGTTTGTCACCTATAACCTTATTTACGCATGAAACATGGAAAACTAGATGCACTCGAGAAGAAGTAGGAAGCTCCAATTTGTATGCCACAGTACCAATATTTTGCAACACCTTGTAAGTACCATAATACTTTGGCGATAATTTATTATCCTTCTTAGCTTTCTTGAGGGACATTTGCTTGTATGGTTTTAGCCATAAAAATACCCAATATCCTTCATCAAAACTTCTCTTGCTATGATGTTGATCTACCTGTTGTTTCATTCAATTTTGTGCCAAATTTAGGTTATCCTTCAAGGATTGGAGAACTTTTTGTTCATGCTTGATGTGATCTTCCACTGCTTGAACCCTAGAATTTTCTCTTAAATATTATGTGATGGATGGTGGATGACATCCATAAAGTTCCATAAATGGGGTCATTTTTTCTGCAATATGGAAGGAAGTGTTATACCACCATTCAACCAGAGGTAACCATTTCACCCATTTTGTTTGTTTATAATATACAAAACAACGAAGATATCCTTCCAAAAAAAATTTCACTATCTTAGTTTTCCCATCAGATTGAGGATGATAAGATGAGCTATGAGCTAGTTGAGTACCCAAACAAGAAAATAAGTATGTCCAAAAATTTCCTGTAAAAATGGGATCTCTGTCACTTACAATAATATTTGGGTTTCCATGTAGCTTTTTAATTGTTTCCTTAAATGCAGTAGGAATTGTACTTGCTTTAAATGGACGAGATAATGCAAAAAAATGTGCATACTTTGTAAGTTTATCAACTACCACCATGATGACACTCTTTCCTTCAGACTTAGTTAAACCTGTGATAAAAACCATTGAAATATCCTCTCAACGTTGATTTGGAATGGATAAAGGTTATAGAAGACCCAAGGTCTTAATTGTCTCAACTTTATTTTGCTAGCAAACCAAACATTCCCCCACAAACTTTTGAATATCATATTTAAGGCCATCCCAAAAAAATTCTTTCTTCAACTTGTGGTAGGTTTTTAAAAATCTTGAGTGTACTCCTAAGGGAGATGTGTGCACTTACAAAATAATATTTTCTTCTAGTTGGGAATTCTTACAAATAAATATGTGATATTTGTACCATAAGGAATCATTTTTCCAACTAAATGTATTAGATGTACTAGGATCTTGTTGCAACTTTTGAATGAGTGTCCACACTTCTTCATCCTTCTTCCATTCATCTCTTGCTTTGGTTATCCAATATGGTTGGATAATAAAAATGGAACAAAGAAATGCCTCCACCTCTTCATCCTTTCTTGAGAGCACATCTACAACAGCATTTAGCTTCCCTTTCTTGTAGATGATTTCAAAGTCATAACCCAAAATCTTTGTGACCCATTTTTGCTGCTCTTCTGAAGATAATATTTGTTCCAAAAAGTGTTTAAGACTATCATGATCAATTTTTACTTTAAAGTGTCTTCCCATTAGGTAAGGTGGCCATTTATTTAGTGCATGTAGTATTTCCAACACGTCCTTCTCATAAATAGCTTTCTGTAAATACTTTCCTTTGATCGGGTGACTTTAAAAAGCAATGAGCCTTCCTTCTTGAATTAAAACTACACCAATTCCATTTCTTGAGGAATCACATTCCACAATAAATGTTTTTGTGAAGTATGGCATAACTAAGACCAGTGCTAGGCACATTGCCTCTTTAAGATGCTCAAAGGCCTTAGTTGCTTCAAGAGTCCATGAAAATGCATCTTTCTTCAATAATGTTGTTATATGTGATGCTATTCTCCCATATTTCTGAGCAAACTTGTGATAATACCCTGTTAACCCGAGAAATCCTCGCAACTTCTTTATGGTTGTGGGGAATTTACATTCCTTAATGGATTTAATTTTGTTATAGACTACCTTAACAACCTTATGAGGTACAATATGACCCATATATTCCACCTCTTGTACTCCAAAGAAACATTTGGAGTTTTTTGCATATAATTGTTTCTCTTACAATAGTTTGGGCACCCTATAAACATGTTGAACATGATCCTTCCAAGACCTGTTGTAGATTAGTATATCATCAAAAAATACTAACACAAATTTTCTAAGGGTCTTAAAATGGAATTCATCAACCCTTGTAATGTAGAAGGTGCATTAATAAGGTCAAAATGCATGACCAAAAATTCATAATGACCCTCCTGAGTTCGAAATTTTGTTTTCAGAATATCTTCAATCTTCATTCTAATTTGATGATATCCTGAACAAAGATCCAACTTGGTAAAGTAAATTTCTCCATGTAATTCATCCAATAATTCATCAATCACAGCAATGGGAAATTTATATTTAATAGTGAACTTATTGAGCTCTCTATAATACAGACACATGCCCCATGATCCATCCTTCTTGTGCACCCATACTACTGGAGCAGAGAAAGAACTTTGACTATGTTGAATTATACCAGCCTCTAACATTTCTGCATCATACGTTCAATTTCTCTCTTTTGGACATAAGGATATATGTAAGGCCTGCTGGTTGGAGGAACACTTCCAAGAATCAAATGAATAGCATGATCATGATCACAAATAGGTGGAATCCCTTTGGGAGTTTCAAACACCTTGGAATAATTGTCCAAGACTTTTTGGAGATCTGGAGAAATAGATTATTTTTATGTTGGAACTTCTAGTGAGAATAATTGTGCAATTAATGCTAGTTGTTCTTTCTTCATAATATTTTTTATGAAATTAGAGCTCATTATCTTTCTTGACTTCCCTGCGATACCCCGTAGTTCAACTTCCTTTCCTTCCGAAAAAAATTCAAGAAAATTTCTTGAAAATTAAAATCTATCGTCCCAAAATATTGTAACCATTTTACTCATATTACAACATCAGCACCTCCCATTTGAATGGAAAGCATTGGACTATTCAATACATATTTCCCCATGGTTAGCTTGATATTATGTAATTTTCCAAAGCAATTTATATTTCCTCCATTTGCAACCAGCACTTGACATTATGGTGCTGGGTAAAGGAAGCAGTTCAATTCCTTCGCTACCTTAAAATGAATAAAATTATGGGTACTACCCGCATCAATCAACACTATTAACTTTTTCTTCTTTATATTTCCTTCTATCTTGATATTTTGAGGAGCGGTAATTCCTGCCAATGCATTACATGATATGGTCAGACTCCTTTCTTCTTTCTCTAGGGTAGGTTCCTGGTGTATATCCTCTTCTATTGAAGTTTCTTGTTCATTTTCTTCCTCCTCTTCACAATATATGTAAAATAATTTATTCTCGGCACACTTATGACCTTTAGTGTATTTGATATCACAACTGTAGCAAAGGCCTTTTGCAATTTTTTCTTCCAATTGTTGTGGTGTCAACCTTGTAGGTTGTGGAAGTCTAGGCGTAGCAACACTTCCATATTTATAGATGTGAGTGGTAGGCCTCCTTGTCACCGTAATTATACATTCAATTTTTATTGCCAACTTGAATGCCTTCTCGAATTAATCAGGTTCCCAAAGGCGAACCTCATGTTGGATGTTATCCTTTAAAGTCCCTATGAAGAAATCAATCATGTGTTCCTCTGGAATATCAATTACCATTATATTCAATTTTTGGAAGTCCTCAATGTGCTCCACCATTGAACCCTTTTGTTTGATATTTATCAATTGGCTAAAGAATGTGTTGCTCTTTGTATCCTCATAATTTGTAATCATTTCCTCCAAAAAAATTGACCAAGTGACAATGTTTTTATGGGAGCAAAGCCATTGATACCATAAAAATGTATTTTGTTCTAAATATAAAGTTGCAATGCGTACCTTTTGTGTTTTTTGCACATTATTGAGATAAAAATATTGCTCCATCTGTAATATCAATGTTATGAGATCCTTGTCGTAAACTTCCTCATATCAATATTTGGAATATGGTGGGTCTTCAATCCAACATTAGAGTTTATGAAATCACTATTAACATTTATTTTGTTCTCATCATGAGTTTCCTCTACTATATTTTCACCATTAGCCATAATTTCTTGTATCAAATTTTTCAAACCTTCCATGTCTTCTTTTAGATCATTCTTCATCTCTTCCATGTTATCTTTCATTTTTTCTTCTATACCATCGATCTTAGATTCCACGCCTTTCTTCAAACCATTGATATTAGCTTCCAAGCATTTCTTCAAACTATCCATATTTTCTTCCATTACATTCTTAAAACGATCCATCTTAGCTTCCATGCCTTTCTTCAAAATTTCCATTTCATTTTTTGTTTCTCTTTGAGAGAGTGAAATTTGTTGCATTTGCTCTTGTAATTTTGATATATCATGGTGTAGTTCTTCATCTTCATGATTCATAGTAGAGTATTTCGAGGGCTTAATGGGTGCTGAATTATTTTTAGGGGGTATCTTAGAACCCAATACTGATATCTATGCTTCAATATTCCCTTCGAATCACTTCAAACTGATTTTTCAAACAAGACTTATGCAATTTGAAAAAAACAATACACACCTTTTTCTTTCTTTTTAGGAGCTCTATATTTAAACTGAATTATCTCTGTGATTTCAAATCTTCAATATCTAAATTTCGGTACTATAGTAGCCCTCTTAATATTCTTTCGAATGTGACATGCCTGATATGATTTTGATGCTTCAAGATAAATTTATTCCCAATCTGCCACAATGACCTAGTTATGGATTGGTTCAGTAGAGCGAACTTTTATAGCGTGCCACGTGTCATTGTTTCCTTCTTCGTCTCTTAAATTGATAAACAGGAAACTACAGTCTGTGTACTTTTGGCCACTTCTTACAAAATTCCAATATGATTCTCAGAGAGAGATTTATGATGATTTTCCAAAGGACACCTCTTTTACATGAAATTCGGGAGCCTACAAAAACCCTAACTTCCACAGATCAGATATCTGAAAGTATTGCGAAAAAAGATCTAAAATTTTTACACGAAATTGCTTAGGATTTCGGTGTCGCATTGTTAAAATTTCAGCTTCTGAACCTTCATAGAAAATAATTTATAGCGCAAATTCCATGAGGACCTGTTTGGAGCAGTAAAACCCTAGAATCCAAAGCTCTGATTCCAAATGTCATGAAACCAGCTCCAGATATAGAATAAAAGAGAGATCAACACCTTATAAATATGCCACTTTGAGGGGGAAACCTCCTTTACATTACATACATGAAAAATTATTGGATGATTCAAATGAGAAAAGCTCCTTTATATATATATAGGAATCCATGGGGTCACAATATAATCCTAGCCGACCTAACAATAATAATGTATTGGAACAATAATAACAATATGGGGGTTACAAGGGTACAACAATAACAATAAGGGGGCAACACTAACAACAATAAGGGACTACACTACTAATATAAGGACCTAACAAATTCTGCCTTGTAATTAATGGATTAATGTTAGGTTAAACCAAGTTGGAAAGCATGGTACAAGCTAGTCGCATATGCCTTGTTAATGTTACATACAATTTCAGCACTGTGTGTTGCGATCATGATATATAATTGGTGTATATTCTTGGTTAATATTTTATATAGTGTTAGTTATGTGTATTGTACAGTGCCAATAACGAGTATTTTACAGTGCCAATACTTTGTTAAACTCCATATCGATATGATGTTCTGTATAAAAACTAAGGTACTATAGGTGGATACAATTACAATATGTTTAATTATAAACCCCAAAAGGTTATTATCATATAGTAAATAATTTTGCTTATTAATATATGTGAAAAGATAAGATAAATAATATATAACTTGCAAATTCTAGCTACTGAGACAAAGTAAAATGAAAGGAATACATGGTTCAGTGTAGAAGAAACTACATATACATTTATGTATAAATTACATATACATGTAATAGTTGCTAGCAAACTAACCAAGTAAACCATTATTAAACAATATAATTATGGGGGCATATAACATATGAAAGGATTCAAAAACTAATGAATTCATTATAAAATCTGAAAGTCTGATATAATTACATATACACTCATCACAGATATGATGAGGAAATGAAATTTCAGAATTCCAACTATAGATGTATATAAACTGTCTAGTACAATAATCCTTGGACATCCTTAAGGATTACATAGTCATATGTATATGACTAAATTAAAAAGAAGAAATATTACATTAACTCCTTAATTTTCAAAGGGCAAGTATGGAACTGACATCTAACTGTAACAACACCTGCCTAAGCTAAGTGCCAAAAGGAGAGCCATGGCAGAACAACATGATACCAACCTGAGGAATAATTACAGTTGGTAAACATGGGCAATGAGGGAAACTCAAGTTTCACGCAGGCCAGCAAAAAATCAAAAAACATACTTGCAAGAGAACATGTGCGAGAATTAGAGAGAATAAAATAGACTGATAAGTAAAAATTATTTATGTGTAAAGGACAGAAATATGCCTTTCCTAAGCATTTTTTCATTCCATTGATTTCTCCATCTGTGCATAAAAATCAAAGAATGATGTGAGTGAAGGGGTCCTCCAACATATACACACGAAGATAGAGAAATGAGAAATTCAACAATAACATAAAGTATTGAAACTAACTTGAATATGATAGGTTTTCATCCTCATCTCCTTCAAAAAAATTATGGGTCTAATCCAAGGATTAAACTTGGGTGGAAACATCCCATATTAAATTCAGATTATAACATGAAATTCTATGTAGAATGGAAAAAATATAAAACAAAAAAAATATACAACAGTAACCAAGACGAGAAATAGAGTTGGGAAACAAAGGGGTTGTGCCAAACCTCAAATGAGAAATAAAATTTGCGTTAAGAGACTGCGCGAAAACCTTAAGGGGCATAACACCCACAAAGGTTACACATTTTTCCTGAGCAGCGGGGAGGGAAAGAACAACCTTGAATTGCATACACAACTTCCATGCATAGTATAAGGAGGAAAAACCCCATTTTGCAATACAAATCTATGAATATATAAAAAAAGAAATACTCAACAGTAGATATAGTAGAGAGTAATATATTACTATGTCTAATCGCCTAAGAGAATTAAACCCAGATTTAATTAAAACAGAGGAATTGAAATTCCCTTCGAATTCACAAGAAAATGTATAGTGTGGTGAAGGGTGCATATGACCTAGAATCAAAATAATATATAGTGCATGTAAATCCTGGATTTAAATTAACTAAAGAGTTGGAATATATTATATTCATAGGCAATTGGATAATAATATTGTATACAACGCATGCTATTAAAAATCATGAAAATTTGACTATATACAACCTAGAAAACTAAATGGAAAAACCCATAACTAAATGGGACAGAGGATAGTCCTTACCCACGAAAACATGTGCGATTCACAAAAGGAATTAACCTAGAAATTAAAGAGTAATAAGGGTATTTCATATGCTCTCGTTAGCATACTCGCAAACATGAAATAAAACTAAACAATGTATGGGCAGAAGTGGCCAAATACAACGAAAATATTTTTAAAATGCCAAACGCAATTATAAACCCAAAATTTGGTAACTATTCGAATTTCTGGATTTTTTATCAGAAGTTACATAAATTTGATATCGCATAGAATATTATGTTACCTTAGCTAACATATCAGCTAGGAAATAATCGAACCAAAGATTTAATATGGAGTGGGACTTATAACCCAATAGACCATTTAACAAATCAAATGTGTAACACAAAACCCATAAATTTCTGGGTATGGTAGACATATAAGAACCAGAGCTAAAATTCTAAATGACATTTATATATACAAAATCAGAATTTTAATGGTGAACCAGAGTGTACATGTTGAACTCAGGAGGCGTAAAGAAGTAACCCTTACCTATTATGAGAACAAAAGGGTCGGAGGGCTTTGAGTTGAACTCGAATGCGTGCCATTTAAATGATGTGAGGAAAGAAAGAGTTCTTTACCCAAATTACTATGCACTGGAGACAGACGGCTCCTCCCTACAAAGAAAACCAACCCATAGTTATATGGGTATTCAAAAATTGATAAAATTCAAGACATTGAAACAGAAGGAAAAGGTAAAATAGAATACCTAAGGTGAAGGTTCACGATGCCATGATTGTGAGGCTAACTGCACACAAAAAAAATGAAATTAGACTCAATCATGAATATTAAAAACAAACTCAGCTATACAATGATGCTAATGAGGAAACAAAGTAAAACTACATTAAAATCCTTACCTTTTAGGCCATGGCAACGTAGAACCAAATTTTTTCCATGGCCATCATGTTAAGCACCCTTAGAATCGACTGCGATAAGGAATCAAAAGGAATCGAGCTACCATTGCTCAGGTCAAGATATGGAGGCATATCTCCCTTAGGCCAGATGGCTGCAAAGCGCGCAGAGAAAATGTCGAAATGAGGCAGAGTGAGGTAGGTTAAACCCTTAGGGTTTTCATATCAAATCTGAGTCGTGGATCAAATCCCTAATGTTATAGGTCAATTTGGGCACCATTCCCAATGACCTGGTTAAATGGACATCATCTCCAGGACCAATGTATAGGGTCTATCATCCCTTAAAATTTTAGTTGCTACATGCCCTAAGACAAAGAACAAGACAAATCAATCAAAGACTTCCATCTGCAAAGGTTTATAAAGTTTGAAGTTTATAATATATCATATGAGAGCTCACCAACAGTGCCTCTAAAGGGGCTAAGTGCGTTGCATATGGAAGTATCCCTATGCAAGGTTGCGCTACAAAGCACTTCCCGACATCCATGAGTGCGTTGGCCACATTGGGAGTGAAATTTTCATTGTTCCAGAATCTCCACTTGGCCAGTGCCTTCTAGAAGATTTCACATGTGTCAAACTTCAAATCCATGTGTCCATTTTACATCTACAATATTGGGAACATATCTTTCCTATTATTGGAAAGTCATTGATTTTAAAACTACCTCATTTCCTCTATAAATTGAGCATAGATCCTAGTGCTTGAGAAGGAAAAATTTGGACAGAGAAATGTTGGTGGATTTTTCATTGAGGAGATTGATTTGAGTGAAATAATACTGGAGATATATGCATTGTGATGAGGCTGGGATGATGCTGGAGATGGTGACACTAAATCAGTCATCAGGTTGTAACCTCCCCTTCTATCATTAATAAAGAGTACAACTTAATTTTCCCTATATGCATATATATTGGCTTTGATTTTCCATATTGTAAGATCTTAGTTGATGTATATGGTTTATGCTTTATTGATTTAGCAAACCAACTTGAATAGACATCTGTATTATTGCTATCTTCTGTTGTTTAGTGTTCATTCTTGCAGGAAATATTTTGCACAACCGGTTGGAATTTGAAGCTATAATGGAAGCAACAGAAGGAATCATTCGGAAGCGCTTGGATTCCAAGTAAGCCTCTAATCCATTATGCGTGTCTATTATCAGTTAGGAAAAGTATTCATATAGTCTTTAATCTATTGTTCTACATTAACACTTTTCTAGGGAAGAATGATTTATCCGTAATTCATGATTCTGCACTAACAAATTGGCAACTCTGTTGGGTAAATTACTCTTTATCCTAGGTGTTTTAGCCTTTGATTTTCTCTGTTTATTCACCTAGTAGTTGTTACTCACAAATATTAGGCCTTTTAAGATCCAAATTTGCAAAATAAGTGTATTTAACAGCTGTGTTTTTCTTTATACATTGCGCCCAACACACTCTTAGACAGGACACAGTGCTTTGAATAGCACTGTCTCCCTTTTAGGCCTGCGTTTCAAAGCATTTTCTCTCTTTAGAGACTATGTTTCCTCTTGAAACCATCCAAATTCCCTTGAATTTGTCTTTACATTTTGTTTTAGCTTGTTTTCTATTGTGCTTTGAAAAGCCTGAACCTCATATTGACTAGTGAATTCATCTACCTCTTCCTCCTTTGAAAAAAAATTTGTTCAATGTTTGTTTAAAGCATTTTTATTTATCATTGGAAAGTTAATTTCAAAGTATTTTGTTGTCGCATTAGATCCATTTTCTTTTAAAAAAGGAAATTGTCATAAAATATTCATTTCCTGATAGGATAAATTGTTGTTTCATTCCTCATTTTTCCTTCAAAAGAGAAATTGTTGTTTGTATTCCTCATTTCTCAAAAGTAAAAGGCAGTTGTTTTTATTGATTTAGTTCACTTAGTTTCTTTTTTACATTCATAACATTAAAGGGACTGAAAAGAAAAATATGCATTTGCATGTAGTGGTTTTTGTGTTTTCAAAAGGAACAATTAGGAAATCTGCATTTAGTCTGTGTTCTTTGATTTTTTTGCTCGAAAATTGATTGCTCTTTCCCTCTAGTAGCTACGATTTTCATTGAAAAACTAAAAGTGAAAGATTTCTTATCATTTCTAGTTCCATTTTAGGAATTTCCAATACATCATCATGGTGAACCTTTGAAAGGAAAATTATTAAGCAAGATCAACATAAAATTAATCTCAATTTACCTAATAAAGCACTGGAACCATAACGATAACATTTAGAAGGTATAGGCTAGAGACATGTTCTGGCATCATAAAACATAGAAGTTTTCATTAACTTGTCTGAGATACATTCCGAGTGTGATACCTCACTTCACGTACGTAAGTATATCATAGCTCATCCATGTACTTTCAGGTATATCGGGTAGTGTTACAGTACGATAAGTAGAAAGGGGTGCTCTCACTGTGCAGTTTCACATCAGACAACACTAATATGGACTTGGGCCTCCACGCACCTTCGGGTATATTTGGGAGGAAAAATTTTAGGTGCTATCCACCCATAGTGAACCGAGTTGGCCGCCTTGTAAATTGTGATACACCGAACACAACATTCGGGGAGATTGCCTTCTCATACTTCTTGGTTCACCAGGAGGTATTCTAAAGTTCATAGTTTCTTGGTAAACTATTTTACCTAGCATTATCCTTTTATTTTTTTTATTTGTTTTTGGTTAAAATAAATCAATATTCGTGGAAGAATAAAATCCTTTCCTCTGTCATTCACGTAGACTAGCATTAAAACCACTTTTACCACCAGAAGTTACTTCTGGTAGGTGAAGGCAATCACGATCTACCGAATCAAGTACAATTCATACCTCTAGTGAAACATCACTTTCCAATAAACCAGAGTTAGCTCAAGTTTTTTCTACACATCCCGATTCGTCTAATTTTTTCGAAACAGAGCCTTAATAGCTACTCGTGGTCATGATCCATCTAATTAGTGAGACAATACCTTCTAGAATCGATGTTGTTCAACCAAAAATTGATCCAGATCATGTCTCTTCTCTGTCGGAACATCTGAATCCTGAAGTCAAACAACTGGAATTTGTTCTTACCTTGGTCATCCCTCAAAGTTTTGTAGCTATTGAATCTCCCATATCACACAGTCAACCACCTGAAATATACTTTGGGCCTGATGGTGAAATACTCCCCCCTAGTTTAATTGCGATTGAAGAAATCCCACAAGACGAGACACCTTTAACTCCAACCCATTTTGGGGAGGACCTTTACCTGTACAAGTTTTTTCCTCAATTGACACCATCTGCTTTTGTTGATCCTATTCCTTTTCAAAATCCTGTCAATTCAAAAGGGTATACATTTGTTCAAGTAACCATGCCTGAAACAACATCTTCAGTTGGGCCATCTATTCCAATTACTTCAGCTCCTGCCCTCACTACCTTGTCGATGTTTACAACTTCACCAGACTCATATTTTCATGGTGGCTCTTTGGTCCCATCAAGTTACAAATAATTATCTGGTATTTTCTCTAGTGCAGATTCAAACCCATGGACTTTACCAATGTCATCATCTGTTATTTTAACTAGTAATCCTATAGTAAGTACTGAACAACTTGATTCATTATACACATATTCAGGGCAATATCAAGCCGGTCCTTCTGGGCCTATTCCTTCAAGTACCATATAAACTGGACTCCCATCATTTGGAGAGCAATATTTTCCATCTTATTATCCTCCTCATGTTGGGGGGCAATCTTTGGTCACCCAATATGACTGTACTCCATAATTTTTAGGTCAGCCTAATTTCGAATAGAATGTTTTTCAATGGAAACCCACTCTGCCTATCCAACCACAAACGGTTGTACGTTCGTATCAACCAGTTCAACCTGTTACACCCACATCATTTCCACTTGTCAATACAAATTTACCCCTATTACAGAATGAAAATGTTGTACAACCTTATCAAACGATTCCTTCAACTCAATATTCTCAAATGTTGGGTCCACAGACTCCAAATCCTTCGATTAATTTACAACAACCTGTATCCTAAATCATATATTCACAAGTTGGTTTAGAATTTTATGGGATGTCACAACCACAATCTGGTTATACCTATCAACCAAATCCAAGTTATCCTAATTTGGGTTATAACATTGGTGGACAGACCCTTTAGCATCCACAAGCGCAAATGCCTCAAACTTCATTTCAACAAGTATCATATCCAGGTTTTGGTCAATAGAATCCTCAAGCGTTTGCTTTTCAAAACAACCCCTATCTGGGTTACCAGCAACATATTCCTTATGCTGGTGCTCAAAGGCCTGTTGGTCAAGAAATTCCCTCTTAGCCTGGCTATGCTCAACCTGACCTTAATTGAAATTTTCCCTTTGTTGCAACTTTATAATTACTAGATTTAAATCGACTAACTAATGATCCAATTAACTATGCTCCTTGGTGGTCGATGATACCTCATAAATTACCCTTGGATATTCAAGTTCAATAGAAACCTTGGAGAAGATACGTTGACTCATGTTATGACTTATCATTTATGGTGTTCATCAAACTCCCTGAATGATGATTCTATCCGACTACATCTTTTCCAGCATATGCTCATATGTCCAGCTGCAAAATGGTACATTGAATTACGTAGAGCTTCTTTTGATAATTTCATAGCCCTAGCTACTGTATTTTTGACTCATTTCTAGTTACCCATCTGATATGAAAATTGAATGGAACTCCTGACCAATTTCAAATAGACTAATGCTACTCACATTTATGATCAAATTCATGAGTGCCGTCATCATTGTTGAATGGTTAAGACCTTTGTTCCGGATCAACTCCTTGTTGAATGGTTCATTAAGTCCCTGTTACCATCTATAACTAAGGATGTGGCTAAGGGTGGCATCGTCACATAAGAGCAAGTTATTTCTCGTGCCCAATATTTAGACTTGATTTACACTCAGTCTGGCATGCTCTATGAAAAAATTCCTAACGCGCCGAGATCTAATTTTACTCTTCCTCCTCAATTAAAGGACTCTCATGTCAGAGACGGCTTGAGTAGCGCTGAAAGCACACATCACAATATAGCATTTGATCTTGCTCTTGCTTCTGAAATTAATGCCATGTCATTTGACAAAGGAAAAAGTGACAAGAAACCTAGAAGTAAGAAAAAGGGGAACTCTAAGAAAAAGCAAAATTCTAACTCACAGGAAAGATCATCTGATCAATAATATAGACCTAGGAAGCCTCGTTATCCATGCATAATTTGTAATGAGGAACATTTTTTTAGGTATTGTCCTCACTGCGCTAAAATCTCAAAAATCATCAAGACTTCCCATGCATCAGCTATGTTGACAAACCCATTTCCAAATCCAAACACAAACATGGTTTCTATGGATCCAACTCCTTGCTCCCAAGTGTTAATGTTATCTGTCACAAAACATTCAACAGATATTTTGGTTTCAACGCATAATAAATATTATGGTAGTCAGGCCACTGTTCAATCTACTACCTCGACAATGAGTCCATCTACGGAGTTAGTACCACCTACTACTATTACTGAATTGAAAATGAAGCCACCAAAGGGAGTAATTCACAAATCGACATATAATCCTCTAGCAAGAGCTACACAAGATTATAATATAGTTTAAGATTTGGCTCAATCCTGTTAAGCTATGTCTGCTCTTGAGGTATTACAAAATTTTCCCTCCCAAAAGCAAGCTTTATTGTCGGCTATTGGTGGAATTGATCTGACTAATTATAATCTTGTCATCTTTAATCATATGGGATATGTGCCGCAATTACCAGCAGAATTGGCATTCTCTATACAAGTAAATGTTCTCAATCAACTCATTCATCATACTATTATTGATGAGGGAGCATCTACATGCATTATGTCTCTAAATTTTTGGAAGTCACTTGGCTCGCCGCACTTATCACAATCATCAACGATGTTGAAATCATTTGATGAACGTACATGTAAACCTTGTGGTATTATTAATAACCTGCATGTTCAACTGAGGGGGAAAATAGTAAATATTGATGTTTTAATATTCCTAATTAGCCTCAAGCTAATTGGAATATTAAATTTTTCTTTACTTTTCTGTTCATGAATAAATGTAAAAGGAGGAACATAAAAACTCCTAAAATCAGTGAATAAATCATTGCCCCATGTGAACAGCTAAATATGGGCTACTTTAATAAAACACCCTTATGTGTGAAAGGAGTTGAGACTTTTGACCAGGTCAAAAGGACCAAATCAACAACGTTGTCCAGATGCAATGAACCTCCTAGATGCACAACGTAGTTTTAGATGGAGGCCACACATGTGAAAGGAGCTAAATCATTAAGATGGTTTAGGGTTTTGCAAGATCTCAATCTTATAAAAGGAAGAGGAGGAAAAAAAGAGAAGGGTTGTTGAAGACCATATTATTTCTGAAGAATATGTCTATTTATACATTCCTTATTCTCTTGGATGTTTAGCAGAGAATATTGTTGTTTAGCACAAGGATCTCCTGTTTAGGAATCCTTCTCTTTCCTTGAGTAGCTCTTGGAAAAGTCTTGTATTTCTTGACCATTATCAAGCTTAAGGCCAAGATTTTGCCTCAAACTAAAACTCAGATCCTATTGAGGGTTTGTTTTTATTTTTAAGCTACAACAATTGGAGGCTAGATCTACTCATATCTAGGCCAATATAGTGCCCCTTTTCAGTGGGAAAGGCTTCTATCCCATTGGAAAGAGTGTTCTGGATCATTTCAGCTTTAGATATACATCTTAGAATCAAGCCAAACTTTTCTTCAAGCCTACAATGCAGTCCCTCTTCCGGTATTGCATTATCTACAAAGAGGAAAGTTGCAAGGTGTTTTGGCAAAGCTTGCCGAGTGATCTCTGGTGTTGGGGATTTTCCCTTCACTGTGGTGATCCATGGATTTTTGTTCTATTCCATGTCATATTTAGATATGATTTGAATACTCCTATATATACTTCATAAATTCTAAATATATCTGCAGATATGCTACGTAGAATCTTAGATCTACTCCATGTGCTTCATGATTTGCTGAAATCCCCAAGGGGAATGTAGAGTAGAGACATTATAGTGTATGTATGTGTCATAAATCTGACTGTTCATGCATTATTTTTCTATAGATCTAAGTTGTAATCTACTGCTGCAGTACACTTAATAAAATAACGTTTTCAAGCCTTTGCAGTCAATTATTTGTGTTGCAACACCTCTTTTGAGGGTTTCTTTCTGTATAAGTCTTCTATTTTCTGTTCTAAGACTCATGGGCTTCAATATATTTCTGATGTTCTGATGTATATGAAATTATTGAGCCTCCAATTAGCCTACTACTACTACCTTGCTGAAATGCATTATTTCTGAAGCTGTGTTGTTTAATCTTGATGCAGTCCCATTCTTGGGCATTTTTCAAGCTATACTAGGTGTGGGAGACCTGTTTAACCCACCTAGAAGGATTTTTTTCTGATCCCCTCTTGGATGCAGTTATTAGATTTTTATATCTAAGGGATCCAACGATTGGTTTTCAATCCTGTAACATACATTATTGAAAAATGTGTTTTTCGAGCATTCCTTGCTAAGCAGTCCATTTTGGGGATATTACAGTTTTATTGAAGCAACTTTCTTGGCAAAACCTGTGCTTTCTTTGAAAGAGACAATTTGTCTTTTCATGAAAAGAAGATACTAAAGAAGAAATATGATTACACTAAAGACACAAAAGAAAAGGGTAAAACCCCTTTATCTAGAAGAATGAAAGGGAAAGAGTTCTCAAAAACTCTGTTCCAAACTCTGTATGAGCTTAGAGGAGAAATTAAAGAAATGAAGAGGGCAAGACATGAAGGTCCCTCAAAAAGATCTTTACATGAAGAAAGCCCCACCTCTTCATCTTATATTTGAAAGCACTCATCTACAAAATCAGATCTACAACGTTATTCTATGCCTAGATTTAATACAAGAGAGATGAAGGAAGAAGATGCACCAAAGGAGGAGACTTTGAGTGATTATCTTCAGGAGTTTTGAATCTAAATATTGGAAAAACAAGGAGCACTTGAGCTTCCAAGAGTTCTACCAGCTCAAGGAGGAAAGGAGATCCAGCAAGTACAATAGAAGGAGAAGAGGTAGATTCTTTTTCCCAAATTTTGATGGATCCTCCACATGCACAGCCAAAGCATGGATAGATCATCTAGACTCATATTTGGATCTACATCAAGTTTCAGAAAAGAATCCCTTAAGGTAGCAGCACTGCATCTTAAAGGTAAAGCTTATGCTTGGTGGTTATTTGAATCCTTTTCATTGAAGAATGCAAATATATCTACTTATGCAAAGTTCACTAGGAGAATGGTGAAGAGATTTGATGTAAAACAAACTAAAAAATCTTTGATTGAGCTAGCAAAGCATGAGCATGCAAAACCCTTGAATGAGTTGGAAATATCTATGGTGAAAACTCCACTTCAGATTTTTGTTGAAGGGGATAAAATCTCTTGTGATACCTTGTCAAATTCAAGATCCCCATTGCATGAAGGGATTTCTTCTCGAAAGGAAATCATGGAGATTCCTCTTTCAAAGGAATACCAAGATACAAGGTCTCTCATTGATAATGAGGCATTCTCAAATATTGATGAGAAGGAAGAACAAGAGGGCAGTAACAATGATGTCACTTCATAAGAAGACCCATCACCACATGGGGATGGACATGAAGTTATTGTTTCAAGGGAAAGAGCTTTTGCATCTTTGCAAATGATTCCCAAGGAGCATTTTGTGACAGCATTTTTGGGCAGTGATACCTTGTTTCAAGCAAGAGGAGGAAGGATGGATCAGCATCCAATGATGAGGATCATGCACCCTTATTTATTTCAAGGGGTTTCTATTTATGAGAAGGAGACTGAACTATGCAGCAAGGAAAGGGACACATCAGTCCAACCATTCATACATTCTACTTCAGATCTTGATGTCTCTTTACATGGAGGCATTCCACCAGGGAGACCCCCTGATGGGAAGAAGAATCAAGTGTTCTCTCAACCTTGTGCAGCAATGACATATTTGGATACTACAGCGCTGAGATATATTGATGGATTCCAAGGAGGGCTAAACAATTTTCTGAAATTGATTTTTCTATTTCTCACTCATATGTTTGTGCTGGAAAAGAAGAACTCAGACATCTATGATGACATTAGCATGATGTCAAATGGCCACTCCATAGATTTTGGGAAGCAAATGATATCTCTACATACAAAGAATATTTCTGAAGAAGACAATAGGGGGCCTACACACTTGTATGCATGGGCCAAACTATGGAATTTTTGGAAGAGAGAAACCTTTCAAAAGAAGGTTAATCTTCCTATTATTTAATCTTGTCTTGCAAAAGATCAATTGCAAGAGAGGTAGCAAAGATGGAGCTACACAAATCCAACATGTGACTTTGGCTTTCAACCTGTCAAGGAGGGGAGCCATGATGTGACAGTTACTTCATTTCAAAACTTTACAACACTGTCATTGTTGGGAAGCCTAGATCCATATTGGGAATCCCAACTCTTGGTGGAATATTCTAAGAACCTCTTCAAATTTAAGGTTATTAAAGGGAAAATGGAAGATAGGAGGTATAGAGTGGTTGATGGAGTCATTTACTTCATGATCAGATCTATTTGATTGAAGAATCAAGACTCAAAGATAAACTAATATATGCAACCTATGAGATCTTGCTTTCTACTCCTACTGATTTCATTAGAACACACCATATTATCTTGAATGGGTTCATGTGGGAAGGCTTTGAAGAAGATTTACATCAGAATTATCAAAGATGCATCTACCATATAAAGATGGAGCATAAGCACAACTCTATGAAAGGGTTAATTCAACCCTCTCTTTCTCTTTTTGAGGAAAGGGATAGATATATGCACTGATCCATTTGTTTGAGGAGGACTATTGGTGAACAACATACTTATGTACATCATATTTTATTTTATGATTGTATGCATTCTTTCACTATGTATATGAAGTCCATGACTCCAAAAAGGAGTGTTATAGCTTATAAAATTCATGGCCAACTTTGGGCCAAAACTATTTCTAAATATGGCCACTCCCTTGGTGAACAAAAGGAGATTTTGCAGCATGATGGGTGCTTTCCTAAGGCACCAAATGGATCTCCCACTTTCAGAAATGGAGATATGTTCTGGGCAGCAAGTAAGTGGTGGTAAAACCACTTACCACATCTATATCTGAGGCAGGCAGGAGATGCACTGCGCTAGTTTCTCTTGGGTGAGTGTGGGTACTACCCAAGGATTTATATTTTCTTGTCTCATGCCTTGTGTTTCAATGGGAGGATCCATAAGGAGAAGGCATGGTTGCTTTCGTTGACAACAAGAGGGTTTTGAGATCACATGTTAAATCTCATGTCCATGTATTTACTTTTGGTTGGGGTGTATCTCATGTATTTACATGTATTTCTGTTTGGAATATATCTCATGATCATGTATGTACTTGGGTTTGGGAGAAAATGTAACTCTCACATGAGGAGACATAAGAGAGCTTGTTTGTATCATGATGATAATGATGCTCTAATATTTTTTGGGAACATGATAGGAGGGATGACACATTAGTTGGATGTGTCCATTGGGAATGAAACTTCCCATATTTACGCATAATTTAAGAAGAGGATGGAACATTGTATGGCTACTACACTATGTATTTTGTTTCCTTATGTAATAAATCATATGATTGACTTATGTCAAGTCTCTCACATGGGAATATTTTTTGCAATACATGTGTTACTTGAGTCATATTCAGCTAACACCTCTTATCTTCTATTATTTTCAATCTTTGAAGAAGCTTATGGCAGCAAGAAGGTGGGGGGATGGCCAGTTATTGTATTATGTTTTGAGGCAGCAAGAAGAAGAACATCGTTGGTCTCAATAGAGGGACTATTGTCACCATCCAACATATCATATGACACTTAGTCCATGTTTATTTTGGAGCATGTATGTTGATTTTGTGAAACTAGCTCCAAAAATAGAAGAAAAGAGATATCAACACCTTAGAAATAACTCACTTCGAGGGGACAACCTCAAATACATCACATGAATGAACAATTCTTGGATGATACAAATTTCAAAACCTCCTTTATATATATAGGAGTCCATGGGGCCATAATGTAATCCTAGTGGGGCCACAATGTAATCCTAGTCGACCTAACAATAATAATTTAAGGGCACAATAATAACAATCTGGGGGTTACAGGGGTATAATAATAACAATAAGGGGGTTACACTAACAAAAATAAGGGACTATACTAGTAATATAGGAACGTAACATGCCCCTCTCCTTCAAAAAAGTGTTCTCCTCAATGTTTGAGTAGCTCTGGGTGCTTCTATATAAAATTCTCATCCTCCCATGTAAAATCTTCAGTGGGTAAGTTCTTCCACTTGATGAGATAATCTGAAATTGATCGATTCTGTAGCTATCGAGTTCTTCTTTCCGTGACTGCTTTAGGTTCCAATATGATTTTTCCTTCATTATCAAGTTCTGGAAATATTGTTTGAATTGGAATATTTTCACCTATAATCTTCTTTAAGCATGAAACATGGAAAACTGGATGCACTCGTGAAGAAGTAGGAAGCTCCAATTTGTATGCCATAGTACCAATATTTTGCAACACCTTGTAAGGACCATAGTACTTTGGCGATAATTTATTATCCTTCTTAGCTTGCTTGAGGGACATTTGTTTGTATGGTTGTAGCAGTAAAAATACCCAATCTCCTACATCAAAACTTCTCTCGCTGTGATGTTGATCTGCCTGTTGTTTCATTCGATTTTGTGCCAAATTCAGGTTATCCTTTAAGAGTTGGAGAACCTCTTGTTGATGCTCGATGTGATCTTCCACTGCTTGAACCTTCGAATTTTCCCTTAAAGATGATGTGGTCGATGGTGGATGATATCCATAAAGTGCCATAAATGGGGTCATTTTTGCTGCAGTATGGAAGGAAGTGTTATACCACCATTCAGCAAGAGGTAACCACTTGACCCATTGTGTTTGTTTATCGGATACAAAACAACGAAGATATCCTTCCAAACATTTATTTACTATCTCAGTTTGACCATCGGATTGAGGATGATAAGATGAGCTATGAGCTAATTGAGTACCCAAACAAGAAAATAACTCCGTCCAAAAAATTCCAGTAAAAATGGGATCTCTGTCACTCACAATAACCCTTGGGTTTCCATGTAGCTTTTGAATTGTGTCCATAAATGTAGTAGCAACTGTACTTGCTTTAAATGGATGATATAATCCACAAAATTGTGCATACTTGGTAAGTCTATCAACTACCACCATGATGACACTCTTTCCTTCAGACTTAGGTAAACCTGTGATAAAATCCATTAAAATCTCCTCCCAACGTTGACTTGGAATGGATAAAGGTTGTAGAAGTCCTGGGGTCTTAATTGTCTCAACTTTATTCTGCTGGAAAACCAAAAATTCTGCCACAAACGTTTGAATATCAGATTTAAGGCCATCCCAAAAAAATTCTTTCTTCACCCTGTGGTAAGCTTTTAAAAATCCCGAGTGTCCTCCTAAAGGAGAAGTGTGCAATTCCAAAAGAATCTTTTGTTGTAGTTGGGAATTCTTACAAAGATATAAGCGATCTTTGTACCATAAAGAATCATTTTTCCAACTAAATGTATCAGATGTACTAGGATATTTCTGCAACTTTTGAATGAGTGCCCATACTTCTTTGTCCTTCTTCCATTCACCTCTTGCTTTGGTTATCCAATCTGGTTGGATAATAGAAATGGCACAAAGAAATTCTTCCAACTCTTCATTCTTTCTTGAGAGTGCATCTGCAACAACAATAATCTTCCCTTTTTTGTAGATTATTTCAAAGTCATAACCCAACATCTTTGTGACCCATTTTTCCTTCTCTTCTGAAGATAGTATTTGTTCCAAAAAGTGTTTAAGACTAGCATGATAAGTTTTTACCTTGAAGTGTCTTCCCATTAGGTAAGTTCGCCATTTATTTAGTGCATGCAATATTGCTAACATTTCCTTCTCATAAATAGGTTTCTGTAAATACTTTCCTTTGATTGGACGACTTTCAAAAGAAATGGGTCTTCCTTCCTACATTAAAATAGCACCAATTCCATTTCCTGAGGCATCACATTCCACAATAAAGGTTTTTGTGAAGTCTGGCGTAGCTAAGACCGGTGCTAGGCACATTGCCTCTTTAAGATGTTCAAAGGCCTTAGTTGCTTCAGGAGTCCATAAAAATGCATCTTTCTTCAATAATGTTGTTAGAGGTGCTGCTATTCTCCCATAATTCTTAACAAACTTGCGATAATACCCTGTTAACCCGAGAAATCCTCGCAACTTCTTTATGGTTGTGGGGACTTTCCATTCCTTAATGGCTTTAATTTTATTAGGGTCTACCTTAACACCCTCGTGAGATACAATATGACCCAGATATTCCACCTCTTGTACTCCAAAGAAACATTTGGATTTTTTTGCATATAATTGTTTCTCCTGCAATAGTTTGAGCACCCTGTCAATATGTTCAACATGATCCTTCCAAGACCTGCTGTAGATTAGTATATCATCAAAAAATACTAGCACAAATTTTCTAAGGAAGGGTTTGAAAATGGAATTTATCAACCCTTGAAATGTAGAAGGTGCATTGGTAAGGCCAAAAGGCATGACCAAAAATTCATAATGACCCTCATGAGTTCGAAATGATTTTTTTGGAATATCTTCAGTCTTCATTCTAATTTGATGATATCCAGAACGAAGATCCAACTTGGTAAAATAAATTGCTCCATGTAATTCATCCAATAATTCATCAATCATAGGAATGGAAAATTTATCTTTAATGGTGAGCTTATTGAGCTCCATATAATCCGGACACATGTGCCATGATCCATCCTTCTTGTGTACCAATACTACAAGAGCAGAGAAAGAACTTTGACTAGGTTGATTATACCTGCCTCTAACATTTCTACTATCATACGTTCAATTTCGCTCTTTTCGACATAAGGATATCTATAAGGCCTGATGTTTGGAGGAACAATTCTTGGAATAAAATGAATAACATGATCATGATCATGAATAGGGGGGAGTCCTTTGGGAGTTTCAAACACCTTGGAATGATTTTCCAAGACTTGTTGCAGATCTATAGAAATATATGATTTTGATGCAGGAACTTCTAGTGAGCATAATTGTGCAATTACACCTCATTGTCCTTTATTTAGAATCTTTTTCATGACATTAGAGCTTATTACCTTTCCTGGCTTCCCTGCAATACCCCGTAATTCGACTTCCTTTCCTTTTGAAAAAAGTTTCAACAAAAGTTCTTGAAAATTAAAATCTACCGTCCCCAAATACTGTAACCATTGTACTCCTCGTACAACATCAACACCTCCCATAGGAATGGAAATAATTGGACTATTCAACACATATTACCCCATGGTTAGCTTGATATTATGGCATTTTATAGAGCAATTTATAGTTCCTCCATTTGCAACCATCACTTGAAATTCTAGTGCTGGGTATAGGAAACATTTCAATTCCTTGGCTACCTTACAATGAATAAAATTATGGGTGCTACCTGAATCAATCAACACTATTACTTTTTTCTTCTTGATATGTTCTTCTATCTTGAGAGTTTGAGGAGTGGTAATTCCTACCAATGCATTACACGATATGGTCGAACTCATTTCTTCCTCTTCTAGGGCTGGTTCCTGGTGTATATCCTCTTCTTCTTCATTTTATTCTTCCTCTTCACAATCTATGTAAAATAATTTCTTCTCAACACACTTATGACCTTTATTTTATTTTCTATCACAACTGTAGCAAAGCCCTTTTTCTCTTTTTTCTTCCAATTTTTGTGGTGTCAACCTTGTAGGTTGTGGAATTCTAGGCATAGCAACACTTCCTTCTTTATAGAAGTGAGTGGTAGGCTTCCTTGTCACCATACTTTTACATTCAATTTTTCTTGCCAACCTGAATGCCTTCTCCAACGAATCAAGTTCCAAAACGTGAAATTCATGTCGAATGTTATCCTTCAAAGTACCTATGAAGAGATCAATCCTGTGTTCCTCAGGAATATCAGTTACCTTTATATTCAATTTTTTTAAAGTCCTCAATGTGCTCCCCCACTTGTTTGAGGTTTATCAATTGGCTAAAGAAGGTGTTGCTCTTTATATCCTCATAATGTGCTATCATTTCCTCCGTAAAAATTGACACCATACAAATGTATTTTGTTCTAAATGTAAAGTTGCAATGTGTACCTTTTGTGTGTTTTTCACATTATGGAGATCAAAATATTGCTCCATTTGTAGTATCCATGTTACAAGATCCTTTCCATCAAACTTACTCATATCCATTTTTGGAATATGGTGGTTCTTCCCGCTAACATTAGATTTTATGAAGTCACGATTAACATTTATTTTGTTCTCATCATGAGTTTCCTCTACTATCTTTTCACCATTAGGAAACATTTCTTGTATCAAGTTTGTCAAACCTTCCATGTCTGCTTTTAGATCATTCTTCATGTTTTCCATGTTGTCTTTCATTTTTTAATCGATATTAGCTTCCATGTCATCCATCTTAGATTCCATGTCATCCATCTTAGATTCCATGTCATCTATCTTAGATTCCACACCTTTCTTCAAACCATCCATCTTCGCTTCCACGCCTTTCTTCAAAACATCCATTTCATTTTTTTTTGCTCTTTGCGAGAGCGAAATTTGGTGCACTTGCTCTTGTAATTTTGATAAATCATGTTGCAATTATTCATCTTCATGAGTCATAGTAGAGCCTTCTGAAGGCTTAATGGGTGTTGAATTATTTTTACAGGGAATTTTTTTTTGAACCCAATATTTATATATGTTCTACAATATGCCCTTGGAATCAATTCAAATTGATTCTTCAAACAAGACTTATGCAATTCGTAAAAAAAATACACACCTTTTTCTTGCTTTTGAGGTGCTCGATATTGAAATTGGATTATCTTTGTGATTGCAACTCTTCAATATCTGAAATTGTGCACTGAGGTAGCCTTCTGAATTATATTTCAAATTCCATAGGTATGACTTGATTTGGATTCTCCAAGGCAAAGTTATATCCAATCTCCCACAATGACAGAATTATGGACTGGTTCAGTAGAGCGAACTTGTATGACTTTCCACGTGTCACTGTTTCAACTTTTAGCTCTGAAATTGATAGAAAAGAAACTAAATTTGGTGTGCTTGAGACCAATTTTTACGGCACTCCAATCCGATGCTCAGAGAGAGAGTTATGAATATTTTCCCATGATCACCTCTTTGAGATGAAATTCGAGAGCTTGAAAAAACACTACCTTCCATAGATGATATCTCCGAAAATATTGCGAACCAAGCTCTAAAATTTTTCGATGTGTTTCCTCAGGATTTCAGCTTCGTGCCCTAAAAATTTCATATTATGAACCTTCGTAGAAAAAAATTTATAGCAAAAATTCCATGATGACCTATTTATATTAAATTAAGGAGCATGCAAAAAGACCTAACTTCCATAGATCATATCTCCGAAAATATTGTGAACCAAGCTCTGAATTTTTTTGACAATGTTCCTCAGGATTTTGGCTTCATACCCTAACAATTTTAGCTTCTGAAACTTTGTATAAAAATATTAATAGTGAAAATTCCACGATGACCTGTTTGGAGCAGCGAAACCCTAGAATCCAAAGCTCTGATACCAAATGTTGTGAAACCAGCTCCAGAAATAGAAGAAAAGAGATATCAACGCCTTATAAATAAGCCACTTCGAGGGGGAAACCTCCAATACATTATATGAATGAAAAATTCTTGGATGATACAAATTACAAAGCCTCCTTTCTATATATAGGAGTCCATGGGGCCATAATGTAATCCCAGTGGGACCACAATGTAATCCTAGCCGACCTAACAATAATAATTTAAGGGCACAATAATAACAATATGGGGGTTACAGGGGTACAATAATAACAATAAGTGGGTTACACTAACAACAATAAGGGACTATACTAGTAATATAGGGACCTAACAGGTGATGATACTTTATTCACTATATGCATGGAAGATTGGGCAAGGAGGGTCCAACAAATCAATGAAGGGAATCATGAGGTTCCAAGTATCTTTTGGCTTCATGAGGACTATATTATTGCAGCCCAGGATCAACAGCTCCACATTTATCATAAATGGAGGGAGAGATAGCGTAATTTGAACATTCTTACCTCTCATTTCCAGCCATGCAGCCCTTATACATTGCATAAGGAGGGGATTGGTGACTATTTATGTGAGCTACCAAGGATGGCTCACTTTGTTTGGATGATAGAATGGAGATTGAAGTACCTCATGAGGGTTGAAGCACCTACTATTCATCATCTCCCATGCCTTGAGAAGGCCAATGGACAACACATGATTCTTTCTATGTATCTCCCACTTCTTCATGATGACAGCCATTTGGGTTATTCACCAAAGGAAAACTTGTATTCTTGGGAGGAGACAATTCCATTGGAGATTTTGCAAGGTCCTTGTGAGTTGCTTGAGGACAAGAAACATTTTGGAGGGGAGGATTGTAATATTCCCAATTAGCCTCAAGCTAATTGGAATATTAAATTTTTCTTTACTTTTTTATTCATGAATAAATGTAAAAGGAGCAACATAAAAACTCCTAAAATCAGTGAATAAATCAATGCCCCATGTGAACAAGGCTAAATCAGGGCTACTTTAATAAAACACCCTTATGTGTGAAAGGGTTTGAGACCTTTGACTGGGTCAACAGGACCAAATCAACAGCGTTGTCTAGATGCAATGAACCTCCAAGATGCACATCGCAGTTTTAGATGGATGCCACACATGTGAAAGGAGCTAAATCATTAAGATGGTTTAGGGTTTTGCAAGATCTCAATCTTATAAAAGGAAGAGGAGGTCAACAAGA
Source organism: Pinus albicaulis (assembly GCA_034641835.2). Classification (NCBI taxonomy): domain Eukaryota; kingdom Viridiplantae; phylum Streptophyta; class Pinopsida; order Pinales; family Pinaceae; genus Pinus; species Pinus albicaulis. Next base: position 558,158 of record JAXQQM020084618.1, on the reverse strand, counting down.
GAAGCTTTGTTGAAGACCATGTTATTTTTGAAGAATATGTCTATTTAGACATTTCTCATTCTCTTGGATGTTTAGCAGAGAATAGTGATGTTTAGCACAAGGATTTCCTGTTTAGGAATCCTTCTCTTTCCTTGAGTAGCTCTTGGAAGAGTCTTGTATTTCTTGAACACTATTAGGCTTAAGGCCAAGCTTCTACTTCCAAATACAACTCAGATCCTATTGAGGGTTTATTTTTCCTTGTAAGCTACAGCAAGTGGAGGCTATATCTACTCATATCTAGGCCAATCTAGTGCCCCTTTTCAGTGGGAAAGGCTTATATCCCATTGGCAAGAGTTTTTTGGATCATTTGAGCTTCAGATCTACATCTTGGCATTAGGTGAAACTGTTATTCAAGCCTACAACACATTCCCTCTTCTAGTACTACGTTATCTTCAAAGAGGAAAGTTGCAGGGTGTTTTGTAAAATTTTGAGGAGTGATCTCTGGTGTTCGGGATCTGCCCTTCACTGTAGTGATCGATGGATTTCTATTCTATTCCATGTCATATTCAGATCTGATCTGAATTATCTTGTATATACTTCATAAATTCTAAATATATCTGCAGATCTGCTGCATAGAATCTCAAATCTACTCCATGTGCTTCATGAATTGTTGAAATCCCCAAGGGAAATGTAAAGTAGAGACATTATAGTGTATGGATCTGTCATAGATCTGACTTTTCATGCATTATTTTTCTCTAGATCTAAGATGTAATATACTGCTACATTACACTCAATAAAATAATGTTGTCAAGCCTTTGCAGTCAATTATATGTGTTGCAACACCTCTTTTGATGGTTTCTTTCTGTATAAGTCTTCTATTTCTATTCTAAGACTCATGGGCTTCAATATAATTCAGATCTGCTGATGTATATGACATTATTGAGCCTCATTATTTGCCTACTACTGCTATCTTGCTGAACTGCGTTATTTCTGAAGCAATGTTGTTTAATATTGATACAGTCCCATTCTTGGGCATTTTCCAAGCTATACTAGGTGTGGGAGACCTGTTTAACCCACCTAGAAGGATTTGTTTCTGATCCCCTTGTTAGTTCCCAAATCCACCTTAGGCTGAAATAAGGCAGAAAAAGGACAACACCAAACCACGCTCAGCCTCGTAGCTAGCCCTACGAGGACAGTAGAGGGCTCTCTCCGGGTCAATCTCAATGGAAATATTCAAAAGGGCTTGAGATGACTAAAAAACCAACTGATCTTAGGCTAGATAAACAAATAGGAGGGTTTGAATTTGATTTTTAGGGGTTTTTGTTGGAAAAAGGGAAAAACAATTTTGGGCTTGGGAATGAGGCCAAATTCTTGCAGAGTTCAAGTTGGGGCGAGGTAGGCAGTGGCTTTGATGTCTGAGATCAAATGAATGGATTGAAGAGACTTCCGAGGATCTGAAGAGGGCAAGAGAGTGCAGGGATCCTCTTCAAACTGATGAAAAACATGTAAAACTAAACAAAAGTCTAAGGCAAAGCACCAGCAAATCAATGAATTCTACCTTAAATACTCATTTGTTTAATTCATAAGCATAGAGAAGGGAAAAGGCATACATATAACATTAATGGAACTTAAAATAACATGATAATAACATCATCAAAACTCAGAAGCCACAAGGATCCCAACAAGTGCTGCAAAACTCTGGTCTTTCCTTTGCCAAAATCTGAAATGAAAGTACAATGAGGTGCCAAACTTTTCCCAAGTATCCAACCATGAAAATGACTCAGAAAATACATGATATAGGCAATCCTAACCCCTTCCCATGCCTCTAGGGGTCGAGCTCATCCTTCTAGGAGCTGTTTCAACCAATTCTAAACAAGGAGCTGAAATCTAGGCAATCAAACAACTTGCCTCTATATGCTAGGAAACTGATTCATTTATTTAATTTTCACTTTTTTTGTGAATGAATCAACTAAAACAAGTAAATATGTGCCAAAATTACATCCAAGTTATCAAATTACATCAAGATAGATCAAGATTGACATCAAAAAGTAAAACTAGCCAAAACTGGGCGAATTTCTGAGCTGAAGAGTGAAAATGAGGCCAAATTTCTCTATGCACCGCGCCCAAATTCTCTATGCGTTGCGCCACTTTGGAGCTGATTTTGAGGCACTTACCGAAGTAAAAATTGAGCTCATGATAGCTCTTTGGAAAGCCCTAGATGTCTGCTATCCAACCCAAGTGGAATTTTTCAATTTGGAGTTCATTTGCCTTGTCAAACATCAAATCTCCCAAGACTGGTCAAAATGAGCAAAATGAGGCTGCCTCAAGGCAGAGTGATGTTGCAGTCAACGTTTGAAGGTCTTACTCAACTCCAAATTGAGCTCATGATATCTCATTGGAAAGGTATTTCTGTCTTCTTATCATTTGATGCATCAAGAAAGTCATTTGGCCAACTAAACTAGGAGAAATCTTGATTTTCCCAAGGTCACTTCAGAGGTGCATTAATTCTCCTGAGGCAACGGTATTTTTGACATTTCTCTAAAACCATGGCACCTGTGTAAAAATTGAATGAGGTTTTTCTTCTTGGGCATGGTTTGGAAAAAAAAATCTCTCAGTTTTCCAAAAGTCATATTTTATTGCTCTGAAGCATCATTTGAGTGAAACCTATCCCGATGTGTGGAACAAGGGATTTGTCGAAATGAAGAGAAATGAAGGGGATAAGGGGCTTCTAAATTCTTGAGAAAATTTTTGGAAGTAGGGAGGGATGTTAGGAAGTAGGGGAAAGTGGAATTTCAGAGGTTGAGTGAGGGGAAGGGGTCCAAAAGGGAAAAACACAGGCCTAGCCTAGAAAATTGCCAAGTTGTAGCAAGAAACTAGGGTTTGTGCAAAAATGAGGAATTTGGGGGATCTCAGTGATGGGAAGTGTTTAATAAAGTATATTAAGGATAGGGGAAGATGTATTAACATCAGGATACAAGTTTGGCTAATGATTTGACCATCCAAGAGAAATTACCTTCAAAACCCTAGGAGAGGGAAATGAAACTTACCTAGGCACAACTGAAGCATGAACAAGGTGTAAAATGACCCATTGGAACCTGAAATGATGATGAAAACCCTCTTAATGATGGTACACTCAGCTGAATGGTGACATGGACCGACATTTGGACAACTTTGACAGGAGTAAAAGCAAACCCTAGACCTAATGCCTAGTGACCAAATTTTGCTTGAAGACTCACTGAAATGACAAAATTTGACCTTGACACCTTAACATCACCTTGTAAGAGCATGTTTGATCATTGAAGAAAGGCTTCAAAGGCTGACACTAACATTGGCTCCAACGGGGATGGTAGCTCCTTGGAGGTGCCAAGAACTACAGATCTTTGGAATGCAGACAGTGCCTTCATCCATTGGGCAATGGAATCAAAAACTCAAGCTGAAATGCATGACTGAAAACTAATGACTTAATGACACAAAATGACTCTCACTCAATGGAAAACTGACTCGATACTTAAAAACAACTAACAAACTGAAAAATATGCTCAAAGTAGAGCTTATTCAATACGACCTACTCTAATTGTTCCATTCATCACCTGATCAAGTGAAATGAAACAACCAATGCAACCATGTAAGCATCCTGGCTGCTATTTGATTTCTTCCCAAGTGCTCATTTATGAACAAGAAGAGATAAATAATGAAAGACAACTCCCATGAAAAATTGTGAACAGATCCGTTGAATACTATGGATTCTCTATCCGCCTCCAAAAACACTGCATAAGGATCTTGAAATTCATGCTGCATAAGGATCTCAAAATGCACACTAGGACTTAGCTCATCCAATGGATTACTTCTCTTCTCCTCATACCATGAATGCAAACTTTGTTTTGAGCTTTGTGACGAGACTCCTGCTAAAAATGACAAAGAGGCCGGCTGCCGGATCATGTTTGTATCAGCACACGTTTCAACCTTACATAAAGTCAATGGAGAAAGACTTTGACTGCAAACATCATCCAACACATCAGCAATAGGATTATCAAAAACTTGAGAAGACTGCTACGATGTATCCATTGAAATGGTATGACATCCTATTGGTTGTTCATCTTTTTCTTGAGAGATATTATGAAGATTCTGCCTTATAAACTGAAATGCTTCGAAACAAAAGGGTACAGAATCCTCTTGCATCATTAAATCATGTATTTCAACTTCCACGACTTCATCTGTAATCTGACCTTCAATTTCATTTGGTGGCTGCAAATTTGATGCTACAGGTTGCTCAAGAATTTCGTTATCTGTCTCATCCTCAACATTAACACTGAGAGATTGCTGATTTCTTACAGGCTGCTCATTTGAAGATTTACTATGCAATTTACCCTTCAAAAACTGGAATGATTCAAAACAGAATGGTACGGATTCACCTTGTAACATTTGATCATATGTGCCAGCTTCCATGTTTTCATCCGCAACTTGACAATCAATGACTTTCGGGGGCTGTAAATCTGAATATGAGAAATCTTGAACAAGGTTTTCATTGCCCTCAATATGGTCCAGATCAAGACTTTTCGACAGTTGATTTCTGATTGTATGGAAGTTATCTTTGATAAACTGAAACGAATCAAAACAAAAAGGCAAAGATCCTTCACTTACTTCAAAATTTTCTGCACTTTCCTCGTCATTGTCATAGCTGATATGCATCGGTTGATCACTATACTCAAGCTGCTGAAAGTGAATTTCCTCCTCGCACAAACTAGCTGCTGATTTGTCTGCAAGATTAGCTTATGTTTGGATAACATAATCATCATCATACTGATCAAACTGAGGCAAATCATCAGCGTACAACACATCATCAAGCATACATGTCATATCAACAGCTCTCTCTTCTTCAAGATGATCTATAAAGCAATCACTATGACAACTGGAATAAGAAACAAAATGTTTTGGATCAGCAACTTGTTCTTCTTCAATCAGCGAGCCATGGGCTTCAACATTATACTCATTCCTTGTGGTGTTCTTTTGCATCATCTCTTCCACTGCACTTACCAACATGTCCAAATTTACCTCTAGAGATGTCGATTTCTCCAGATCTATGTTTTTCATCTCTTCTTCCTTCAACCTCTCCCTTCGGATCAGAAAATGAGCCTCTACATTTACTGCACTATTCTGCATCTCGTGAAGTGTTGCAATATTCCTTTCTCTCAACTGAAACTCCATTTCCGGATCAAAGGCACTCAGGTAGTGCAAGAGAGTAGATCTAGGAGAAGGTCTTATATCAGCTGGCATCGAAAAATATACTTGGTTAAATCTGGCAGAAATTTTTTGTACTATCTCCCCTGGCAGTCTTTTCAGCTGGTTATACTCTTCTATAATAAGGAAAGGATTCTGTCCGATCACCCACCTGTCAAGGAAAACTTCGACGAACTGCTGGAAATCTGAGATGCTCGCATCAGACAGAGCTTTGAACCAACTCTTCACATTGCCTTGCAAAGAAAGAGAAAAAAGTCTAATACTAACATCTTCATCATCAACTTCAAAAAGGTCTAGGAAAGTTTCAACATTCTGCACATGTTGCTCAGCATTGACATTGTTACATTCACCGTCAAATCTCGGCAAATATAGGTAATAATTTGCAAGGAAAGCATGGAGAACAGAAGGTAAAACAAGAGGTTTATACCTATCTGGGACTACAAAAGGTGTGGGAGTATATACAAGAGCTACAGGATCAGTTTGGTTTTCTTTAGGATCATCACTCTGAAGAGAGTCATCATAAGATGTGGGAAAAGTAAGGAGGCCAGGATCAAAGGGAAACTCAGTATTTACACTCTTTGAATAGGTAGAGTGAAGATTTTGATCACCTTTCTCATACAAAAAATTCTGAAAGACTTTCAGGACAACTTCAAGAACAACGAAGAAATAATTTACAATAAAACAGACTAGATCCTGAATACCATTCCACTTGTGATACCTAAACTTTGTGTAAGATCCTTCCATTTTCTCAGAGAAAGAGCTAGTCCTCCAGTGGAGTCTCTACATTGAGTTGGAGTCACCAGGTGAATGATTTCATCCTTCTTATGTCTGATCATTTTCCACCATCAACCATCAGATCTGAAATCGATACATGTACTAGGGCAAGACAATCTACAATTCAAGTGTCACGTTCACAAGCTAGACCGGAGATTGACTGAAGCGGCGTTTATCTACTTTCACTAATGCAAAGCAAGAGCGTTTCGAAGGCTACTTGGCATAACTTCAGACTCCGTCTATGGCTTATAAAACAAATAACACCAACAAGCAAACCATTTTCTTCCCCAGTATGGTCGCCACTATGTTAGTTCCCAAATCCACCTTAGGCTAAAATAAGGCAGAAAAAGGACAACACCAAACCACGCTCAGCCTCGTAGCTAGCCCTACGAGGACAGGAGAGGACTCTCTCAGGGTCAATCTCAATGGAAATATTCAAAAGGGCTTGAGATGACTTAAAAAAAAACTGATCTTAGGCTAGATAAACAAATAGGAGGGTTTGACTTTGATTTTTAGGGGTTTTTGTTGGAAAAAGGGAAAAACAATTTTGGGCTTGGGGATGAGCCAAAATTCTTGCAGAGTTCAAGTTGGGGCAAGGTAGGCAGTGGCTTTGATGTCTGAGATCAAATGAATGGATTGAAGAGACTGATGAGGAGCTGAAGAGGGCAAGAGAGTGCAGGGATGCTCTTCAAACTGACGAAAAACTTGTAAAACTAAACAAAATTCTAAGGCAGAGCACCAGCAAATCAATGAATTCTACCTCAAATAATCATTTGTTTAATTCAGAAGCATAGAGAAGGGAAATGGCATGCATATAAAATTAATGGAACTTAAAATAACATGAGAAGAACATCATCAAAACTCAGAAGCCACAAGGATCCCAACAAGTGTTGCAAAACTCTGGTCTTTCCTTTGCCAAAATCTGAAATGAAAGTACAATGAGGTGCCAAACTTTTCCCAAGTATCCAACCATGAAAATGACTTAGAAAATAAATGATATAGGCAAGCCTAACCTCTTCCCATGCCTCTAGGGGTCGAGCTCATCCTTCTAGGAGTTGTTTCAACCAATTCTAAACAAGGAGCTGAAATCTAGGCAATCAAACAACTTGCCTCTATATGCTAGGAAACTGATTCATTCATTTAATTTTCACTTTTTTTGTGAATGAATCAACTAAAACAAATAAATATGTGCTAAAATTACATCCAAGTTATCAAATTACATCAAGATAGATCAAGAGTAACATCAAAAAGTAAAACTAGTCAAAACTGGGCGAATTTCTGAGATGAAGAGTGAAAACGAGGCCAAATTTCTCTATGCGCCGCGCCCAAATTCTCTATGCGTCGCGCCACTTTGGAGCTGATTTTGAGGCACTTCCCGAAGTCCAAATTGAGCTCATGATAGCTCGTTGGAAATCCCTGGATTTCTGATATCCAACCCAAGTGGAATTTTTCAATTTGGAGTTCATTGGCCTTGTCAAAAATCAAATCTCCCAAGACTGGTCAAAATGAGCAAAATGAGGCTGCCTCAAGGCAGAGTGCTGTTGCAGTCAAATTTTGAAGGTCTTCCTCAACTCCAAATTGAGCTCATGATATCTAATTGGAAATGTATTTCTGTCTAGTTATCATTTGACTCATCAAGAAAGTCATTTTTCCAACCAAACTAGGAGAACTCTTGATGTTCCCAAGGTCACTTCAGAGGTGCATTAATATTCCTGAGGCAATGGTAGTTTTGAAATTTCTCTAAAACCATGATACCAGTGTAAAATGTGAAGGAGGTTTTTCTTCTTGGGCATGTTTGGGACAAAAACCTCTCTCAGTGTTCCAAAATTCATCTTTTATGTCTCTGAAACATCATTTGAGTGAAACCTATCCCGATGTGTGGAACAAGGGATTTGTCGAAATGAAGCGAAATGAAGGGTATAAGGGGCTTATAAATTCTTGAGAAAATTTTGGGAAGTAGGGAGGGATGTTAGGAAGCAAGGGAAAGTGGAATTTAAGAGGTTGAGTGAGGGGAAGGGGTCCAAAAGGGAAAACCACAGGCCTAGCCTAGAAAATTGCCAAGTTGTAGCAAGAAACTAGGGTTTGTGCAAAAATGAGGAATTTGGGGGATCTCAGTGATGGGAAGTGTTTAATAAGGTATATTAAGGATAGGGGAAGATGTATGAACATCAGGATACAAGTTTGGCTGATGATTTGACCATCCAAGAGAAATTACCTTCAAAACCCTAGGAGAGGGAAATGAAACTTACCTAGGCACAACTGAAGCATGAACAAGGTGTAAAATGACCCATTGGAACACGACATGATGAAGAAAACCTACGAATGATGGTTTAACTGGCTGAATGGTGACATGTACCATTTGTTGGACAACTTTGAAAAGAGTGAAAGCAAACCCTAGACCTAATGCCTAGTGACCAAATTTTGCTTGAAGACTCACTGAAATGACAAAATTTGACCTTGACACCTTAACATCACCTTGTAAGAGCATTTTTGATCACTGAAGAAAGGCTACAAAGGCTGACACTAACACCCCTCTTGGATTCAGGTCTTAGATTGTTAGATCTAAGGGATCCAAGGGTTGGCTTACAATCCTGTAGCATACATTCCTGAAAAATGCATTTTTTTGGCATGCCTTGCTAAGCAGTCCATTTTGGGGATATTACAGATGTTGAGGTTGTTGACAGACCCCTTGAATATAATATTTTACTTGGAAGGCCATGGGTATATGCAATTACTAAAATCATTTCTACATATTTTATAATGATTTCTTTCCACATAAAGGTACTATCACATTCATTAATCAACTATCCTTCTTTGACTCTGCTTTGCAGGTAACCAGAAGAATTCTGTTCATTCACATACCCCAACTAGAACTTCAGAACATTGGTGTAGGACTCTTAAAGGATTCCACTTTAATGGGAAACTTTTAATTACCGCTATATGATACCTGCTACATAGAGAAAGAATTGCAAGTATAGAGACCTGCTACATGATCTCTTCCACTCTATATGGCTTAAGGGAGAGTACAGGTGATTCTGAAATTACTACGTTGGATGAATTTATGCCACCCATCCCTATTAAGCCGACATAGCAATCAATCTATTTGGCTTGGGCGGAAAATCTGAAATCATCATCACCAAGTGTTTGGGTTGATCGTTCCTTAGATTTTGGTACTCCCTATGATATTTTTTCCTCAATATTATTGACAGATAAGAATATTTTGGAAGCCATTATGTCGAAAGGAGAACCATGGGAAGATTATCGTCATCGTTCCCATCTTCTTGATTACGAAGAAAATTATCTTAGTGAACTATATCACCCAACAATCAAAATTTTCTTTTCGAATTATTTTCCCATTAATGCAATCGATTCCAAGAAAAATCTGTCAAATATTGAACAAACCATTCCTATCAATATTTTGACCAAACCTGGCGTTGTAGAAAATATTCATGTCGATGTATCTTGTTCTCCATCAGAAATCGAATCATATCACTCTCTCTTTCGTGAATTTTGTGATGTATTTTCTTGATATTACAAGGAAATTCCAAGCATAGATACAAGTATTGTTGAACACACTATTAATATGTATCCTGATGTCAAACCGATGTGTCAATAGCTTCGTCATGTTAATCCAAAGAAAGTGCTACCATCAAAGCAGAATTTGAAAATCTTTTGCATGCTGGTTTCATATATCCTGTTCCGCTAACTGAGTGGGTTTCCAATATCGTTCCTGTCATGAAAAAGAAAGGAACCATTAGAGTGTGCGTTGATTATTGGGATGTCAATCTATCTTGTCCAAAAGACAACTATCCTACCCCCTTTATCGACCAGATTATTGAAGATTATGTTGGATGTGAAATGTTTTCGTTCATGGATGGATTTTCTAGCTACAATCAAATGAATATCCACCTAAAGGATCAACATAAGACAATGTTCATTTATCCCTGGGGCAGATTCGCTTATAGGAAACTACTGTTTGGTTTAAAGAACATTGGGGCAACTTTTTAGAGAGCACTGGACTATGCTTTCAATGACATCAAGCACATTGTTCAACCATATCTAGATGATTTACCAGCGTATTCACAAAATCGGACTGATCACCCGATGCACTTGAGATCCATTTTCTTACGTTTCCGACACTACAAAGTACACCTCAATCCACATAAATGTGTGTTTTGTATTGGTTCTAGTCATTTTCTTGGATTCGTAGTTTCAAATAAGGAATTCGAATCGACCCATTGAAGGTTCAAGCCATTCTTGATTTACCTGCGCCATCAAACTTACTTCAGATATAGAAACTTCAAGGAAAGTCTAACTTCCTAAGAAGGCTCATTCCAAACTATGCCGAAATGGCTAAAGGACTTACTCACCTATGAAAAACGGGGTTCCCTTCCATTGGGACCAAGTTGCGCAAGCTTCTTTTGATGTTGTCAAGGACACTCTTATCCGAGCATCATTAATGTATCCCCGTAATTATCAAAATGATTATTTCCTTTATATCGTCACAGCTGAAACAACCATTTCTATGGTATTGGTCCAAGTAGAAAATGGAATTGAGCATCCAATCTATTATTTGAGTCGTATTATCAATGATATGGAAGTTAATTATTCATACATAAAAAAGCTTGCCTTGGAAACTATTCAAAATGTCCAAATATTTCACCATTATATCCTGCTCCGGAAAACCACTATCATTTCGGATTGAAACCCCATGACTTATATCTTATCATGTCAATTTTTGGGGGGAAAATATTCAAAATGGATTTTCATTTTGCGGGAATTTTATTTGAAATTCATCAAATCCAAGTCAAAGAAGTCTTTAGTTTTGGTTGAGCTTCTCTATGACCATCCCTATGATATTACTACAACTACATTGGAACCATAAATTCTCGATGAGTCTTTGTTTCTTTTTGAATCATATGATCCTTGGTATGAGGATTTCATCATTTATCTCCAAACTCAAACTTTTTGACCTGATACCTCTCACTCTGCACAATGACATATTCGATACCAAGCCAAAGATTATTTGATCGTCGGTCATACACTTTATCGTCATGGTGTCGATACCATTTTAAGGAGGTGCCTCACTCATGAGGAGGACGAAAAAGTGTTAAATGATTGTCATGCTAGGGCTTGTGGTGGACATTTATCTGGTTATGCTATTGCACAGAAGATACTCTGCATCGTCTACTTTTGGCCTACTATTTTTTGAAACTGCATCCTCGCAGTCAGAAGTTGTCATGTGTGCCAGATTTTTTATCGTAGAACCCACAAACTGCCAGGGCCAATGCATCCTTTTGTCTCTGTGGGACCATTTCGAAATGGGGTATTGACTTCATGACCTGTAACCCTCATTCATATAGGGGGCACAGTTATATTATTGTTGCAGTCGACTATTTTACCAAATGGGCTGAAGAAATGCCTACATTCAACAGCACAAGATAGACAACTGCATTATTTTTGTTTAAACATGTTATCACACGGTTTGGGGTCCCACAGGCTATAGTTACAGATCATGGGAAGTATTTTCGCAATCACATGACAGCTGAATTGACTTCCAAGTTAGGATTGTCACATGATAATTATACTCCTTATTATCCACAATCAAATGGACAAATTGAAGCTATCAACAAGATTCTTAAATGTATGCTTCAACGAATGATAGGAGTTCGTAAAAGAAATTGGCATTTGATCCTACACTCCACCTTGTGGGCATATCGAACCTCGGTGAGGAACACAATTGGCTTTACTCCTTTTCAATTGGTGTATGGTTTAGAATCTATCTTACCAATCGAATGTCAAATGCCGTCATTAAAACTTGTGATTGACTTGTTAACTGGCACCTCAGAAGAAGAGGCACGTCTCCTTAACCTCATCCATCTTGATGAAACGCGTCGTGAAGCCTAATTTGCCAACGAAGCACATAAGATACGTAAAAAGGTGCAATATGACAAAAATATCCGGCCTTACATTTTCTCAGAGGGCGACTTGATCCTTCTTTATGATCAAGAAGCTGATGTAATAGGTACACGAAAGTTTGAGCCATTATGGCATGGCTCTTATATTTTCAAAAGAGTTCTTGCTAAGGGCGCCTATGAGTTGTTTGATTATGATAGAATTCCATTGGCACAACCTAGAAATGGGTTGTATTTAAAATGTTACTATGCTTAATCATGAGCATAGTAATATTTTTTGTATTATATTGTATATATATGTTTTTTATTTGCTTTCACTATCTTAATTTGTTTTTAGAGTTTTCTTGACGTTATTAATTTGCTTTACATTTCATCACAGATGTCTGAATCTTTGGAACCCTTTGTTGGATATGCTGATGGTGCTAGTTGTAGTATGCAGAATCTATCCTCTGCAGCATGGGCCATTTTCACTCCGAACAAAAAGTTAGTGAGTTTTCAAGGGATTTGTATTGGTAGTGTTATCACCAAAATAGGATCTGATGGGTTGTCCATCAAGTCAATCTCATTGTAACTATTTCAAACCAATATTTTGACTGAGGCTTAGCCTCCTCAGCCTGAGAGGGCTCTCTCAAGGATTAATGAAATGGAATAATGATATAGATATATGGCTAACTCTGTGTGTCTTGGTTTTGTATGTTTACAGGTTGAAAATATAGAGGCTTGCTACCATTGGGATATGGAGTCAGTGACAGGGATAAAGATAACAATAGCTCTTCTTATAAAAACTGAGGCTTGTATATACTTCAATGAAAGAGTGACACATTCAAGAAAATACCAATAACTTGAGGTTCAAAGGAAGTCAGAGTATATGATATATGAATTCTGAGTAATGATACATCAAGTTATTGAAAAGGAAATTATTAAAAGGGATTCATCAAAGCTTAACACTTAAAGGAAGTCAGAGCATGAATAACAATGAATTCTGAGTAATAAGCATTTAAACATTGAAGAAAACCTTTCAAAGATAGGACTCAAAAAACTAAATTCACCATAATTCAATACTTAAAGGAACTCAGAACATGTTCCTCCATGAATTCTGAGTAATAAGCATTAAGACTATGGAAGTAAAACATATTAAAGATAAGATATAAAACTCATTGAAGTCTACTAAGAATCTCAGGTCCAAAAAAGTTCAATTGCTTCTATATATATCAGTCAATCCAAAGCATTTACAAAAGTATACTATTCATAAAACATTTTCCAACCTTGAATACATCAAATTACTCACTACTTATAGGCATCTTGCCTTTACATCAAGTCTGCCAAGTGGCTAGGCCATTAGACTTTATTACTGACAGCAAATCTAACCACTAACTAGATATTTAAAACTAGGACTGACACCTTTTCGAATCAAGAATTAGAGTCTTACTATGACTCAAAAACATAATTATTAGATTTAAAGTAAAGTGATGTATATCTCACTCAAAATGAATCATTTATTTGAGTCATAATTGCCATCAACAGAACATTAATATCTTGAATACCTTCGTGAATTTACTCTCCCTATTATTAAGGAGATATTAGATTGATGACCTGGCACATGTGGACTGGTGTCTTCAAACTAAACTCTTAACTGAATATCTTCACTTGGAAAATAACTGATCTGATACTCTTTGTCAATTCCCTGATACTCTTTGTCTTTCTGATGGGGAATACCTTTAAGTATTCATTACCTTTCTCCTTCTTCCCAACATTAACCATCAAAACTAACCTTGCTGTCAAAACTCTGTTTTGAGCTACTTTCGTAGCACAAACAAAAAAGGCCATCTTGTGATAATGCTCTGTTATTCTGGACCATTGGAGGGTGTTAAGTGATAAAAAAAAATTAAACACAACCCTTAAATCTCTTTAACCATGTCATTTTAAGTGATTTAAAACCAAAATAATTCTTCAGAAATTCCACAGCAAAAATTGCGCTTCAAGCCTGGCACACACTGCGGAATTGCCTAATTACCCACAAACTTCACAAAATTTGGATTTTAGGTCCAGAAAATGTCCATTTCTATGGGAGATGATAATATGAAGTCTGATAAGGAAAATTTGGTTAGAAATACCTCTTACCCTCCTCAAGAAACAACCTTTTCATCTTCAGCCACTTCATCAATCAATAAAAATAACTCTGTTTTTCCTGAAACATCAGGCTGCACTCCTGAGCTCCTATCTCTCGATCCCTGATAGCTATTACAAAAATGAAGGACGTTTTTATTATATATGAATGTTTTTAAGAAAAAACTCTCTCGGTTTTTGGAAAACCATTTTCAGTGGTCCGAAATCTGCATTATAAAATCATATATAAAACAGGAAAAATTCAGAATGCTGAAAATAAGTCCCAAAGGAAACTTCTAATATCCAAATTGGTAGCACCTGGGAGAAAATTGAAAGAGGTTTTTGTTCCTTGTTATGTTCTCAGAAAAATACTCCTTCATATTTTCGAAACTCATCTTCATTTGCCTGAAAATTCCTTTTGAAACCAACAACTCAAACAGTCCAAGAAACACAAAAATCCCCTTGCAGCTCCTGGTAGATATACATGTAACCTATCTGGATGAAATCTTGTGTGAAGATGAGGTCATCCATAATCATTTAAAACTCCATAGGCTCCTATCCAAACACATAGCCTCCTTTTTATGCTTTCCTCTTCATGGAAATTTGCTTTTATAACCCAAACTGGACTCTTAAAAATGTGACAGCGGTAAAATACAATTTGGACAGCAAGTTTTTTTTCACAAAGCTAAATTTTCAAAGGTGACAAATGAATCATACATGCAAAGGTTGAAAAGTAAATGACAGAGAGGAGCTTAGGTAAATTTTTTAAGGAATGAAATTCGAATGTGGAGAGAAAGGTGACAAAATGAGGGAGTGGAACTTTCAAATGATGACCTTACTTCTGATAGCATGACCTTGAAACTCTCAAAGTTTAACCATTCATCATTATGGAGAAAAACATTGTAGACTGACACAAATTTCGTAGCACATTTAGTTTGAAAAGTGTCAGTTTTGCTACGGAATTACTAGGTGTTTCTGCAGCAAATTCTGTTAAATTTGTACTAAGATTGCTTCGGACTCAGAAATTTTTTGACAAATGGCCAGATTTAGGATTTAAGATCACTTCAACGTATCTACTCAAAACCTATTCTTTTGATGTGGCTTGGGCTTATTTCTAACATCCTAAGACAAAACTTAAAACCTAAGTTCATCATAAAATTTATCATTTCATGATGTTATGCAACCTAACCAATCTAAAAACAAACTTGACACATATCAAGTTAAAATTTTGAAAATTTTTGGGTGATAACAATGGCTCCACTTGGGATAGTGTGCCCCTGTGGTACACTAAGAACCAGTAGCTCCAGTGTTGCTATCCATCCTTTAGAATAAAACTCTAAAATTCTTCCAAGTCTGCTTCAAACTCTTATGGCCTTCACCTCGACCTCAAGTTTGATGATCACTGCTAGAAGAACCCAATTTGTACCTACTGAAAATATGCTCAGTCAACTTTGAGCTTATTCACACACTCCTACCTACCCTATCAGCTGCAATCTCCATTTGTAACTCAAGGAACATGAAACTTCCAATGAAGCCAGTCATTGATCTGATCTGACACTTGAATCTCTTGACTGTGCTTGAACCAAAAATAAACATGATACTAAAATAACCGAGGCAACATGAGATGTAACTGATCTTCAAGATGAAAATATAACTAGAAATCTGAACAGTAAATATTTTCCATGTAGTCAACTATAGGGTCAAAGAAGACATTATTAGTTTGATGATTCTCATAACATTATAGCTGTTCAAACTGATCTTCAAAAATAGTGTATTCTTCCTCAATCTCAAAAGAGAAAGGAAAAAACACCCTCTATTTGTATTCTACCATAGAAAGCTTTCGAAAAGGATGATCATGATCATGAAGACTATATGATTGAATTTGACCTTGTAAACCTTCAACGTATTTCTCAATGTTCTTAGCAACTTCATCTAAAAATTTAATCTTATCTTCTTTCTTGCACTCAAATGATTTTAGATAAGAAGACAAGGACAAAGAAAAATTTTCATCTAGTTCTTCATTAATATGATCATCATTCCATTGTTTGAAACCTTGAATTGAAGGAGAGTTTTCCACCAACTATGTTCTGTCTATCCATTCCTCCAAAAACATAAGCCAAAAGTCTGCAAATGACTTAATAGATCTGACAGGAAAACTTTCAATCCATTGTTTACATTTCACTTGAAATGAATCATAGAACAACATAATGCAAACATCTTCATGTTTAACTCTAAGAAGCTCGGTAAAATCATAGAAATCTGATATATGCTTCAAATTCAAACTCAAATCCTCTTCATTGAATTTTGGACCATTCCTTAAAAAATATGTATCCTTGGGAAAATGATTTGGGAAACCATGAATTCCTAAAAAAATTATACATGCATACCTTGAAACAAGAATGGCAGCATCTGATTTCTTCATAAGTCCAGTGGAATCACCATGAATCTATGAATTTTGAATTCTTCAACAATGGAGTCGCCAAGGTAGTTCTGCAACCTCGAACAGATTCTGAGCTCCTGCTAACTTCAAGAGTTCAGCTTCATAATTTTCGGGAGATGTATATCTTCAGACTCCCAGCAAACGCACCAAAATTTTATCACCAAAATAGGACCTAATGGGCTACTCATCAAGTCAATCTCAGTGTAACTATTTCAAACTAATCTTTTGACTGAGGCTTAGCCTCCTCAGCCTGAGAGGGCTCTCTCAAGGATTAATGAAATGGAATAATGATATAGATAGATGGCTAACTCTATGTGTCTTGGTTTTGTATGTTTACAGGTTGAAAAGATAGAGACTTGCTACCATTAGGATATGGAGTCAGTGACATGGATAAATATAACAATAACTCTTCTTATAGAAACTGAGGCTTGTATATACTTCAATGAAAGAGTGACACATTTAAGAAAATCCCAATATCTTGAGGTTCAAAGGAAGTCAGAGCATATGATATATGAATTCTGAGTAATGATACATCAAGGTAGTGAAAAGGAAAGTATTAAAAAAGATTCATCAAAGCTTAACAGTTAAAGGAAGTCAGAGCATGAATAACCATGAATTTAGAGTAATAAGTGTTTAAACATTGAAGAAAACCTTTTAAATATAGGACTCAAAAAAATCAATTCACCATAGTTCAATACTTAAAGGAAGTCAAAGCATGTTCCTCCATGAATTATGAGTAATAAGCATTAAGACTATGGAAGTAAAACATATTAAAGATAAGAGATAAAACTCATTGAAGTCTACTAAGAATTTCAGGTCCAGAAAAGTTCAATTTCTTCTATATATATCAGTCAATCCAAAGCATTTACAAAAGTAGATTGTTAATCAAACATTTTCCAACCTTGAATACATAGAAGTACTCACTAATTATAGGCATCTTTCCTTTACATCAAGTCTGCCAAGTGGCTAGACCATTAGACTTTATTACTGACAGCAAATCTAACCACTAACTAGATATTTAAAATTAGGACTGACACCTTTTCGAATCAAGAGTTAGAGTCCTACTATGACTCAAAAAAATAATTATTACATTTAAAGTAAAGTGATGTATATCTTCCTCAAAAGGAATCATTTATTTCAGTCATACTTGCCATCAACAGAACATTAATATCCTAATTGCCTTCGTGAATTTACTCTCCCTATTATTAAGGAGATATCATTTTGATGACCTAGCACATGTGGACTGGTGTCTTCAAACTAAACTCTTAACTGAATATCTTCACTTGAAAAATCATTGATCTGATACTCTTTGTCAATTCCCTGATACTCTTTGTCATTCTGATGGGGAACATATTTAAGTATTCATTACCTTTCTCCTTCTTCCCAACATTAACCATCAAAACTAACCTTGCTGTCAAAACTTTGTTTTGAGCTATTTTCGTAGCACAAACAAAAAAGGCCATCTTGTGATAATGCTCTGTTATTCTTGACCATTGGAGGGTGCTAAGTGATCAAAAACATTTAAACACAACCCTTAAATCTCTTTAACCATGTCATTTTAAGTGATTTAAAACCAAAATAATTCTTCTGAAATTCTGTAGCAAAAACTACGCTTCAAGCCTCGCACACACTGCGGAATTGCCTAATTGCCCACAAACGTCACAAAATTTGGATTTTAGGCCCAGAAAAGGTCCATTGTTGTGGGAGATGATAATATGAAGTATGATAAGGAAAATCTGGTTAAAAATACCTCTTACCCTCCTCAAGAAACAACCTTTTCATCTTCAGCCGCTTCATCAATCAATAAAAATAACTCTGTTTTTCCTGAAACATCAGGCTGCACTCCTGAGATCATATCTCTTGATACCTGATAGCTATTACAAAAATGGAGGAGGTTTTTGTAGATAAGAATTTGTTTAAGAAAAACCTCTCTCGGGTTTTTGGAAACCAGTTTCAGTGGTCCGTAATCTGCATTATAAAATCATGTCTAAAATAGGAAAAAATCAGAATGCTGAAAATAGGTCCCAAAGGAAACTTCTAATCTCCAAATTGGTAGCACTTGGGAGAGAATTGAAAGCATTTTTTGTTCCTTGTTATGTGCTCAAACAAAACCTCCTTCATATTTTTGAAACACATCTTTATTTTCCTGAAAATTCCTTTTGAAACCAACAGTTCAAACAGTCCAAAAAACACAAAAATTCCCTTGTAGCTCCTGGTAGAAATACAAGTAAATTGTCTGGATGAAAGCTTGTGTGAAGATGAGGCCATCCATAATTATTTAAAACTCCATAGGCTCCTATCCAAACACATAGCCTCCTTTTTATGCTTTCCACTTCATGGAAATTTTCTTTTATAACCCAAACTACCCTCTTAAAAATGTGACAGCTGTAAAAAACAATTTTGATAGCAAGCTGTTTGTCACAAAGCTAAATTTTCAAAGGTGAAAACTGACTGATACATGAAAAGGTTGAAAATTAAGTGGAAGAGAGGAGCTTCGGTAACTTGTTTAAGGAATTAAATTCGAATCTGGAGAGAAAGGTGAAAAAATGAGGGAGTGGAAATTTCAAATGGTGACCTTACTTATGACAGCATGACCTTGAAACTCTCAAAGTTTAACCATTCATCATTATGGAGAAAACTGTTGTAGACTGACACAACTTTCGTAGCACATTTAGTTTGAAAAGCGTCAGTTTTTCTACAGAATTACTAGGTGTTTTTGCAATAGATTATGTTAAATTTGTACTAAGATTGCTGCGGACTCAGAAAAATTTTGACAGATGGATGGATTTAGAATTTAAGGTCACTTCAACGTATCTACTCAAAACCTATTCTTTTGATGTGGCTTGGGCTTATTTCTAACATCCTAAGACAAAACTTAAAACCTAATTTCATCATAAAATTTATCATTTCATGATGTTATGCAACCTAACCAATCTAAAAACAAACTTGACACATTCCAAGTTAAAATTTTGAAAATTTTTGGGTGATAATAGGTAGATCAATGAAAAATATCGCTAAGCATAGCGCGTTGATAAAACTTCTCTCTGATGCCATTTCATTTGGTATTAACCGTATCATCATAAGGTTAGACCCGCAACTCTTGGTATTACAACTTACTAGTGTTTATACTGTTAGAAATCCAACATTGCATAGATTGTTCCTTAGAGTTAGACTTTTGGAAAGACACTTTTATTTTATTCAATATCAACACATTTCCAAAAATTTGAAAACCTTGATGGATTCATTAGCTAATCAAGTTTTAGACATACATTTGCAACATATGTAAAGAAAACATTAACATCATTGAATAGGATTGCACAATAAACATAGGAAAACACTGAAATCATATAGATAGATAGTTATAGGTTTTTACAAAAATTTGTGCCTAAGAAACATTGGTCATCTGACCTCAAAATGTATGTAAAATGTCACAAGTAAACTAGTGGTGCTCGTGGTAACATGCTATACATATAGCTATCCTACGAAGTAACCGCATCCAGCTGTTAGGAACCCCAATAGTGTGTGGATGTAGTCGCATAGGAAGCGCTTCGATCCATAAATATGGAATTCCGAAGGTCAAACCCTCAATGTGCTACTGAGACTCAGTCAGAGTCTCAGCCATATCAAGATCTTGAAGGACTACTCTCCTGAAAACCCTCTTTGTTGGCACATTTGCTTCGCACTCCGGTTCCACTACTGGTTGAACACAACCAACATCTGAATTACATCAAAAATTCAGTTTAGTCTTGCGAAAAAATCAAAATAAAAAAACATTGTATAAACCTTAAGAAAATCAAAAACATGGTCAAAACATTCTTACCTATTGCAGCCCACTGAGTGCCTTCTGGTAATGCTAAATCTGGATCTCCTCGAAAATCAACGGCTGCATATGCATACTCATCGATGGCGACAATCTATCGCCGAAACTAGGTGAAGAACATAGTCAAGAACACAATGGTAGATTGGCCTACATGCCTACCCATGAGTTCCACCCATCTCTGCACCCGTGGATCCCTAGGATTAGACACATCTAGTGTCACATGTTGTGGCTGCATCAATGGAATCCATTCCAAGGCGAAGGATATAAGGATAGAACCATAACTGAAATTCTTCTTCCTTCCTCCCTTAGCTTTATTCATTTGTTCCTTTTTCTGAGATAGAAAAACTTCAGACCAATTGAATATTGTTGGCTCCATACATTCTAGCGCATACTGCATATATGATCTATTCGCTACATATAGTGTAACAGTACAAGAAATTTTTGTGATCGTGAAAAGGATAGTTCTCAAGGGAAAATCTCTAACATCTTGGATTTTTATCTTTCCATCTTTGCTTGGCTCTTCCCCTAGATAAAAATGTTGCAAAACATAATCTCTCACTATCTCTCCTCCAACAATAGACTGTGAGAGTGAAATGGGCAAACCTCTCCTCGAAAAACCTATAAGAAAGTACACATCCTCGACTGTTATAGGAACCACTTGGTTTTTAATATGAAATGCCTCGATAGTTGGATCTCATGCTCGAAGTAAGAACTCTAATAGTTCTATTTGTTGCCTCATCCCAGAAAATTTGAAGTACTTAAGCAGTCCACAATCTCTTAAGGCTCTTACTATACCCGAATCATTTAATGCAATCATATTCTGTTCTTCATGTTATCTTTCCCTCCATGTAATCTTCATTGTAATCGGATGGAAACCTGTAATACAACCATAAGATCCATTAGATGCCATTCATTGCAAAAAACTACGCAAATTTTGGGCATAATGTGAGAAACAAAAATCTAGATTGCGCCCAACGCACTCCCTAACAAGAGACAGTGCATTGTGTATGCAAGTAACCTTCCCTCTACTTGCTATGCAATGGAGTTTTTGACATTTAGGGGTGCATTTCCCTCTTTTTGGGCAGAATTTACCTTAGGGGCCTTAAAACCTTAAAAATTTGCAGAAATTGGGAATGAAATGAATACTAAGGGAAAGAGGAGGTTTATATCACTAACCTGGATCAAACGGTAATGAAAACCGTCCACATAAAGGATCATAATCAGCAGCTAAAGTTCGGGGGAAAAATCAGGTTCAGAGCTCCAAAATTCAAATGGTAACTATGGAATGGTAAAAATGAATAGTGAAACTATTTTTAATAGTAATTTAATTATTTGCAAATTGAATTTATTGCTATGAATATAGTTTTATTATGTTTTTTTATCATGAAACAGGTACTTTTAATCCATTTGATGTTGTTCTGAATAGGTCTTACAACTGATGAACATATTAGTCATGCAGATTTATTTCAAGAATTATTTGACCACAAAGCATACTTTTTCTCCTTATTTTTTGAGCTTTGTTAAAAAAGAAAAATGATTTGAAGCGCACTTTTATTTCTTTTTTGAGCTTCAATAAAAGTGAAAAAGAAACCCCTGGAGTCTTATTTCAACTCTTTTCAGACTCTGATAATGTGAAAAGATTCCCGAGCACTTGTCTTTTTGAGCTTGTAAAAGTAAATGAATTTATATCTACTCAGTATAATTTTAACCCTTTTCTGGATTGAGATAGATTATTTACGAAAAAGGAATACCTTTGTTAAACATGACCAAAGTGGTTCTCTCAGATATTATTTTACACTTTTTTGGATCTGAGTGACAAATTTATGAAAAAGTACTTATGGAGTTTTCTTTCGTCCTCTTTTTCAAACTCTCTAAATATGAAAAAGGATCGGGCTATCACTATTGTTAAGCTTGTTAAAACATAAAATAGCGACGAGCTTGTCGATCATAGAAAGAATCGAGTTTCATTCATTGCTAGACTCGTTAAATTATTAAATAGTGATACTTTATTCTCCCGAAGGGTTGAATTATAGATCAAGAAAATGTTATCCTCCTCAAGCTTGTTAAAAAATAAAGAGGTACTGGTCGACAAATGACTGGCAAAAATTTGGGAAAAGTGAGAAAATTTCTTTATGGTAGCAAGTCGCTCTTGAACATGAAACTTCCTTCACTCCATGTCCTTGACTGTTTGGGTTGGGTAATCATCTTGAAAGTTCATTCATACTTATGGTTCATCATACCTTCACTTAGGTTTTGGGTCAATGCTGCCAACTCATCACAGTGTCACCGATATGTTCAAAAGAAGTCATCCAGTGAATAACTCATGCTTCTGCAATACTCATAAACCTTTATTCTCATGACCATCATCCCTGAAAATTGCTATATCAAGTCGTACCCTTGTCTCCAAAATCAGTAACTCTCCTTTCACAATAAGGTGACTTCCTGTCGATGAAAAATCATTATCCTGTTGGAAATATTGTCATTGATGGCAAATGAGAAGACAGGAGCATCATTAGACAAGAAAAAAAGACAAGAAAGAAGCAGCAGAGGAATTAGAGGCAGAGTAGTGAGGTAGAAGGGCCATCCGATTTGAAGATCTGGCCAAGACAAGAAGAAGTTGTGTAAGTGGATTCATTTGCATCTATGGAAGGAATTGTTTAGCATTACATTAGTATTGTTTAGTTTAAATGCTATGTGATGAGACTCTGTAATTGGGGGTTTGAATATACTCTGTATATCATTGAATAAATCTACATTCATTGGAGAAATATGACCTTCAATCTAATAGAATCGATGCAAGGAATATAGTTCTATTGTAATGTATGCCTACAGGATATTTTATGAGTGATGGTGCATATCTAGAGGCCATCTGAAGACCGTGAACATATACACAGAAAGGAACACATAAAAATGAGTTGAGAAACTATGTTACATTTGAAGAATCGAGTGAAGACACAGTAATGACGATGGACAGAAGTTAGTGTAGCAAGTTGAAAGGGTTAACGAGAATCGAAGTGGTGAGCCAGCTGTTAAATGGAACCATGAATGCGTGGAGGCCTCAACTTGCTTGAGATGTTGAAGTGTTAACAGAACAAAGGGTTAATACCTGAATAGGCGTAGCAAAGCAATTTTGGAAGCGGAACTGTGTATCACAGAAATTGAACCGAATAATGGAACGTGAAGGCGGAATATAGCTAAAATAGAGTGGTGAAGTTGGGCAGAACCCTGATTCAAGGAGCAAAGTGGAACCTCGAAGGAACAGTAAAGGCGGGTTTAGAGATAAAAAACGGTGGTATTCGCACTTTTAAAAACTGGTAAGCGGATTCCCTGGAAAAAATGCGATAGTACCCATTGACCAACACGTGGCCTAGGTGGTATTCCAAATCCACCCATTTCGCAAAATATTTTGGTATTAAAACTCAGGGTGAATAAAAATGCGATATGCATCTGATTTCCAGCCATCGGAGATCGACGGCGTTCGCATCATGAAGATGCGGGTTCGTTAACTCCATGTAAGTTGCCGTGGGACCTACATTATTTTCTGCTGAGTAATAGTGGGACCAAATATTAAAGGTACAATGGTTTATAATTTAAACCAAGGTCGGGTTCGATATATGGTAACAACTGTTGTGACCGGACATTTATATTTGTTGGCGTTACATGTTAATATCAAAGGTAAACTGTGCATATTGTGGGCCCAATAAATTTCATTCTAATATATGTATTTTGGCATTCAAAGGTGAATGCGGTGGTAAAAGGTCCATTATAAGGTTCCACAAAATTGAATGGAGGACGCAATATATGGTTGATGTGAAAGCCATGAACACATTTTATAGTTGATTGTTGTAGACCATTATGTAATGGGTCCAAAATAAAGCTCATATGGTGTTATATTATGAATGTGAGATATGGAAGCCGTGGCAATTATTATGTTGGGTTTTTGTTTTAAATCAAAGTCGAAGTGCTGTGGGGCCCAATTTTTATATATATTGAAGTCTGGGTTTCAACCAAGGTCGGGTTTAATGTATGTTTATAACCTTTGCCAAAGGCAAAACATATAAAGGTATTCCATCGAT
The DNA here is from genome assembly GCA_034641835.2 of Pinus albicaulis. NCBI lineage: Eukaryota > Viridiplantae > Streptophyta > Pinopsida > Pinales > Pinaceae > Pinus > Pinus albicaulis. Next base: position 533,810 of record JAXQQM020084618.1, on the reverse strand, counting down.
GGATTAATAAAGTTGTGGAGAACATAAATGAAAGTATGTGACCGAAGTATGATTATTGGATTTTATTCCAAAGACAGGGTTTCTGTGTTGGCCGAAGATTTACATTGATGATTAAGCCAAAGCAAATAGTGATTGGGTGCTTCCATAAAATGAACTATTGATACAGGATTTTACCATAGTGATGGAAAAATAAAGCTTTAGCATTGATACAGCTGCCAGACTTAAAACATAAATTAGAAATGCATTTTTATATACACAGTGAACTTGGAGAATGTGGGTCTGACAGGGGTACATACACAGAAAGCAGGGGAGTAAGCAGAAACTGAAAAAGCTAGTGACAGCAGCAGAAAAGACAAAATCACAGTGAGCCAAAAATTGAATGGGCTAAATATAAATTCTTATTGTAACTGAAAATGTAAAGTTTTAATTATTTATATTGTTTGTGATGCAAAGGCAAGTCTCCGGAGGAAAATAAATATCCCACTGTAATGTTGAAATGTATATCTATTGTTATATGTTTTTCTGAATAATCTAGGAAAGAAATGAGAAGGCAGAAGTCAAAGAGTCATGGCTATTCACTTCAAATTCTCTGTAGAATACAAGCATTCAAGAGGTGAAATCTATAAATGATATCTCATGGATATGCATAGAGAGGTCAGAGAATGGAGAATTGAGGCAGAGAGGGTAAGAAGAAGGAGGAGAAGATAGAGATGCTGTGAAGATTCAGAGATGATTTATGGTAGATATGAATGCTAGTGGACAGTAGTGAAGAAGGAATAGAACAAAGCTGATATCCAAGGTGAATCAACATATGATTTTTCTGAAAGAGTGAGGAAGTTCGTGCTTCCATATCAAGTTTTAGCTTGATAGATGTCAGTTGTAGCTGACTGAGGTAGGAGCCTCCTGTAGGTTGTAGCTTGCAGAAAATAGATGGGAGTTGGAGCTTCCTTGCAAGTTGTAGCTTGCATAATTGAGGTAGGAGCCTCCTATAGGTTGGTGCCTACAGAAAATCAGTGGTGAGAGGGAGTTGGAGCTTGCCTTTGCATCACAACAATAATAAGATGTGGTTTTCTCCCTTATGGGTTTCCACTTATATCTGTTGTCTATATGAATGATGACTATGTGTTGATACTCTGTATTTATTTTGCTTAATACCTGCTGCTCATTTATTAAGATTGTTGTTCCATTGTATATAAATAAGAAAGGTTCAATTTACAATAAAAGAAAGTATAATAAGAACATGAATGCATTAAACTGATTCACCCCACCCCCCCCCTCTCAATTTAACCAAGGGTCCAACAATTGGTATCAGAGCCAGTTCCTTCTATATCAGTTTAACAACTGGAAGGAGATCCTAGGTCCCCAGGATGGCTAGTCTAGAAGTTTGCTCAACAAATAAAGCCCCTTTTTTCACCGGTACAAATTATGCCTTTTGGAAAATAAGAATTAAGACGTACATAATGTCTCTAGGAATAGAGTTTTGGGCTACTGTGGAATTGGGATATGCCCCAAAGGAGACTGACTCAGAGAAATATGCCAAACAAGACTTTGTAGCTAATGCAAAATCCATGAATTCACTCTTAAGTGGACTGTGTGAGGCAGAATTTATCAAAGTAATGCACAACAATACTACCAAAGAAATATGGGATACACTAGAAAACATCCATGAGGGAGACAAAAAGGTGAAGATAGCCAAACTTCAAGTCTATAGAGCTCAGTTTGAAAATATAAAAATGAATGATGATGAAGACATTGCCAGCTTCTTTTTAAGGGTTGCAAAAATTGTGAATAACATGAAAGCTCTAGGAGAAACCATAAAAGAATGTGTAATTGTTCAAAAGATTCTAAGATCTTTACCATCCAGCTTTAACCCCAAGGTTTCTGCCATAGAAGAAACAACTGATTGGGAAACTTTGACCATGAACCAATTACTTGGAAACTTAATAGCCTTTGAGATGAGACTGCCACAGAGGAAGTCAAATGTGAGGGAAGCAGCCTTTAAGACAGAGAAGAACAAAGAAGAAAAATCAGATACATACTCCTGCTCTGATGAAGAAGAAGCCAAATTTGTCAGAAGATTGGATAAAGGCTCAGGCAAATATAAAGGTAAACTTCCATTTAAATGCTTTAACTATGGAAGAGTTGGGCACTATGCTTCTAAGTGTCCTCATAAGAAGACAAAGAATCAGACTCAAGAGATAGAGAAAACCATATCAAAGAACTGACAGAAAGGGAATAGATACAGGAGAAAATCATTTTATGCTCAGCAAAATAGCAGTGCATCTGAAAACTCAGATGAAACCTCAAATGAAGAAGGAACCTCTGAATTTGTATTGATGGCCAAGGAAGAGCTTGAAGGATTCCTTCTAGAAGATGAGGAAGAAGGTGAAGTTGATCTTGAGGGGGAGCTAAGAAGTGCCCTGGAGGAAATAGACAGACTTAAACTACAATGCAAAAAATAGAAAGACATTCTCCTCAAATATGTAAGAGAAGAAAAAAATTCAAAAGACCTCATTCAGTTGAAAGTAGAGCTTGAGGAAGCCAAGAAGGTAGAAGACACTCTACTTAAGCAAATTGAGGATAAAATTGAGAAGCAAGAGAAATTGGAAGAAGAAGTAGTATGCTTGAGGAAGAAATTAGAAAATACCCAAAGGAAATTGTCAATAAACACTCCTCAAATGACAAGCTCTAATAATTTGAACAAAACACTAGATGCTCAAAGATCTCCTCTGATAAAAACTACGATAGGCTATGAAGGAGAAACAAGTAAATTCAAAGAAACAGATAACAGGAATATCATTTTTGTAAAAGTTGTTAAGGATAATGAAGCAACTTAGAAGGTTCCTACAGAAGTAGAAGCCTGCAATGAAGTAAACAGAAACATGAAGGAACCTCAAATGACAAAGAAAGAAATAAATAAACAGTCAACTGAAAAAGGCTCATATACTCCTGAATATATAAAATTTGGAAGCTATCAAAGGAGATTCTTTCCCCCTATGAAAAATGTCACCTGTCATGCCTGTCACAAACTGGGACATATTGCTGCATACTTTCATAAGAGGAGAATCGATTCCAACCTGCAAAGGATGCAAAAAGTGAAAAGACTACCTCAAGCAAAAAAATGGAGAAGACAACCCTTCATCAGGTATGCTGATTGTTTTTATGGGTATTGTTTCTACTGTAAGGAATTCGGCCATAAAGCCAAGGAGTGTAGAAAATATGGACAAAGACTGATGTTCAAAACCTAAAGGAGATTTATGAATTATGGAGAGTTTACTCATACTCATAATTCTGCTAAAAATATGATCAAATGTTGTGTATGCCATAAAATCGGACATATGTCTTCCCAATGTCCTCTCAAAGAATGTGGTCCATCTCCTCAGAAAAGGTGCCAAACAAATAGCTACCTGCAGTGGAAAAAGAAGTTGAATAAGTGTGACCTGGCTTTAATAGCCCAAGATCAGAAAAGCCAATGGTATTTGGACAGTGGATACTCAAAGCATATGACTGGAGATAGAAGCAAGTTTATAACCTTTGATGAAAAGAAATCTAGAAATGTAACTTTCGGCAATGATAAAGTAGGGAAAGTCAAAGGAAAAGGCTCAGTCAGTCTGGATAATGGAAGAGGAAAGGCCCAAGATGTACTATTTGTGGATGGGCTGAAAGCAAATCTGCTTAGTGTCAGTCAAATGTGTGATAAAGGCTGTGAAGTTCTCTTTAGAGCACAAGACTATGAAGTAAGATCAAGCACCACAGGAAAGACCTTGATCAAAAGTATTCGAACAGAAAGTAATGTCTATATAGTGAAAGAAGAGAAGGAAGCATGCCACCTAAACAAACTTGATGAGTGATGGTTATGGCATAGAATATTGGGACACCTTAACTTCGACCATATCATCAGTCTGAGCAAGAAGAAAACAGTCAGAGATATGCTAGCAATAAAGAAGCCTTCAAATACCATATGTAAATCTTGCCAATTGGGCAAACAGACCTGCACATATTTTAAGACCAAAGATGAACTATCAACAAGTAGGCCACTTCAGCTTGTACACATGGACCTATGTGGACCTTCAAGAACTAAAGCACCAAGTGGAGAGTCTTATTTCATGCTGATAATTGATGATTTTTCCAGAATGACATGGGTAGCATTTCTCAAATATAAATCTGAAGCACTTGAGAAATTCAAGATATTCAAGGCATTGGCAGAAAATCAAAGAGGATGCAAGCTAAAGTGCATCAGATCAGATAGAGGAGGTGAATTCATAGACTATGATTTTGCAGACCTATGCAATGAGCATGGAATAAAACAACAGTTTACAATTGTAGGTACACCTCAAAAGAATGGAGTGGTAGAGAGACAAAACAGGTCAGTATAATAGATTTCCAGAGCCATGATGCAAGAAAGTAACATTCCCCAAACCTTTTGGGCAGAAGTAGTACACATAATTATGCGCATTCTTAACAAAGCTCATTTAAGACCAAATAGTGACAAGACTCCTTACGAATTATGGCATGGTAAACCAACATCAATCAAGCACTTTAGAGTCTTTGGAAGCAGGTGTTTCATAAAAAATAATGATGAAGAACTGGGGAAGTTTGATGCAAGAGCTGATGAAGGAATATTTTTAGGATATGAATCCAAGAGTAAGGGTTACAGGTGCTACAACAAAACACTGCACAAAATTGTGGAAAGCATTGATGTAAGATTTGATGAAGATCTACCAAACAGAATAAGAAGTAAAAGATGCAGCAATCCTCTAGAAGATAATGAAGAAGAAAACCAAGATAATGATGAACTGAGCCAGACAACAGAAGATACTAAATTAAACTCAAAAGGTCCCTCAAGACACACTCAAAAGAATCATCCAGAAGACCAAATCATTGGGGACAAGAGTGTGGGAGTCTAGACAAGAAGACAACTTGCTGAAGAGACAGAAGAAGTACACCTAGACATGCTATCTCAAATAGAGCCAAAGAAGTTCGAAGAAGCCAACAAAGACAAAGACTGGGTAAACTCTATGAATGAAGAGCTGGACCAAATTGAGAAGAAAAATACCTGGGAATTAATTCCAAGACCCACTGGGAAAAATGGCATTGGCTAAAAATGGATATTCAAGAATAAGATGAATGAACAAGGACAGGTAATCATAAATAAAGCCAGACGGGTATGCAAGGGATATTCACAAATTGAAGGTCTTGATTATGATGAAACATTTTCCCTTGTAGCCAAAATGGAAGCTATCAGAATGTTTTTGGCCTTTTCATGCTACCATGACTTCAAGGTGTATCAAATGGATGTGAAGTCTTCCTTCTTGAATGGATATCTATAAGAAGAAGTATACATGGAACAACCTGAAGGATTCTCATTAACAGATAAACAAGACTATGTGTGCAGATTAAAGAAAGACTTATATGGGCTGAAACAAGCTCCTTGAGCATGGTATTCAAGGCCGGAAAAATACTTGCAAAAACAAGAGTTCAAGAAAGGAGGAGTAGACAGAAATTTGTACATAAAGGCTAATGAAAATGAACTCTTAATTGTAGTAGTGTATGTAGATGACATCATGTTTGGAAACAACAAAGATTAGTTAACAAAAGAATTTGCTGAAGAAATGAAATCAGAATTTGAGATGTCTATGATTGGAGAGCTCACCTTCTATTTAGGACTTCAAATTCAACAAAAGAACACAGGAATATTCATCTCACAAGAAAAATACTTAAGAGAGATGTTGAAAAGGTGCCAAATGGAAGACTGCAAACCTGTGCCAACTCCCATGATCACTGGATGCAAGCTATGTGCTAATGATGAATCTGCAGATATAGATCAAAGACTTTACAGATCCATAGTAGGAAGTCTGTTGTACCTAAATGCCTCTAGACCTGACATTATGTTGGCAGTAGGACTTGTGGCAAGATATCAAACAGCACCAAAACAAAATCACTTACTAGCAATCAAGAGAATATTTAGATATCTACAGGGAACTGCACATTATGGGCTATGGTATCCAAAATAAAAAGCTTCACTTTGATAGCATATATAGATGCATATTGGGCTAGCTATGTAGATGACAAGAAAAGCACAAGTGGAGGTGCATTCTATTTGGGAAAAATTCTGGTGGCATGGCTAAGCAAGAAGAAAACTTATATCTCTCTATCTACAGCAGAAGCAGAATACATAGCAATAGCAGCATGTTGCACACAAGTAATTTGGATCAAAGAAACTCTCCAAGACATGAAGGTAAGAATTGATGAACCTATTTCTATCAAATTTGACAATATAAGTGCAATAAGTATATTGAAAAATCCTGTACTTCACTAAAAAAAAAGCACATCCCAATAAAGTACCACTTCCTCAGAGAAAAAGTAGCACAGAAAGTAGTGAAGTTGGAATTTGTACCAACAAAGGAAAAAACAACAGACATATTCAAAAAACCTCTTGCTAAAGAGCCATTCGAATATCTAAGAGACAAACTAGGGGTAGTATCTGCAGAAGTTACTCTCTGACATGAAAATAAAGCATCATTTTAGGGGGAGATCAGAAAAGAAAGCATCATTCCAGGGGGAGATCAGTCAACAAATATTGTCACAAAAGAGAAAGTGAGCAGTGCATGGAACAGGTCCTCAAGATCAAAGTACTATGGAAAAGAATTGGAAACCACACTAGGAAATGTGCAACCCTTTGACATTGATGTCAAAGGGGGAGGAAAAGTAAGAAATAGAAAAAAGGGTCTTCTAAAAGGAAAGCAGAGGAAGTGTATTGCCATCAATGTGAAAGGGGGAGACTGTTGGAAATATTGTCATTGATGGCAAAGGAGAAGACAGGAGCAACATTAGACAAGAAACAAATACAAGAAAGAAGCAATAGAGGAATTAGAGGCAGAGTAGTGAGGTAGAAGGGCCATCCGATTTGAAGATCTGTCCAAGACAAGAAGAAGTTGTGTAAGTGGATTCATTTGCATCTATGGAAGGAATTGTTCAGCATTACATTAGTATTGTTTATTTTAAATTTTGTGTGATGAGACTATGTAATTTTGGGTTTGAATATACTCTGTATATCAGTGAAGAAATAGACATTCATTGGACAAATATGACCTTCAATCTAATAGAGTCGATGCAAGGAATATATTTCTGTTGTAATGTATGCCTACAGGATATTTTATGAGTGATGGTGCATATCCAAAGTCCATCTGAAGATCGTGAACATATACACAGCGAGGAACGCATAAAAATGAGTTGAGAAACTATGTTACATTTTAAGAATCAAGGGAAGACACAGTAATGACGATGGACAGAAGTTAGTGCAACAAGTTGAAAGGGTCAACCAAAATCGAAGTGGTGAGCCAGCTGTTAAATAAAACCATGAATGCGTGGAGGCCTCAGCTTGCTTGAGATGTTGAAGTGTTAACAAAACAAAGGGTTAATACCTGAAGAGGCGTAGCAAAGAAATTTTGGAAGCGGAACTGTGTATCACAGAAATTGAACCAAATAACGGAATGTGAAGGTGGAATACAGCTAAAATAGAGTTGTAAATTTGGGCAGAACCCTGAGTCAAGGAGCAAAGCGGAACCTTGAAGGAACAGTAAAGGCGAGTTCAGAGATAAAAACCGGTGGTATTCGCACTTTTAAAAATTGGTAAGCGGATTCCTTGGAAAAAATGCGATAGTACCCATTGACCGACACGTGGCCTAGGTGGTATTCCAAATCCACCCATTTCGCAAAATATTTTGGTATTAAAACTTAGGGTGAATAAAAATGCAATATGCGTCCGATTGCCATCCATCGAAGATCGACGGTGTTCGCATCATGAAGGTGCGGGTTCATTAACTCCATGTAAGTTGCTGTGGGACCTACATTATTTGCCACTGAGTAATAGTGGGACCAAATATTAAAGGTATGATGGTTTATGATTTAAACCAAGGTCGTGTTCGATATATGGTAACAACTGTTGTGGCCAGACATTTATATTTGTTGCCGTTACATGTTAGTATCAAAGGTAAACTGTGCATATTGTGGGCCCGAGACATTTCATTCTAATATATGTATTTTGGCATTCAAAGGTGAATGCGGTGGTAAAAGGTCCATTATAAGGTTCCACAACATTGAATGGAGGATGCAATATATGGTTGATGTGAAAGCCGTGAACACATATTTGATAGTTGATTGATGTAGACCATTATGTAATGGGTCCAATAATAAAGCTCATATGGTGTTATATTATGTGTTGATCATGTTAGCCCCCTATTAATTTTTGACAAGCAAACAGGGGGTCAAACTGTCTCTAAGCTTTCAAGGAACGCATTCTTTCTAAAAACACATCATCCTTGAAGTCCCTTTATGCCCTTTGTCCTTTGATGAATCCCCACTGTTATTTCCAGTTAAAAAGCCTCTCTGTTGTAAATAAGAATGCCCCAAAAGGCCTTTTCCCTCTTATTTTATTCCCACTAATCCTCTGTTTCTTCACCTTTTTCCCCTCTCCTAATTTCTCATTAATCCCTCATTACTCATCCAATTCCCCTTTAAACCTCACAAATACCTTTTTTTTGGCTGAAAATCCCTTCATCCCCCTTACCATTACCCCTTGTTGGCCTTTGAATGCATTAAAAACGGGCCAAAAACCCACTTTCCACCTTATGACAGGCCAAGCCCCTTTAAGGCCAGCCCCTTAACCACTTCCCCATATGCCCCGAGTGCTAAGACCAAGCACGAAGGCCTGGGTGCTAATCGCAATCGCAACTTTCGGAAGGCGCGTTTTTGTGTTATACGAAAAAATCCCGATGCGATTGGGGTTGGTCGTTTGGCCTCCACTAAGATCTGAGCCGTCACTTTTTGTAAGATCCGATGGTCAACGCTAGTTCCGTTGTGCGCCTGTCGCCCCGGTCCATCCAATCTTCTGTTTTCATCAGAGCCGTCGATCTATCTCCATATCGAAAGGCGGTCGCATAATCTCATCACCGCTCTAATCGCAATCAGAACTTTTGTTGTTCCACCCTTCCATCATCCCCGATTGAAATCCCCTGATTGAATCCGAGTCATTCGTCCTGTATGATCCAATGGCTCAGATCTCATCGCTCCTTGCTCGTTACCCCGTCTGTCTTCCCTTTCGATTGAATCCCCACCGTTGATCCCCTTTCGTGATCCAACGGTTGGCGCTTGATCGCACCATCGCTCCAATCGCAATCGCAAGTTCTAAAATTAGCAGCCTCCGCCCCTGACCCCCGATTACGATTCTCCGATCCAATCATGACCATCCGTTCAAAGGAGATCAAAGGCCCATATTGCATTGCACTTTTCACTCACCTTTCTTCATCGGAGCCTCTGTTAACCTCACCATTCATCCTCTACCGTTGATCTCCTCCTGAGATCAACAGTCCAAAGTTAATCGCCCTCCACCCGCCAGGTCCCACCATAAAACGGCCCGCATTCATTCATTTCTATCATTTTTCTTCATAAATCTACCCAAATGATAAAATTTGGGTTTTAGCATTAATTCTTGTTTCTTCCCCCCACCCCCCCCATTTTCTCTTGCATTCACCATTTCCACTGTTTTCCACTGCTGTGCCACCATCCATAGGCCTCCACAGCAATTCTTCCACCACCACCCTGGATTTTTTGACAAGTTTATTTCATTTTGTAGGGTTTACAGAGTGAGATTTCACTCTGCCTCTACAGTCACGGCCACTATGGCTGAAAGTGCAGAGAGGCCATTACAGCAGTGGCCAAGTGAAGTAGAAGAAACAGATTCAAGGGATTTGGACTTGTTAATTGAATATTTAGAGCCTAATCCCGTATTCAAAGGATAAAGACGCATTTTGAAGACCCAAAGATCACACGCAACATCCATATATGTGTTTGAATATCTGTGGGACGTTTTTCTCCAGGCAGTACATCTTCCCATTAAAGCCTCCATGCCTCCTCGAGCCCAGAAATAGTCGATTACACTGACAGAAGCCTCTTAAAAAATGTCAGGATCATCAGCTATGGATTATGGAGGCCCGCGGATTTTCTACTCAGTTCAGCAATTGCCAAAGGTAGAACAGAGAGCTTTACAATCAGAAGGACTTCAAGAAGACATCTGAGGTCAATCCCGACCTAACAGAAATCTCTGGACTAGACTAGAGAGTACAATGTAAGGTTATTGATCAGTGTGGGCGTGAACGCTTCCGCCATGCTGTCTTAATGAATCAAATTAAATGAAATATCTACTCCTGCTATCACTCATTCTCCTATAAGAACCCCAAAGCATAGACTGTAAAAGGTTCCAGATTTTCAGAAAATTAGGCAGTAAGAGAATTTTGTACGCATTATTGTCAAACTTTTATATGAATGCACAGATCCCGTTGGGTTTCAGTGAGGAGGAGTTCCATATTTAATGAGGATTGTGGTCTTTCACAACTCAAGGCTGTCTCTAGGGTCGACAACATCTTTTTGGCATCGTTTTCGGGGAACAAAATTAAGAAAATTTGAATCCCTGGGCCTCGACAAAATCTTTATTCACTCTTCATAAAGGTGAGCATGAAGAGTTGAGAGTTGTAGATCCCTCACCTTGGAGACTCCACAGTTCCTAAATGATTAAAAGACTCCATTGGTGATCAGTAGGCCACTGATTATCTCGGTTTAACGAGACTCCACTGGGAGACCATGTCGTAGTACAACATCAGCCATGCTGAAGATCAAGCCACTTCACCAATGGAAGACTATGAACAGTTTGCAAAAATGCATCCAAGTTTCATAGCAGAGTGTCGAGATGAAATTTCACGTGGCTTGGAAAAATTGGAAGTGGAGGACCTTCTAGAGGCTATTCTTCTTAGCTCAAGTTTCAAACCCGTGCTTAAGAAATTTTTTCTAGAATTGGTGGTTGAAAGATATGAAGCTGAAATCGAACTCTTGAACTCACAAGAACAATCATATCTGTTCAGAGACCCCAGAGCCTTTTTGGAAAGTCTCCCTCCTCCTAAGAAAGAAGAGATTCCACTGCCTTTCGAAATACAAGAAGGTGATTGGGCTTTCAAGAGCCACATTGAAGATGCAGTGGAAGATGCAATAATCAAAGCTTCCCAGGACGCAGACAACTTACCAGTCATGGCAGGCCTAAAAGAAGAAAGCTTACATCATGTGTTCTTCGATCCTGTGGCAGAGTATGTGGAGGCCCTTATCAGTCCAAATGCTCCAGCATTGATCCTTCGCAAGGGACAGATTCATCAGGAGTGGTCACCACTGATGGTGACCTTAGTTTTGAAGGACCACCGGAAGAACACCCTGTGGTTATCTCTGACAGGCAGTCAGTGCTCCTATCCTTTTTTGCTACTGCTTGACTGGTTGCATTGGAATTATTGTATCACCTAGAGCATCAGAGATTTCCAGGTTAGAGTAGATTAGGTAGGAAGCCTGAAATAAAGCTCAGCCTCTGAGCATGTAGTTAGTTGTTTTAATTTCTGCAAAGTCCGGCAAGCTAGATAGTCTAATCTTGGCTTGCCTGTTTTTCAATTTATTTTTTAGAATGTAGAGAAGAAATCTGCTAGACAGTTTAATCCTAGCAGATGTAGTTTAGGTAGAGAAAATGGGAGAACAACAGTTTAATCTGGTCTCATGGAGTAATAAGGGTAGAAGTAGAATAGGTTTATTTTTCCTTTTTTTTTAAAAATTGATGATGTAGGTGGTCTGCGAAGTTCTCGACATGCACAAGGATGAACGTGTCGTCCCCAGGTGGAGCCAATGTTGATCATGTTAGCCCCCTATTAATTTTTGACAAGAAAACAGGGGGTCAAACTATCTCTGAGCTTTCAAGGAACACATTCCTACTGAAAACACATCATCCTTGAAGTCCCTTTATGCCCTTTGTCCTTTGATAAATCCCCACTACTGTTTCCAGTTAAAAATCCTCTTTGTTGTAAAGAAGAATGCCCCAAAAGGCCTTTTCCCTCTTGTTTTATTCCCACTGATCCTCTGTTTCTTCACCTTTTTACCCTCTCCTAATTTCTCATTAATCCCTCATTACTCATTCAATTCCCCTTTAAACCTCACAAATACCCTTTTTTTGGCTGAAAATCCCCTCATCCCCCTTACTGTTACCCCTTGTTGGCCTTTAAATGCATTAAAAACGGGCCAAAAACCCACTTTCCACCTTATGACAGGCCAAGCCCCTTTAAGGCTAGACCCTTAACCACTTCCCCATATGCCCAGAGTGCTAAAACCAAGCGCTAAGGCCTAGGCGCTAATCGCAATCGCAAATTTCGAGAGGCACGTTTCTGTGTTATACGAAAAAATCCCGATGCGATTGGGGTTGGTCGTTTGGCCTCCGCTAAGCTCTGAGCCGTCGCTTTTTGTAAGATCCAACGATCAACATTAGTTCCACTATGCGCCTGTCGCCCCAGTCCATCCACTCTTCCATTTTCATCAGAGTCGTCGATCTGTCTCCAGATCAGACGACGGTTGTATAGTTGCATCACCGCTCCAATCGCAATCAGAAATTTTTGTTGTCCCGCCCTTCCATCATCCCCGATTGCGATCCCCCTATTGAATCCGAGTCGTCCGTCCTGTATGATCGAACGACTCAGATATCATTGCTCCTTGCTCGTTACCCCGTCTGTCTTCCCTTTTGATTGAATCCCCACCGTTGATCCCATTTCGTGATCCAACAGTTGGTGCTTGATCGTACCGTCGCTCCAATCGCAATCGCAAGTTCTAAAATTAGCACCCTCCTCCTCCCCCGATTGCGATTCTCTAATCCAATCATGACCATCCGTTCAAACGAGATTGATGGCCCATATTGCATCACACTTTTCACTCACCTTTCTTCATCGGAGCCTCTGTTAACCTCACCATTCAACCTCCTCCGTTGATCTCCTCCTGAGATCAACGGTCCAAAGTTAATCGCCCTCTGCCCACCGGGTCCCACCATAAAATGGCCCGCATTCATTCATTTCTATAATTTTTCTTCGTAAATCTACCCAAACACTAAACTTTGGGTTTTAGAATTAATTCTTATTTCTTTCCCCCCCATTTTCATTTTCATTCACCATTTCCACTATTTTCCACTGCTGCGCCACCATCCATAGGCCTCCACAACAATTCTTTCGCCACTGCCCTGGATTGTTTGACAAGTTTATTTCATTGTGCAGGGTTTACAGAGTGAGATTGCACTCTAGCTCTATAGTCATGGCCAATGTGGCCGAAAGTGCAGAGAGGCCATTACAGCAGCGGCCAAGTGAAGTAGCAGAAACATATTTAAGGGATTTGGACTTGTTAATTAAATATTTAGAGCCTAATGCCATATTCAAAGGATAAAGACGCATTTTGAAGACCCAAAGAGCACACACAACAGCCATATCTGTGTTTGAATATCTGCGGGACATTTTTCTCCAGGCAGTACATCTTCCCATTAAAGCATCCATGCCTCCTTAAGCCCATAAATAATCGATTACGCTGACATAAGCCTCTTAAAAAATGTCAGGATTAGCAGTTATGGAGTATGGAGGCCCGCGGATTTTCTACTCAGTTCATCAATTCCCGAAGGCATAATAGAGAGCTTTACAATCAGAAGGACTTCAAGAAGACATCCGAGGTCAATCCCGACCTGACAGAAATCTCTAGACCAGACTACAGAGTACATCGTAAGGTTATTGATCAGTGTGGGCATGAACACTTCCGCCATGCTGTCTTAATGAATCAAATTAAATGAAATATCTACTCGCGCTATCACTCATTCTCCTATAAGAACCCCAAATAATAGACTGTAAAAGGTTCCATATTTTCATAAAATTAGGCAGTAAGATAATTTTGTACGCATTATTGTCGAACTTTTATATGAATGCACAGAGCCCGTTGGGTTTCAGTGAGGAGGAGTTCCATATTTAATGAGGATTCTGGTCTTTCACAACTCAAGGCTGTCTCTAGGGTCGAAAACATTATGAATGTGAGATATGGAAGCTATGGACATTATTACATTGGGTTTTTGTTTTAAATCAAAGTTGAAGTGCTGTAGGCCCCAATTTATATATATATTGAAGTCTGGGTTTTAACCAAGGTCGGGTTTAATGTATGTTTATAACCTTTGCCAAAGCCAAAACATATAAAGGTATTCCATCGATGGATTAATAAAGATGTGGATAACACAAATGAAAGTATTCGACCGAAGTATTATTATTGGATTTTATTCCAAAGATAGGGTTTCTGTGTTGGCCGAAGATTTACATTGATGATTAAGCCAAAGAAAATAATGATTGGGCACTTCCATAAAATGAACTATTGATACAAGATTTTACCATAGTGATGGAAAAGGAAAGATTCAACATTGATATGGCTTCTAGACTTAAAACATAAATTATAAATGAATTTTTATATACACAGTGAACTTGGAGAATGTGGGTCTGACACGGTTACATACACAGAAAGCAGGGGAGTAAGCAGAAACTAAAAAAGCTAGTGACAACAGCAGAAAAGTCAAACTCACAGTGAGCCAAAAACTGAATGGGCTGAATAGAAATTCTTATTGTAACTGAAAATGTAAATTTTTATTTATTTTATATTGTTTGTGATGCAAAGGCAAGTCTCCAGAGGAAAATAAATATCCCACTGTAATGTTGAAATGTATATTTATTGTTATATGTTTTTTTGAATAAGCTAGGAAATAAATGAGAAGGCAGAAGTCAAAGAGTCATGGTTGTTCACTTCAAATTCTTTGTAGAATACAAACAGTCAAGAGGTGAACTCTATAAATGATATCTCATAGATATGCATAGAGAGGTTAGAGAATGGATAATTGAGGCAGAGAGGGTAAGAAGAAGGAGGAGCAGATAGAGATGTTGTGAAGATTCAGAGATGATTTATGGCAGATATGAAGGCTAGTGGATAGCAGTGAAGAAGGAACAGAACAGAGCTTATATCCAAGGTAAATCAGCATATGATTTTTCTCAAAGAGTGAGGAAGTTGGTGCTTCCATATCAAGTTGTAGCTGACTGAGGTAGGAGCCTCCTGTAGGTTGTAGCCTGTAGAAAATAGATGGGAGTTGGAGCTTCCTTACAAGTTGTAGCTTGCAAAATTGAGGTAGGAGCCTCTTGTAGGTTGGTGCCTTCAGAAAATCATTGGTGAAAGGGAGTTGGAGCTTGCCTTTTCATCACAACAATAATAAGATGTGGTTTTATCCCTTATGGGTTTTCACTTATATCTATTTTCTATATGCATGATGACTATGTGTTGATACTCTGTATTTGTTCTACTTAATACCTGCTGCTCATTTATTAAGATTTTTGTTCCATTGTATATAAATAAGAAAGTTTCAATTTCCAATAAAAGAAAGTATAATAAGAACATGACTGCATTAAACTGATTCACCCCCCCCCTCTCAGTTTAACCAAGGGTCCAACATATCCAGGAAGTTCACTTAGAAACATCTAATTTCAGTACCATGAGGCTTGTTATAGCATCGACAAGATCCTCGCATCCAGACTTTTGACCAAAATATTTTTTTTGGCGTTCGACATCAAATCATATATTCACGCCTTACGAAATGTACTACAGTACCTTAAGGGCCATTGACACGAATGGTGGTTTTCTCGTGTTTGTTAACAACTCACATCATTGGCTAGTAATCAAACGATGTCTTTCCATGTTTGACGACAAATCAGATATTTGCATGACTAGACTCGTACTCGAATGATTGAGCGAATGAGATAAGAATACCTCAGATCTAGTTTCAGCCATCCAGGCTGCAATTTCAAGATTGTTGTACACATCATCTATACGCTGACCTTACATACAGATTGTCATCCGGACATGGACCTATATCTGTAGGCATGTCTGCTGTTATAGCATCATTTTTCACCCTCATGTGATTCATGATTGTCTCTTTGGCCTTGGGCACCTATTCCCACAGACTTGAACAAAGTTCATAAAAAACAGTGTTAAAAATCCCATACACGGGTATTCCTAGACTTTTCCGCGTGTATACGCGAGTCCATACACACTTTTCCACATATGCCATTAAAATCATTAAAAAATATATAAAATTCCCTATTTTTGGGCTGGGTTGATGGTTACTCCAGTAGTTCAACCACCCCAGCACATGGCCAACTGTTTCCAACTGATTGAAACTACTTTGAGGGAGTATAAAAGCCCCTCACATGCATGGTCTAAGAGAGAGAGAAATTTATAGACATTATACTCTATTGGAGCCCCAATTCAAGTCTGATTTCCCGTGCCTCCTGCACTTTCCCAGACTTTTACAGGAAACCCTTGTTTCCTGGAGATGTTTATCAGTTTATATGTCGTCTCGTGTGCACAAGTCTTGAAAGTATCCTAGCAAGGCAAGGGCGGGATGGATCCGGATGACGGTCTGTTCAAAGATCATGGAAGGATTTAGGTGATCTCTCCACTTTTTATTACTGTACATGGTATTCGTAATGAAGAAGAAC
Source organism: Pinus albicaulis (assembly GCA_034641835.2). Classification (NCBI taxonomy): domain Eukaryota; kingdom Viridiplantae; phylum Streptophyta; class Pinopsida; order Pinales; family Pinaceae; genus Pinus; species Pinus albicaulis. The sequence goes on along the minus strand of JAXQQM020084618.1, from coordinate 517,401 downwards.
CATCTTGTTCTTGAATTCACGTGTTAATATCTGCTTGCATATGTGAAAATATTATTAATTAACCATTTATTATTGTTTACATGATGTTTCACTTGGATTTCAATGACATTTAGGATAGATATATGTTGTAAAACTAGATTTCCGTGCACGTTTCTTCTTGGTTTTCAGGTTGAGGAGGAAAAAGGGTTGCTGGGGGTTTGGACCCCGCGAGATCTACATCAAATGTAGGATTACGAGTGAGTTCTACTATCGATGTTATCTAGGTTTTAGCATACAAGTGTGGTTGTGTGAGTCCTTCTTGAATAGCATGCCCTGATCTATGGAGGTTTTGACCCAAAAAACCTCTAGGGAGTTATTTCCTGAAACATCTGCATTGGGCAACATTCCAATGTCGACAACTTTCTGAATTATGTACATGTTATTAGATTGTTTATGTGCTGAACATGGGAATGCCTACCCTCAAAAATTATGATAAAGAGGATATATCATGAGGTAATGTATTGTAATATTGATGCAGGTCACCACTCTGCTTCATCTCCAGCTCATCACAGTGTAAAGCATATAAATCAAAATATTGTTATTATTATTCTGACTTCATGCTTTAGGGGGCAATTGTTATAGGTCAATTTGGGCACCATTCCCGATGACCTGGTTAACTCGAAATCATCTCCAGGACCAATGTATAGGGTCTATCATCCTCTAACATTTCAGTTGCTATATGCTCTAAGACAAAGAACAAGACAAATCAATCAAAGACTTCCATCTGCAAAGGTTTCCAAAGTTTGAAGTATATAATATATCATATGAGAGCTCACCAACGCTGCATCTAAAGGGACTAAGTGTGTTTCATACGCAGGTATCCCTATGCAAGGCTGCTATTAGTATGAATCTTGATTCGAAGTGTACGAAAAAATAACACTTTAGCCATGCATAACCTATAGCCCTAACATCAAATATGGTTGCTAATATCTTCATACTTGTAGTTAGTTGATCAAGACAAATGCTACAAAAATCTATATCTATGCATTAAAATACATTAAGAAGTAAAAATAAGGTTTCACTCCATGCATCTAATAGACAAGACAAGAATAATATGTTTTAAATAATTTTGTATTAAGGGCACTTGGGAGGAAAACAAGAAAGGTGTTTCCAATTCTCCTCAATGGGATGGGTTCTTGGAAGTCCTCGGCACTTCAGATCTAGAATTTCTCTCTCTTTTTGGTGTAGAAAACCCAGACAAACATAGAACTCAAAGGGATCTCACAAAGCAAATAATGGAAAATATGAAAATGATAATGGCTCAAATTCAGACCAAGAGTGTAGATCCAAAGTGATCTAAGAGGCAACAAAAGGTGAAGAATGGTAGGAAAAACCATTCTATTTATAACAAAATATTAGGTCATTCTAGATCTTGGTGCACTTGGGTCCATCTAATGATAATAGGTTAGATGACTAAAAAATGGTGTAACAACTGCTCTGCAAAGCACTTTCTAACATCCATGGGTGTGTTGGTCACATTGGGAGCGAAATTCTCATTGTTCTAGAATCTCCACTTGGCCAGTGCCTTCTAGAAGAGTTCACATGTGTCAAACTTTGAATCCACGTGTCCATTTGACATCTAAAATATTGGGAACATGTCTTTCCTATTATTGGAAATTCATTGATTGTAAAAATACCTTAGCTCCTCTATAAATTGAGCATAGATCCTAGTGCTTGAGAAGGAATAATTGGGATAGAGAAATGCTGGTGGATTTTTCATTGAGGAGATTGATTTGAGTGACAAATTACTGGATATATCTACATTGTGATGAGGGTGGGATGTTGTTGGAGATGGTGACACTAAATCAGTCATTAGGTTGTAACCTCCCCTTCTATCATTAATAAAGAGTAGAACTTACTTTTCCCTATATGCATCTGTATTGGCTTTGATTTTTCATATTGTAACATCTTAGTTTATGTATATGGTTTATTCTTTACTGATTTAGCAAACTAACTTGAATAGACATCTGTATTATTGCTATCTTCTATTGTTTATTGTTCATTCTTACAGGAAATATTTTGCACAACCAACTGGAATTTAAAGCTACAATGGAAGCGATAGAAGGAATCATTTGGAAGTGCCTGGATTCCAAGTAAGCCTCTAATCCATTCTATGTGTCTGTTCTTATTTAAGAAAAATAGCCGTATAGTCTTTAATCTGTTGTTCTATATTATCACCTGTCTAGGGAAGAATGATTTATTCGTAATTCAGGATTCTACACTAACACCTACGATTTACACCGTCCATCTATGATATCAAAAAGGGTGAAGGCCATGTGAGAGAGAATGGCCTCTTCCACATGGCAACGCCGAGCAAGACAAGTCATCAGGTAAGGCCACATATATTAATTTGAAATGGAACCATACAATGAGGGTTAAAACCTTCGTACCCTTTGTACCAACCATATCAGGATCATACCTATGTTTAATATAGGAATAGGGGTATAGAAGAGTTAATACAATAGGACCATAGGTAATGAAATTATTAAATTTAGGGTAGAGTATAAGTTAAATAATAAAAATTTTCAATGTATATAAAGGTATATAAGGGTATGTAAAGATATGACAAGGATAATGTATATATTAGTTTATGCGTAGATAGGTTAGTAAGATTAACCTATGGAATGTGTGAATAAAGAGTTAAATGATTAGGAATCTTTCAATAACACATGATAACACAAATAAGAGTTAAAAGGGGTAATGATTAGAGAATCACAACTCATGAAGTTTAAAGGAGGGATGACACTCATTAAACTATAAAAGTACATGAAAAAAAAAATGGGGACATGACAGAGCATAACTTAAAAAAAATCAAAGGATGTTTTGGTTGACTCTGATGAAGAAGATATACCTATCATTGAGGACATCTCAAGGGACAACGATGGCCAAGATCAAAAATCTACTCAAGAAAATGTTGAACGTCCTAGTGAGCCTATAAAACAAGTAATTATTTCAGAATATCAGAAGAGACATGTTTGGTTGAAAACTACTCTACAAGAATTAGAAAGAAATACAACATCAGGGACCTTTAGGGAAAGTAAAAGACCAATAAGTTATTATGGGTATGGTGCATATATGAAATGGCTTATTGAGGTTTAACCTTTGTCCTCTGAAGATGCAGCTAAACATTAATAATGGAGGAATTAAATGCAAGAAGAACACCAGTCTATAATGAAAGATGATGTCTGGGAGATTTCCCCTAGGTCAAGTGACAAGTCTATACTCTTTTCAAAATGGATTTACAAGATAAATCATGCTACAAATGGGAGCATTGATAAATACAAAGCAAGTTTTGTGTAATATTCCTAATTAGCCCAAGCTAATGGGAATATACATTTTTGTTTCAATTTTCTGTTTCATGAATAAAATTGTAAAGGAGGATTAATAAAACCCTAATCTGCAAAATAAATAAATGCCACATGTGAACATAGCTAAATATGGGCTATTTACATAAGCACACTTAGGTGTGAAAGGAACTGGATCACTTGACCAAGTCAACCAGGACCAAATCAACAACGTTGTCTAGATACAATGAATCTCCTAGATGCACAGCACAGTTTTAGTTGGAGGCTACACATGTGAATGGAGCTAAATCATTGAGATAGTTTAGGGTTTGACAAGACTTTCATCCTATAAAAGGAAGAGGAGGACAGCAGAAGAAGGTTGTTTATTAAGTATATTTCTGAATATATTGTTTGTTTAGACACATATCATTCTTTGTTGTTTAGCTGAGGATAGTGTTGTTTAGCACTAGGGTGTTCCTATTCGGGAATCCCACCTCTTCCATTGAGTAGCTCTTGGAGGAGTCTTGCATTTCTTTTCCACTATCAGGAATTTGGACAAGCTCTTCTTCCAGCTACAACGCAGATCCTGTTGAGGATTTGGTTGTATTTGTAAGCTGCAGCAAGTGGAGGCTAGAATTATTCAGATATAAGCCACTCTAGTGCCTCTTTTCAGTGGGAAATCCTTCTATCCCCCTGGCAAGAGAGCATTGAATGAGGAGAGCTCATTTTCAGATCTTGGCTTGAGGCCACATCATGTTCTAGATCCTGCAGTGCAATCCATCTTCCAGAACTACGTTATTTGCAAAAAGAAATTTGCAGGGTCTTTTGGCACTTCAAGGAGGAGAGATCTCTAGTGTTGGGAATTTTCCCTTCACTATGGTGATCCGTGGATTAAATATCTAATCCATGTTTCATTCAGATCTGATTTGAATACTAATGTATTTGCTTCATAAATTCTGAATCATTCTACAGATCAGTTGCATTAGATCTCAGATCTACTCCTTGTACTTCACTTTCTGCTGAAAACCCCAAGGGGCATGTAAAGAGGAGACTCTATAGTGTACAAATCTGATATATATCTATATTTTTGTACACAGATCTGCTCTATATCTGAAGTGTAAGCTACATCTCTTTTCAACTAATAAAATAATGTTGTCAAGCTTGTACAGTCACATCATATGGTTGTAGCCTCTTATTTTGAGAAAATCTTCATGTCAATTCTATTGCTTTCTGTTCTATAATGAAAGGGCTTCAATATAACTTTGATTTTCTGTTATAAACAATCATATTGAGCCTCCATATTGGCCTCTTGCATATATTTGGCTGAACTGTGTTATTTTCTGAGCAATTTTGTCACATAGTGTTGCAGTCCCTTCCTTGGGCATTTTCTAAGTTGTATTAGGTGTGGGAGATCTGTTTAACCCACCTAGAAATATTTTTTTCTGATCTCCTCTTGGATTTGGGTCTTAGATTATTAGATCTAAGGGATCCAAGGAATGTGATTTGGATTTTCGTAGCATCTATTTCCTAAAAATGCGTTTTTTAGACATGTATACGATGATTCCATTTTGGGAATATTAATAAAGGGTGTCGCAGTAACCAGTCTGGTGCACAAACTTCGTGATTTTCTTTTCTTAAAGAGCCAAAATGTCTTTAGAAGAAGATGATCCTCTCATTTACAGAGAGAAGAGGTACCTGAGAATAAGAAAAAAGAAATTTGATTACACCAATGATGATAAAGACAAGGGAAAAGCCCCTGAATCTAGAAGTGATGAAGATGGGAAAGAGTTTACAAAAACCCTTATGAAAGCCATGCAAGATCTTGCTAGAGAGATCAAAGAGATGATATTGGACAGGATCAAGTAATATCCTATGATATTTAATCCTAGAGAAATCTCTAGCATGTCTCACAACTGGAATGATCAACCAGTGAACCAGCCACAAGTTCCACAATGCTCTACCATGACTACCTTCTTGGTTGTGGAGAATGAAGGACCTCAAGAGAAAGCATCCCTTGAATACTATTTTGAAGAATATGAGTCTCGGAATAAAATATTCAAGGATAACTTGATTTTTCAATATTTTTTTCACCTTAAGGGCAAAAGAAGACCAAGGCATCAGCATAGAGAAGGTGGATTCACTTAGAATCATGATCGACATCACTCTATGGGCAGATTCTTTTTACCCAAGTTTGATGGGTCATCCACTTGTTCTGCCAAAGTATGGGTAGAAAAATTGGATATTTACTTTCAGTTGAACAAAGTCCCTGAGATGGAATCCATCAAGATTGCAGCACTGCACTTTGAAGGTGAAGCACACAGTTGGTGGTTCCATGGGTTGTCTACATTGGGTCATGCCAATGTGACTGCCTATTCTGAGTTCACTAGAAGACCGGTGGAAAGGTTTGACAGAAAGGATCCAGAAGCACCTTTCATAAGCCTTAAAAAGTTAAAGCAGTCAGGTACTATAGACTCTTATATCTCTAAATTTCTGAGATTATCTATTATGGTTCCTGATTTGTCTGTAGCAAGGAGGGTGTACATGCTCATTAATGGCTTAGATGAACCTCTTCATGAATTGGTTAAATCTACCAAACCCACTACCTTGCATGATTCCATTGAGAGGGCTAGAGACCTTCAAGGTGCCTTGCTAAAAGCAAAGGCAAACTTTCAAAACAAGCCCTCTTTTCCTTCTAAAGGAAAGGAAGAGAAAGATGCTCCTTCAAAGGAGAGCTCATACAAGAACCCTCTTGATGATGAAGTCCTGAGAGATCTAAGAAAGAGGAAGCTATGCTTCACTTGCCAAGAACCATGGGTACCTAGACATAGATGTGCTGCTAGTAAAGCACATTATATAGAGGTCTTCTCAGATCTTGAAGAAGATGAAGATGATGAGCCAAGGAGGGGTCATAGGGCTGACAATGTTGGAGGAGATCCAACACCATCAGGAGATGGGAATGGAGAATTTTCTCCTATTGGAGGAACTCTTGCATCCTTGAGGGGAGTGCTTAAGTACTTCACCTTAAGAGTTCAAGGTTCAATCATGAATCAGAGGGTTTTTGTATTGATTGATAGTGGCACTACCCATAATTTAATTGATTCCCATCTCATGGAAAGGAGGGAAATACCCACTGATACTTTTGAGGGATTCTTTGTTTTGGTCCCAGGAGATAGAATAATTCAATGCATGCATTATGTCCCATCACTCTCAGTCACCATGGGATCCTACACTTTGGTGGATCACTTCTTTGTATTTGACATACCAGACACCAATGTTATTTTGGGTGTTCAATGGTTGATTACATTGGGAAAAGTCACCACTGAATGGGAGGCTTTGAAAATGGAATGGGTGGACAAGAAGAGTGGTGCACCTCAAATTATAAAAGGAATTCATACTTACCCCTCACCGTCCCTTCTATTATGTTCATGAGATTTCCACAAGGGACACTCTTATCTAGTGGAAAACCACCTAGGAGGCCACCTGATTCAGTTTTGGTGAGAGATCTCTCATTACTTGATGCTCCAAAATCATATCCAGGAGGGATGGGAGCATTAGAAGACACATCTATAGTGCTGGAAGGCTTGGGAAAGCACAATAAGGAGGGATATTTTCTTCTCTCATCATCATCACCCACCTTCATTTCTGATTCTGCGTTGTTGGAGAAGAAGAGAAAGTATGTCCTTCCTACTTATACCTTTGGTATAAGAGATGTCAAAGAGGAGATCAGGAACATGGCAATCATTCCTATTGATGTATCATCAGCGCTGTCACTGTTGGGGAGTATAGATCTATATTGGAAATCCCAGCTGTTGGTGGATTATTCCAAGTATCTTCACACTTTTCTGATGCTCGATGACCAGCTGCATAAAGAGGAATCTCTAGTCCATGAGGGATTCATCTATCATCATGATAGGATCTTCTTACCTAGAGCCTCCAAGCTCAAGGAGAGGATGCTACAAAGGGCCTACAAATGGTTTTGTTTCAACCCTACCTATTCTATGAATATCTATAACATTATCATGAGATGCTTTGAATGGGAAGGCTTTGGAGGAGAGTTACATCAAAATTTTCTATAATTCAAGAGATATGTGGAGTTGGGGCAACCAAAGTACTCTATGCAAGATTCATTTCAACCATTTCTTCCTTCTCTCGAAAGGGGATAAAAATATATGCACAATTCCATGTGTAGGAGAGACATTATTTTTGAAAAATCTGATCATGTAATGCAAGTTTCATTTTCTAATTTGACATATTCTTTCACCATGTTTATGCAGGCCATGACTCCAAAGAGGAGTGTTGTATCATGTAAATCTCATGGAAAACATTGGGCCACTAAAATTTCTAAATTTGGCCACTCCCTTGTTGTGCAAAGGGATATTTTCTTTCATGCTGGGTGCTTCATAAAGGCACCAAACATATCTCACATTTTCAGCCATGGTGAGATGACTTGTGCAGCAAGTAAGTGGTGGGGAAACCACTTACCATACCTTGATTCAATGCAGGCAGGAGATGCCCTACACTGGTACCATAAGTAGGATTATGACCCACCTCCTCATGCTCAAATTTCTATTTGTATATATGTAATTATGCTTCCATACTTGGATGATATAGTTGTACTTTTTATGGGATTGTATGGAGGGAGGATGGGAAGTTTGTATGTACCAGATGGGATGGAAACTCTCTATGTACCTTATGTTACATGTTTAAGAGAGAGTATTGGATCAACCATGTTTTTTTCTATTGAGTTCTTGACTCCTTGTGGGATGGATTATGTACATCTCATGATGACTTTGGAGGAACAGTTCATGGAGGTTTGGATTGGTGAACACTTAGCTTGTGAAGGAAGCTTGATGTTTGATGGTGTCACCAATGGAGGAGGAGAAGTGTTGCAACACTCACCCCATCGCCTGCTTGAGTGTTAGCCACCCATAAAATTTGTCATATCAAATGTAGTGGATAAATCATGTTTTAAGCCTTTAAAGAAACCATTTTATTTCCAAATTTTTGCAGTTCTCAAGTCTTGTGAAGATGTTTCTATCCTTCGATTAATTCACCGTCAAGCTCTCTCTCAATTCTAAAAATATGTTGTTTTCTTCTCAAGAATGCATCACAGCAAAAACTCCATTTTCCTCATTTTTCCCTTCTTTCACTCATAATTGACCTCCATTTTATCCCCTTTTTCCCCATGAAATTCCCTCCATTTTCCCTCATTTCCGTTGGCTCCTTCATAAAATCCCCTTTAATAAGGTTTAAAACTCCATTTTAAACCTTACCGAAACCCCCAAAATCCTTTGAAAATCCTTGAAAAATTCATAAAAAACTCACTTTTACATTATAGGCCTAAGCCCCTTTTGGCCCCTTATTCCCTTCATAAAATCCCCTTTAATAAGGTTTAAAACTCCATTTTAAACCTTACCGAAACCCCCAAAATCCTTTGAAAATCCTTGAAAAATTCATAAAAAACTCACTTTTACATTATAGGCCTAAGCCCCTTTTGGCTAAGACCTAAACCATTTCCCCACCATACAACCAAGCACCGAGACAAGGCGCTAAGCCCGTAGGCACTTATCACAATCGGGGCATTCATGTGAAACACATTTCTTTTGTTCCGTTAATTCTCCGATTGCGATTGGTTCCTCTTTTATAACCCCCGATCCCTTCATCTTTTCACATAACCTGAAGCCCACAATATGATGCTAAACAGTATATAAAACCCTTCCCTGATACAATATTTCCTTTGTATTTCATAAAAACCCATTTTTCCTATGTTTACATAAAACCCGACAGTTCATGGTTTGATGAATTATCAACCATTGATCTAAAACTGATCAAACGGCCTTTGGGATCTCGCATCGGAGTTTTCCATTGGATGAATTTATCACCCCCTCTCGATTAGCAACCTTACGATGGATTCTCAACCGTTAATCCATTCTTCCATTCCCAGATTTGATGGTCCCCATTGCTCCATTCCATAAGCCCATCCCTCCGCCTTTGGACCTCCGATTCATTCCCCACCGTTGATCTGGTTCTAAGATCAACGGTCCTTGTTCAATCGCATCAGAAATTTTCTGCGCGCCTTTCCTCTCTCCTCCTCGATCACGATCTTTTGATTGCATCTGGGCCGTCCATATTCAAAGATATGATGGTCCAGATCAATCCTCACACCCTTGGTTAATTTCATAAACCTCAATTTGTAAAGACCTCCAATGAATCTCCGTCGTTGATCTCTACAGATCAATGGCCAACAATGACGCATTCTCCGCTCGACCCTCGCCTTATATTTTATTGCATTGACCCTAAGATCGAATCCTATCCATTCATTCCACTCATCCGACGGTCCAGATTCAACCCGATAGGCCCAACTCCTTTGGGTCCTACCTTTCTCCAGATCGAATCCTAGCCGTTCATTCCCTGATTCGACGGTCTAGGTTAAAAATGCCTTGACCCTACACCAACTCTTTTCGTCCTTGGATCTTATCGCCATCGTGCTCTCCTCAAAGTTGTCCGATCTAAGACGCTAGATCTGACGGCTAGTGCGCAGTTTCGCGTAAATTTAAGCCCGAAGGTTAATGATTTGAAATTATGCGATGAGGGTGGTTTTGAAAGGCCACGTGTCGGTCGGTAATGCATATCATGTTAAAAAAGTTAAAACCACCTTTCCTCTATTTTATCGCGTGATACTGGTGCTTTCCTTGGCCGAAACCACTCTCCCCCGTTATATTATATTTCCTCATGTTTTAATCTCTGTCGTTCGTCGTATTCATCCAATGGCCCAGATTTCATCTGACCATTGAACTATCGCCCTCCGGCTATCCTCCAAGGGACTTCATTGATCAACCTCCACCATTGATCTCTGTGGCCGATCTCATCCGACGACCCAGAATTATTTCGAAACCCCATTTTCATTTTTAATCCTTTTTCCCTCTGCCAAAGGTTTTTACCCATTCCCTTTGTATGTTCTCCCATTTCGTTATAATATAGCCCCTTCGCATTATATATTCACGATTGATCGCAACCGTTGATCTTTGCGGATCAACGACCCTCACTTAATCTCCCCATCGTTTAATCAACTGCCTCCCATTTAACCCTCGCGAGCAATCTCCGTCGTTGGATGCTTTCATCCAATGGTCACGATCTAACCTCAGCCTCCAAAGCAGTCTAAACCCAAATACGCAGGGTTTTCTTAATATTTCTTTGTTTGTGCAGGTTTTAAAGGTTTTTCAAATGTTCTAAAGTAAAATTGAAGGCCGAGGGTGATGATCCTCCAGGCCTTTATTCATCAAAGAGATCTTTCTGCAAGGTTCTGAATTATGTTTATTAGTGCCTCATGAGCACCGACGCCATTTAAAGCCCCTGTAACACCTGCACATCAACAAGACACAACAAAGTTTAATCAAGAGAGGAGTATCAGTGTGAAAGGATCTAGTCACAGCAGAGATGAAGAATTGAAGATTTTTTATGTAGTTTTGACGTATTAAGGCCCACATTCAGCAAACGAAAAGCCTAATCCACAATTAAAGACATCATGAAGACCGAAGACACAGATTATGCCTAATCATACCTAAATGCAGAATTCAAGTAAATTAAAGGTGTTTTAGGGAAGGACAAAGAAATCCAACAATTCGAGAAGCCTCCACTGCCACATTAGAGGCTAATTGAATCCTCTCGGCCACCAAAATCCACCTACAGCCTCAAAGCATTCAAAAGAGGCCATAGTTACTGCCAGAAAAGAAAACATTCACCTCAAGATAGCTGAATAGTTATTTCGAATCAAAGAAACTAATTTAAACTATCAGGAGAGTTACTACAAAGATGAGAAAGAGTTCTAAAGTCAATAAACTCCGCTAAGAGGATCGAATACTTAATACAAACCCATCAATATAGAGCAAATATCCGAAATCTTCTCCATTGAGCCCCTTGAAGGTCGAGAAGCATTAAACTATATTAATTGAACCTACAATATCTTTTATCACATTCCACCTCCTCATTTCTTCTATAAATACTTTTGTAGAAGATGAGATAATTTTGGTCACTGCATATCTGTTGCCTATAAATAGTTTACTGAAGCTGCTGTAAGCTTTGTTTATAATTGAAGATACCTAAGTTGAGATGAGAAGTTTGAAGTTGCAGAGAACCATTGGACTTGAAGATTATAACTAGTTTGAAGTATCAAATACAAGCTGATTTATGGGATCATGGTCTATGTCAACGGTGATGTTTTTCTTATTGTAAATTGTTATTTTATTTCTGTTTCCTTTTTTTCCATCTTCTCTGATAAAGAACAGTAATTATAGAGTTAGTATTTACTGTCAAAGGTACCCTGCTCTTACTTATAAGCTTTATCTACATGTTTTCTTCCAAATTGTGTTGTTTGAGAATGATTTAATACAGTCCAAGCAGTTAGGAATGTTGGTGTTCCCCCTTCCTACTATATAAACTAAACATTTTTCTTGAATGTTAATTTCAGTATCTTCCAAGTAAAGTTGAACTAGGTAAGTCTATGGTGAGCCCTGTCCTCTAGTTTTATCTCCAAAGGTTGTCTGAAAATTTCCCGAAGAGTATGTTGAAAGCAGGCTAGGTTTGAAGTCCTTACCTGATATTAGACTATTCTTTGTTATCTTATGTGTAATCTTGATAAGTTTTCTAAGTAAGGCAGAGCTAGGGAAGTTTATGGTGAGCCCTGTCCTCTAGTTTCTTCTCCAACAATTGCTTTGAAAAGTTTCTCTTAGAATATGCTGAAAGTAGGATAGGTTCAAAGTCCTTACTTGATATTAAGCTATTCTTTTTGTGTTTTAAGTGTTTTCTATTGAAAGTGCATCGAAAAAAGGCTAGTTTCAAAGTACTTACCTAATCTTAGATAAATTTTATGTTTTTCTCAAGTGTATGCCAAAAGCAGGATAGTTTCAAATTACTTACTTGATCTTAGGCTGCTCTTTGTTCTTCATTTGTTTGTTTCCCCTTCTTATTGTTTCATTCCATTCCATAAAATCAACTTTAAAGATATCCTTAGACATAGATGACTTGCCCCATGGACCGCTCTTGAACTTTGTTGTTTCAATCAAATCCTACTATGACTCCATAGCCCAATGAATTGAAGTTTTTTCTTGCCTATCTTCCTAGCTGAATCAATTTTCACTTTCATTCACCTTCACCCTTCATTTATACTTCCTTCACCTTCACATATCTTTGCCCAACCAAAACAAACAAAACCTTGTTCCTCATAACTAGCCTAATATCACACTTCAAGACTTAAAAATAATTCAATATTTGCACTTATAGAGAGATCCCTCTCTGGATTCAGGAGGGCTAGATCCTAGAATCCAAAAGTGGTTCAAGTGTTCTCCCTATAGCTTTAGTCTCACCAATCTGCTAAAATTACAGGGAGCTAACATTTCTGGCAACTCCACTGGGGAGATATTGTGTTCATAGTTGCCTAGCAAGCTCTTATAGACTCATTAATATTCCAAACAACCATAGAGACTCAAAGCACCCATGATCTCTTTAGATTGGTATTCATAATAAACATGGTGGTGGAACCATAAAACATTTTACCTCCAAAAGAGATAAAAACTTCCACCTGGTGACTCCACACTCCGAAACTCCCAAAAGACCAAATGAATCCACTGGTAGAAGACCTTGAACTGATTGAACAGACAAAGTGACCTCTTTTTCTGATTTACAAACATGGATTTAGATATAGACCCAGAAGACAAACATATGGTCATGATGGAAAAATTGATGTACATGCTTGGAAAGAGAGTGGATAGGTTTATGGCTAATCTAAAAATTGGTGATCCAGAGCAACATATACCTTTCCTTGAGCAAACACAAACTCTACCACTAAAAGACATGTATGATGAACAATATTATAGAGAAAATAATCAAGAAAAATTTCTAATCATGATGGAAAATATGATGTACATGCTTGGAAAGAGAATGGATAGGTTGATGGATAATATGGATATTGGTGATCTAGAGCAACCTATGCTTTTCCCTCATCAAACACAAGCCCAATCACCCCAAGACCAAGACAGTGACCAATATATGTATCCTGATCAACACCTTACAGAAGATGATGAGAAAACGTACAAGGGAAGAAATAAAGAAGGTTGTCAAGAAATTCTTGATTGCCTTCCTATGTATTGTACTATGCTGATAAGAGAACTTCATGACCAAAATGCAAAAAAATATAGTGAGAAGTGCTTTGATGAAACAAGTAGCTACTTTCAAAATGCAGAATGTGATGTAGGAGGAGAACCAACTCATATAGGGACTCCCCCTCTAGACTACAACCCATATCAGATTACAAAAGAAGAGTGGTGTCCTGATAATGTAGAAAAAACAACTCATGAAACTTATATGCAAACTGAGTATCATAACAATCATGAGGAATTTTTTACACAAGAAGATCAGGAAACAATAGAAAATCCTCAAATTTTCCCTACAAGAACAAGTCAAGATCCCTAGAAGAGGCTCAAGAAAACATCTAGCCTCAAAATCAGCCTTTACAAGAGACAGAGAACTATTGTACTTCTGTTCAAAGGAACATAGAAACATCTTTCCCTTTGACATAAAAAGAGATAGATTAGACTATTAATAAACAGTCAGTCTCTGAAACTTATTGCAAAACAAATACTCTTGCCCAGTCACATAGAGAAATTTTTTGTAAAGATGCAGAAAGCTCTATTGTTGATCATGAGAAAGAGGGTAGCTCTTTTTCTGTTTATTCTGAAAGAAAAACCTCTCCTTTGACAAAAGAACAAATTGATCAAATACTAAGCAAGAAGATACCCTCCAAACCATCATCTCAACCAAACAATCATGAACATGGTGCCTATTCCATAGAAAAATCCAATGGCACTCAAGAAAAAGAGGATAGTAAGGAAATTAATGATAATATTGAAACTAGTCCTCTTTGGAATATGAATTTTGATGGGTCATGTACTAAAACTAATGTAGGTGTAGGAATATGGATTTATGATACAGGAAATAATTATTCTAAAGCCTATTCATATAAATTGAACTTCCAATGCACAACTGACATAGTAGAGTATGAGGCACTCCTCTTAGGGCTACATTTATTGAAGAAATTAGGAGCCCAGAAGATAACAGTTCATGGAAATGCAGAATTGGTAATTAGGAAAGTGAAAGAAGAATGCATGGTTAAACATCCTAGACTTAGAGCTTATAAGAATGATGCCATGGATTTATTAAAATATTTTAAATATTCCAACTTATCCTTGATCCTAAAGACCAAAACTGTTTTGCTAGTGGATTAGCCCTTGTGGCTAGTACATGTCTGAGAACTTGGGAGAGCAAACAATATACAATTCAAGAAAGATTCAGACTAGCTGTCCCAAACAATAAAAGATACTGGCAAAACTTTGAAGGAGAAAAATAAATAGAAGACTATCCTACTGAGGATATACCATCTTTTCAAGAAGAAACTTCTCCCATCACTGATATCAATCTTCCATTCAAAGAACCTGAATTTAAATAAAAAACAAGCATAGATTTAGAGAAAGAAGAAATTTCACTGCTTGTTGTTTTGCAGCTTAAGAATGATGATGCTTTCAAGCAACGTACTAAAGTGATAGTCCTCAAAGTTGAAGTCTTGGAAGCAGACAATCTACCAGACATGGAGGGCCAAAAAGAATATAATCTTCATCTTTTCTTTATTGATCCTTTGTAAGCATGTGTGGAAGTCCCAACCGGCTCAAATTTTCAAGCATGGATCCTTTGCAAGAGCCAAAGACATGAAAAGCTGTCACCTTCTGTGATAGCCTTGGTTTTGAAGATTAATCTTCAAAGTGTACTATGGATACCCATGAAAAACAGCCAGAGCTTTTTCTTCTTTCTTACATTACTCAACTGGCTACATTGGAACCTTTGTATCATATGAGGATATAAATACTCCAAGTTAGAATAGGTTAGATAGGAATGTCAATAAAGCTCAATTTTTAGCAATTAGATAATTGTTGATTTTTGCTTCAAGAAAAAATAAAAATACAAAAACAATAAAAAGAGAAAAGAGGGAAGATTGTAAAAAAAATAAAGGTACAGCCCCATACCAAAAAAGAGAAACAAAATCTAAAAGTGTGCAAGCTCAAATGCCACTCCTAAAAAACACCCTCCTAGTTAGTCATACAGCCTAATCATGACTAATTAGTTTTCAATTTACTGCTGATAGGTTAGTGAAATAGATTTTCCAAACAACTTAATCTTGGCTTATCAGTTAGGCAGATTAGGGTAGAAAATAAAGGTTCAAACAAGCTCAAAATCCAAACCTAATATTCCAAAAGAAAGAATTAATCCAATTTGTTTAAATCATGAGTCAAAGACAGAAGTGATCTAGTTCTAATAAGCCCAAAACTTGAACCAGATAACAAAGAAAAAATAGCTCAAACAAACTCAAAAACAGACCTGAATAAAAGAGAAGGATGTGCTGAAAAATTTCAGATCTTAAGCCTTCACCATTTTGATTTAATTTTCTGCAAATAATAATCTATGTGCAGCTTGTTTTATGCCATAGATTAGCAACAAGTTATACTGTTCAATCCTGACTTGTATGCTTTTAAATTTCTGTTTTAGAAATTAGTGAATAAAAATCTGTTAGACAGATTAATCCTAACAGATAGTAGATTAGGTAGAGAAGCTTATGAACTCAACTGTTTAATCTGAGTTCATGGAGAAATAAGAAATAGACTTAGATTAGTTTTTTTCTTTCAAAAGAATAAAATGTTTGTAAAAGAGTTTTCCAATCCAAGTGCACTCTGAAAGAAGAAAAAATGTTAGATCAGTAGGATTGGGTAGGTAGAAAGCTTGGTTTGATAGTATTCCATTGTCTTTCTTGGCTGCTAACATTTTCAGAGCAAAAGAACATCATCCAAGTGAAGAAAGTTGTAGCCCAATGGATGAGGCACTGATCAGCCCCCTAGAGAATACACGTCTAAAGTTCTTGATGCCTTCAAGAAGTTACCATGCCCATGTGGAGCCACTTTTAGCCACCTATAAAATTTGTCATATCAAATGGTGGCTAAATCATGTTTTAAGCCTTCAAGAAACAATTGTATTGCCAAATTGTCAGTTCTTGAAGTCTTGTGAAGATATATTATCATTTGATTAATCTTCACTGCTGTTTCCCTCTTAATTATGAAAATCTATTGTTTTCCTGAAGAAAAGACTGCTGCAAAAACTCCATTTTTCCCTCATTTTCCCCCTCCTTTCACTCATAATTGACCTCCTTTTTATCCCCTTTTTCCCCACAAAATTCCTCTATTTTCCCTCATTTCCCTTCTTCCCTTCATAAAATCCCCTTTAATAAGGTTTAAAACTCCTTTTTAAACCTTACCGAAACCCCCAAAATCCTTTGAAAATCCTTGAAAAATCATAAAAAACTCACTTTTACATTATAGGCCTAAGCCCCTTTTGGCTAAGCCCTAAACCACTTCCCCACCATATAACCGGGCGCAGAGACCAAGCGATAAGCCCGTAGGTGCTTATCGCAATCGGGGCATTCATGTGAAACACATTTCTTTTGTTGTGTTAATTCTCCGATTGCGATTGGCTCCTCTTTTATAACCCCCAATCCCTTCATCTTTTCACATAACCTGAAGCCCGAAATCGGGCGCTAAATATTATATAAAACCCTTCCCTGATAAATTTTTTCCTTTCTATTTCATAAAAACCCATTTTTTCTATGTTTACATAAAACCCGACAGTTCATGGTTTGATGAATTATCAGCTGTTGATCTAAAACCGATCAAACGGTCTTCGAGATCTTGCATTAGAGTTTCCCATTGGATGCATTTATCACCCCCTCTCGATTGGCGACCTTTCGATGGATTCTCAACCATTGATCTATTCCACCATTCCCAGATTTGACGGTCCCCATCGCTCCATTCCATAAGCCCATCCCTCCGCCTTTGGACCTCGGATTCATTCCCCAACGTTGATTTGGTTCTAAGATCAACGGTCCTTGTTCAATCGCATCGGAAATTTTTTGTGCGCCTTTCCTCTCTCCTCCTCCAATCACGATCTTTTGATTTTATCTGGGCCATCCATACTCAAAGATCCGACGGTCCAGATCAATCCTCACACCCTTGGTTAATTTCATAAACCCCACTTTGTAAAGTCCTCCAGCGAATCTCCGTTGTTCATCTCTGCAGATCAACGACCCACAATGACCCATTCTCTGCCTGACCCTCACCTTATATTTTATTGCATTGACCCCAAGATCGAATCCTAGCCATTCATTCCACTCATCCGATGGTCTAGATTCAACCCGATAGGCCCAACTCCTTTGGGTCCTACCTTTCTCTAGATTGAATCCTAGCCATTCATTCCCCGATCCGACGGTCCAGGTTAAAACCGCCTTGACCCTGCCCCACATCTTTCCGTCCTTGCATCTTATCGCCATCGCGTTATCCTCACAATCATCTAATGTAAGACCCCATATCTTACGGCCAGCACACAGTTTCGCGTAGATTTAAGCCTGAAGGTTAATGATTTGAAATTATGCGATGAGGGTGGTTTTGAAGGGCCACGTGTCGGACAGTAATGTATATCGTGTTCAAAAATTTAAAATCGCCTTTCCTCTATTTTATCGCGCAATACTGGTCGTTTCTTTGGTCGAAACCACTCTCCCTCGTTACATTATATTTCCTCATGTTTTAATCTCTTCCATTTGTCATATTCATCCAATGGCCCTGATTTCATCTGACCATTGAACTATCGCCCTCCTCCTATCCTCCAAGGGACTTCATCGATCAACCTCCACCATTGATCTCTATGGCCAATCTCATTCGACGACCTAGAATTATTCCGAAACCCCATTTTCATTTATAATCCTTTTTCCCTCCGCCAAAGGTTTTTAACCATTCCCTTTGTATTTTCTCCCATTTCGTTATAAGATAGCCCCTCCACATTATATATTCACGATTGATCTCAACCATTGATCTCTACAGATCAACGACCCTGACTTAATCTCCCCATCGTTTAATTAACCGCCTCCCATTTAACACCCGCGAGCAATATTCGTTGTTGGATTCTTTCATCCAACGGTCACGATCTAACCTCAGCCTCCAAAGCATTCTAAACCCAAATACGTAGGATTTTCTTAATATTTCTTTGTTTATGCAGGTTTTAAAGGTTTTTCAAATGTTTTAAAGGAAAATTGAAGGCTGAGGGTGACAATCCTCCAAGCCTTTATTCATCAAAGAGATCTTTCTGGAGGGTTCTGAATTATGTTTATCAGTGCCTCATGAGCACTGACACCATTTAAAGCCCCTGTAACACCTGCACATCAACAAGACACAACAAATTTTAATCAGACAAGGAGTATCAGTGTGAAAGGATATAGTCACAGCAGAGATGAAGAATTGAAGATTGTTTATGTACTTTTGAAGGATTAAGGCCCACATTTAGAAAATCAAAAGCCTAATCCACAGTTAAAGACATCATGAAGACCAAAGACACAGATTCTGCCTAATCAGACCTAAACACATAATTCAAGTAAATTAAAGGTGTTTTAGGGAAGGACAAAGAAATTCAACAATCCGAGAAGCCTCCACTACCACATCAGAGGTTAATTGAATCCTCTCAGCCGCCAAAATCCACTTGTAACCTTAAAGTGTTCAAAATATGCCATAGTTACTGTGGAAAAGAAAACATTCGCCTCAAGACAGCTGAATAGTTATTTCGAATCAAAGAAACTAATTTAAATTGTCAGCAGAGTTATTACAAAGATGAGAAAGAGTTCTAAAGTCAACAAACTCTGCTAAGAGGATCAAATACTTAATACAAACCCATTAATATAGAGAAAATATCTGAAATCTTCTCCATTGAGCCCCTCGAAGGTCGAGAAGCATTAAACTGTATTAATTGAACCTATAAGATCTTTTATCATATTCCACCTCCTCATTTATTCTATAAATACTTTTGTAGAAGATGAGATAATGTTGGTCACTACATATTTGTTTCCTATAAATAGTTTACTGAAGCTGATGTAAGCTCTGTTTGTAATTGAAGATACCTAAGTTGAGATGAGAAGTTTGAAGTTGTAGAGAACCATTGGACTTGAATATTGTAACTGGTTTGAAGTATCAAATACAAGCTGATTTATGGGATCTTGGTCTATGTCAATGGTGATGTTTTTCCTATTGTAAATTGTTAATTTATTTCTGTTTCCATTTTTTCCATCTTCTCTAATAAAGAACATCAATTATAGAGTTAGGATTTACTCTCAAAGGTACCCTGCTCTTACTGATAAGATTTATCTACATGTTTTCTTCCAAATTGTGTTGTTTTAGAATGATTTAATATAGTCCAAGCAGTTAGTAATGTTGGCGTTCCCTCGTCCTACTGTCTAAACTAAACATTTTTCTTGAATGTTAATTTTAGTATCTGCCAAGTAAATTTGAACTAGGGAAGTCTATGGTGAGCCATGTCCTCTAGTTTTATCTCCAAAGGTTGTCTGAAATTTTTCCTAAGCGTATGTTGAAAGCAAGCTAGGTTCAAAGTCCTTACCTGATCTTAGACTATTCTTTGTTATCTTATGTGTTGTCTTGATAAGTTTGCTAAGTAAAGCAGAGCTAGGGAAGTCTATGGTGAGCCCTGTCCTCTAGTTTCTTCTCCGACAGTTGCTTTGAAAAGTTTCTCTTAGAATATGCTGAAAGTAGGATAGGTTCAAAGTCCTTACTTAATATTAAGCTATTCTTTTTTTGTTTTAAGTGTTTTCTATTGAAAGTGCATCGAAAAAAGGCTAGTTTCAAAGTACTTACCTAATCTTAGATAACTTTTATGTTTTTCTCAAGTGTATGCCGAAAGCAAGATAGTTTCACAGTACTTACTTGATCTTAGGCTGCTCTTTTTTCTTCATTTGTTTGTTTCCCCTTCTTATTGTTTCATTCCATTTCATAAAATCAACTTTAAAGAGATCCTTAGACATAGATGACTTGCCCCATGGACCACTCTTGAACTTTGTTGTTTCAATTAAATCCTACTATGACTCCATAGCCCAATGAATTGAAGCTATTTCTTTCCTATCTTCCTAGCTGAATCAATTTTCACTTTCATTCACCTTCACATATCTTTGCCCAACCAAAACAAACAAAACCTTGTTCCTCATAACTATCCTAATATCACACTTCAAGACTTGAAGATAATTCAATATTTGCACTTATAGAGAGATCCCTCTCTAGATTCAGGAGGGCTAGATCCTAGAATCCCAAAGTGGTTCAAGTGTTCTCCCTGCAGCTTTAGTCTCACCAATCTGCTAAAATTACAGGGAGCTAACATTGAGGACAAGCAACATTTTGGAGGGGAGGACTGTAATATTCCCAATTATCCCAAGTTAATGGGAATATACAATTTTGTTTCAATTTTTTGTTTCATGACTAAAATTTTAGAGGATTAATAAA
Organism: Pinus albicaulis; assembly: GCA_034641835.2. Taxonomy (NCBI): domain Eukaryota; kingdom Viridiplantae; phylum Streptophyta; class Pinopsida; order Pinales; family Pinaceae; genus Pinus; species Pinus albicaulis. The sequence continues at coordinate 496,658 of JAXQQM020084618.1, read as the reverse complement.
ACTCCTAATCTGCAAAATACATCAATGCCACATGTGAACATAGCTAAATCTGGGATATTTACATAAGAACACTTAGGTGTGAAAGAAACTGGATCACTTGACCAAGTCAACCAGGACCAAATCAACAGTGTTGTCTAGATACAGTAAATATCCTAGATGCACAGCGCAGTTTTAGTTGGAGGCTACACATGTGAATGGAGCTAAATCATTGATATGGTTGAGGGTTTGACAAGACTTTCATCCTATAAAAGCAAGAGGAGGGCAGCAGAAAAAGGTTTTTGATTAAGTATATTTCTAAATATATTATTTGTTTAGACATATATCATTCTCTGTTGTTTAGCTGAGGATAGTGTTGTTTAGCACTAGGGTGTTCCTGTTCAGGAATCCCACCTCTTCCATTGAGTAGCTATTGGAGGAGTCTTGCATTTCTTGTCCACTATCAGGCATTTGGACAAGCTCTTCTTCCAACTACAATGTAGATCCTGTTGAGGGTTTGGTTTTCTTTGTAAGCTGCAGCAAGTGGAGGCTAGATCTATTCAAATATAAGCCACTCTAGTGCCTCTTTTCAGTGGGAAAGCCTTATATCCCACTGGAAAGAGAGTATTGGATGAGGAGAGCTCATTTTCAGATCTTGGCTTGAGGCCACATCATTTTCTAGAGCCTACCATGCAGTCCATCTTCCAAAACTGCATTATTTGCAAGGAGAAAGTTGCAGGGTCTTTTGGCACTTCAAGGAGGAGAGATCTCTAGTGTTGAGAATCTGCCCTTCACTGTGGTGATCCATGGATTATAGATATAATCCATGTTCCATTCAGATCTGATCTGAGTACTGATGTATTTCCTTTAGAAACTCTGAATCATTCTACAGATCTACTGCTTATATCTCAGATCTACTCCATGTACTTCACTTTTGGCTGAAAACGCCAAGGGATATTTGAAGAGGAGACTCTATAGTGTACAGATATGATATATATCTATATTTTTGTACACATATCTTCTATAGATCTGAAGTGTAATATACAACTCTTTTCAGCTAATAAAATAATGCTGTCAAGCTTGTACAGTCATATCATCTGGTTGCAGACTCTTATTTTGAGCATTTCTTCATGTAATGTCCTCTTCCTTCTGTTCTATAATGAAAGGGCTTTAATATAACTTTTTTTTCTATTATAAATGAGCATATTGAGCCTCCATATTTTCCTCCTATTTCTACTTTGCTGAGTTGCGTTATTTCCTAAGCAGTATTATTTTGTGTTGCTGTAGTCCCTTCCTTGGGCATTTTTCAAGCCATACTAGGTGTGGGAGACCTGTTTACCTCACCTAGAATGATTTTTTTCTGATCTCCTCTTGGATTTAGGACTTAGATTGTCAGATCTAAGGGATACAAGGGCTGATTTGGATTTCTGTAGCATCCATTTCTGAAAAATGCATTTTTCAGACATGTGTGGCTGACAGTCCCATTTTGGGGATATTACATTTTGTAGCAAGAGGCTTCTCATAGAACAAAGGAATTAATTACAAGGAAACATTTTCTACCACAACTAGATATACTAAAATAAGATCACTTGCTTCATTTGCCACTACTATGCGATGGAGCATCCATCAAATGGGTGTTAGGAAATTTCTGAATGGGACTATTGATGAGGAGGCTTACAATTAGCGGCCTCAACGATATGAAATAAATTAGAGGGAGACTCATTTCTATAAGTTGAATAAATATCTATATGGCCTTAAACAAACATGTAGAGGGTGGTATGCAAGACTGGATGCATACCTATTGAGACTTGGTTTTACGAAGATTTTTGTAGATCCTAACCTATACATGAAGGTGGTTCAGGTTGAACCAATTATCATACTCTTGTATTTGGATGATATACTAGTCACAAGTGAAGAGCATTGGATTCGTGAATGCAAGAAATAGTTAGCAGTCGAGTTCAAATCAATGAGGATATTTTTTAAGGATTTAATATTTTTCCTATATATAATATTGTAGGCGATTATTCTATTTTTAAAATTCATCCATATAGAATATAAGATAATATCCAATAAAAAACATGTAATTTTCTATTAAAATTGGTAAAATTTTGGTGAATATAATCCATTTAACCATATATATGTAAAAATTAGGCGAATTTTTAACAAAAATGTTGAATATTTTTTTCATAAAATGTCCAAAAAAAGTAGGCCATTTGCGAAATTTTTCACCTAAAATTTCCCTAAGTTCGATATGAAGGATATTTGGGTTAGGAATTATTAATTGGGACTAGAAGTATGGTAGAATCCATGTGACATATATCTTGGTCAAGGTAAATATGTGATCAATATACTTCAGAAGTTTGGCATGATGGATAGAAAGCCTATGATGACTCCTATGATTACCAATTTAAAGAAGTTGAGGAGTTCAGAGTCTATCCTAGTGGATCTCACTTGCTATAGACAATTTATTGGGTCCTTGATGTATTTGGTAAATACAAGAATAGACATTTTTTGCAATGAATGCCCTTAGTTAGTTTCATATGGAGCCAAAACATGATCATTGGATTTTTTCCAAGCATATCCTAAGATATTTATGTGGAAAAATACATCATTGCCTCTGGTATACTGGTAATGAAATCCAACTCATGAGATATAAAAATTTAGATTGGGGCACAGGGGTGTCACTCAATTAACCTATGACATAGAACGTTTGTTCGTGGCATACTAAACAATACCCTTAATTTGAATACAAATTGGAAAATACCTCTAAAAATCACTTTATTTAACCCCCTAACAATATACATTTTCCCAATTTAAAAAAACCCTACTTTCACTAGATATTGTATGTATCCATTTTTTCATTAAAATTTCTTATACCCCTTTGTATTTATATCCTTAACATAACTACATGATGCCTCTCTTATGACTCCACATGCATTATACAATTCACCTTTCTTCTTTTGATATACATAGGAGATGCATATTAGTATTCCCACAATGTGATTACTCAATCCACACTCAAGCACATCTCACTATGATTTGTGGCATTTAATGATCTAAGGCATAAAAATATCAACGATGTTTTAGGAATATTGATTATGTGCATGTCTATAAAATAACATATAAATTGATCTATATGATGATGAAAAATCAATTGATGAATCTTTATGAAGATGTTTCCACCAAATAAGGTGTTCAATCACAAGTATAGAACCTCTAGATGCAAGACCACTATCTACAACCAAGGTTAGGTCCCAAATTCTCAAATCCATATAAAGCAATGGGTTTATATGCCCATCACTCAATTAATCATTTACTTGCTATATTTCAAGAAAGGGAAATTATTACAACCTATTTGGGTATTTGGAGAGGAATAAAGAGATAAACCTCCTTGTTTTTTATTGCAATGCATATCTAGTAATCTTGCTATACTCGTGCATTCACGGTAAATTCTATTGGAAATTAACAACCACCCTTATTTATAAGTAACAACATTTCTTTTTTTAGTATTTACAAATTACAAGCAATAGAAGATGTTAGGTCCCTATATTACTAGTATAGTCCCTTATTGTTGTTAGTGTAACCCCCTTGTTGTTATTGTTATACCCCTGTAACCCCCATATTTTTATTATTGTGCCCTTAAATTATTATTTTTAGGTCGGCTAGGGTTACATTATGGCCCCATGGACTCCTATATATAGAAAGGAGGTTTTGGTCATTCAAATTGTTATCACCTAAAAAAAAAAAAAAAAAAAATTCAAAACATCGTCGTGTCAAGTTTGTCTTTGATCATGATTCAAAATTGAGTTTAGAAGTTAAATTAGGATTTGATCAAGGGTAGGTTAGATTCTTATGGTTCAAATCCCATCCTTAGGTTATGATAAAGTCTTATTTTAAGTCCCTTCATGTCAAATATCCATCATTTTCATTTGTGGGTCATTTCCTAAAGGTTTCGTGTCAAAATTGTTCAATTATCCAAGAAACCTCGTTTTCGTAGCGCCACTAGTTCAAAAAAGTTGATTTGCGCTATGAAAGAGATAATAGTTCTGTAGCGCAAACAGGAAAAAATACACTGCAGGGCTACGAAAGTGCGGTTGAGCTGGAAAAGGTCAGAAACAGTTGGGAAATGGTAAGTTAGCGGTATGATGAGTTAGTTAATGATGAAATTAAATGTACTTACCCATGTTGTAGTCGTAATTGTCATGATAGGGTATGAATGAGGCATTATTCAGTTATGATATGAAATTTTAAATTCAAAATCTTTCCTAATTGGTCATTCTCGTTTCCTTTGCCTTCATTCGAGATGTCTAAGCTCTAAAGTGTTAAAGCCAAACTTGCAATTGTTTTATACAAAGGCTTTCTTCATCCCTATCAAGTGAGGTTGGTACAAATTAATCAAGCGTGGCTATTTTTTCACATATTTAAGCGAGGCTAATTCAATTTATCAAGCAAGACTGACAGGATTTTTGAGAAGCATGGCAGAGAAAAATAAATTTCACAGAGGGGGGCACTACTTACGGCATGAGCCCGAAGATATGTAGGCAATAATTGAAGACCAGTAGTGATGGAGGCATTCAGAAGAGTAGGTTGCCTTCATTTTTGTGAAAAATTGCAAGGCTGTCACACACAGGTCTGAAAGGAATTCGCCATGAAATTCAATGGAACAGCTACCAAGGTTGGGATGCTAAGTGTATTAATTACACTAGATATTATTGTTGTTGTTATAGAGACACCAATAGGTCAAGAAACTTGGTTCAAAGGTTTCAAATTTTATATGGAGAAATGTAAAGATTTCATGAAGTTTGAGTATGCAAATATGGACCTCAATAATGCTATCCCTAGAAGTTGCATCAAAGACACTTATGCAAAGCTGTTGCTCAACATTCAAAAGTATTTTACATGTGAAGGTAGATATCATAAGGTTTACACATATCATTTCAAGTTTCTTTTTCATTTCACTGGTAAGATTTCACTCGATTTGCATTTTTATCTGCATAGTAGTCTTGCAAAAATGGCTAATAAAGTACAAGAAGAATCTGAAGGTAGTGAAACATCCTTGTTTCATCATGGTTTAAGGAAGTTATTGATTTTAAATGAACTTCATAAGAGTCTTGCAAAAAATGGCTAATAAAGTACAAGAAGAATCTGAAGGTAGTGAAACATCCTTGTTTCATCATGGTTTAAGGAAGTTATTGATTTTAAATGAACTTCATAAGATAGGCATGTATTGATCATATTTTTTTTTATAAATGGTTTTGAGTTAGAAACCTAACTCCTGCTAGAAGCCTTAAAACTAAAGGAGTTCCTTCATCACCAGCAGCAGAGACTAGTCAACTTATAGTTTCAAAACCAAAGGAATTTGAAAAATTGAAGTCAAGGAAACAGGTTGAGAAAAGGGCAGAGAAGACACAAATTCTTGACACACCAACTCCATCACCTACAAATCATAGGTCAAAGATTGTCAAAGAGGAAAAACAAAAACAAGCTGTCAGCAAGCAGGAAATCAAAAGAGTATCAAGAAGCCAAGAAATGGCATTAAAAGGAAAGACAGTTGCTACAGTTATAGAAGAAAACCCATTTATAAAGGGAAATTTAGATGAAATCCTTCATGCTATTGACATAGAGGAGACACCAATTTTTCAAGCTAAGTTCATTGGAGAAGATGAGCATAAACAGAAAAAGGCTAAGTCTACAAAGAAGCTTGAGTTTGAGGGGGGAAATGCAGCTTTCATCTTTCAAGCAAGGAAGACTATAAATAGGCATGCTAAGAAACTCAAGGAAGATAGAAAGGAATTTCAAGAACCTATTGAGACAACTAATGTCCCTGAAGAAGTTTTTGATCTATCATCACCTACAGTAAAGCATACAGCCAGCAGAACAAAGAAGGGAAAAGAAGAAGTGACAAAGAAAACAGAGCTTCAACATCTTGAGGAAAAATTGAGGTTGTAAAACCAAGAAATTGTTGTGATGAGAAAGAGGGATAGAAAGCACAGTGTTGAGAAAGAAGAGTTTAAAAGAATGAAGGCACTGTGGGAAGGTCAAACTGGTTCTATTTCTAGAACTCTAAGTAGTGTAGAGTAGTTTTTCAAATGGACAGTCCCAGTAATTAAGGAAGCCAAGTTTGTCAGAGTAATAAATAATCACTTGAGAACTAATAACATAAGACTTAAATATCAAGTGGAGTGATTGGAGCAACAATTGAAATTGATTCAAGATGAGTTAAAGATCAGAGGTATTAAAATAACAATCATTGAAGAGTCAATAGCTAAATCAAGTGAAATTGAAGAAGGGGCCTTATGAAGGCTAGAATGACTGTGTTTTTCAGTTGATAGCATTTTTAAGTGATGACCCAGTTTTATTTTGAGTTTTTGGCACATTTAAAATTTACACTTTGGAAAAATTTTGACAAAACTGCCCACTCAGCAGTTCGTAGCACAGATAATGTAAAAAGGGAGAAAAGCACTACGAAATTGTTGTAGCATCTTTTCTTTCCCTTTTTCATCAAATTTTGAGGGGTAAAATAATGGATCAAGAAATAAAATTTATAGGGAGGATGTATTTAAAGGAAATTAAGATAATTTTGGAGGAAAGAAGTTAAAAACTTGAAGAAAAAAGGGTTAAAGGGTAGCGCTATGAAAGGTGCTACGAAACTGCTTCGTTTTCATAGCGCAATGAATTACAGCTCATTTGAACAGTTTGAAGATGGTTTTGGATAGAAGGAGCTTAAGGAAGAGTTTTGGCATGTGTTAATTAAATTTCCAATAGCTAAGGACCTCAAAATAATGAGTTCATGATGGTTAGAATGTTCCAAGAGTGCAAAGGACCCTATGCCTAAAAAACAAGGGATTGTTTCCTATTTTGGTGGAGGAAAGAAATATGGTTTTGAAGAGTTGAAGCATATAATCCATATTCGACCATGTGTTGATAAACTTGGAAAACGATGTAATTTAATTTAGATAAGGTTGTTATGGATAGAGATAAGGAGTTTGAGTCCTATTTGTAATAGGACTATTTAGTAGATTAGTTGTCTTTTTGCAATAAATCCCATGTATTATGGTTATGCAAGGTATCAAGAGTCAGGAATTCGATGTATCTAGCCTAATATGAGATCATATAATGTTGTAAATTGTCTATTAAAGACTAAGAAGTCGACTTAGTCAAGGGTTGGACATTTTTAGCAAAAGACTGTGCTTATTGTAATTGACTGGTTTTCAGCTAATACATAGAGTTTCTTCTAAACTAACTTGGGATTCAGAAGGAGTTTTGGTGTGTTCCTGTTATATTTGCATCTCTTATTATCCTATTGTAGTGGTGTTTATCTATATTACTCATAATTCATCTTTATATTATCTGACTTCCTATATAAATGAACTGACTATGTTTTTACAGTTTCATGTGTGTTATTTCTTGACTAAAAATCTGATATGCCTCAACTTCCATGTTAAGTAGATTCATTGGTTATTGAAACTATTTTGACTCCATAAGCCCAATGTGTACTTTTTAATGTGATTCTCAACCTATCTCTATTATTTATATGTTTATTACCCTACATAGAGTTAGCCATCTATACTTTCATCCAAATCATTAACCCTTGAGAGAGCCCTCTCAAGCCGAGGAGGCTAAGCCTCAGTGAAAAGATTAGGTTTAAAATAGTTACATAAGTTTGAATGATCAAGCAACCTATCAAGTCCAATTTTGTGATAACATTTTGGTGCGTCTGCGGGGATTCTAAAGATTATACTTTCCCAAAATTTTGAAGCTGAACTTCTAAAGGTAGCAGGAGCTCAAGAAGCTTTTCAAGGCTGCATCTACCTTGGTGACTCCATTAAAAATTTACATGATTAAAGGTGGCTTCGAGAAGGAGATACACGAGGATTAATCCTAACCCAAATCCACTTACCATCATGGAAAATCCAAACACTATTTCCAGAGGCAGTCAAATAATTTCTGAAATATCAGGTACTCCATCACATTCGAAATCTTTGTCCTTTGAAATATTAAGAAGTCCTGAAGATAAAAGAGTTGATGATAAAATCCAGGAAATATTGTTTAGGTCTGAAAGTGAAAAGGAATTAATTGAAATCATCTTAGACTTTCTTAAGAGAGGCATTGATACCTCAGCCCTAGTAACACAGGAAGACAAAGAGGAATTTTGGGAAGCTGTTACTTCTAAGTTGTTGTTGGAAAGAGAGTCTTTAAACAAGTTGAAAGAGCTTGACCCTTTTGAAGTCTTGTTGAAAAGTAAAGCTGGTTTACCTCTTCCTGGTTGGAGTTTAATTGTTAGTGGACCACAAAGACCAAACATTCCTCCTCATAACAGTTCTTCATCCTCTGCTACTGCTATCCCAAAAGCTGCCACAGTCCCTTTTACCATGGCTACAAATGTGCCTCCTCCACCTACTGCACCTGCTAGATATGCCCCTCGTGTTCTTCCAGTTGTTTTACATGACTTCCCTAGAAAATATGTTGCTAGAATCAAAACTTGGGGAAGTGATGAAGACATTACAGCTGAAGAACATTTGGATCAATTTGATGATTTTATAGACAAGGAGGAGGTTGATGATGAAGATGTTAAGTTAAGGTTGTTTTCTTAGATTTTTAATGGTGATGTTAGGAAGTGGTTCAAAGCCCTTACTCCTAGAATTATTCATAATTGGAATGAGTTTGAAGATACCCTTTTGAGAAAATGGAGAAATAGAACTAATCCAGTACAATCCCTCACTGAGTATAATAGTTTAAGAAGAGTTGTTGATGAAACTGTTCAAAACTTTTCAAAGATATTTAATAAGGTTTATGACTATATTCCTTCCCATTTAAAACCTCCACAGGCCTTAGCTCAGATGATATATGCCGAAGCTTTTGATTATGACTTTTCTATACTGTTGAGAGAGAGAGAATCCCCTACACTTGCTGAAATGCAAAAATGGTGCAGTGAAGGTGGAAGTTAACATGATAGCAGCCAAAAATTCAAAAATGGGTAAATCTAAGTTGAAAGAAGAAGAGAAACCTTCTACCTCTACTTCTTATGATAATTTTGATTCAATGATGAAAACAATGGAAAAGTTGATGGATAGGTTGGCCCTTGGGGATACCTCTGCCCCTCCTTCACAATGTGAACCTCAGTTTAGAAACCCTCAGTTTAGGAGACCTCGGAATCAACAGAGACCTAGAGAAAACAAAAATCAGTAGCCTAATCTTGCAATGAGACCTCCTTTCTAGTAGAAATTAGCCGATGAAGAAGATGAACCTGAAATTCCTGAAGAGTCTATTCACTGTTTTGATGAAGAAATGTCTAGAATTTTCTTGACTAAAGAAGAACATGATCAATCAGAACAAAATAATCATGGAGAGGAAACACCAGATTATCTAAAGGGGTATCAGCATGCTATTTTTGAGATGCAAAAACAATAAAATCTCAGAAATAGAAATTTTCCTATCATTGCAAAAAAAACACAGACTAAGAAAGATACACGTAAGGTTGCTGATGGCAAGAAAGATGATCCTAAGGTCACTGAAGGTAAGAAAGATATGCCAGGTCTTCCTCCTATCAAAGAAGCTAAAAAATATGTTTCTATTTTCAATTTGGAAAATGAAATTTCTAAGATTAAAATTCCAGTACCTTTTGGTGAGATTCTCAAAGTCAATGAGTATAGAAGCAAGATTGTTAAAATGTTAAATTCACAACTAGGAGCTCCCGATATCTTGAATGTACTAGAAGATCATCCAACCATACACTTGGGTCCAATACTAGAAGATGAACATAATGAGGATGTGCCTCCTTTTTATGTGAGCCTTAGCATTCATGACATGACATTACATAATGCTATGTTAGATTCAGGGGCTCTCACAATCTTATGCCCAAAGTAATCATGGAAAGGATGGGGTTAGAAATAACTAGACCATATAAGGACTTGTTTTATTTTGATTCAAAAATATTTCAATGAATTGGTTTAATTAAGGATGTTGTTGTTGGTCTAACACAAGTTCCTACTAAGACTGTAGTCATGGACATCGTGGTAGCAGACATTCCACCAAAGGTTGGTATGCTATTATCAAGGTCATGGGTAGCAAAAATCAAAGGTACAATGCAAATGGACCTTACTTATGCTACCATTCCTGTTTTTGGTGAGAAAAGAAGATTGTATCGAGAGACAAGAATGGGCTACATGGTGAGTAGTAAAGATAAACCCAAAAATTTTCAAATTTATGCTCTTGATACTAAACTTGGATCTGATATTATTTTCAATGAGTTGACTAATGAAGCAGAAGATGAAAAGAAAGAAGAAAATTAGAGTTCTGAAATTTAGCAGTCTAGAAATTAGCAAACAGAAGATCAGCAAATCAATGATAAGGAGGTGGAAGGTTGGTGGTCATTACATTCTGATGGATCAGCAGGAAGAGAAGGAGCAGGATCAGGGATTTGGATCACAAGTCCAAGTGATGAGAGTAAGTTCTTTTCCTATAAATTGAACTTCGATTGCATGAATAACATGGCTAAGTATGAATCCTTGATTTTGGGCTTAGAGGTTTTGAAAAGAATGAATGCTCAAAACATTTTTGTTTTTGGAGATTCAAAATTAGTCATTAAACAAGTTGAAGGTGTTTATCAAACAAAGGATATAGGGACAATGGCATATAGGAAATTAGGTTTGGACATGTTGGAAAACTTTCAAGCTTATTCATTCATGATCAAAACTAGAGAAAAAAACTCCATTGTTGATTCTCTTGTTGTCTTTGCAAGTATTTTCATTATTCCTATGCATTCCATAGAAAAATATGACTCTTGAGATTCACCATAGACCGGCTATTCCTGATAATATTACTCATTGGCAATTTTTTTAATATGAACAACAAGTGAGGAACTTTATTCAGATGAAAGAAGATTTTGAAAATATACAAGTAGATCAGCAAAATATGCTTGCTGAGTCTAAAGGGAATTCTGAAGTTTTGCAACTAAGGAACAATTCCATACCAAAGGGACTCATACCTCTTGAATTTATTTTTTATCAGAATGATGTTTTTAAATCCCCTAAGATACAAGATGATGATGAAGAAGTCGAGAGTTCTAACCTTGGTACAGTATCTATGCCCAAAATTACTAAACTTTCAAAGTTTCTTTCAGCTGATATGATGTTTAAGTATATTGAAATGATGAAGAGATTCATAGAAGTTTTTTCTTGGAATTATGTTGATTTGAAAGAATATAACCCCACCATTATTCAGCATACTATTCCCATTAAAGAAAATGAAAGGCCTTTCAAGTAGAAATTGAGAGGGATTAACCCACTTCTTATGCCATTAATTGAGAAGGAGGTCAAAAAAATCTTTGATGCCAAAATCATTATCCCAATCAGATTTTCAAATTAGCTTGCAAAATTGGTTCCCGTTAGGAAGAAGCGTGGAGAAATACGAATATGTATTGACTTCAGAAATTTGAATAAAGCCTCTCTGAAGGAAAACTATCCTCTCCCAAAGATGGACCAAATTTTGAAAAATATTGTTGGTTCTCAAAGGATTTCCATGCTTGACGGTTTTTCAGGTTATAATAAGATCCTTGTACATCCATATTATTAGGAAAAAACAACCTTTACTACACCATGGGGCACTTTTATGTATGCCAAGATTCCATTTGATCTCATGAATTTAGGAGCTACCTTTCAGAGGGAAATGGACATTGTTTTTTCTGAAGAGAAGGACAAGATCGTGGTTGTTTATCTTGATGATATAACAATTTTCTCAAAGAGGGAAGAAGATCACTTGAAACACCTAGAAAGAATTTTGCTGAAGAGTAGAAGGTTTGGCATCTCTCTAAATCCCACCAAAAGTATTTTTTCTTTAACTTCAGGTAAGCTACTTCGACACATCATTTCTAAAGATGGGATTAGGATTGATCCAAATAGGGTCAATGCAATTCAAAAGGTGGATTTTCCAAGAAGCAGGAAGGAGATTCAATCTTTCCTTGAAAAGGTAAATTTTGTAAGGCGATTTATTCCTAATTTTTCTAAGATTGTGAAGGATATAACAAGGATGCTGAAGAAGGGAGTTGACACTAAGTGGAAAGCGGAAGAAAAGCACTCATTTGAGGAGATCAAAAAGGCACTCACACAAGCACCAGTATTAATCATTCCATATTTCTCAAAAGAATTTCTGGTTTTTACTTTCACATCAGAAATACTATTGCCAGAGTTTTGTTGCAAAAGGGACAGCAAGGTATTGGAGTAGCCTATTTATTTATTTAGTAGGACATTAGCTAACTCTGAGCTAAAATATAATATCTTAGAGAAGAAATCCTATGCCTTGGTGAAGGCTATCAAAGTTTTCAGAATCTATATTCTGCATTCTCATATTGTGGCTTTTGTTCCTAATACTGTTGTGAAAGACGTTCTCACTCAAGCCGATCCTGATGGTAAGAGAGGAAAATGGATTGCTAAATTGCTGGAGTATGATATAGAGATTAAGCCAAAAAAATTGGTCAAAGGGCAAGGCTTGGAAAAGATGATGATGTAGTAAGACTTTGACTGTCTTGACATGAACTTAATTGTAGAAATATCAGAAATTTCAGATGAGGAAGAAGAACTAGTCCCTATTGAAGAAAAATACATCACTTCAGATTCGTACAAGGAGGATTTTTTTGTCCTACAATATCATAAAGCACCTGCTGATCTAACAAAGTCTAAGGCAAGATTTATAAAGACAGAAATATTTTTTGGAAGGATACTGGCGGTATTTTGCTGAATTTTTTGTCGGAAGAGGAGGCTGATAAAGTGATTGAGGAATTCCACAAAGGATATTGCGGAGGTCATCATTATTGGAAGGCCATAGTGAACAAGATTCTTAGAGTAGGGTATTATTGACCTACAACGTTTAAGGATGTCTACAAAAAGATTGTTGCCTACCATGAATACCAAATTTTCGATCGTAAGAAGAAGCTTGTACCTTTACCTTTAATGCCTATTGTTTTACAGGTAAATCCCCTCTGCGGACAGAGGCGATCCCTCTAGCCCTAGGGTGGGTCTAGCAACTACGGGAACATACTAACATCTACCTTCCTATATTGTAAATGAAATTCAGAGTAAGGAAGATGACCTACCTTGTCCTGATGCTATGTTGTCATCTTCCATCGAAGCTTCTTGATCCGTCGCTCTTCTCAAGCTCGATACACATTGCTACCAATGTTCGATTACCTGTTCAGACAGTCAAGACACCATGAAAAGCGTAAAATCCCGACAAACATAAAATAATTACAATCTATCTAACTGATCAAGGAATGCTATAAATCTCATTATAAAGGTAAACAAGAGTGGAAGATAAACATCAGATGCATTTTATTATAATAAAGATAAGGGGAGTTTACAACCAAGCCTTGATGTTGAGGCTCTCCTTCGGTAGGTTTGTATCCAAGCACATTTGCAACACCCTCACACACAAAGGTCCAAGATCTCACTATGTTCCCAACACATAAAAACAATCACACTCTGCACGATTCTCCCAAAGCTTTAATTGTTTCTCTTCTCTATGATTGCTAACTAACTAAGGCTGTAGAGCTGAAGGAGGTCTCCTTATATAATAATGGAAGAGGAGGTTATGGGCCCTCAAATGATGGGGAAAGAGATTATCCTTTGGAGTAGTTCCTATTTTATGGCAACAAGAAGCCTAAAGGGGAGTTCCTCGGTCATATCCTCGAAACAAACTTCTAGCTCACCGCCTCACGAAGCTTCTAGTCACAGAAGCTTCCTTTATATTTAAAAAAAAATTCCAATATAGGATCGGCGCCGGTCCAACATTAAGTCAGGGTGCCCATCGGCGTGGGCCTTAGTGCAAATTTCGCTATCGGAATGGGTTAGACTCTGAGAGAAAGCGCCTACCTTGAAAACTAGGTTTTTACAAGGATATTTCAGAAAAGTTGTAAAGGGAGATGATTTGGAAAACAAAATGTGGTTCACGGGTATGTATTCCATGCTTGGAAAGTACACAAGGGTCACTATACAGGTCCTCTAGGATCAAGGAATGGGAGTACAGGGACAGTGAAAAATTACTGTGTAATAGATGCCCCCTAAAGTATGAAGTACGAACATGAGTGAGGGGTGAAATGCTTTACAAGCACGTGCAAGGAACCAGACACTGCCATCAGAAGACCTTAAAATTAATCATAGATACATATACATAACTTAAAAATCTGATGAAAATACATGAATCCATTGTATAGGCACAGTTATCCTTCAAGAAGAGGATCATGTGAATGGATCCTCGACATGGACGCAACCATCCGAATGAAGGGATCATATGAAATAGATCCACGACATGGGCGCATCCATTCGTATAGAGAGGATCAAAATGAGAGAACCCACAGTATGGTCATAGCCATCCATATAAATAATCATGTATATAATCATGAATGACTCATCACTCCTCGCAACTTGGACTTTTGTGATCGAAGCCCAGGGTCTTGTGCTCCAACACCACCCGATCAAAGTAAAAATTCCAACATGTGAATAGATGTGTTGAAGTTGAACATGCTAAAAAATCACTTGATTACCAGTGAATGATGTGAACCGTTAACAAGTGCAAGAGAAACCGGCAATAATGACAATGGCTCTTAAGGTACAACTAGTACAATCCACGGAATGTGAACAGTGAGTTGAATTCAAACACCCGTGAAATCACCCGATCGAAGGCCAATGATGTGAACCTGTCGTCGAATGCGAAGAACTTGCCATTAGGGCATGCAAGCTCTAAGGTACCAGAAAGGAGTCCCTAGATCAGCTTCCCAGATAATGAGCTGAAGTCGACAGGAAGTGATCCATCGAAGGAGGGTGATAATGAATCCCACATCATCGACACAAAACAGAGAAGATAATATGAGTGTAAGTCAAGACTGAAACAGAGGATCAGGAATGTACAAACTGTAAAAGGATTTTCTCTTGAACATATCGATGACACGACTCTGGAATTTGGTAGCATTTGACTCAAATAGGATCAGAGGTCATGTTGACAAAATTGGTAATCGAATGAGAGGCAAACGAATTTCCCAAACCCATGGTGGCAAAGTGACAGAATTAAGATATCCCAACCCCACACGAACTGCAGATACATGTCATGTTCAAGAGTGCCATACTGCCGACACAACTAATGAATAAATTCCATTTTCCCCCACCATTTATGGTGAGTACCTCTTTATTTTTACACAAGCTTGAAGAGGATACCATATGCTTGTCATATAAGTTTCTCCTTCAGACAAATCCATCCTAGTACATTTTACGAGCCCTAGGAAGGAGGAACTCGAGTAACGTCATGGCGAAGAAAGCCGATGTCATTAGGGTTTAACGAGTCTAACAAAGGGAGAACTCGGTGTCTTTTCATGTTTAGAGGGTTTGAAAAGAAGTGGAAAAGAAAACTCCAGCTTTTCCCTTTTCTTAAATAGTCCCTCAGATCCGAAAAGGTAGAAAATAATATCCAAAAGAACCTCTTAGTCGTGATAGGCTAAGGTATTCCTTTTTCATAAATAATCCATCCCAGCCCGAAAAAGGGGTAAATGTATACTGGGTAGATATCGTTTCACAACCATTTAACGAGTTCAAAACGATAAGAGTCTCAGCAATCTTTTCATGTTTTGAGATTCAGAAAAGAGCTGAAATTTGACTCCTCTTGAAGGAACGAGGGGTATTAAGGGTAGCAACTAGTTCTGAAACTACTCAGAACAAGTAAATATCAAGAGGCTGGCTAACAAGACCACTCATTGCAGCGGTTCCTCGGGAATGGGTGAAACAACCAAGTGAAGGCATATGATCGGCCAAGCATATAGTGACGATGGAGTGAGAAAACCAAGGTTCATCTAGAAAAACAGGCTGATAAAATGGCAATCACGAGAGGTAAAATAGGAATGGTTTCATTTTTACACAAGCTTGAAATCAGGAAACTCTGCTTGGAATTGGTTTCATTTTTACACAAGCTTGAAACAAAGATAAACTATGCTTGAAACTAGTTTCATTTTTTAAGGAGCTTGACACAAGAAAACGAACTATGCTCCGATGACCTTGTTTCATTTTTTAAGGAGCTTGACACAATAAAATGAACTATGCTCCGATGAAATTTTATCATGATGAATAAGTAGTCATAGATTCCCAGAGGTTCTCATCTGATGGAAGGAAAACATCTTGGAAGTCAGGACCCAATGCCCCCAGCACATGATGCACAATGGCACTATCATTGAATGTGGGAATTGGACAGGTAGCCACATAATTAACCTGTGGCGGGGAAGATAAAACTGGAGAATAAAGACCCGGAAGGGACGATGGTGGACAAGATGTCACGTCAAGGCCAAATAATTAAAGATGATCAATGGTCACAATTCGACCTTCATGTGGAAAATAAATCACACGAAAGAGGGAAGAGACAAGCGCTCCCATGACATAAGTATAGTCGCGCCCCAGGAGTAAATTAAAATCCAAGGGGCCTGGAACAACCATCACGTCTATATAGACGATTTTCCCTCCCAAAGTAACAGGCAACTTCGGAAGGATCCCTAATGGTTGACTGGTTCTTCTGTTAAAAGCCAACAGATTCTGCGTAACAGGCACAAGAGGTGGAGAACCAAAAGCTTGCTAAGTAGTGGAATACAGAATACTAACGGATGCACCTTCATCTATAATGGTGCTAGGTACGACCACATTAAAGGTTTGTACCGTGATCTCAAAAGGCACAAAAGAAGGAAGGTGGTATCCTTCAAATCGACTCCGATCGAAGGAAGTGACCAAACTACTTGGAGGGGGTACCATTGAACTGAGATGTTCATCCCTTAGTGTTACCTGAGCAAGAGGAGCATCCTCTTAGACCTCCATCACGGGAGCAGGAGGAGAAACTTTGTGAACTATAGGGATGTGAGAATATTTCTCCAAGTCCGAGGAATCTGAAGAAACAAGAAGAACTTGAGGGGCATGAGATCCGCTCTCGATGGAAAAGACCTGATGAACCATGGGCAAGACCAGATCAACCGTTCCACGACCAATGGTTGGTCGGGAATGGATTCATGAATTTGAATTTTCGAGGAAATGGGATCGACCAAGGATGACCCTTGACCGATCATTGAATCAACTAGCAGAGGACTCGAAGAAAGCTTCTGGTAACCAGCCGGAAGGCAGGGTGCATAAACAGTAGGGTTTTCCAACACTCTCTTGGCTTCATCCATGTATGGAAAAAGGTGAATGGGATGATTCCCTTCACACAACTTACAGGGATTCATGATCTTACCTGTTTCTTAGGAGTCTTATCAGTACTAGTCGAAGATGTGTCACTAATATGACTTCTAGAAGCCAAAGGCAACGGTGGATGACTATCAGACCATACTTCAAGCACCTTGGGAATGCCAGGGAAATCTCAAAGAAAATGGTCACCTTTGCACAACATGTAAGGGAATTTGACTTTTTGTGGAAGGTTGGATGGTTTATCGATGGATGGTTTCATAGGAGAAATAGCTGCAGCATTAGCCTCTCGCTTATCTGACTTCTTCTTCTTGGTATTCTTCTTCTTCTTCTTAGCCACCCGGTTACTAGAATCCAGACTTTCACCAGGTGAAGTAGAAGAGGAGGACAAAGAAACATGCGAAGAAGGGGAGAGGTCCACTTTAAAATCAACATCATGTTTTTCAGGTGGAGGGGATGGTTTTACAACAGGTGGAACACTCGAGACCACAAAAGTCAAGAATAACCAAACAGGCAACCCAACAGTTAGCCCAGGCAGGGACAACGTTGGCATATAAGGAGCACCAACATTTCCAAAAGCAGGAAAAGGACCAGGATTCCCTTTGGAGGGGATTCCGGTGTTGGAAAACTCTGGAAAATTTTTCATGGAAACAACCATAAAACAAAACTCTAAGGAAGATAACTTTAACCAAGAATATTTCATGGGCAGTTTATTTTTTAAGACATTGAAACAAAACTCTGTCATTTCATATTTTAAGAGTCTAGAAATAGGAAAAAGGTGACTCTATCACTTTCAAGTTGAAACGAGCATGAAAGGACAAGCGCTCGACGATCTCTTCTCTTTTTAAAGAGTCATGAAGATATTGAAATGACTACTCTGGTAATCTAAGAAAGAGGGTGTACCAAGTTTCCGTGAACTGCCATATACACCTTGGTGATCAATTGAAAGGGAAATGACCAAGGAATTTCTGTACATGCAGGTAGTCTCCCTGAATGCTATGTTTGGTGTATCACGGTTACAGGGTGACAGACTCGACTTCCTATGGATAAAGGATTGCAACCTATAGGGGTCTCCCTTTATATACTCGATGGTATAGGGAGCACAAGTCCATACTAGTACTGTCTAAAGCCAAAAGGCGAATGACAACTACTAGGTTTTAAGACACTAGAACACGTCTCTAGCCTAGACCACTAAAATGTTTGCGTTAAGTTCCAATGTTTCCTTAGGTTAATTCAATAAATTTTAAAGTTGATCTTGAATTATGTCTTGGTTTCAAGGCCCTACCGCATGTCATCTGACAATATCCTATATGCAGCTATATGAGGAAAGAAATCTTTCAATTCGATAAATGCTATCTAGTTAAGGTATGAGTCTCAAACAATGATGCAACAAATAGTAATACTGTAAATGAAACTTTTCCAAACTAGATGAATTTCACTATCCAAAAGTAATCTAAAACATTCAACGATGTGAATTATGCAAAATACTTTTTTGAAAACTATGCAATTGTAATCTATGCACAATTTCCCTTTTCTTTTGAAAGAATAAGAATGCAATCAATGCATTTTTTGATGAAATGAGAATCTACTTAATGCATGATTTTAATGAAAGAGAATGCACTCAATGCGATTTTTAGCTTCCAATCATTAAACATTGTAATCTAAGTTAAATGATAAATCTTAACAATGACTTTTCAATGCAATGTGATCTAATGCACTTTAACAAAAAGAAAACTTTGAGACAAAAACTAAATGAACGCAAATTTCCTTATTGGAAGGATGAATGCAAAAGGGATGCAAACAAACACTAATAATGCAATCGTAGTTTTAAACACTTTGTAACGAAATTTCTCAAAAGGCTAAAGGACATTTGAGGTCAAGCACAAAAAGGACTTCCAAAGCATGAGCTCAAAACAAGGCATTCATTCCCTTTTACATCAAGAAATCATAGAAAGAGGACTTTTCAGTTGAACAATGAGCAATGTAATCTATGCTCACAAGCGAACAAGTTGGCCAAATGAACTCGAAAGACACTTGAGACTTGAACACTCAATCAACCAAAAAGCAAAAGGCAATCAACTAGAGATGGCTCACCAGGAAAGGATACTAACTCAATTAGCAAGGCGATGTCCCGCGAAGCATGCAAATATGAAATTGATGCACAATCCTAGAAAAAACTAGGATGTAAGGATGCACGTCTGAACAGGAAAAACAACCAAAAAACAAAACCAACAAGCCAATCAAACCCACTTGAGTGAAGGGGAGTGTTAGCCACCTATAAAATTTGTCATATCAAATGGTGGCTAAATCATTTTTGAAGCCTTCAAGAAACAAGTTTTATTGCAAAATTGTTATCTCTTGAAGTCTTATGAAGACATCATGTCCTTTGATTAATCTTCACTGTTGTTTCCCTCTAGAAACTCTGAAATTCTACTGTTTTCCCTGAACAAAAAGACTGCCGAAGACTCCATTTTCCCCTCATTTTTCCCCTCCTTCTGCTTCAAAATTAACCTCCATTTTTCCCCTTTTTTCCCATGAAATTCCTCTATTTTCATGTATTCCCTTCTTCCCTTCATGAAACCCCTTTTATAAGGTTTAAAACTCATTTTTAGACCTTACCGAAACCCCCAAATCCATCAAAAATCCTCGAAAAAATCATAAAAATGAACCTTTTTTCATCACAGGCCTAAGCCCCTTTTGGCCTTAGCCCCCAGTCCCTTTTTCTGCATAAAACCCAGGGTTGTGACCTATCGCTAGACCCATCTGGCGCTTATCGCATAGGAAATAATCGAAGAGCGCAAGTCTTTTGGCTTTTATAAAACCTCCGATGCGATTGGCCCTTTGTATTTAACCCCTGATCCCTTGTTTCATTCGCATAACCTTGGGCTCGCAATCGGGCGCTAAAAACATTTTATAAACCATTCCCGATCTATTTTTCCTTTGTAAAAACATAAAAACCCATTTTCCTAAATTTTTGTCTAAAGTCACCGGTGCAATGTTTTTTAATGAAAAGGACCATCGATCTCAAAAGCCGATCGACGGTCAGCAGGATCTCGCATCGGAGATTTTCTAAATGGGTAGATTGAAAAGGCCCGCACCATTGTTCCGATGCGATTGGCCCTTTATATGTTTAAACCCCGGTTCTTTTAACCTTTCGCATATACCCTGAGGCCCCGCAATCAGGCGCCAAACCTTATATATAACCCACCTCCGAAGCCGTTAAACCTTTGTTTTTCATTAAAATTTGGGTTTTCATATGTTATAAAGGGTTTCCGCCGATTCATGTTTTAAACGAATCCCGGCCGTTGATCTTAAACCAATCAACGATCGGGAGGATCTCGCATCGAAAGTTTTCATTGGGCACACTTGATATTTTATTCACAACCTCTGATTGGCGGTCTCCCGAT
The DNA here is from genome assembly GCA_034641835.2 of Pinus albicaulis. NCBI lineage: Eukaryota > Viridiplantae > Streptophyta > Pinopsida > Pinales > Pinaceae > Pinus > Pinus albicaulis. The sequence continues at coordinate 476,077 of JAXQQM020084618.1, read as the reverse complement.
CAATTATTAGCCGTTGATCTCCTCCCCGCCTTCCCAGATTGGACGACCCTTATCGCTCCATCGCAAAGCCTTTTCCCCCGCCATGACTTCCTCCCGATTCATTTCCCACTGTCGTTCTAATCCACAGATCGACGGTCCACAGTCAATCGCATCGGAACTCCTCTGTCTTTGCCCTCGCCGATCGCGAATCCTCCAATTGCATCTGGGCCGTCCACGTGTCAAGATCCAATGGTCCAGAAAGTACCCCTCGACCTTTGTTAAAAATATGCTACCCCACTTTATAATGTTTTTCTGGCCTATCTCTGCCGTTGATCTCTGCAGATCAACGACCCATATTAACCTATTCTCCGCTTTGTATTTTGTTCCATTTAAACCCAAATTTAATCTCCACCGTTGATCCTTTACATCCAACGGCTCAGATTAAAACCACTATTCCTTGCCCCACCTCGTTCCGCTTGTGCATCTATCCAATATCGCGCTCACTACCCACTGTCTGATCTGAGACCCAAGATCTAACGACCAACACTTATTTTCGCGTAGATTCATGCCCGAATGATAACTCTCCAAAATCACGCGAAATGGGTGGTTTTTAAACGCCACGTGTCAACTTATAACGCATATCGCATTCAAAAAGGTGAAACCACCTTCCTCCCCTTTTCCCGTGCGATACTGCCCGTTTCTCCACCCGAAACCGCTTTCCCTTTTTACATTGTGTTTCGTCGCGTGCAACCACTGCCGTTGATCTCTGCAGATCAATGGCCCCGATTTGATCTCGCTTTACATTATCGCCCTCCGCCTTTTCCAAAGGGCCTTCATCGATCAATCCTGACTGTTGATCTCTGTGGGCCAAAAAAATCCGACGGCCTACGATCATTTGGAAACCCCAATTTCCCTTCTAATGCTTTTTCCTCCACAAAGGATTTTTAACCTATTTTCTTCGCATTTTCCACCTATCTTATTATAAAGCGATCCTTTCGCATTATCTTATTACCTTTTCTCCTGACCGTTGATCTCTGCAGATCAATGACCCTGACTTAAACCTCCCCACCATTTCATCAACCGCCTCTATTTGACCCCCGCAAAAAAATCTCCACCGTTGGATGCTTTCATCCAACGGCTGTGACCTAACACGCAACCTCTGAAGTAGTTAAACCAAAAAATACGCAGCATTTTATTAACATTTCTTATATTGTGCAGATTTCAAGGGTTTTTCTATTTTGATAAAAGAAAAACAAAGGTCGAGGGTGATGACCCTCCAGGCCTTTATTCATTAAAGGGATTGTTCCATGGGGTTTTTCCATCAGCATTTGCCAGTGTTTCATGAACACTGGCAGCATTATAAAGAACCCTGTAACATCTGCACATCAACAAGACACAGCAAGATTAAAACAAATAAAGAGTATCAGTGTCGAAGAACCAACCATAGCAGAGATGAAGAATTGAACATTGATTATACAGTTTTGGTGGATTATGGCTAAGATTGATAAATCAAAAGTCTAATCCACAAAATTAAACATAGTTAAAGAACGTAAGACAGGAAATTAGGCCGAATTAAGCCTAAACACACAGAGTTAAAGAAAATTAACAATGTTTAAAGAAAATAAAAAATATCTATCAGTCCGGAAAAGCCTCCATTGCCACATTAGAGGCTAATTGATTCCTCTCAGCTACCTAAAGACACCTGTAGCCTCAAAGCATTCAACAGAGGGCCGAGTAATGACCAGAATAGAAGATATTTTCCCAATGCAGCTGAATAGTTATTATGAATCAAAGAAACTAATATAAACTATCATCAGAGTTATTACAAGATAAATAGGAGCCTTAAAGTCAACAAAATCTCTCCACCGAGCTTAATACTTAATGTAAAGCCAATTAATACAGAGAAATATCTGTGAACTTCTCCATTGAGCCCCTCAAAGGCCAAGAAGTATTAAAAACTGTATTAATTGAACCTTTAGATTTTTTCCCTCATTCGACCTCCTCATTTTCTTATAAGATCTTCTTGAGGAGCTCATTGTAAGGGGTTGGTTGCAGAACTTTGAAATATACTTGTGCTCGAAACTTCTACATGTAAATAGTGAGGAAACAAAGCTCCATTTGATTAATAAGTTGAGCGAAAGTGAAGATGATTCTTTAGTAGAAACATTGATTTTCTGAAGTCTCACTTGGATTGACATCAATATACAAGCTGATTCTTGGGATCCTGGTCTATATCATTGGTGAAGTGCTTCTTTCTGTGTTATTGTTTTCCTTTCATGTGCGCCATTTTGTCCATTATTATCTGATAAAGAACAACAAGCATAGAGTTAGGATTTACTGTTTACCAGTACCCTTCTCTGACTGATAAGATTTATCTCAATGTTTTCCTCCGAATTGTGTATTTAAGAATGATTCAATACATTTCAAGCAGTTAGGAATGCTGGCGTTCCCTTGTCCTACTGTTTACTTTAAAAATTGTTCTTTAATGTTATTTTCATTATTTTCTTAGTAAAGTTGGACTAGAAAAGTGATGGTGTGCCCTGTTTTCTGGTTTCTTTCTCCAAAGGTAAATTCTAAAAGTTTCCCTAAGTGTATGCTAAAAGCAGACTAGATTTAAAAGTATCTTATCTGATCTTAGGTTGCATATTGTTTCTCTTATCTATTTTCATCCTTTCTAAAAGTAATTATGCAGATTACTGGATTATTTGTCTATTGAGTTGGCTTTAATATGAGCTTGTCCAAAGAGTTTTATGGTGAGCCTTGCCCTTTGGTTGGTTTTAAACAGTTACCTTAAAAGATTTTTCTTGTTTGGACAGACTGTTAAATCCTAGTTGAAATTAGTGTCTGTTTCCACCCTTTCAACACTTTTATTGTTTCCATTCCATCATTTAATATCAAATATCTTGTGATTATGGATGACTTGCCCCTTGGACCACTCTTGAAATTGTTGCGCAATTAAAGCCCTTTTATGACTCCATATCCCAATAGACTAAAAACTAGCGTTATATCTATCTTATCAGCCAAAGCTTGTTCTGATTGCTTGCAACTTCATACCTTTGAAACTCTTTCATTTTAGGACTTTCCACTCAATTAATAATCATGCTCAACCATCCAAAAACAAACCAAACCTTTTCTCTAACTAGCCTAATATCACACATAAAAACCTTAAAGATAAATCAATCTTTGCACTTATAGGGAGATCCCTCTGTGGATTCAGGAGGGCTAGATCCTAGAATCCCAAAGTGGTTCAAGTGTTTTCCCTGCAGCTTCGGTCTCACCAATCTGCTGGAATTACGGGGAGCTAACATTTCTGGCGACTCCGTTGGGGAATTTTCTGAGTTAATGACAGTTAAGTACACCTTAGGACTTAGGAAAACCTTTGACTCGAGAATATTGTGCAGTGAGTAAAAGCAGCCCTCTTCAAGCATTACCAAGCAAATGGTAATCATGATAAAACTTATTTGAATTAGTGACAAACTAAGGAAACCTTAGCATTCTCATAAGTACTTATCAAACCTTGAAGGATTAGCTGACTTAGCCATAAGAGTAGACTGTCTTTGTCTCATCACCGTAGCTAAGTGTTGAAGCAGATTTAGGATACTTTTAGAACCCATAGGACTGAAATAAACTCAGAAAACCCAAAAATATTTTAGATTGGTATTCAAATAAACATGGTGGTGGACCATAAAACCTTTTACCTCCAAAAGAGCTAAAAATCTCCACCTGGTGATTCCAAAATCCTAAAAAAACCTTAAGACTCCACTGGGAAGACCCATTATCATCATAACATCATATAAACTCAGTCAGAGGACTTTAGGATTAAATTTTTCTTGTTTACTTGGGTCTAAAAAACATAGCATAGTGGCTCCTAGAAGAATTCATACTAGAGCCTATCCTGACCCAAACCCTCCTAAGATAGTTGATAACCCTGAAAGAATCCTTAGGAAGTCTCCTGCGGTTAAATCTTCAACTATTTTCAGATCACCCTTGAGAGCTAATTCTGTTCCTAAAAACCTTGCAGCTCTACAACAATCACAAGTTGACTTAAGAAATCCATTTAGAACTATGTCGCTTGATGATTTAGATCAGCTAGATTCAGAGTCTTCACTTTCATCCCTAGAAAGAAGTGAACATCCTGGTAGTAGAGAAACTACACCACCTGATTTACATTTTCTTTACAATCTAGGTGTCTCTCATCCAAGATCAGCTCAGCAATATATTGCCGGTCCATCCACCTCTATTCTTCATACATCCACTATTCAAACCACTCCACTTCAGCCCACTAAGCTCATTAAAGGCCAAGGTCTAGCTAGATTAATGGCTGAATCAAATTTTGAAGTTCTTGATATAAATATGATAAATGCTTTAGATGAACAAGATGAATTCTCAAATCCCATTGTTGAAGATCATTTTATGAATTCCCCTTGGTATGCTGATATTGTTTATGTTTTGGTCAATCTGAATACACCTCCTGGTTTATCAAAAACAAAGGCAAGGTTTTTAAAGTTAAAAGCTGTAAACTACTGCATTATTGATAAATGTCTTTATTGGAAAAATGCGAGTGGGATATTGCTTAAATGTTTGCCTGAGTATGATGCAGAGAAGGTTAAGCACGAGTTCCATGAAGGAGAATGTGGAGGCCACCACTACTGGAAGAAAACAGCCAACAAAATCCTTAGAGCTGGTTACTATTGGCCCACGCTCTTTCCTGATGTACACAAAATGATAATTGCCTGTCATAAATGCCAACTGTTTGAAAGAAAAAGGAATTTTCTTCCCTTACCTCTGCATCCAATCATTGTTGAAGCTCCTTTTCAATAGTGGGGACTTTACTTCATAGGAGAAATCCATCCACCATCATCTACCCAACATAGATGGATTCTCACTGCAATAGAATACTTTACCAAATGGATAGAAGCCATCCCTTCTAGGCAAGCCAATGACTCTGTCATCATAAAATTCATTGAAACTCATATCATCTCTAGATTTTCTATCCTAGGAAAATCATCACTGATAATGCAGTAGCATTTGGATCTAAGAAGATGGTTGAATTCTGTCACAAATATCAGATAACATTGGGGCATTCTACTGCTTATTACTCACAAGGTAATGGGCTGGCAGAATCTTCAAACAAAATCTTGGTGAACATAATCAAGAAGTTGCTGGAGGACAATAAGAAGTCTTGGCACACAAAGCTGGTACATGCACTTTGGGCTGATAGATTAACACTTAAGAAATCTATTGGGATGTCACCTTATCAGCTTGTGTATGGTACAAATGCAATTTTTCCAACCAGCCTTGGTGTACCAGTTATGAAGTTGATTCAAGAAGTGCAGTCTGAAGACAATGACATGATCATAAGGATTAATCAAACTATACATCTTCAGCAAACCAGAGAGGAGGTTTACAACAGAGCATTACAAAAGCAAGAGAGTATCAAGAAGCTTTTTGACAGAAGAACAATGGCCAGCAATTTCAATGTTGGGGACAAAGTGTTAAAGTGGGAATCAAAGAGAGAAGACAAGGGCAAGCATGGGAAATTTGATAACTTATGGCTTGGCCCTTATCTCATTCATTTTGCTGCTGGTAACAATGCCTTTTTCTTGCAGGAGTTGAACAGAGCTGAATTGTTTGGGGGTCCTGTAAATGGCAGGATGCTCAAACATTACTTCTCTTGATCTTATCATGTTCTAAAAGCCTTTTTATCCTTTTTCTCATTATAGATATTTCATCCATCATTGCATTCAAAGTTAGAAAAATAAAAAATACAAAAACAGTAAAAGAAAGAAAAGAGTGCAGATTGTAAAAACAAGAAAGGTACAGCCCCATACCAAAAAAGAGAAACAAAATCTGAAAGTGTGCAAGCTCAAATGCCACTCCTAAGAAACACACTTCTAATTAGTCATACAGCCTAATCATGACTAATTAGTTTTAAATTGACTGCTGATAGGTTAGTGAATTTGATTCGCCAAACAGCTTAGTCTTGGCTTATCAGTTAGGTAGATGAAGATAGAAAATAAAAGGCTCAAACAAGCTCATAATCCGAACCTCAGTTTTCAAAAGAAGAATGAATCCAATATGTTCAAAACCGTGAATCAAAGACAGAAGTAAACTGGTTCCAATAAGCCCAAAACCTAAACCAGATAACAAGGAAAAACAACCCGAATAAACTCAAAAAACAGAGCTGAAGAAAAGAGAAGGCCGTGCTTAGAAATTTCAGATCTTAAGCCTTCCTTTTTGATTTAATTTTCTGCAAAATAATATCTATGTGCAGCTTGTTTTTTATGCCATAGATCAACAACAAGTTAGACTGTTCAATCCTGACTTGTATGCTTTTAAATTTCTGTTTTAGAAATTAGTGAATAAAATATGTTAGACTGTTTAATCTTAACAGATAGTAGTTAGGTAGAGAAGCTTATGGACTCGACTGTTTAATCTGAGTTCATGGAGAAATAAGAAGTAGAAATAGATTAGTTTTTTTTCTATCAAAAGAATAAAATTTTTGTAAAAGAGTTTTCCAATCCAAGTGCACTCTGAAAGAAGAGAAAATGTTAGATCAGTAGGATTGGGTAGGTAGAAAGCTTGTGTTGATGAAGTTCCATTGTTTTTTCATGGTTGCTAAAATTTTCAAAACAGAATAAGATCATCCAAGTAAAGAAAATTGCAGCCCAATGGATGAGGCACTGATCAGCCCCCCATAGAATGCAAGTCTGAAGTTCTTGATGACTTCAAGAAGGAACCATCCCCACGTGGAGCCACTGTTAGCCACCTATAAAATTTGTCATATAAAATGGTGGCTAAATCATTTTTGAAGCCTTAAAGAAACAAGTTTTATTGCAAAATTATTATCTCTTGAAGTCTTATGAAGACATCATGTCCTTTGATTAATCTTCACTGCTGTTTCCCTCTAGAAACTCCGAAATTCTGTTGTTTTCCCTGAAGAAAAAGACTGCTGAAGACTCCATTTTCCCCTCATTTTTCCCCTCCTTCTGCTTCAAAATTAACCTCCATTTTCCCCCTTTTTTCCCATGAAATTCCTCTATTTTTCATGTATTCCCTTCTTCCCTTCATGAAACCCCTTTTATAAGGTTTAAAACTCACTTTTAGACCTTACCGAAACCCCCAAATCCATTAAAAATCCTTGAAAAAATCATAAAAATGAACCTTTTTTCATCACGGGCCTAAGCCCCTTTTGGCCTTAGTCCCCAGCCCCTTTTTCTGCATAAAACCCAGGGCTGTGACCTGTCCCTAGACCCATCGGGCGCTTATCGCATCAGAAATAATCGGAGAGCACAAGTCTTTTGGCTTTTATAAAACCTTCGATGCGATTAGCCCTTTGTATTTAACCCTCGATCCCTTGTTTCATTCGCATAACCTTGGGCCTGCAATCGGGCGCTAAAAATGTTTTATAAACCATTCCCGATCTATTTTTCCTTTGTAAAAACATAAAAACCCATTTTCCTAAGTTTTTATCTAAACCTGCCGGTGCAATGTTTTTTAATGAAAAGAACCATCGATCTCAAAAGCCGATTGACGGTCAGCAGAATCTTGCATCGGAGATTTTTTAATTGGGTAGATTGAAAAGGCCCTCACCATTGTTCTGATGTGATTGGCCCTTTATATGTTTAAACCCCAGTTCTTTTAACCTTTCGCATATACCCCAAGGCCTCGCAATCAGGCGCCAAACCTTATATATAACCCACCTCCGAAGCCGTTAAACCTTTGTTTGTCATTAAAATTTGGGTTTTCATATGTTATAAAGGGTTTCTGCCAATTCATGTTTTAAACGAATCCCAACCGTTTATCTTAAACCAATCAACGATCGGGAGGATCTCGCATCGGAAGTTTTCATTGGGCACACTTGATATTTTATTCACAACCTCCGATTGGTGGTCTCCCGATCAATTATTAGCTGTTGATCTCCTCCACGCCTTTCCAAATTGGATGGCCCTTATCGTTCCATCGCAAAGCCTTTTCCCCCACCATGACTTCCTCCCGATTCATTTCCCACCGTCGATCTGATCCGCAGATCGACGGTCCATAGTCAATCGCATCGGCACTCCTCTGTCTTTGCCCCCGCCGATCGCGAATCCTCCAATTGCATCTGGGCCGTCCACGTGTCAAGATCCGACGGTCCAGATCGTACCCCTCGACCTTTGTTAAAAATATGCTGCCCCACTTTATAATGTTTTTCCGGCCGATCTCTGCCGTTGATCTCTGCAGATCAACGACCCATATTAACCTATTCTCCGCTTTGTATTTTGTTCCATTTAAACCCAGATTTAATCTCCACCGTTGATCCTTTACATCCAATGGCTCAGAATAAAACCACTATTCCTTGCCCCACCTCGTTCCGCCCGTGCATCTATCCAATATCGCACTCACTACCCACCGTCCGATCTGAGACCCAAGATCTAACGGCCAACGCATATTTTCACGTAGATTCATGCCTGAATGATAACTCTCCAAAATCACGCGAAATAGGTGGTTTTTAAATGCCACGTGTCAACTGATAATGCATATCGCGTTCAAAAAGGTGAAACGACCTTCCTCCCCTTTTCCCACGCGATACTGCCCGTTTCTCCACCTGAAACCGCTTTCCCTTTTTCCATTGTGTTTCATTGCGTGCAACCACTGCTGTTGATCTCTGCATATCAATGGCCCTGATTTGATCTCGCTTTACATTATTGCCCTCCGCATTTTCCAAAGGGCCTTCATTGATCAATCCTGACCGTTGATCTCCGTGGGCCAAACAAATCCGATGACCTACGATCATTTGGAAACTCCAATTTCCGTTCCAATGATTTTTCCTCTGCAAAGGATTTTTAACCTATTTTCTTCACATTTTCCACCTATCTTATTGTAAAGCAATCCTTTCGCATTATCTTATTACCTTTGCTCCCGACCGTTGATCTCTGCAGATCAACGAACCTGACTTAAACCTCCCCACCATTTCATCAACCGCCTCTATTTGACCCCCGCAAGCAAATCTCCACCGTTAGATGCTTTCATCCAACGGCTGCGACCTAACACGCAACCTCTGAAGCAGTTAAACCAAAAAATATGCAGGATTTTATTAAATTTTCTTGTATTGTGCAGATTTCAAAGGTTTTTCCATTTTGATAAAAGAAAAATAGAGGCCGAGGGTGACGACCCTCCAGGCCTTTATTCATTAAAGGGATTGTTCCACGGGGTTTTTCCATCAGCATTTGCTGGTGTCTCATGAACGCTGGTAGCATTATAAAGAACCCTGTAACATCTGCACATCAACAAGACACAGCAAGATTAAAACAAATAAAGAGTATCAGTGTCAAAGACCCAACCACAGCAGAGATGAAGAATTGAACATTGATTATATAGTTTTGGTGGATTACGGCTAAGATCGATAAATCAAAAGCCTAATCCACTAAATTAAACACAGTTAAAGAACAAAAGACAGGAAATTAGGCCGAATTAAGCTTAAACACACAGAGTTAAAGCAGATTAACAGTGTTTAAAGAAAATCAAAAATATCTATCAGTCCGGAAAAGCCTCCACTGCCACATCAGAGGCTAATTGATTCCTCTCAGCTACCTAAAGACACTTGTAGCCTCAAAGCATTCAACAGAGGGCCGAGTAATGACCAGAATAGAAGATATTTTCCCAATGCAGCTGAATAGTTATTACGAATCAAAGAAAATAATATAAACTATCAGCAGAATTATTACAAGATAAATAAGAGCCTTAAAGTCAACAAAATCTCCTCACCGAGCTTAATACTTAATGTAAAGCCAATTAATATAGAGAAATCTCTGTGAACTTCTCCATTGAGCCCCTCAAAGGCCAAGAAGCATTAAAAACTGTATTAATTGAACCTTTAGATTTTTTCCCTCATTCGACCTCCTCATTTTCTTATAAAATCTTCTTGAGGAGCTCATTGTAAGGGGTTGGTTGCAGAACTTTGAAATATACTTGTGCTCGAAACTTCTACATGTAGATAGTGTTCAAAGGCTCTTGAAGCTCTGTTTGTGATTAAATAAGTTAGGTTGAGAAGTGAAGATGATTGCTGAACTAAAACATTGGACTTGAATAATGTAACTGGATTGACATCAATATACAAGCTGATTCTTGGGATCCTGGTCTATATCACTGGTGAAGTGCTTCTTTCTATTTTAATGTTTTCCTTTCATGTGCGCCATTTTGTCCATTATTCTCTGATAAAGAACATCGAGCATAGAGTTAGGATTCACTGTTTACCAGTACCCTTCTCTGACTGATAAGCTTTATCTCAATGTTTTCCTCCGAATTGTGTATTTAAGAATGATTCAATAGAGTTCAGGCAGTTAGGAATGCTGGCGTTCCCTCGTCCTACTGTTTACTTTAAACATTGTTCTTGAATGTTATTTTTATTATTTTATTGTTCTGGTTTCTTTCTCCAAAGGTAAATTCTGAAAGTTCCCTAAGTGTATGCTGAAAGCAGACTAGATTTAAAAGTATCTTATCTGATCTTAGGTTGCATATTGTTTCTCTTATCTGTTTTCATCCTTTCTGAAAGTAATTATGCAGATTACTGGATTGTTTGTCTATTGAGTTGGCTTTAATACGAGCTTGTCCAAAGAGGTTGATGGTGAGCCCTTCCCTTTGGTTGGTTTTAAACAGTTACCTTAAAAGGCTTTTCTTGTTTGGACAGACTGTTAAATCCTAGTTGAAATTAGTGTTTGTTTCCACCCTTTCAACACTTTTATTGTTTCCATTCCATCATTTAATCTCAAAGATCTTGTGATATGGATGACTTTCCCCTTGGACCACTCTTGAAATTGTTGCGCAATTAAAGCCCTTTTATGACTCCATAGCCCAATAGACTAAAAACCAACGTTATATCTATCTTATCGGCCAAATCTTGTTCTGATTGCTTGCAACTTCATACCTTTGAAACTATTTCATTTTAGGACTTTCCACTCAACTAATAATCATGCTCAACCATCCAAAAACAAACCAAACCTTTTCTCTTAATAACTAGCCTAATATCACACATAAAAACCTTAAAGATAAATCAATCTTTGCACTTATAGAGAGATCCCTCTCTGGATTCAGGAGGGCTAGATTCTAGAATCCCAAAGTGGTTCAAGTGTTCTCCCCGCAGCTTCGGTCTCACCAATCTGCTGGAATTATGGGGAGCTAACAGGGAGAACATATAAATCATACAGAGTTAAAGACCGGAAGGGAAAGACACACTAGTGGAGGAATTAGGGAAAAACCTCAATTTTTCACACACCCTGAAATTGGCACGACGTTTATGGGTGAAACTAGCGCTAACTGGTGCGACTTTCTCTCTGAAAACTAGCGCCAATGGCCAATTGGAGTCGGTTGCTAACTGAAAACTAGTGCCAATCGGTGTGACTGTTAGAAAAATAAAAATGCCAATGCCTAAACAGGAAAAAAAAGAATTTCTCCCAACCAAGACCAGACTCACCATTTCAAGCAAAAACTAAAATATCTTAATTGATGAAAAACATAGGAAAAAATAGGGAAATGGTCGTTTGAATAATTCCGTCGAATGACTAAGACCTCAAAGACTGACAAACTCAAAGGAAACTGCCCAGTAGAGTCGCCAATTTTTTGTCTAGGTAAATCCCCTCTGCAGATAGAGGCGATCCCTCTAGCCCTAGGGTTGGTCTAGCAACTACGAGAACATACTAACATCTACCTTCCTAGATTGTAAATGAAATTCAGAGCAAGGAAGATGACCTACCTTGTCCTGATGTTATGTTGTCTTCTTTCGTCGAAGCTTCTTGATCCGTCGCTCTTCTCAAGCTCGATACATGCTGCTACCAACGTTTGATTACCTGTTCAAACAGTCAAGACACCACAACAAGCGTAAAATCACGACAAACATAAAACAATTACAATCTATTTAACTGATCAAGGAATGCTAGAAATCTCATTATAAATGTAAACAAGAGTGGAAGATAAACATCAGAAGCATTTTATTATGATAAAGACAAGGGGAGTTTACAACCAAGCCTTGATGTTGAGGCTTTCCTTCGGCAAGTCCGTATCCAAGCACATTTGCAACACCCTCACACACAAAGGTCCAAGATCTCACTATGTTCCTAACACACAAAAACAATCACACTCCGCACTATTCGCCCGAAGATATAATTGTTTATCTTGTCTATGATTGCTAACTAACAAAGGCTATAGAGCTGAAGGAGGTCTCCTTATATAATGATGGAGGAGGAGGTTATGGGCCCTCAAATGATGGGGAAAGAGCTTATCCTTTGGAGTAGTTCCTATTTTATGGCAACAAGAAGCCTAAAGGGGAGTTCCTCGGCCATATCCTCGAAACAAACTTCCAGCTCGCTGCCTCACGAAGCTTCTAGTCACGGAAGCTTCCTTTCTATTTTAAAAAAATTTCCAAAATAGGATTGGCGTGGGTCCAACATTAAGACAGGGCGCCGATCGGTGCGTGCCTCAGTGAAAATTTCGCTATCGGTGCGGGTCAGACACTGAGAGAAAGCGCCGACCTTGAAACTAGATTTTTACAAGGATATTTTAGAAAAGTTGTAAAGGGAGATGATTTGGCAAACAAAATGTGGTTCAAGGAATGGGGAGTACAGGGACGGTGACAAATTACTATGTAACACCTATCTATGTGGAAGCGCCATTTCAGCAGTGGGGGCTAGATTTTATTGGAGAGATTCATCCATCATCATCAGCTCATCATCGCTGGATTCTCACACCGACTGATTACTTTACCAAATGGATTGAAGCAATCCCAAGTAGGCAAGCAAATGATTCCGTGATTATTTCTTTTTTGGAAAATAATATCTTGTCTAGGTTTTGTTTCCCCATGAAGATTATAACTGATAATTCAAAGGCATTTAAGTCTAAAAAGCTGATCAATTTCTGTCATCAATATCATATTACTCTTGGGCATTCTACTGCATATTATCTGTAAGGGAATGGTCTTGCTGCATTAGAGGAATTTTGAGGTCTAAAATGGGCCTCCTAAGGAAAATGTACAATCAAAATTCATTTTATGAGAACCAATCACATTTTAGGGGATGACATCATCCCTAATGGTTGAGGTGGCATTGCTTGAGTTAAAGGTACTTACTTGGCACATTCTCAATGGTGGATAAAATCTCAATGTTAACCATGGTAGTAGTCTAAGTACTTTTAAAGTCATAAAGTAAAGTACTTATAATAAACGTCATTTCACACTTTTTGAATAAAATATTATTATTTTCATTTCATATTATATAATTAATAATTTATGAATTTATATTTATATTTTATTTTAATTTATTTAAGTACAAAGGACAAATGCATTAGTTTTTCAATGGTAATGGCTTTTTCTTGAAAAACTCATTCTTATTTATAGTCACATCAATACAATTTTTTTTATTAATTTTATTTTGGTACAAATTTTGAATTTAATTTAACCATGGTTACATGGATTTTTGTGCAAAAAGTGAATTGCAAATTTATAAATATTATTTTATTGGTTTAGCTATTATTTTATTATTTCCTTAGGAGGCCCATTTTAGACCTCAAAATTCCCCTAATGGAATCTTCTAACAAGAGAATTGTGAGGATCATTAAAAAGGTGTTGCAGGAGAATAAGACGGCTTGGCATTTCAAATTGAAGTATTCCTTATGGGCTGATAGGATATGCACAAAAAGGTCAATTAGAACATCACCATATGAGTTGGTATATGGAGCTGAGGCCATTTTTCCTACGTCTCTAGGGGTACCTCTCATGAAGCTGATTCAAGGATTAGAAGAGGAACCAAATGAAGTCTAGAGGAGAATCAATCAGCCAATAGCTCTGTAGGAGAAGAGGAATGAAGTTTATAACATCAATCAACAATCTCAAAAAATAATCAAGAGGACATTTGATAAGAAGATCAAGGAAGAAAATTTTCAAATTTAGGATGAAGTGCTGAAATGGGAGGCCAGAATTGAAGAGAAAGGCAAACATGGTAAGTTTGAGAACTTATGGAAAGATCATTTTAAGATAGCTTCTTTTCATGGAAACAATACTTACATACTGTAGGAGATGCATGGAAAATCATATGCTGGAGGACCTGTCAATGGCAGGTTTTTAAAGAATTACTCTTCCTAAAAATCTGATTGATCATTCATGTCATTGTACACATTCCATTTTATGAGTTTTTCTGCTAATAATGACAAGCTAAATCAGTAAGCTTGAGCTCGAGGTGAAGGCCATTAGAGCTTGAGGAGAAAGCTTTGCAATTTCAAAGTTGTTTCTGTTTTGGTCAAGAAAATGGATAGCAGCACTAGAACTACTGGTTCTTAGTGTATCACAAGGGCACACTATCCCAAGTGGAGCCACTGTTATCACAAAAAAAAAAAAATATTTCAAAACATCATTGTGTCAAGTTTGTTTTTGCTCATCGTTCAAAATTGGGTTTAGAAGTCAATTTAGGATTTGATCAAGGGTAGGTTTTAGATTTTTATATTTTAAAGCTCATCCTTAGGTTATGATAAAGTCTTGTTTTAAGTCCCTTCATGTCAAATATTCATCATTTCCATTTGTGGGTCATTTCATAAAATTTCATGTCAAAACTGTTCAATTAGCCAAGAAACCTCGTTTTCGTAGCGCCACTAGTTCAAAAAAGTTGATTTGCGCTACGAAAGCGCTAATAGTTTCATAGCGCAAACAAACAAAAAAACACTGCAGGCACTATGAAAGCACGATTTATAAATTGTCTTGACATTTGAGCTGGAAAAGGTCAGAAACCATTAGGAAATGGTAAGTTAGTGGTATGATGAGTCAGTTAATGATGAAATTCAATGTACTTACCCCCATTGCAGTCATCATTGTCATGATAGGGTATGAATGAGGCATCATTCAGTTATGAGATGACATTTTAAATTCAAAATATTTCCTAATTAGTCATTCTTGTTTTCTTTGCCTCCATTCGAGATGTCTGAGCTCTAAAGTGTTAAATCCAAACCTGTGACTATTTTATACAACAATTTTGTTCATCCCTATCAAGTGAGGCTGATATAAATTAAGCAAGTGAGGCTGCTGTTTCACATATTCAAGCGAGGTTGATTCAATTTATCAAGCGAGGCTCACAGGATTTCTAGGAAGCATGGCAGAGGAAAATAAAGTTCACAGAGGGGGACACTGCTTAAGGCATGAGCCTGAAGATATGAAGGAAATAATTGAAGACCCAACAGTGATGGAGGTGTTCAGAAGAGTAGGTTGTCTTCGGTTTTTTTTAAAGTTGCAAGGTTTCCACACACAGGTCTCAAAGGAATTTTCCATGAACTTCAATGGAACAACTACTAAGGTTGGGATGCTAAGTGTATCAATTACACCAAAGATTATTGCTGCTATTACAGAGATACCAAGAGGTCAAGAAACTTGGTTCAAAGGTTTCAAATTTGATATGGAGCAATGTAAAGAATTCATGAAGCTCGAGTATGCAGACATGGACCTTAATAACTCTATCCCTAGAAGTTGCATCAATGTCACTTATTCAAAGCTACTGCTCAACATTTAGAAGTATTTTACATGTGAAGGAATATATCATAAGTTTTACACATATCATTTCAAGTTGCTTCTACATTTCACTGGTAAGATTTCACTCGATTTTCCTTTTTATCTGCACGGGAGTATTACAAAAATGGTTGATAAAGTACAAGAACAATCTGAAGGTAGTGAAACATCCTTGTTTCATCATGGTTTAATGAAGTTATTGATTTTAGATGAACTCCAGAAAATAGGCAGGGATTAATCATCTGTCTTGTTTATAAGTGGTTTTGAGTTGGAAACCCTAACCCTTGCAAGAAACCCTAAAACTAAGGGAGTTTTTTGACCACCACCAGTAGAGCCTAGTCAACCTATGGTTTCAAAACCAAAGGAATTTGAAAAACTGAAGCCAAGGAAGCAAATTGAGAAAAGGGCAGAGCAGACACAATTGCTTGATACACCAACTCCATCATCTGCAAAACAAAGGTCAAATATTGTTAAGGAGGCAAAATAGAAACAAGCTGTCAGCAAGCAAGAAATCAAAAGAGTAACAAGAACCCAGGCAGTGGCATTAAAAGGGAAGACAATTGCTACAATGGACAACCCGGTAACAAAGGGAAATTTAGATGACATCCTTCATGCTATTGACATAGAGGAGACACCCATTGCTCAACCTGAGTTCATTGGAGAAGATGAGCATAAAAAGAAAAAGGCTAAGTCTGCAAAGAAGCTTGAGTTTGAGGGGGGAAATCTAGCTTTCATCTTTGAAGCAAGAAATCCTATAACTAGGCATGCTAAGAAACTCAAGGAAGGTAGCCATGAAGTTCAAAAATCTATTGAGATAGTTAAAGCTCCCGAAGAAGTTTTTGATCTCTCATCACCTACATTGAAGCATACAACCAGCTAAACAAAGAGGGGAAAAGAAGAAATGACAGAGTTTCAACATCTTGAGGAAAAATTGAGGTTGGAAAACCAAGAAATTTCTGTGATGAGAAAGAGGGCTAGAAAGCACAGTGTTGAGAAAGCAGAGTTTAAAAGAATGAAGGCACTATGGGAAGGTCAAACTGGTTCTATCTCTGAAACTCCAAGTAGTGCAGAGTAGTTTTTCAAATGGAAAGTCCCAGCAATTAAGGAAGCCAAGTTTTTCAGAGTAATAAATAATCACTTGAGAGCTAATAACAAAAGACTTAAAGATCAAGTGGAGGACTTGGAGCAACAACTGAAATTGATTCAAGATGAGTTAAATAGCAGAGGTATTAAAATAATAGTCATAGAAGAGCATATAGCTAAATCAAATGAAAATGAGCAAGGGACCTCATGAAGGATGGAATGACTATGTTTTTCACTTGATATGTTTTTTAAATGATGAAATCAGATTGATTTTGAGTTTTTGGCACATTTACAATTTTCACTTTGGAAATTTTTTGACAAAACTTCCCACTCAGCAGTTTCGTAGCGTAGACAGTGTAAAAAAGGAGAAAAGTGCTACAAAACTGCTGTAGTAGCTTTTCTTACCCTTTTTCATAAAATTTTGAGGGGTGAAATAATGGATCTGTTGGGCCGTTAATATGCCATTATTATTATCACTTGTGAGCGCTTATTCCACCCATTTCTACCATTCTTCATCACGTCATTTATTATAATTTATTATTTAAATCCATTTTATAATGATTTATGCTCTTATGAATGAATGTTATTTATTCTCCTTTATTTCTAATAAATTGATGTTTATGAATTATTTTATCAATGATAGTTCTAATAAGTTGGTTATAACATTATTCACCATTTTTAGCCTCCAAGGTAATTTCCAGAGTGAAGATTTGATCATTAAAAGTGCCAACTCAGAAATGCGCTGGAATAAGGAGTGACAGTTTTGCGGTTGAGATTCTGAGCAAATGAGGACGAATCTGGAAAATCCGGAACATGGGTTTTGTCCAGAACGGACCCAATTAACTTTTATTAAAGAACGGTTTGCCCAAATTCGGCCTGTGTTGAGAGATTCGCAGAGTTATTTAAGCATGATTTTCTCAATTCTGTTGTTGCGGCCGTCCTCCAAATCTCAGCTAAAAAACCAAATTCGACTTGCTGTTGTTGAAAGATGGATGTAAATCTATTTTCTTGTTGATCAATTGGTTGGAAGAAATCCAATATTGTTATGGGAAGATTGTATTTACTATTTAATTTCTCCTCCTTCTGATTATAAAAGGAGAAGCACGTATTGTGTAGGGGGATGATTTGGAGATACGTTTTTATGTAATTTTCTGTTAAACATCAGTTCTGATTATTGAGTCTTGTGAGAACTGGTTCATTGTACTTCTGTCTGATGCATTAATATAAGCTTGGTGGTTCTCTCATCTTTGCGTCTGGATTAACTTAAGGCGGTGTTCCCTTGGAGGCTAAGGGCCCGGCCCCGGAGGACACTTGCCGCTGTATATTATCTCTTTGATTTCTGCGTGGTTTGCTTATCAGTTTTATTTGGTAATCTTGTATGTTCTATTATTTTACATCACAGCTCTGTCACGTAATCTCATTTTCTGAGACGGAAATATCATATCGATTTTGCAACGCACTGCTATTTCTTTAAGTGCTGATATAAATGGTTTTTACAGGATACCGTTGCTATTTAATTGTGGAATGTATGTGTTGTAACATCTGACCATTGGTATTATTGAATTCATCTTAGAAATTATATTTCCTTGCGATTGTTGAATTTAAGAACGTTGCTGCTCCATTCTAAAAGACAGTCGTATTATTTATAACTAAGACTGACAAGTGGATTACCAACATCAGATTACTATTAAGGTGTGCCGTGTGTTAAGTCATTGTGTATTTATATTTTACTTTCCAACGTTGTTTCATATTCCATCATTAATCAATGTTGTTCTATTTCCGTGTGTTGTCCGATTTATTCTTAGAGTAAAGATTGCTATTAATTTGGCTTTGCTATTGTTCATTTCCATTAATTAGAGTTTGTTGTTCAGATTCCTTTAATTACAGTTTGCTGCCCATTTACTTTGTTGTTCCATTTCTTATCTGCCATTCCATTTTACTCGCATTTGTTGTTTTGGTGTGAGAGACGATCTAAGGCTGTAGTGAGCTTTGGCATTCACTGTCTAGCTCCCAGACCCGTGGTCTATGCTCTAATTTCTTTTCCATCAGTTTCCAAAGGGATGGGTTATCGCTGCCGAACCCCTGACTGATACATTGCTTATTTTTCCGAATGCATGATTTAAGTCTTAAAGTGCTTTGTTGTAAGTAGATTTTATTTCCAGCTTTCATTTACTTTTGGATTTTAAGCACTATACTGCAAAACATTACTCTTGAGTAAATAGACGCCTCAGACTGAGTACACTCTTGAGATAAAAAGTCGTCCCTGGGTTGATAATTAATGTGAAGGTAATCAGAGGTGAAAGAGACCCTTTTTATCGCTCCACAGGATCAAGAACTAAAATTTCTAGGGAGGATGTATTTAAAGGCAATTAAGATAATTTTGGAGGAAAGAAGTCAAAAACTTGAAGAAAAAAGGGTTAAAGGGTAGCACTATGAAAGGCGCTACGAAACTGCTTTGTTTTCGTAGCACAATGTATTACAGCTCATTTGAACAGTTTGAAAATGGTTTTGGATAGCTGGAGCTTAAGGAGGAGTTTTAGCATGTGTTAATTCAATTTCCAATAGCTAAGGACCTTGAAAGAATGAGTTCATGATGGTCAGAATGTTCCAAGAGTGCAAAGGACCCTATGCCTAAAAACAGGGGACTGTTTCCTATTTTGGTGGAGGACAGAAATATGGTCATGAAGAGTTGAAGCCTATAATTCAGATTTGACCATTTATTGATACACTTGGAAAATGATGTAATTTAATTTAGATAAGGTTTTTATGGATAGAGATAAGGAGTTTGAATCCTAATTGTAATAGGATTGTTTAGTAGATTAGCTGTCTTTTTGTAATAAATCCCATGTATTATGGTTATGCAAGGTGTCAAGAGTCAGGAATTCGATGTATCTAGCCTAAGATGAGATCATCTGATGTTGTAAATTATATATTAAAGACTAAGAAGTCGAATTAGTTAGGGGTTGGACATTTTTAGCAAAAGACTATTCTTATTGTAATTGACTAGTTTTCAACTAATACAGAGAGTGTTAGAGTTCAGCAGCGGAAATATTTAAATAAAACACAAAAACAACATTCAACCATGAAAAACACAAATTTTAACGTGGTTCACCCAACCAATCTGGGCTACGTCCACCTAACAGGGCATCGGCAATCTCATTAATCAACTGGAGAAATACAATAGCAGAGTTTCTCATCTGCTCAGCTCTTCCTCACTACACATTTCTCATCATGCTCACTTGCCTCTACGGGCTTACATTTTATAGCTGTGAATGAAAACAAACTCATAAATTCCCTCACAACAAATATAGGATGCATTAACTCCTCATCAGAAATTGATGGAGCCAATGTAGCAACAAATCCTATTGTTGTCACCTACTTGAGATTTTCTCCAAATTTAATTAAAAAATAAGAAATAAAATCTCAACAATCTCCACCTTGACAACAATTAGCCTGATACCCTGTTTCATTATTATTTTTATCTTTTCTGCAAGCCAAGAGAAGCCAGACACCATCGTAGCTTCTCTAACAAAACTGGTTTCGTGAACATGTCGCATAGTTTTCCTTTGTATGCACCTTTTCAAGAGAGACTCCCCTTTTAGTGATAACCTGTCTTACAAAATGGTACTTGATAGGTATGTGTTTTGATTTACTATGATAGGCCGGATTTTTGGCCAAGTGAATTGCACTTTGACTATCACAAAATAACTTGATGTTGTCCTGCAACCTACCAAACTCACCAAACAAACCTTTCAACCAAACTGCTTCTTTGCAAGCATGTGAAGCAGCTATGTATTCTGCTTCTGTAGTGGATAAAGAAACAATGTTTTGTAGCTTTGAAATACAGCTAATAGCTCCACCTGCAAGAGTAAAGACATACCCTGAAGTTGACCTTCTCTTATCCAAATCACCTGCAAAATTGGAATCAACATATCCACAAACATATTCACTACTTCTGTTATAAGTGATACAATAATCACTTGTGCCTCTCAAATACTGAAGCACCCATTTCACTGCTGACCAGTGTTCTTTTCCTGGATTTGCCATATACCTGCTGACAACCCCAACTGCATGTGAAATATATGGTCGAGTACAAACCATCGCATACATAAAACAACCTACTACATTGGCATATGGAATTCGAGACATATATTCCTTTTCTTCATTAGTGTTAGGACATAAGCTTGAAGAAAGATTAAAATGGGAAGCAAAAGGGACTGAAAAAGGCTTCACATTTTTCATACCAAACCTCAAGAGTATTTTCTCAATATACTTTTGTTGTGATAGCCATAGCTTACCATTACTCCTGTCTCTGAAAATCTCCATGCCCAAAATCTGTCTTGCTGCTCCTAGATCTTTCATATCAAACGTCCTAGCCATCTGAGCCTTTAACCTGTTGATCCCTGTTATGTTTTTTCTTGCTAAAAGCATATCATCAACATACAACACTAAGATAATGAACATGCCATTACTTAATTTCTTAAAGTAAACACAATGATCATATTCACTTCTTATATAATTTTGACTCATCATGAAAGAATCAAATTTCTTATACCATTGTCGAGGCGACTGCTTCAGACCATACAATGATTTCTTAAGCCTGCAGACAAATTTCTTGTTGTGATTTTGAACAAACCCTTCGGGTTGTTCCATGTAAATCTCCTCATCTAAATCTCCATGTAAAAATGCAGTTTTAACGTCTAGTTGTTGTAATTCTAAATCAAGTAAAGCAACTAATGCTAACACAATCTGAATTGAAATTTTTTTTACAACTGGTGAAAATATCTCATGAAAGTCAATTCCTGCTTTCTGAGAAAAACCTTTCGCGACCAGCCTCACTTTGTACCTGTTTTCTGTATCATCAACACCCTTCTTCAATTTGTAAACCCACTTACATCCCACAGTTTTCCTGTCTTTAGGAAGTTCCACCAGATCCCATGTGGCATTCTTGGCTAATGCCTTCATCTTGTCCTTCATAGCCTCTTTCCACTTACCACTGTTAGAACCTTCTACAACTTCCTGATAGCACAAAGGTTCATCATCATTAGCAGTTAAAGCAACTGAAGTAACATAATCATCATACCTTTTAGGAAGACGTCTGATTCTCGTAGACCTCCTTAAAGATGTTTCTGGTACTTCCACAATTTGCTGATTATTATCTGTAGGAACTTCTTCATGATCAGCATCTGAAACACGTTCATGATCTGCATCTGAAACTTGTTCATGATCTGAATCTGAAACTTGTTCATCTGGACTGTTATCAGTATTTGAACTGGTTTCAAATTGAATGTGTTGAAGCTTAGGTGCATTATCCTGTTTCAATTCATCATCTACATCTGGATTTTCAAGTGAAGATTCATTAAATTTAACATCTCTATTAATGATGATCTTGTGAGTAGTAGGATCCCACAACCTGTATCCCTTAGTCCCATCACCATATCCAACAAAGATATATCTTTTTGATTTAGGATCTAATTTAGAACGCTGATGTTTCAGAACTAGAGCATATGCATCACAACCAAAAACTTTTAGTTTAGAATAATCACATGGATAACCTTTCCATACCTCTTGAGGAATTTTGCATCCTATTGCAGTTGATGGTGATTGATTTACCAAGTAACAAGCTGTAGAAACCGCTTCTGTCCACAATTCCTTCTGCAAATTGGCGTTACTAAGCATACTTCTTGCTCTCTCTAAAAGAGTCATGTTCATGCGTTCAGCAACTCCGTTTTGCTGAGGAGTATATACAGTGGTTTTATGTCTTTCGATCCCAACGTCCTTGCAATAATTATCAAATTCCTTTGAAGTAAACTCACCACCATTGTCAGTTCTTAAACATTTAATGGTTCTTCCAGTGATGTTTTCAACTAATGCTCTAAACTGTTTGAAAACCATGAATACATCAGACTTCTTCTTTAACATGTAGACCCACACTTTTCTAGTGAAATCATCAATAAAAGATACAAAATATGACGATCCTCCATATGAGGTTGTAGGAGATGGACCCCAAACATTAGAATGGATATAATCAAGGATTCCCTTACTAGTATGTTTTCCAGTTTTAAACTTCTGCTTGCTTTGTTTCCCAAACAGACAATGTTTGCAGAAATCTAACTTAGAAGATTTTAAACTAGGAAGTAACTTATGATCAGACAAAATTTTTAATCCTCTTTCGCTCATATGGCCCAACCTTTGATGCCATAAACGAATAGAATTACTGTCATTTTCAGATACTGTAGAAGCATGATCTGTCTCTGTTCTTCCTTCTAACTGATAAAGATTTCCAACCTTCTTTGCTTTCATTACTAGTAAAATTACTTTATAAACTTTCATTACTCCACCTTGAATAAAGGTTTTATATCCATTAGTGTCTAGTACTCCTAGTGAAATGAGGTTTTTTCTTAGTTCAGGTACATGTCTTACATTAGTTAGAATTTTATTTGTCCCATCAAACATTTTAATCTGGATGCTTCCAATTCCAACAATATTACATGAGACATCATTTCCCATGTAAACAACTCCATCATTGATTGATTTATAAGTTTTAAACCACTCTCTATGAATGCACATGTGATTTGACGCACCAAAATCTAACAGCCAATGTTGATCATGATTAGACAAACTAACTGATAACACTTCATCACTCATACCTGAAATGGATGCCGAACCTGTATCTGTCGTGTTTGCTTCTTTCTTCTCTGTCGAAGAGTCTCCTTTGGATGTTTGCTGTCTCTTCCAACAGTCCTTCTTCAAATGTCCTGATTTTCCACAAAACCAGCACTTTACCTTACCCTTCTTCCCTTTCGATTTTGAACGCGAGTTGTTGTGCTTACTGAAGCGTCTTTCTTTAGAACAACCTCTAACCATCATTGCTTCTGATGTAGAGGTTTCTGAATTTGATCTCTTCCTTGTTTCTTTGGACAACAAAGCTCCAACAACATCATCAAATTCAAGGGTTTCTGATGAACTAAGACTTATAGAAGTAACAAAATGATCCCATGACTCGGGCAACGAGAATAATAAAGTTACAGCTTTATCTTCTGATTCAAATTTTAATTCTATACTTTCTAATTGCACCAGGAGAGTATTAAAGGTATTCAGATGATCAGTTATCGTCGTACCTTCTTTCATGCGCAAACTATACAACTGTCGCTTCAGAAGAATTCTATTGGTTAAGGATTTTGTTATGTACAGCTTTTCAAGCTTTGTCCACAAACCAGCAGCAGTTTTCTCTGACACGATGTTAAACAAAACATCATCTGCCAAACACAGTTGAATGCCGCTCAGTGCTCTTTCATCCAAATCACTCCATTCATTATCTGTCATGGTGTAAGGTTGTTTGGCTTTTCCCAACAGCGCCTTCGCCACGCCTTGTTGCACGAGTAGATCATACATCTTCACTTTCCAGATCTCGAAGTTGTTTTTGCCATTAAACTTCTCGATCTCAAACCGAGCACTTTGAGTTTTTGCCATGTTGTGTCACAAAAACAATCTCCAATTGCAACTTTTAATAAATGAAGTTTTATTTAAAAAATAATGCCCTTCACCTTATAGAATGCCTTTTCTCTTAATACCATATGCAAATGGCATTAATATTAAAAATCGATTTAAAAAGAAAATGCCCTTGCCTTATAATATCATGGCATAATACAATTTAAAAAACCTTAAAATCGATTTTATGGCATATAATACACCTCTTAAATAAAATGCCATCTTATGAACTCCATTAAAAACTATTCATAAAATATGGAGTTACCATATTTTAAAATAAAGGCATTGGCATTTTAAATGTCAAATCGAATTTAAAAGCTCTACAATCCAAATCGAGTTATAATAAAACAAATGGACCTTTTTACAAAGGCATTTCATAAGAGCTTTATGAAAAGCTTCACTTAAACTTCAAATCGATATATATATATATATATATATATATATATTTTGTTTTATCATATGCAAAAATTCAAATCGATTCTAACACAAATCGATTTTAAATGTATCAACACATATCGATTTAACTTTACGGCATTTGAAAAAAGGAACTTAACGTTTCAATAAACCGATTCATACCAGCGTTTTGTTTTAAATAGCTTTTGACCACCATTCAACGCTCTGAGCGCGCAGTCCACCGCGTAAATTTTTTAATGTAATACGCCACCCCTCTGATACCATTGAAAAAACCCACCACTGTTCAACGCAGCCTGACACAACGTTCACAGCTGACGGCTCTGCAAAACAAATGAAGTCTTTTTTTATTTCACAGCTTACGGCTCTGCTCAGCTCATCAATCCAGAGAGTAGCATATCGACCAGAGTTCAATCGTTTCAACAGTCCACAGCACGTTTCCAAAATCACATGCAGCAGATTCACGAATGCTACAACGCCTTCAAACTGTTCTCATGGCTTTGGCCATTTAAAGAAAAAATACAGAACCAAAACTCAATCACTCAACGCTCCGATACCAAGTGTTAGAGTTCAGCAGCAGAAATATTTAAATAAAACACAGACACAACATTCAACCATGAAAAACACAAATTTTAACGTGGTTCACCCAACCAATCTGGGCTACGTCCACCTAACAGGGCATCGGTAATCTCATTAATCAACTGGAGAAATACAATAGCAGAGTTTCTCATCTTCTCAGCTCTTCCTCACTACACATTCCTCATCATTCTCACTTGCCTCTACGGGCTTACATTTTATAGCTGTGAATGAAAAAAAACTCATAAATTCCCTCACAAAAAATATAGGATGCATTAACTCCTCATCAAAAATTGATGGAGCCAATGTAGCAACAAATCCTATTGTTGTCACCTACTTGAGATTTTCTCCAAATTTAATTAAAAAATAAGAAATAAAATATCAACAGAGAGTTTCTACTTAAACAGCTTGGGATTCAGAAGGAATTTTGGTGTGTTCCTATTATATTTTCATCTCTTATTATCCTAATGAAATGGTGTTTATCAATATTACTCAAAATTCATCTTTAGATGCTCTGACTTCCTATATAAATTAACTGACTGTGTTTTTTCAGTTTCATGTGTGTTATTTCTTGACTAAAACTCTGATATGCCTCAACTTCCATGTTAAGTAGATTCATTGGTTACTGAAACTATTTTGACTCCATAAGCCCAATGTGTACTTGCTGATGTGATTCTCAACCTATCTCTATCATTTATCTGTTTATTACCCTACATAGAGTTAGCCATATATATTGTTACACCATTTTTTGGTCATCTAAACTATTGTTATTAGATAGACCCAAGTACACCATGTAAGACCAATTTTACCCTAAGTAAAATTACATTCACTATGAAAAATAACTTAGTAAACCACCTTTATTAAGTTGTTTATGGTCTAAACAGGAAACCCCATGGGGAAATATTAAATAAATCTACATTTGTTTGATTTTCCTCAAGGAATAATTAGTTAAACAACGGTTTAATTAATATTCTTGGTTATATTTAACCCAAAATAGGGAAATTAATTAGATAAATCATTATTTATCTTACTATTTCCTAAGAATAATTATTTAAACCTGATTTAAATAATATTATTTGTTGAATATAACTAAATCACCCTTAAATAATTAAATAAATCATTATTTATTTGATTATTGTTGGGAAAAATACTGAGAGGGGGGGGTGAATCAGTATTTAGGACTTTATCAAATCTTTTTACTTTTTCACTCTCTAAAACCCATACGCTACTTTGCTGAACCAAACTAGCGTATACACGCGGATATCCTTCATAAAACTCGCGTATACACAGAGATCTAATTATGCCATTAATTCTTCACTTATATCATTCCATCATTTATTCATTAGATGTTCTATAAATAGTAAACATGTGCAGTAAGAACAGAATAAACCATCACACATAAGCATCACACATGAACACCAGGATTTTAGGTGGAAACCCAAGTCGGGAGAAAACCACCGCTGCAGTTGCTCAGCCTTCAATATTTATTATAGAGAAAACATCTTACAACATATGTGCTGGCGCAGACTTGACCAGCACGCAGGCACCCACCTGCGCTCGTTTACCAGCCTCTCCTGGAAGGGAGCTACGACCCCCTGACTCGTTTACCAGCCTCTCCTGGAAGGGAGCTACGACCCCCCGATCTTGTTTACCAGCCTCACCTGGAAGGGAGCTACGACCCCCTGACTGAAGGCTACAACCCTCAGCACCTCTATGGACCACGTTTCATCAATTTTCACACTGGATCCAACCAACTTCAATAGAGCACAACTTGCAGGCCTCGTTTCATCATATTTTCAGACTGGACCCACTCCATACTTTTAAGCTCAAACATACAGCACCAACAGATACTTGTCAATTCAGATAACCCAGGCAGATAGCAGTATCACAGCAGAACAGATCAGACATTTCATACCACAAACTTCAGCAAACCCTAGTTTTGCATACGCGCTTTCCTTTCACTGATACCGCGTATACACGCGCTTCCGTTCACATCAAACAGCGTATACATCTGTTTATTCTTCAGGGCAGATACGCGCTTTCGCTTTACCAAACCCGCGTATATACGCGCTTCCGATGTTCCGAACTAGCGTATACATCTTCAGTCATTATAGAGCAGCATACTTCTTCAGATCAGATATTCAGTTCAGATTTAACCCTTTTACTTCAGACAGATGTTCGCCTCATCTCAGATCTAAGAATTCCATAAACAGATCTAGCAGATACAAATACATTCCAGATCTAGATTCCCTTCTTCATCATTTCTTCATTGGTGCATCATGCATTCAGATCTTTCATTCAAATGTAACCCTTTCCATTCATATATACTTCAGAGAGAAGTATTCATTCAAGCTCAGACATCTTGCACCCACACTCATCATTTGCACAATGAATTTCTTCTCTTTATATAGGTTTACCCTTTTTCAATACCATGAGCCAAAACTACATTACTTCCGATGGTATTCCTGGACGGGGTCACATAGACGAATCATTACTCAATACAATGGGTCAAAACCATGGTGGTTACCCCTGGTTTTGCACTTTATGAGCGCTTTTTTCCCATACGCGACTTGGAACGTATTTTCCCGCGTGCATACGCAACTTCTCCTAGACAAATCCGCGTATGCCTTGAGACATACTATTTTCATCATAGATCTAGCACTTACTGAATTCCTTTCTTCATTTCCTTCTGTACTCACTGTAGGTACATCAGATTTAAACAAGTTCATCAAGACATATTCTATCAAGCACAACTTCATCAAGTAGGTTGCCATTATCTTCATCAAGTGGGTTGTCATTCAAGGACAACACTCAGGATCATATTGCCAACAAACATCATATCACATCAGATTTACATCATTTACCAAGTCCATCAAGTCAAGAATAACTTCATTAGGTGGATTGCCATTAAGGACAACACATGTCAACAATCTCATGTCTTCATCTTCATTCAGTGGGTTGCCATCAAGGACAACACTCTGCATCATATTGCCAACAATTATTACTCAACCACATCGTTAAAATGATAAATAAATCATTTATTTATTTATTATTTAAAAATAAAGGTATTTGACCCAAGTCAAATTCCTTTTCCCTCCAACAAATATAATAAAATATTCCATAAAAGTTGGATCTTGATTTGGTTAATAATATTTAATTATGCACCAATATCTAGACTAACTCAATATTTTGTTTATCATCATTTCTCATTATTTATCATATTTTTGTTGCCCAGATACCCAGAATTCTTTTTGGTGACTTGATCGTATAGTCATGTTTTGCTACCATTTTTTATGCAGGTTTTCTACACCATCGAAAAAAACACCATCGAAAAATTTTAGATGGAAAGTCTTTGAGGACTTACAAGAACCCATCCCATTGAGGAGAACTGGTAACACCCTTCTGTGTTTTCCTCCCAGGTGCCATTAATACAAAATTCATTCAACATATTCTTGTCTTTTTTATTGGATGCATGGAGTAAATCTTGTTTTTCTACTGCTTAATGTCTTTTGATGCATAAATCTAGATTTTTGCAGCATTTATCTTGATCACCTAACTGCAGATTTAAGGATATTGGCAGCCATCTTTGCTGTTAGGGCTATTTGTTATACACAGCTAAAGTGGTCTTTTTTCGTACTCTTGGAATTAAGATTCATACTAGCAATTGGAAACTCTACACGAGTTTACGATTACGACTGCTGTCATTTTTCTGATCCTTGCATATCTAGCTGCTTCAACCCTAGTATTTTTCTTCAGCCCCTTGTTTTTGTTTTTCTTGATGTTGTTTTTAACCTATAAAACCCTAAAACAATAAAAATTCTAACTTTTGTGTGTTTTCGGACCTATTGCACAGGTGACAGACATTAGCCACAGCTGAGACGACATTTTTTTCTGAAATCTATCGCCAAGAGTGCCAGAAGTGCAGGTCGCACTTTTTGGCCCAAAATCTGCGACCTCTGTTGAAAATAGGTCAGAAACTGCGACCTCGATTTTTTGCAGGAGTTTTTCTGAAAGTTTTCTGGGTTTGTCTGGGCCTCTATTCAGGGTTGTCTGACCTCCGTCTCTGCCCGTTTTGGACCTGTACTTGTTCTGTTTTACTCAAATAAGTGCGAACCTAGCCCCCTAGGGCTTCAGTACCCTCCACACTTTGTGGAAGAGTTTTAGCTGCTGCAGGTTGTCTGAAATTTTCATAGTGTTTAGCCATTTTTCAGATCTGATACCACACCTTCAGATCCACTCCAGATCGGCTTCTTATCCATGCAAATCAGCTTATTTAGCTTTGTTTGGGTTTTCCTCTAGGGTTCACTCTGTTTCCCTCTAGGAGATATCTTTTCGCCATATCATTTACAACAATTTTTCCTCTGATTTGTTGCTATTTTCTGCACCACTTTACAGTAGATTTCGACCTTTAGATCCCTGTCCCTCCCGACCTTAGATCTAGTGGCTATTTTGGTGTGTTTTGATTAGTTTTTTGCCTGCCTACTGAATACTTTTTAAGAGGCCCGCCTCCTTGGGTTTATATTATTGCATTATTAACTGTTTATTTACTGTTATTTCAGTTTCATATACTGTTATCTGCATGTTTATTTTCAGTTACATAGCACAATTTTTATTTTTCTCTACAAACGTCTGGGTTTAAAAATTAAAAATTTACACACTTTGCACACACACCCTAAGTGAAAAAGGGCTTGGTTAACACCGCCAAGAAAATACTCTAAAAAACACTGAAATATATTAATCCTGCACCTCTCTGCCCTTGTTGGTCTCTTTTTCCTTTGTGTCGTGTTTGTGTCGTCATCGTTGTGCCACCAAGGTGTTTATCCCAGAGACTTCTTGGCCTTCATCATCAGTTTCCGGTAGAAAGACTTACTCCTCCGCGTAGGATTCGAGTTAGTCCTCCATCGAGTCTGCACACCGACTCTTCTTCTGATCCTTTGATTTCTCCTTCTCGTTCCACCTTTGGTTGTCCCCCTGACACCTTCACCATTTCTGGTGTAGGACGTAATGCTGGGGGTAACCCCAACCCTCATGCTGGGAATACCACTAGTAGGACGCAACAGACACTACCCCGGATGCGCCCTTGCTCCCCTTCATGGCAGGCCTCAGCCTCCCCGATTTTGACGAGTTGACAAATGACCCTATACACCATGACGCTGGTTGGCCTGCTATGCCAACTAAGCTCCCTTCTGACATCCCCAAGTTTGAAGGCCTTGCTGGAGAAGATCCTACAAATCATGTTCGATCTTTCCACATGTGGTGTTTGTCTAAATCCATTACCAATGACTTTATCCGTCTTCAGTTGTTCCATGTGAAGCTTCTAAGTGGTATGTTGATCAGGCCCCTTCCTCTCATACCATCTTTGCAACTCTTGCCCAGGGTTTTCTGTCTTACTTCCAGCTTCCCCTTCGTTATGACACTAGTACCGAACTCTTGACTTCTTTCCATGAATCGTCTGCGACCTGCCTATCCAACCATGTCTAGGAATGGCGGAGAAGAAAGAGCCTATGTCAAGCCCCTACCTTTGAAGACCGTGTCTACTTGGACTGGTTCCCTAGATCTCTCTTGCCTCATATCGAGAAAGATGTCGCATTGAATTTTCCTCAAACCAAAGAAGCCACTCTCCAAATGGCGTTAAAATATGACCTGATCTATGCTCAAACGGGTTATGTTTATACCGTTCTACTTGATCTTCCCAGACCTGGTGGTGCCAACACACCGGGGGCACCTCATGCCGCCGACGGTATCATTGGAGCTCTCTCTAATCCATATGCTCAACCTCCCAAGGGCTATGGTTTTCCTTGGGGGGGGGGGGTAACACGTCTTGCACTTTTTCCCCTCTCGGTAGCACGTGTCTAGGATATGGCATGCCTCCTCTTTTTGTCCAACCTCCTGTTTACCACACTATTACCCAACCTCCTTATTATCCGTATCCACAGCCTAGTGCTCCAGCTCCTCCAGCATTAGCACCTCCACCTCCCTTTCCTTCTCAACCCACGCAATAGCAGCCATCGCCCCCTTAGGGGTAGGTGTATGCACAGTAGGGCATGACTAATCCTCCTCCCTCCAAAGAGACGAGGAAAGGCACTCAAAATCAATCTGCTCCCGGTAATCCTGGACCTAATCCTCAAAATAGTGCACCTAACATTGCTAACCAGCAACATGGCACTCAGCCCAAGCAGGACAGGCCTGTTCCCACGAACCAGCCTTGTTCTTGTTGTGGTGTTTATGGTCATACATGCACGATTGTCCTCTTTTACAATAGACGAAGCAGATGTGGGAGTCTCAAGCAACGTTGCAAGGATAGTAAGCCTCCCCTTCCATCCCTCCCAATGATGCGCCTAGTCAGCCAACTGCGCTTACTAACCCTTTCCCTTAGCAAGGATTTGTGGCTACCCAACCACCTAAAGGACAAGTGGCCACTCAACCTCTTCAATATGGTACCTCTGATTACCAGATTCTCATGATGAACTCTGCTCAACCACTAACCATAAACATCAATCTTCAGACTCAGTCCCGTCAGTACAAAAAACCTCCCACTACGTCTGTCCCCGAGCTGCCTCCTTCGGTCTCTACAGAGCCTCTTTCAACACCTAATGGTCACTTATAGATCCCTCAGCCTAAGGCAGAGGTTCATACCAAGATCCCTAAGGGACCACTACACCAAAATACTGCTTTTGGCAAAGCTACCCATTCATATAGCATAGTAGATGATTTGGCGCAATCTCCTGCTGCCATTTCAATGCTGGAAATCCTCCAGTCATGCCCTTCACAACGAAAAGCTCTAATATCTACCATGGGTGATGTAGATCCTTCCGACAATCGATTTATTTTCTTTGATGTTGACCGGTCAGAACATCCTCCTCTCCCTGCTTCCGTCGCCTTCCAAATCTCAGTTAAGGTCCGGAACGCCAATGTTTCTAGTGCATCATTGATGAGGGGGCATCCACCTGTGTGATGTCCACTTTGGTTTGGAAGCAACTCGAATCACCTAAGTTGGCTCCTTCCACGATCACTCTCCGAGCATGGGATGGCCACGCCTCCCAACCCATCGGCCTATTCCGCAATTTTTCTATTACTCTTGCGGGCAAGACTATTTGTGTTGATGTAGAAGTTATAGATGCCCCCTTAGATTACAAAATTCTATTGAGTCGTAGCTACACATATGCGATGTCTATTGTCCCATCTGCAGTTCATCGCAAGATGTCCTTCCCTCATAACGGAAAGATAGTCACCATTGACCAGTTGACATTTTATGAACCGAAGTCTCAGACCTCCCCTGAGTCCATCATCTCTTCGGTGGCCAATAATAAAACTATCGATCCTTTGACCAGTGTCTCACCCGAAGTCTAAAAAGATTCCTCATTGCTTGCTACCTTCCCTATTCTTCCTCCTCCTGTCTCTGATCTCATCTCATCGAATGTTTGCATGATGCAATCATCTCAGGCTGCCCTCAAGCGGCCCGCTTCGGCTAGTTAGCAGCCTCCGCCCCCTCTGCAGCCTACTCCTAGCCCTTCGATTCAGCCTTCTAGACCTCCTCCTCCTGGCCCTTCAGCTAGTATCCATGAGCCTCTTTACCCTCCTGGAACATTTCCACCAGGCCTTAACCATTTAGGAGCCATCCCGCCTAGACATTACCCCTTTGATCAGATACCGTTCCTAGCTCCACCCCCACGAGTGTACACGGTACCTATCATGGCCACCCTCTCTCTTCCTAACTTGACCCTTGGGATTCCCGTCTGGTACCTTGATCCTCTAGCTGCTACCCCGCTTGGTCAACCCAAACCTTATCTTACTTTGACCCCAGTTCAACCGGTCCCCATAACTTCTCCCACGGCGCCAATACCTTAGCCACCTCAACATGAACCACCTCCTGTTGCGACCGCTTCGGGTAAAAATGGAAAATATCGCAAGGAGGTAACAAAAGACAAGGCTGCCCTGACAAACCCTGCCCCTCCTCGGCCTCTAAAGAACACCATCCAATGTGCTTTGTGTGATGTTGTCGGTCATGCCACTCATACTTGTCCAGGGTTACCTCATCTCAAGCCCATGGTTAATGTCGTGTTCCCCGAGTCTATGGTCCTGGAAAACTTTGTTCCTTCCTCGACTGTAACCAAGAACCCCAAGACTATTCACACAAACCACCCCTGTGATTTGTGTGATTTCCATTGCCATTATACCCACCTCTGTCCCCACCTCGAGGACTTCTGCACCTCTCTAGTGGCAGTTCGCCAATTCCATGCCAAGCACAACGAGTCCACTGCTCCCTTATTTTTGCATTTTGCTTCAGTAGAACTAGAGGACACATCCACTCCCATAGACATTCCCCCTCTAGATGTCGAAATGATAGATTTTTTGGCCACTATCCACTACCTGTCATCCTCTATGTGATCCTCGGTGGAAGACCCCCCTGGGCCTTCCTCTTTTGTTTCGCTTGACCTCCCTTCAGCGATCACCTTGGGCTCAACATCAGTGGATCCTTCATCTACTTTTTTTTCTGTCACCCCTTGTGACGATGCGCATGTGAACCTCTCTTCTCATGATGATGAGTCAGGTAGCTTCACCGCGTCAGGTGGTGTTTCTTCCACCAGTCACCACATCTTCTATTATAATTATGACATTATGGAAGCAATCACCACCCCTGACTTTATCTATCCCCCCTTACATCGAACCCATGCATTCGAACCACATACACCTTGTGGCTATTACATTGACACCCAATGTTTGGGTAAGGGGGCACCCATATTTGAGAGACCAGAAAAAGCAATTCTCCACAAATCTCCTAGTGTATCTGGTCATGTCAAATCTAGTACCATTATTCTTCCACATTTAGAAGAACCGTTAGAATCACTTATCACTTCAGATCACTCTATGGATGATACCCCTCATCATTCCTTTATCTTACATCAACAACCCAGTCCCTTCGACATTGTTGTTGACCAAACTGTGAGTTTTCTAGGAGAGCACCAGTTCATTATCTCCAAATCCTCTCTTTGGGATAGTGACACCATGTATTCCAACCTAGAAACTTAAAGTCCATTTGATTCATATATGCAGTACCAAAAGAGATTGGTAATCCTCCACTCCCTTTCTCAAACTGCATAACCATAATGAAAATAAATGGCACACCACATCATTAAAATGTGTTTAGATTCCCCTTTTTCTAAATACATTTTGGCATGACCACAACATGCTTGGGGGAAACTATACCCCTCAACCATAAAAATCCCAGATCTCAGCCAAAAACAGCACTAAAACTCCATTTCTCTGATAGCTCGCACTTTTCAGGTCATTTCCTGGGACAAGTCGTAGTTTTCTGCCCATTACCTGCTACCCAGGTCGCAGAACAGACCCCAAAAAGTGCGACCTGGCCTAGTCATGAGCTCTAGGTACCTAAACTGAACTTTTAATATGTTGGGGTTCTTGTGTTTTGGCAGGTTTGGCTCTACCAAAAGACAAGACAACATCAAAACCACTTTGGGATCTCATGATCTAGCCCTCCTGGATCCAGAGAGGGATCTCTCTATACAGGCGAAAGAATATGTATCTTTGAAGTTCAGTTTAAAGGTGTTAGGCTAGTTATAAGGCACAAGGGTTGTTGTTTTTGTTTGTTTGTTTGGTTGTTGGGAAACATGAAAGAAGGGTTCAATGTAAGACAAAGAGTGAGCAAAGAAGATTTTGGTTGTGGGAGATAATTCAAGAAAAACTAAAGACCATTGGGAAAATGGAGTCATAAAATGGTTTACTTGCTATTCAATATCCAAAGCTTTCAAATGGGCCAGTCATCTAAAACAGAGGATCTTAAAGATGATAGTATGGGATGAAATGATAAGGAATGAAGGTGAATAACAAAGGAAACCTCCAAGGTGACCACTTAGGAAGCAAATCTAGGGACAGGGCATGCCTTAAACACCTATGATCAAGCTCCTAAGAAGGCTAGCTCTTCGGACAATAAGAAACACTTAAGATTTGAAACAAAGATGAAGCCTAAGATCAGAGAAAGACTTTGAACTTTCAATGCTTTGACATTCAAATTAAGGGAACTTAGAAAGGTTTAATTGTAGGAAAAGGACCCTAGTGAGACAGAATCAGTTCTAGATCTCCCAGTATCCCAATTCTTTCAATTAAACCAGGCAAGAATATCTGAGAACAAATCTTAAATTCATGCATCAGTAAGTAGGGAAATCCCACTACTATACTGGCTAAATTATCTTGAATATGTTCACAGATCACACAATTAGTAGAAAACATCAAAGACAAGAAGAGCAGGAAGCATTAGGGTACCATGAAAGGGTATGTCCTAAGCCAGTTTACTAATTCTTATCAGAGAAATGAAATGTGATGAATTACAGAAGGAAAACAGAGACAAAGATAGAACACATCACTGCTGCTTTAAATCATGATCCAAAGAAATTGCTTGTCATATTGAAGAGCAACACCAGTCATATAAAACATTTTCCAACAACTTGATATTCAGTCTAAAATCATCTTCTCGGCCTATTTTACAATTACGCACATAGAACTATATCTCAAGAGAAACAACTTACAATCCAAGGTTATCCAAACAACAAAAACCTTTACAATATATTTTTCATGAGTTTTATAGCTGAAGAAGAGGCAGAGGAGGTAGATGGAATTTTAAATGAAACATTAAAACAGATGAAGAAGAGAGCTTGAGGCCCATTCTACTTTAATATCACTTCATTTACTCTCAGTACTTTTTGGATCAAACAGTAGTCCTCGACAGGTTGATCATAGCTCCAGGTATGTTCTTTGATGTACTTATGTCTGTTTTGTACTCTGTAGTACTC
Source organism: Pinus albicaulis (assembly GCA_034641835.2). Classification (NCBI taxonomy): domain Eukaryota; kingdom Viridiplantae; phylum Streptophyta; class Pinopsida; order Pinales; family Pinaceae; genus Pinus; species Pinus albicaulis. The sequence continues at coordinate 440,212 of JAXQQM020084618.1, read as the reverse complement.
TGGGACAAGTAAGGCAGTTAAATGACCTTTAGGCCTGTCATACTTTGTAACAAATGCTCTGGCAGTATTATGATTTTTCTATCAGGGTGGCAATCTTCTCGGGAACATTGATGAAGAGTAAAAATCATTATGGGAACTTTGTCCTTTCTCGGGAAAGAACCTTTTGCTGATGTGAAACACTGACAAGGATTTTTTATGTGCTTTAGGCCTCATTATGCCTTCTGTGTCAACCATAAGGTCTTCAATCTTGTACATTCGCCCTTCAAACACTGAATTAAAGCTTAAAATATTCAATAATGGGCATTAAACCTCTTTATCCTTCATTGATACTCTTTGCCGCTTCTGTGACTGTCTCTGTCTGTGGAAATGCAGTTTTAATGGCACTGGAGGTTTCACAGAGTTAAACACTGGTCCTTTAATGAAATATTTTGCTCAAAACCTTCCCAGGCATTTTCTCTGCAATCTCTGGCTTGGAATAAGCTTTCTCTGCACTCTATGTCACTATGACAGTGACTGTGAGCAATAACGGTTTTCACCGTTTGCAACCCTGCAAAAAGACAATAAACATGTTAAGAAAAATCCATGGGAGTGGAGGTGGATGCCATGGAGGCCTGTGGAGATAGTAGTGCAACAGTGAAAACGGTGGTTGTAGCGAAGAAAACAGTGAAAACTGCGAAAGAATGGTGAAACAATGATCTGATGGAGGTCTGGTGAAAAGATGGTTTTCGACCGTTGGATTAGATCTGATGGTGGTTACCAAAGGCCAGGATTTACTGGTGGAGATGCTTTAGAGGAGTTAGGAAGAAGAAATAAACTTTAATGTAAAACATTAAAGTTTAGACTTTGGGCGAATTACAAAGGAAAATGCATGAAATCAAATGAAATCGGGCTTTGAATGGTGGGACTGGAGGGCAGAGGGCGATTTAAGTGTGGACCATTAGATCTCAGGAGGAGATCAATGGTTGAGATGCTCCGATGAAGTCCTTTGGAGGTCCGATGAACATAATATGAATGAAAACGCGATGGAATAAGGGCCGTAGATCTATACAGATGAACGGTTGGGATCTTCGAGAAGCACTGTCAGAGGCAGAAGAGGGGAAGTGGTTTTCAGGAGAAAATAACTGTTTCCGCACGGCAATAGAGTGGTTTTGAAATTTTCCCAAAAAACGCGATATCACTTGCTGCCAGACACGTGTCCCTCCCAAAAACACCTTCATCTCGTAATTTTGAAGTGTTAACCTTTGGGCACAGAGAAAACGCAAAATTCACCTCAGCCGTTGGATGTGGGACCGTGAGATCTGACGGTGCAGGATGGGGCACGATATGGGAAGATGCGTGGTCGGTACAGTGGGGAAAAGTCGAAGGCGGGTTCGCCATGGGCCATCAGATCTAATAATGGATAGTCAGGATTAAAGTCATGGGCCCAAATGTTCCAAAGGGAAAATATTATAAAAGACAGGCAGAACAAATCCTGACCGTTGGATTTAAGGGATGGACGGCGGAGATTTAACATAGAGAGCGGAGGCAAAAGAGTCAAATCAAATGGGAGGGAGAAAGGAGGGCCGTTGGATCTTATCAGATGAACGGCTGAGATCCAATCGCAATCGGAGAAGGCAGGGGCCAAAACTCTGATGGTTGATGTTGCGATTGCGCGTGGGCCGTCGGATCAAGGCGAGATCGACAGACGGGATTGGATCGGGGAGGGAAATGATGGAGGGAAAAGGAGCGGAGAGAGATCAAATCCTGGCCATTGGTTCTTGTGTATTCAACAGCCAGGATTGCATCAGAGGATTGCCAATCGGGGAAAAGGAAAAGTGGAGCATTAAGATTTTGCGATTGGGTGATGGTGCGATGGCCGTTGGATCAATTGAGGGATCAACGGTGGGGATCGTAATCGGAGGTTGAAAAAGGGATGAGGCGGGGTGCAGTGAAGTTAGTGCTTGCTGTTAGATCTTTACAAATCAATGTCTCATATTGCACCTGCGGCCAATAGAACAAATCATTCTCGCATCGGAAGTTTTCAATTAACACAAGAAAAGGTGCTCACAACATTTTCCGATTGTGATTAGCTCTGTGGGGCTTAGCGCCTAGTCTTGGCACCCGGTTATTTGAGGAGAAAGGGTTAGGGGCTTATCCAAAGGGAGCTTAGGCCTGATATATGAAAAAAAAAAGGGTTTTAGGCCTAAAAATAGAGTTTTTTAAGGCTAAACAGTGGTTCTGGTAGGGAAACAAAGGGATTTTTTCACCAAATGAGGGGATTCACAAGGTTTACAAAGCGGGAATTTGATGAATTAGATGACTTAGGAAGGGATTTTTAGGGTTAAAGGGGAAATTTTGAGGAGGGAAAAAGGGGGTTAAAATGGGGAATTTGCAAGGATGAAAAGGAAGCAGATGGAGGCTTTCTTAAGCACAATTTTTTCATGAACAACGAGGCTTTTTCAGTGGGAAACAACAGTCAAGATATTTTCAAGGGTAAAAGACACATAGAGGCTTCAAGAATGAGAGATTTTAAGAGGAAATGTATCTCTTGAAGGCTCAGAAACATATTTAGCCACCTGTTTGCTCTGTCAACATTTTATAGGTGGCTAACATAATCCACCGAAATGAAAGAGTAGGATTAGGCCTCTTACCTGCAACTGACGGATCTCAATTCTAATGGTCGGTTTGTCTGCTATGATCTCTGCAAGATTTAGGGCCTTCTCTCCTCACTACATTCACCACATCTCCACATGCAAATGAGTGAATTTGGAGGGAAAATGCCTTATTAAAAGAAAACCCCTGATTTTTCTTTCTCTTGCTGCAGCCAAAATGTAGCTCAGTTTGATGAACCTTCTATACCGTTGGAAAGCTCTCACCGAGCCCTCAAATGGGTATCTATTAGTGTTTTGTGATTTCATACTTCACCAGGACACATTTTTCCAAGATGCGTCACTTCACTACTCCCCAAAGTTGAATTTCTTCACTTGCAACACTTATACTTGGGGGCACCACTTTGCCTCCATACTTGTCCATGCTCATGTCAATTTTTGTTGTGAGTAACCACTATGTACTCATGTTTTTTATGGTCTCCATTGGACCTTTTCTGTGTGGCAGCACCATCGAGTCACCCTTGTTTAGAGCATCCGAGTTGAGTCATCATTACATTCATGGAGTCTATCCCGAGTCCCTTTGTATCCTGCTATAGTCCTCCATCCTTCATTGCTTGGTCCCTCTCTCATGTCGCACATCATGGCCTCCAGTCCCATTGTCCCCTATCCCTCATGATATCGTGTTAGTCGTTGCCAGGTCATCCATGCCCTTTATGCTGTAACAAGGGAAGTCGTCCGTCTGCTACTAAATACCCCCCCATTTCATCATCATCGTTGGCGTCATTCTGTCAGTCACTCTACTATTTTCTCTCGTGCCTTAGTTGAGGATCCCTTATTGCCTCACCTATGGCGGACCTCCTTCTGTCGACATCAACTCATTCATTCCAAAAGACAGGTCTAGAGGGCGGTGTACCTTAGTTCCAGCTTCCACTGTTGTTCGGTGCCTTGGATCAGGCAAAGGGACTCCTTATTTCCCTTTGAATTGATTGTTTCTCAACTCCAACTCCTTTTAGCATGATCGAGATCTGTATACTTGATGGTTCAGTGATGCAACAGCTGATATCGGTGATTAACGGGTGTGTGTGAGATGTCTCAGCCCTCATGAGGGGGTGGCCCTATAGGTAGCCCCCCACATACCCGGATGAACTCTTCATTACAACCTTTGATGCAGCTCCATACATTTGATGATGTCAGCCTCAGCCGCTTGCAACATCTTTTTGTTTGCATGTATTAGTCAGATTTTCAGAACCCTTTCCTATTTTCAGGGGCATCTGGGTTGTATTTATATCTCATGTACTCAGATATTATTGTACAAGTCCTAGCTATTATCCCAGGTACAATATGTATGTGGGATTCATTATCTTGTTGTTTATCTGGCTATGTTTATGCAAGCATATACTATATTGTTCAGTCCATTATTTACTGGACGCCTTATTCTTTGTACTTTGTCTCAATAGGCATAGGTATGCCTCCCCTGCCACCTATAACATAGGTACTCACTCATAAAAGAGACTTGTCGCACCTGTAAGTCTCGCCTCCTCAGGGTCTAGTCCTTTCAGCACTTTGTTCTACCTTATACTTCTCTCTCTTTGACTTCCCCTTCGGTGTCTAGTGATTGAGTTCTTACAACGTACTTCGGTCATATGATTAACTCATAACACTCGCACGCTGAGGGGCAATATGTTACACCATTTTTTTGTCATCTAAACTATTGTTATTAGATGGACCCAAGTACACCATGTAAGACCAATTTTACCCTAAGTAAAATTACATTCATTATGAAAAATAACTTAGTAAACCACCTTTATTAAGTTGTTTATGGTCTAAACAGGAAACCCCATGAGGAAATATTAAATAAATCTACATTTGTTTGATTTTCCTCAAGGAATAATTAGTTAAACAATAGTTTATTTAATATTCTTGGTTATATTTAACCCAAAATAGGGAAATTAATTAGATAAATCATTATTTATCTTATTTTTTCCTAAGAATAATTATTTAAACCTTATTTAAATAATATTCTTTGTTGAATATAACTAATTCACCCTTAAATAATTAAATAAATCATTATTTATTTGATTATTACTCAACCACATCCTTAAAATGATAAATAAATCATTTATTTATTTATTATTTACAAATAAAGGGATTTGACCCAAGTCAAATTCCTTTTCCCTCCAACAAATATAATAAAATATTCCATAAAAGTTGGATCTTGGTTTCATTAATAATATTTTAATTATGCACCAATATCTAGACTAACTCAATATTTTGTTATAAATAGAAGGGGTTTCCCATTCATTTATCACCTTTTCTTTCCTAAATATCACTCTAGATCTATAACTTTGGTGTGACTATTGATCCATCATCATAGTCATATTTTGCTACCATTTTTGTCTGGGTTTTCTACACCATCAAAGGAGAGGAATTTTAGATCTGAAGTGCTGAGGACTTACAAGAACCCATCCCATTGAGGAGAACTGGTAACACCCTTCTGTGTTTTCCTCCCAGGTGCCATTAATACAAAATTCATTCAACATATTCTTGTCTTTTTTATTGGATGCATGGAGTAAATCTTGTTTTTATACTGCTTAATGTCTTTTGATGCATAGATCTAGATTTTTGTAGCATTTATCTTGATCACCTAACTGTAGATTTGAGGATATTGGCATCCATCTTTGCTATTAGGGTTGTTTGTTATGCATAGCTAAAGTGGTATTTTTTCGTACGCTTGGAATTAATATTCATACTAACATATACTTTTATCCAAATCATTAACCCTTGAGAGAGCCCTCTCAGGCTAAGGAGGCTAAGCCTCAGTCAAATTATTAGGTTTGAAATAGTTACATGAAGTTGACTGATCAAGTAGCCTATCAGGTCCAATTTTGTGATAACACTTTGCTTAACCTCCTTGGAGAGGTCTTTCATAGATATGAAAAGATATGAGATAAATCTCATTCCTTCCATCATTTTAGATCTCTTCTTCTTCTTACTCTTCTGATAGCATAATGGCTGAAATCCACAGGCTGAGCCAAGATTATGCTCTGATACCGTTGTAATATTCCCAGAATGGAAAAGACAGGAATATAGAACAAAATACTGGAAAATAGCTGTGAAAATCAATACACCAATATATGAGACAAATTTACAACCATATTATTAAACATTTCAGCAATAATAGGCACAAAATATTGAGGATCAAGTCTCTCAAGCAATACAATACAAGCCTCCACTAAGCAAATATGTCAATACATGGAATGTAGCTTCTCTACAAATGTCATGAGCTAATACAACACAGTTTTAGTGAATAAAGTGCTACAGGATGTGTACAATGATATGGATCTGCTGTTATATATCTCAAATAATGTCAGGAGTTAATATCTAGGCTCCCAAACACATTTCCAAGACAACCCAAAAAGGGTTTCTGGAAATACCCAAAACACAACAATGCCGGAACGCAGCCCTAGGGTTGGATAGCAGTTGCAACTGAATACTGGAAATGAGGTGCCTAAACTGATATAGAATGCATATATCTCCCCCAATAGATCCTCCAAGTGAAATTTTGATCCCAACAATGAAGATCTAACCCTCCAAATGAAGCACTGAAACCTCCCCTGCAAATACTCACTGAAATAACGAAGTCCTTGAGGGAAATTGCGCTGTAGGAGGTGGAAATAGTTTTTCCTAGTGCCAAAATATGAAATGAAGCTCTTCGAACTTCCTTGTTGGCCTCCCAATGGAAAGGATGCCTCTCCATTGAAAAAAAAACACTGAAAGTGGCCCTAACAATCCTCCACTGCAACACCCTGCAACACAACACAACTATGAACAAAACTGCACTGTAGCTGAATATTGAAGCTTGGCCTGATGCCAGAATGTGGATTACATAGCTCGATAATCTCTCCTAATTAGGCACTCGAAGTCCCCTGAGGATGAGTGTGGGATTCCCACTCGGGAACACCCTTGTGCTAAACAACACAGCAGACCCTGCTAAACAACAAAAGCATGCATAGAAATGTCACGTGACAAATCCAGATCTAAAAAGATCAAAATAAATAATCAATCAACATCACCTCTATGGCTGCCTTGCCCTTCCTTATATGCAATGTGAGCCTTCTCACATTGGGTCCCACCCATTAAAGCCACTACTCTCAAGGAGACTTTCTCCCATTAACACTCTGTTGTCCCTCATTGATGATCCACTCTATCCATACAAGTGCTGTTGATTTTGTCAACATTGACCTTGTCCACATGCTTTAGCCCCTGTTCACACATGGAGGTGCTTTATCCAGCTATCAAGATGATCACTTTTTACTTTAAGAAGGATTTTATTGCTACTAAAGAGATTTATGGGTCTCTCTACCCACTTATTCTTCTATCTAAATGACAAAAGCAAAAATTAATATTCCAATTAGCTACATGATAATTTTGGAATATTACACTTTGTTCACAACCAATAATTATGCCTTAGAACATCTTCGGTTCTTGGTTTATGAATTCCAATTGAACCCCAATATCATGATCTTGTTTCCTGTAAAAATTGCTAAAATAGGTGACAAAAACCCTCTCAATATCTTGCTACGTTGTATAGTGTTGGCCTGCTCCATCCAAAACATATTTGATGGAATTTATCTTTTTCCTCATGTTTGAATATTTATGAAAAAAACTGGTGTTTATATCTCTAGCCTCCAACCACATATCTCGACTTTTTATCCTCAAGTCTTCCTCTTGCGATAAAAGGATATTGTTTTTTGAACCCTCCAATTCCAGAATTTTATTGCAATATATTTCGAAGAAGAAAAGAGGATCAGAAGGATCATTGTACACAAGCATCGATTCTTCTATCTCCATGAGTGCTTTTAATTCAGCCTCTCTCTTCAATTTTCACCATGAGAAGACATCCTTTTTCAATCCCTTAAACTTTTCATAAATAAGTGACATGTCCTACAAAATTGGTATAATCGGCCTCCTCCAAGCTTTAAATACCAGAGATTCAAAATCTTTCATTTTCAACCAATTAGGTTTGAATTTGAAGGGGAAATAACTCTAAAAAACCAACTCCTTCCAAGAAAATGTTATGGGATGGTGATCCGATAAGAAAGAGAGTATAATTTTTGTGTGCAATCCAACCAAAACTCCATGCAGATTAGAGCTTATAAAAAACCTGTCCAAGCATTTGGAAATTCCCTCCGACCTAATTCTCCCTTTCCTGCATGTGGGAGCTAATGGGTGCAGAGCCACATCAATGAGAGCGATTGATTCGAGCATGTCCTTGAAATACTCTGTCACATTGTCCTCTCTGGCTTTGACACCCCATATTTCCCCAAGGCCATTGGAGAAATTGATATCACCTATTGATCTGAATGGGAATATAGTTTTTTTGTGCTAAGATCCAATTTAGAATATAAAAAAAGTGCTTGAGGATGATGTGGTTAATTGCAAGTTTAACATGAGGTTTTATGTGTTTTTATGTGAATATAATGAGAAAATTAACATAAATAAAACACTGAACAACAACATCTAATAGACATGAACATCACCATAAAAAGTTACGTAACAACACATGATGAAGGAGTTCACCCTGCCTAGGCTACGTCCCCTTGGTCCAGCTTCTAATGTCTTGGACCTCCTCTATTATGCTCAAAAGTGTGATTGCATATGTTTATAATGCTCAAATAGCTCTAAAACTTGTTCCATCAGCTCCAAAATGCCAAAAAATGCTTGTGTAGCCTCTTTATGCATCAAGTTTGGCCAAAAACTGATCAAGTTATGACTTCCCCAAGTTTTTGCACTATTTGTTCCACATTTTCCCCAAAATCTGGCACCATCCTACAAAACTGCCCAGAATCCAACTAATCGAGCACCAATTTCGCCAAAACCCAAGTAGAATTGATGCTCCGCCAATTTTCCCACTAACACTTAGAAGTCAGAATTTAAACCATAATAGATATGGTTAATTAAATGTTTTTTTTTATATAAAAAATGTTGGCAGTTTGATTGACCGAGGACTTCACGTTAACTACAGACACATGTCATGGTTGTCGTTGTGGTTACGGTTAAGGACAAGGTTAAGAAGTCTGACGGTTTAGGACACGGTCTCCAAAGCATATCACATGGTGTCATCATTATTATTGTGTTTACGGTTATGGAGGGGGTGTGGGGCTAGCCTCCCGCCCATGGTCCCCAACCTTGGTGTGGTGACCAAGGCTGGGGCTAGACCCCAGCCCCCAAACCTCAATGCACATTTTATGTCACATTAAAAAAATGCAGAGATATGTATATAGTAAGGAGCAAGCATGGGGCGCAATGGTGAAGGCTCTTTGCTTGGTCTTGGAGGTCGCGGGTTCGACCCCTGCCCGCTCTGTTCTGCCTAAACCCTAATTTTTTGTGGCCCTCGGGCTGCCATGTGGTGGCCCCTGGCTGGGCCAAGTGGTAGCCTATGGTTGGCAACCAAATCAGCCAATCAAAACACTTCATTACAAGCCAATCATAAATTTCCACTTGGCATGATAAGATTCAATGGAGAAGACCATTGACCAAGTCAACCTGTACAGTCACCTTGCCACGTAGGCATGCCCAGTTAGTTGTATGGACTACTAATTGGGTTTGTTGGGGTTCCTATGTTTTGGAAGATTTGGAAATACCAAAAGATAAGACAACATCAAAACCACTTTGGGACCTCAGGATCTAGCCCTCCTGGGTCTAGAGAGGGATCTCTCTATAAAGGCAAAGGTATATGTCTTTGAAGTTCAGTTTTAAGGTTTTAGGCTAGTTGTAAGGCACAAGGTTTTTTGTTTTGTTTGTTTGTTTGGTTGCTGAGAAACCTGAAAGAAGGGTTCAATATAAGACAAAGGGTGAGCAAAGAGGATTTTAGGCAAAGGAGAAGGTATTTCGAAGAATACTCGAGACCATTGGGTAATGGAGTCATAAAAGGGTTTACTTGCTATTCAATATCCAAGGCTTTCAATTGGGCTAGTCATCTAAAACAGAGGATCTTTAAAGATGATAGTGTGGTATGAAATGATAAGGAATGAAGGTGAATGACAAGGAAACCTTTGAGGTGACCACTTAGGAAGAAAATCTAGGGACAGGGAATGCCTTAAACACCTATGATCCAATTCCTAAGAAGGCTAGCTCTTCAGACAATAAGAAACATTCGAGATCTAAACACAAAGGTGAAGCCTAAGATCAGAGAAAGGCTTTGAACTTTCAATGCTTTGAAATTCAACTTAAGGGATCTTAGAAAGGTTCAACTGATTGAAAAATACCCTAGTGAGACAGAATCAGCATTCTAAACTCCCAGTATCCCAATTCTTTCGATTAAAACCAGACAAGAACATCTAAGAACAGATTCACAAATTCATACATCAGCTAGAAGTGAATTACATCTACTACACTGGTTAAATTTCCTTGAATTAGTTCTCAGATAACACATATAGTAGAAAACATTAAAGATAAGAAGAGCAGGAGCATTAGGGTACCATGCAAGGGTATATCCTAAGCCAGTTTTCTGATTCTTACTAGAGAAATGAAATGTAATGAATTACAGAAGGAAAACAGAGACAAAGGCAGAACACATCACCGTTGCTTTAAATCAGGATCCAAAGAAATGTGCTTGTCATATTAAAGAGAAACACCAGTCATGTACAACATTATCCAACAGCTTGATATTCAGTCTGAAATCATCTCCTCAGCCTATTTTATCACTTTACACACATAACTATGTCTCAAGAGAAAACATCTTGCAATTCACGGATATTCGATTAACAATCAACAACAACAACCCTTACACTATATTTTTCTTGAGTTCTTATAGCTAAAAAGAGGCAGAAGAGGTAGATATAACTTTAAATGAAACATTAAAACAGATGGAGAAGGAAAGGGCTCGAGGCCCATTCTGTCTTAATATCACTACATTGACTCTTCGGTACCCTGTGGGTGAACGAGGGGTTTCTGACAGGTGGATAATAACTCCAGGCGTGTCTCTTGGAGTAATTTCTAGATTTTGGTATTCTAGTTGTACCGTAAGGCGGTTAAATGACATTAGGCCTTCCATACCGTGAAACAAATGCTCTGGCAACCTTAGGACTTCTGTCAGGGTAGTGGTCTTCTCAGGAACTTTGATGGAGAATGAAACATTATGGGAACTTGTCCTTTTGGGAAATAGCCTTTTGCTGATGTAAAGCACTGATGTGATCTGTTTCATGCACTTTAGGCCTCATTAGGCCTTCTGTGTTAATCATAAGGTCTTCAATATAGTACATTTTCCCTTCAAACGCTAAATTAAGGCTTAAAATATTCGATTACAGGATTAAAACTCTTTGACCCTTTACTGATACTCTTTGCCGCTTCCTTTATTGTCTCTGTCTGTGAATATGCAATTTTAATGGCCCAGGAGGTTTTACATGGGGTTAATATTCCCGATTTGGATAAAATATGCGTTTAAACCCCCTCAGGAGTCTTCCCTGCAAATTATGGCTCTGAAAAGCTTCCTTTGCGCTACGGTGTCACTAATAGTGACTGTGTAGAACAGAACAGTTTTGACCATCTATATTCCCTGCAAAAACACATGAAAATGTTAATAAATCTATGCAAGAGGGAGGATGGATGCTGTGGAGGATCATGGGAATGGCAGCATAGCAGAGATGAATGCGGTGGATGTAGAGAAAATGGTTGAAAAATGTTGTGAAATGGTGGAAAATTGATCTGATGGAGGCTTGGTGGGGAAATGACTGTGGACCATCTGATCATATCTAGAGGTGATGATCGATGGTTATGATTAACTGATGGAACGACTTATGAAGGTCAGACGAAGGAATATGACTTTTAATGTGAAACATCAAAGTTCTAATGTTTGGGCGGAAGAAAAGATTTTCAACATAAAACCTTCAGTTTCGACCTTTGGACTAAATACAAAGGGAATCGATGAAAATTCAATGAAATGGGCTGATAAAATGGTGGAACCTGGCATGGGCAGAGGGCGATTTAACATGGACTGTCAGATCTCAGGAGGAGATCGACAGTTGAGATACTATGATGAAGTTTCTATGGTTGCCCGATGAGAAAATGTGAATGGAGAGCGCGATGTAATGAGGGTCGTTGATCTGTATAGATCAATGGTCGGGATCCTTAGATAGACTTTCAGTAACAGAAGTGGGGAAGTGGTTTTAGCTGAAGAAACAACTATTTTCGCGTGATGAAAAGGGAGGAAGGCAGTTTTAACTTTTCGAACGCGATATAGGTCCCCGGCTGACACGTGGCCCTTTAAAACCGCCCATATTGCGTGAATTTTAGGAATTAATTGTCGGGCTCAAAGTTATGAGATATGGGTCCCTGGCCATTGGATCACAGGCGGGTAGATCCATTAGTGGAGATTGGAGCGCGATAAAACAAGTTGCGCGACGGGTAAGGTGGGGGCCGATCAAAGGTGGTTTGACTGTGAGCTGTCCGATCAGTGCGGTGGACGGTCGAGATCTGCATAGGGAAAGCAAAGGTAGAGGAGCTGGTTATTGGTCGAGAGTAATATGAACCGTCAAATCAGATAAGATGGACGGCTAAGATTCAATCGAAAGCAGAGGAGGCAGGGGCCAAATCTCCGATGGGCTCATGAAGCGATTGCATCTGGACCGTTGGATCGACGGCAGATCAACAGTTGCAATTGGATCGGGGGTGAGCGATGGAGGGCATAGAGGTGGAGTGCGATTTAATCCTGGCCGTTGGTTCTTGTGGATTCAATGGCTAGGATCGCATCGGTGGACCGCAGTCAAAGGGGACAGAGGGTGGCATATTTAGATTTTGCAATAAGCGATTTTGTGATGGCCGTCGGAATTGAATGGGAATCGACGGCGGAGATGGCCATCGGTGGGGAAATGGAACAATGTAATGGGCGCGGCGAAGGGTTAGCACAGACCGTTAGATCTGTATAGATCAACGGTTGGTATTGCACCAAAGGCCAACAGAAAAAAACACCATCACATCGGGAGAATTTTGTTTTACAAAGAAAACGTGCTCCATTCCAATTTTCCGATGTGATAAGCTCTTTACGCCTGAGCGCTTGGTCTTAGCGCCCGATTACATGTGGAGAAGGGGCTAGGGAAAAAGGTGATCACATCGGAAGTTTTCAAATAAAAAAGGAATACACTCCCATCAAACTTCCGATTCCGATGGGCGGTGAATGCGATTAGCACTAGCCGTTGGATCAGATAAGAAGATCGACGGCTGAGGTCCAACCCGCGGTAGATAGATCAAAACACTATCGCATCGGAATTTTTCATTTAACATAGAAAACATGCTCCCGACCAATCTTCCGATGCGATAAGCACTCAAGGGCTTAGCACTTGGTCTTGGCGCTGGGTTTCATGGAGGGGAAGTGGTTAGGGCTGGGCCGAAAGGGGCTAAGTCTCTTTTATAATAAAAGTGGGTTTTTAGGCCTGAAAGCGGTGTTTTTCAAGGCTAAAATGAGGTTCCGGTAGGGGGCAAAAAGGGGTTTTAAAATCACATGAAGGGGTTCATATGATCTTTAAAGGGTAATTGGGTTGTTTAGAAGGCTTAGGAAGGAATTTTGAGGGTCAAAGGGGAAATTTGAGGAGAGGCAAGAAGGGGTTAAAATAGGGAATTTGCAGGGATACAAAGGCCCGGAAAATGGAGGCTTTCTGAGCATAATTTTTCCACAGACTGTGAGTCTTTCTTGATGGAAACAGTAGTGAAGATACTTTCAAGGCAAAGGACACACAGAGGCTTCAAGAATGAAATATTTTCAGAGGAAACATGTCTCTTGAAGGCTCATGAAAACATTTAGCCGCCTTTTTGCTTGACAAAAAATTCATAGGTGGCTAACAATGGCTCCACATGGGGATGGCATCTTCTTGAAGGTGTCAAGAACTTCAGAAATATTCTTTGGGAAGTAGGCCAGATCCCTTATCTTTGAACCATCTTTTCTTCTTTGATTTAGCTGTTACAAACATGATGGATATTAATCAGCAGAAAACATTCCCCAAACAATCTACCTACCCATCCTACAGTCCTAACATTTTTTCTTCAAGGTGCATTTGAATTTGTAGACCTTCTTCATCATTTTTTATTGAAAGCAAAAAAAAAACTAGTCTAATTCTACCCTTATTCCTCCATGAGACCAGATTAAATTGTTGGCCTCACAGCTTCTCTATCCTAAACTAATATTTGCTAGGATTAAAATGTCTAGCAGATTTCTTCCCTACATTCTACAACAGAAATTTAAAACAGCTAAACCAGGATTAGACAGTCTGGCTTGCTATGGGTTCATGGCATAAAGACAGTTGCACACGAACTGAACATTGCAGAAAATTGGAAAGAAAACTTGAAGGCTCGAGATTATGAAACTTTGAAGCATCCTTCTTTTCTTTGTGACTCAATATTTGAGCTTGTTAGAGTCACTTTCTCTTCTTCATTTCAGCTCTTGTTTTGGGCTTGTTAAAGCTGATTCTTCTTTCTTCTTTGCTGATTCAGATTTTGAGCATATTAGAACCAGCTTCTTTACTTGCTTTGGCTTAGGTTTTGATCATGTTAGAGCCAATCTTTTGTACTTCAGAGGTTCAATTTTTGATCATGTCTGAACCTCTCTTTCTCTCCTTTTGAAACACTTTTTTCTCTTTTTTCTTTAAACAAAACACTGCAATGGTATTTACAATGAAAAAGAAAATTGTAAACTAGAAATCAGTAGTAGTAATTCTTGAGCATCCTACCATTGACAGGACCCCCAAAAAAAATATGTGCCATCTAGATCTTGCAGAAAAAAGGCATTCGGACCAATGGTGGACTGGATGATGTATGGGCCTTACCACAAAATGTCAAATTTGCCATGTTTTCCTTTGTCCTCTCTCCTAGAATCCCATTTTAGAACATTATCTCCAATTTTGAAGTCACAAGCTTTTGTTCTCTTATCAAACAACTTCTTTATATTTTCTTGCACTTTCAGAGCTCTATTGTAAATTTCTTCTCTTGTCTGTTGGAGATGTATTGTTTGATTTATCCTCCTTACCATACTGTCCTCTTCTATCTGAATTTCTTGGACAAGTTTAATCACTGGTACCTCTAGGCTGGTAGGAAACACTGCCTCTGTTCCATATACAAGCTGATATGGTGACATTCCAATGGATTTATTTATTGTTAGCCTATCAGCCCACAGAGCATGCACTACCTTGTTATTCCATGACTTTTTGTTCTCTTCAAGCAACTTTTTGATAATGGTCACCAAGCTCTTGTTTGATGATTCAGCTAACCCATTACCTTGTGGGTAATAGGCAGTCGAATGACTGAGTGCTATCTGATACCTATGACAAAAATAAATCATTTTCTTGGATCCAAAAGCAGAAGCATTATCAGTGATTATCTTTCTAGGGCAGCCAAATCTAGAGAGGATGTGGTCTTCTAGGAACTTAATGATAACAGGCCTCTATCCATTTTGTGAAATAGTCTGTGGCTGTAAGAATCCACTTGTGTTGTGTAGAAGAAGCAGGGTGTATTTCTCCTATGAAATCTAGGCCCCACTATTGAAAGGGAGCCTCAAAAGTTATAGGTTGCAATGGTAAAGGGAGGAGCTTTCTTTTGCCCTAAAAAATCTGGCACTTATGGCAAGAAATTATCATTTTGTGGATGTAATTGAAAAGTGTAGGCTAGTAATAGCCGGCTCTGAGTATTTTGTTAGCAGTGGCTTTCCAGTTTAAATGGCCTCCACACTCCCCTGCATGGAACTCATGTTTAACCCTCTTTGCTTCAGTTTCGAGTAGACATTTAAGTAGTAGACCATTTGCATTCTTCTAGTATAAGCATTCATTTAAAATGCAGTAGTTTCTAGCTTTTAACTTTAGGAATCTGGCCTTAGTCTTTGATAATTCAGGAGGGGCATTGAGGTTTGTGAGTACATACAGGATATCAGAATACCAAGGAGAGTTTTGAAATTATTCTTCAACGGTAGGATCAGGAAATCCTTCATGTTCATCTAGGGCATTCACCATGTTTATGTCAAGGGCTTGCAGGTTTGATTCAGCCATTAGTTGAGCTAAGCCTTGACCCTTGACCAGTTTTATGGGTTTTATTTCCAGGTCATACTCTAATATTACAGGAATCCATTTGCCCCTCTTTCCATCCGGATCTTGGGACAAAATGTCTTTAACCACTATGTTTGGCACGTAGGCGATGATGTGAGAATGCAGAATATACACCCCTAAAGTCTTTCAAGGCCTTAACCAAGGCATAGGCCTGTTTTTCCATTATGTTGTATTTTAAGGGTGCATCCCTCAAAGCTTTGTTGAAGAAAGCGATAGGTTGTTCCATTCCCTCTGGATTTTTTTGCAGTAGAACTGCAGCCACTGTATGCTCGGAGGCAAAGGAAAATATCAGGAAATCTTTGGAGAAATCTGGGCTGATTAGAACAGGTGCCTGGGTGAGTGAAATTTTAACTAATTCAAAATATTTTTTAGCCTCTACAGTCCACTTAACCCCTACACCTTTTTTCAGCATGTTTGTCATATCCTTGAGGTGCTCAGCTAAGTTGGGAATAAACCTTCTTAAGAAGTTAATTTTCCCAATAAAGGACTGCAGTTCTTTTATGTTTCTCAGGTGGGTGATCTGAAGTATTCCCTCAACTCTCTGCGGGTCTATCTTAATTCCCTTCTCTGATATAATATGGCCAAGGAGCTTACCTTCTTGAAGCTCGAACACAGTCTTCTTGGGATTTAAAGACAGACTGAACCTTCGACAATTTTCAAAAACTCTCCTCAAATGTTTTAGGAGTTCCTCATCAGTCTTGGAATAGACTGGTATGTCATCAAGATAGATGACAATGAAGTGCCCTATTTCCTCCGAAAAGGCTATGTCCATTTCTCATTGGAAGGTCGCACCAGCGTTCATTAGTCCAAAAGGCATTTTTATGTACATAAAGGTGCCCCATGGAGTGGTGAAAGACATCTTGAGTTGGTCTTCTGGGAGTCTGTTATAGCCTGAAAAACCATCTAACAGGGAGATCCTTTTTGAGCCAACTACCTTCTGTAGGATGTGTTCCATCTTTGGTAAGGGGTAATTGTATTTAAGTGAAGCTTTGTTAAGGTTTCTGAAATCGATGCACAGTCTGATCTCACCTGTTTTCTTTCTCACAGCTAAAAGGTTGGAAACCCAATCGGAAAACCTCACAAGCACTATGATTCCTGCCTCATACATCTTCTTGATTTCCTTTTCCACTAGAGGCAGTTGCACTGGGTTAATCCTGTGAAGTTTCTATCTGAAGGGTTTTTGGTTCTCTTTCAAAGGAATCTTGTGCTGTATAATCTTCGTATCATAGGATTTTAAGTCTTCGTAGCTCCAGGCAAACACATCGACAAACTCTTTAAATAAGTCAATATATTTCCTTTTCATGTCTGCCGGCAAAGACTTAGCCAATTTAATCATCTTAGGCTTATCCTCAGTGCCTATGTTCAATTCCTCAACATCAGAGTCCAAGTGTTCTATAGTGGGTTTTTTCGCTACGTCGTTAAAATCAAAAAGGTCCTCTAAAGGTGCCAGTCCTCTCCGTATATTCTTATCTTTTGATTGCAGCACCTCTATTTCCTCTTTTTCTGTGTTCTTATACTCTTCTATTTGAGTTCCAAGTTATTTATTTAACATGTTTATTTCAACATTATGTAGTGATTTTTCTTCATTGGAGGGCTCTTTTCTCAAGAAGCTCTCATCGAATTGAGAGTCTGAATCAGAAAATTCAAACTCGTTCCTGCCAAGCAGGAAATCCTCTATCTGCTTGTCACCCTCGAAGACCTGCCAATATTTCTCATTATCAGGCACTGTAGGTCTATATTTTGTCTGAATGATGATTTGTTTGTCACTAGGAGACTCATGATATGAACTAGCAACACAAGCTAATCCATTTGCAATGACGTTCTGACTCCTAGGAACAAACACCAGTTTGTATTCTACAAAGGTTTTTAGTAAATCCATAGCATCATTTCTGTATGCTCTCAATCTTGGGCGCTTCACAGTATACTCTCCGTTCACTTGTTTTATGATTAACTCAGAGTCTCCATGTACAGTTATCCTTCGGGCTCCTAGTTTTCTCAATAGATTCAAGCCTAGGATGAGAGCCTCATACTTTGCGATATTGTTTGTACATTTAAAGTCTAGTTTGAAGGCGTGGATCTCAGCATAGTCTCTCTCAGTGTTGTGTAACCACACTCTCGCCCCTGCATTTCTCCTAGTGCAAGACCCATCGAAGTTCATCCTCCACAAGGGATCATTTTCAGGTTTATCGTCATTTCCCTCCCTAATGTTGGTTTCACTGTTATGTTGTAATATGGGGTCTGCATCGTGGTGTGGAGTGTTTTGTTCTTCATGATGCGTATGGAGCTCAAAGAGATGACTAGTTAGCTGTTTGTAGTCATGTTTTTGTTTATTCTGAGTTTCCGCTTCAGTGCACTGTCCAATGGTTTCTTCTTCGTTTTATCCTATGTCTAGAGTAGCCATTATGTCAAAATATATGGGCTCTACTCTATTGTCTGCATATTTGTCTTTTGGCTCTGGCTCATCTATGGATTCATCGTTGCAAAGGATAAAGGAGTCTAGATCCGTGTGTACAGAGTATAGAGGTGAATTCTCAGGTTTTTCAGGGCTGCTAACCATGAACTTCATTTGTGCCTCTCTATACAGTCTCCTCAGCTGGCTAAAGACAGGGATTGTGGCATATGACCCTTCCATCTGCATTGTACCTTGCAGCTTGGCCCCCCATGACCTCAACAATAGCATACCATACTTAGGTGGCACATCTGCCACTACAACATCCATAACCATGCATTTTTCTGGAATCTAGGTCAGGTTGACGCAAAAGTCTTTGATTAGGCCAAGGCATTTCACTCTGCTAGAGTCAAACGAGTATACATCCTTATAGGGTCAGGTTATCTCTAGGCCTAACTTCTCCATTACTACCTTAGGCATAAGGTTGTGTGATGCCCCAGAGTCATGCATTGCATTGTGAAGGATCTTGTCATGGATATTGAGACTGATATAGAAAGGGGGTACTACCCCTTCCTGAAAATTCCCTTCTATTTTTGGACCAAACAGAAGGGTTGGTTGATCATCACTTAGATTGACAGTATCACTGTTTTCACCCAGATTTAAAGCTTTCAAAATTTGGCCTTTATATACATCCTGAGTGGCCGGCTCAGAGAGTGGGACAGAAATTTTAATTTTAGCAATCTCACTCTCCAAATTGAAGGGAGATTGACTCTTTGTAAGACTAAACTCTGTTTTGTTAGCCACTACTTTAGTGGCCGAATCAGTGTGCTGATTCTCATTATGTATAATGTTTGTTGTTGTTTTATCAGGAGCACTAGCTGTAGTGCTAGTGCTGCTAGTTTGTTGACTTTGTTTATCAGTACTTTGGTTGTCTTTTTCTTTGTTCTTCCCAGAACTTACAGCTGTTGTTTTGCTACTTTCAGCAGTCACCTTAGGAGTTTTCTCAGGCCTTTTCTTAATGGTAATCTCAGAAGCTTTGTGTTTGGAAGTGTCTAAGCTCTTCTTGCTTCTAAGTTCATACTGTTCTCTGACCTGCATGATAGCATTTTCAAATCCTAGCCTATAATCCTTAGATTCTAACCTTTCCTCATCCCAATATGAGTGTGAGGTTTGATTGTCTTCTGTGGAACAGTTGTGGATTGAGATATCTATTTCCACCATGTTTATTGTGGTTCCTTTGAACTCTTCTATTATCCCCTCATCCTCATCGAGAAAGTTCTCTTGAAATGGGGGTATGACTTGCTGGTCTGAGTCTCTCTGCCTGTTTGGGGGATTGTTCCTCCTAAAGTTATAATTCTGGTTTTGGTTTCTGTTCTGATTACTAACTGTGACAACCATTTTTTCCATCATTTTCTCTAGCCTTTCCATGTTTTTGGCTAGACTTTCATACTTGGGATCAGATGTGGAAGCTGATGTATCATCCCTATATGTTACCTTTTTCTCAGACCTCATTCCAGCTCTTTTTTCAATCAGGTTAGCTTCTACACTCACTGCTCCTTTTTGCATATCTTCCAATGTGTTGTAATCTCTCTCCCTAAGCTGATAAGCCATGTCAGCATCAAAACCCTCAGGGTATTTGACTAAAGCCATTCCTTGGGGAGGTTTGATATGTGGAGGAAGAGAGTTGTAAACACTGTTAAACCTTGTCGAATAGTCATGGACACTCTCTCCTACATTTCTTTTAAGGTTCTTATATTCTGCTAGTATTTTGAGAGGGTTGGTCTTGACTTCCCATTTGTTTATAAAGGTTTGACGTAATGAGGGAAGATCATGGATGGTATTAGGAGGTAGGCCTTTAAACCATTTCTTCACCTTTCCTCCTAGACTCTGTGCAAAGATCCTCATCTTAATTGTTTCATCTTCAATCTCCATGTAGTCAAAGGCATCTTCCATCCTGTCCACATGGTGTTGAGCAGTAGTGGACTCTTTCCCAGTGAAGTGAGGGATTTTTTATTGATAATCATTGGGTAGTGGAGCCAAAGGCTGTGGTAACACCAAAGGAGCATACCAAGCTACCATGATGGTGTTCTGTGGAGGTAAAGGATGTGCTTGGGTAGCAGGTATGTGAAAGGAAGAAATGCTTGTACCAGAAACCAACTTCTGAGCAGATCTAGGATGAGAGAGGCCTAAGTTCTAAATGAAATGTGAATTAGGAGGTGTAGATGGAGGGGTCTCTCTATCCCTAGTGTTTAGACCACTGTGAGATGGTGAACTTGGAGGCTCAAGGTCTATCTGTTCTACAGCATTGAATGACTGAGTCCTTGGTAAACTGCTTCGTGGGTCTAAGTCAAAAAGAGTGTCTGATAGAGTTGTAAATTTTTTTGGTGCAGAGTTAGCTCTATGGACAGGTCTGATAATAGTCGACTTCCTAGTGGTGGGAGATTTCCTAAGAATGCTCTTAGGGTTGTCAAAAATTTCAGGTGGGTTTGGGTTAGGATAAGCTCTTGTATAGACTGTTCTTGAATCCAGTATGTCCGTCTCTTGACCAAGAAGATTTACCCTATGTGTTTCTTCTAATATGGATGATGTTGTAATGCAATCTGGTCTACTAGTGGAGTCTTGTGAAACCAAGATAATCAGCAGGCCTATTGATCACCAGTGGAGTCTTTTAATCATTAAGGACCTATGGAGTCGCCAGGTGGAAGGTTTATAATATTTCAAGAAGGTTTACTGTCCACCACAGTGATTAACTACCAAGTCTAGGCTGATTAGTCTTGCTTCCCCAGTGGAGTCGCCATTATGTTGGGGTTCCTATGTTTTGGAAGATTTGGCAATACTAAAAGATAAGACAACATCAAAACCACTTTGGGACCTCAGGATCTAGCCCTCCTAGGTCCAGAGAGGGATCTCTCTATAAAGTCAAAGGTATATGTATTTGAAGTTTAGTTTTAAGGTTTTAGGCTAGTTGTAAGGCACAAGGTTTGTTGTTTTGTTTGTTTGTTTGTTTGGTTGTTGAGAAACCTAAAAGAAGGGTTCAATATAAGACAAAAGGTGAGAAAAGAGGATTTTAGGCAAAGGAGAAGGTATTTCGGAGAATACTCGAGACGATTGGGCAATGGAGTCATAAAAGGGTTTACTTGCTATTCAATATCCAAGGCTTTCAATTGGGCTAGTCATCTAAAATAGAGGATCTTTAAAGATGATAGTGTGGTATGAAATGATAAGGAATGAAGGTGAATGACAAGGAAACCTCCGAGGTGACCACTTAGGAAGCAAATCTAGGGACAAGGCATGCCTTAAACACCTATGATCCAACTCCTAAGAAGGCTAGCTCTTCAGATAATAAGAAACACTCGAGATTTAAACACAAAGGTGAAGCCTGAGATTAGAGAAAGGCTTTGAAATTTCAATGCTTTGACATTCAAATTAAGGGATCTTAGAAAGGTTCAACTGATTGAAAAAGACCCTAGTGAGACAAAATCAGCATTCTAAACTCCTAGTATCCCAATTCTTTCGATTAAAACCAGACAAGAACATCTAAGAACATATTCAAAAATTCATACTTCAGCTAGCAGTGAATTACAGCTACTACACTGGTTAAATTTCCTTGAATTACTTCTCAGATAACACATATAGTAGAAAACATCAAAGATAAGAAGAGGAGGAGCATTATGGTACCATGCAAGGGTATATCCTAAGCCAGTTTTCTGATTCTTACTAGAGAAATGAAATGTAATGAATTATAGAAGGAAAACAGAGACAAAGGCATAACACATCACCGCTACTTTAAATCAGGATCCAAAGAAATGTGCTTGTCATATTAAAGAGAAACACCAGTCATGTACAACATTATCCAACAGCTTGATATTCAGTCTGAAATCATCTCCTCAGCCTATTTTATCACTTTACACACAAAACTATGTCTCAAGAGAAAACAACTTGCAATTCACGGATATTCGATTAATAATCAACAACAACAACCCTTACACTGTATTTTTCTTGAGTTCTTATAGCTAAAAAGAGGCAGAAGAGGTAGATAGAACTTTAAATGAAACATTAAAATAGATGGAGAAGGAAAGGGCTCGAGGCCCATTCTGTCTTAATATCACTACATTGACTCTTCGGTACCCTGTGGGTGAACGAGGGGTTTCCGACAGGTGGATAATAACTCCAGGCATGTCTCTTGGAGTACTTTCTGGCTTTTGGTATTCTGTTTAAACCGTAAGGCAGTTAAATGAATTTAGGCCTTCCATACCGTGAAACAAATGCTCTGGCAACCTTAGGAATTCTGTTAGGGTAGCGGTCTTCTCAGGAACTTTGATGGAGAATGAAACATTATGGGAACTCGTCCTTTTGGGAAATAGCCTTCTGTTGATGTAAAGCACTATTGTGATCTGTTTCATGCACCTTAGGCCTCATTAGGCATTTTGTGTTAATCATAAGGTCTTCAATATAGTACATTTTCCCTTCAAACGCTAAATTAAGGCTTAAAATATTCGATTACAGGCTTAAAACTCTTTGACCCTTCACTGATACTCTTTGCTGCTTCATTTACTATCTCTGTCTGTGAATTTGCAAGACTTATGGTGCTGGAGGTTTTAAATGGAGTTAATACCCCTGATTTGGATAAAATATGTGTTTAAACCCCCTTAGGATTCTTCCCTACAATCTCTAGCTCTGAAAAAGCTTCCTCTGCGCTATTGTGTCACTAACAGTGGCGGTGTAGAAAAGCACGGTTCTCACTGTTTGTAACCCTTCACAAACACACAAACATGTTAAGAAAATCCATGCGGGAGTGGTGGTGGATGATGTGGAGGACTGGGGGAATGGTAGTGCAGCAATGGTGGATGAGGTGAATGCAGTGGAATACGGCTGAAAAATGTTATGAAACGGTGGAAACATGATCTAATGAAGGTTTGATGGAGGAATGGTTGTGGACCGTCCGATCATATCTGGTGGTAGTGATCGACGGTGGAGATTCGCTGATGGAATAGCTTTAGAGGGTCAGACGGAATGAATAAAAATTTTAATGTACAACATTAAAAGTTTGCACTTTGGCGAAATACCAAGGAAAGTATGAAAATGCAGTGAAATCAGGCGTTGAATGGTGGGACCGGCGCAGGCGAAGGGTGATTGGATATGGACCGTTAGATCTAAGGAGGAGATCAATGGCTGAGATGCTCTGATGAAACTCTGTGATAGCCCGATGAAAGAGATATGAATGAAATGCATGATTGAATGAGGGCCGTAGATCTATACAGATCAACGGTCGAGACTGCATGGAAGAAATTTCGGAGGTATGAAAGGGGGGAAGTGGTTTTTCGGTGAAAACAACTGTTTTTGCGCAGCAAAAGAACAGTTTCGAAATTTGCCCAAAATCAAGCGATATAGCTTTCCGGCCGACACGTGGCAAAATAAAACCACCCATATCGTGTGATTTCAAACTATTAAAGCTCGGACGCCAAAGTTACGTGATATGCTCCTCGGTCGTTGGATCTAAGACTATGAGATCTGACAGTGCAGGATGGAGCGTGATACGGGGAGATGCGTGGTTGGTAGGGTGGGGACAAGTCGAAGGCAGTTTGAATATGGGTCATCCGATCAGTGGAATGAGCGGCTGAGATCTGAAGAGGGAAAGAAAAGGCGGAGGGGCTGGTTAATGGGTGGGAGGAATCCTAATCGTTGGATCCCATGGGATCAACGGTGGATATTTAAAGACGAGGCAGAGGCAGAAAGGCTAAATGAATGAGCGGGAGAAAGGTGGACCGTCAGATCAAATGGGATGGACGGCTGCGATCTAATCGCATCGGAGGACGGCAGGGCGAAAAAATCTGATGGTTATAACTTGGGATTGCATGTGGACCATTGGATCGGCAAAAGATCGACGGTCGCGATTGGATCGAGGATGGCCAATCGGGACACAAGGGCGGAGTGAGAGCAAATCCTGGCCATTGGATTTTTTAAAGATCAACAATGGAGATCATGATCGGAGGAGAATGAAGAAAGGCTGAGGGGCGCAACGTGAGATTAGCGCGGACCATCGGATCTTTACAGATCGACGGTGGATATTGCACCTGCGACCAACAGAGCAAATCACTCTCGCATCAGAAATTTTCAGTTTACAAAGGAAAAACCGCTCCTGACCAATCTTCCGATTGCAATTAGCACCCAATTATATGCGAAGAAGGGGCTGGGGCTTAGCTAAAAGGGGCTTAGGCCTAACATATGGTAAAAGTGGGTTTTTTTAGGCCGAAAACAGGGTTTTTGAGGCCTAAACAGAGGTTCCGATAGGGGAAAAGAAGGGCTTAAAAGCAAATGAAGGGATTTCACATGATTTTTTAAAGGGGAATTGATGGTTTAGAAGACTTAGGAAGGGATTTTGGGGGTTTTTAGGGGAATTTGAGAAGGCAAGAAAGGGGTTAAAATGGGGAATTTTGCAGGGGTAAAAAGGAAGCAGATGGAGGCTTTCTGAGCATAATTTTTTCACAGATAGTGAGGCTTTTTTGATGGAAATAGCAGTGAAGATATTTTCAAAGGCAAAGGATGCACAGTGGCTTCAAGAATGAGATATTTTCAGAGGAAATGTATCTCTTGGAGGCTCAGAAAAATATTTAGCCACCTGTTTGCTTGACAAAAATTTGTAGGTGGCTAACAGATTGCATCCAACACAGAGTAGAGATGCCAATGAGGATTGCATGAGCAAGGCTGGACCAATTTGAGTTCATTCAGAGCCATTCTTCAGCAGGGATTGCACCGTAGAGGCAGGCTAGCATGTGGCAAATATCGGTGCATGGATTTGCTAGATCGGGCCTGATTAGTGTGTAGTGATTGTATTGTGCTGAGAGCTTGACATGATCAGCTTTGTATGAGGATTGTTACATGATCTCTATGACATATATTATATACAGATAGTTGGGGTTTTAAGCTTTAAGCTTTCCCGTTAAAACACTGTGTTCATATGTGTGATTTTTTATGGTTTCAATGTGTGCATGCAATTGATTTAATTTCCACATATGATGATCAATAGTAGAAGAGATTCTATATTGTGCATGAAGTTAAAATAGTGTGTGATCAGGAGAATCTTGGATATATAACGCATTGGTTATATAATTTCTACATTTATAACATAGTGAAATTATGAAATGGAGAATAATGATTTTAGTAGTGGTTTAAAATCAGTTAAGTATTCTTAAACCAGACATCAAAAGGAAACATTAAAATTGTAAAAACGGTCAAAATTAAGGTGCTCTAGGTAGAAAATATTAATCTAAATTTCATGTTTTACAATTGGAATTTAAATGATACATATAAAGAGATGACAGTGGAAAACATTAAACATGATAAAGGAAAAATATCACCAAGAAAACACAACACATGAATCTTGCAAATTGGTCATTTTTATTGATACTCCAGCTCCAGAGATTACAATGCTCCAATGAAAAACGCTTACAATCTAGGATCCAACACCTAATATTGAATAAAAATGCTATATTTAAACTACTTCTTACTGATTTCCATATCAAAAAAGGCAATCTATTATTTATTACAATTACAACTTAATTTGACATTTGTGACCACCCAATGGACACATTGTAATGATTTTTGACAGATTTCTAAAGTCACCATAAAGTTGTTATTTAGTGTTGTAGTGGTTTGTTGTTTTGGAAATTCGATGTTGTTGTTATGTACTGATACACTAGGTCTGCTGATTTGGATAATTAGTTGAGCTGGTTGTTCTGTCATCATGTTGAGTGGTCATCATTCTTGCAAGTCACACAATTTCTCCCATTCCTCTAGACTCAGAATCTTGATCTTGGTCAATCTTTTGTATATCTCATCAGTTTCTGTATATTTCATAAATGTTGGCTTCACCTAAAAGATGTGTTTGACTTTGTGTTGTATGAAGATGTCATTACTAAGAAATTCATATAAATCCCTCTCTGTCATTGTTTTCTCCATGTTAGCATGCTTGGATGCATCCTTTGAGATATTAGTGAGCTTCTTAACATAATCCGATTTTTCCATAAGCTTGTCATTAATCACAAACAATGAAGGTAGTCCTTTCTTGTTCAAAGTTTCAATCCTGTTAAATAACCTGCTTACTCCAATATGAAGCTGATTACACTTCTCTTCAACCTGTGCAACTAAACTCTTCTTGTTCAACACTTTCTTAACTTCAAGTATAGTTTTTTTCATGTCTTCTACTCTAAGGGGCTCCAACTCGAAACTGCTTTTGGAGTTGAGGAATTTAATGCTATTGTCAGTAGTTGTTGGTTTATCGCCTAATTCCTCATCTGTCTTTTCTATTGCAACACTTACTTGATGAATTAGATCTCTCTGCTCGAAAATTATCTGTATTTATGGCCATATCTCATTTATGGAGTCAATTGTATTTGGCCAGATAATTTATTTCACTCTTCCTACCATGTTTCCAATTGAGTATTCCTGAAGAGACTTTTGTAGACTCTCCGTCAACTTCCTGCTGATCTACAACTCTGTAGCATGTGCTGAATCTTTCCTTTTTATATGATCTTGTAGGAAACTGACTTGATATTGAAAATTTTTAATTTATGTTGTCTGTAAGGACATTTTTTTCATAGCCTTGGCTAATTTCTCAGTGCCTTCACCTGGTGTACCTGTAGCTGTAGAAGTTTCTGAATGAATGACAGTGAGACGAACTGTTTGTAATGGAATCATGGCCTTGGATGATTCTTTTGCTGCTTCCTTCACTTCATATCTCACTACTTTTTGTCTCACCTTTACCATTTTTTCCATCTCATTCTCCATTTTATTAATCTGCTCTGTTTGTTCGATGATTAGTTGCATCATTTCTACCTTTTGTGTCTCATTTTCCTCTATCTCCTTTGCCAGAGGATCTTCAGTTGCTGGCATCATGAGTTTCCTCTCCAAAGTAGCTATATATGCATTATTATTCTTTACAAGTGCTTTTACCATGCTAGGTTTGATGAATTTTACCCAATTTGCATCACTAAATACTCCATGGATTTAATCCTTGTGTCTTTGGCCATGGAAAAAATATTTTCCATCTTTAGTTGTGACTGTGTGTTGCACAATGTAACCTGCAACTTTGAGAGACTCATGGTTGTACTGGTTAATGTGGAGGAGATCGTTTCTCCTTTCTACTTATGTATTTCCATTTGGTCTATTGGATGAATTTTCTTTACATCAAACTCAAAAGAATTTTTTTGTAATCTGTTGCAGTTTTGGGCTAAGGGATTTGTGCTTCTAAGAAGGTCATCTTCATTCTTCCCTTTTTAGATTCAATAGCTGACAAAAGCCTTCTTTGGGAGCTACTTTTTTGTTTCCAAAACTGATTATAAGTGTCGGTCTTAAGTATCTCATTCCTTCTTTTGATTTCTTTAAATGTAGCATATATATCATCCTCCTTTTGACCTGCATTTGTATTAGATGTTGGAGTCTGCACACTCTGATGTTGGAAAGGAATGGTGGAAAAAGATGTTGAAAAAACTGTATGGCCACCTGCTGGAGAGGAGCTTGGTGAATGTTTGATTGTGATAATTGTTTGTTGATATTTCTCACTGCCCTGGTCAATTTCCATGTGGACTTTGGCTCTCTTCCTGTATTTCATTTTGAACTCTTTGGTGGATGTGTCAACCTCCATGTCAGTTTGATCATCCCTTGTCCTCTTACTTCCTATTTCTTTTTCAGGCTCCTTTCCCTTCTCATATTTTTCTCCTGCAACTTTCCTTTCTTGTGGAGCTGGTGTTTGAATCCCTCAGGTGGAAATCACCTTCTCTTCTGTCTCCTGGAGTGTGTTAGCTGCCCATTCTTCTCGATTCATGTACTGCTCAATCTCCAATCTGTGTGTGTGGATGTATGGTGTGGATTTGTTCTCCCTCCTCTTCTTGGAGATGATCCCCATTGGATCATAGGAAAAAGTGAAGCTATCTGTGAAATTCATCTCCTTCAACATTTTAGCTGCCTCATCCCCTGTTGCTCTGTTGTTGAAAATGAATGGACCAATATATGATTTGATCTTGAATTGAGACTTCTTCTTTGCAGAGACAAAATGCACCTCATCTGCATTTACCGTTTGTCTTATATGCTCTAGTGAAAAATTCTCATAGAGAGGTACTTGGGCAGTTTGTATGGGGCCAATTCACAACCATAAACTCTGATCTCTGTGTAGTTTTGGTAGAGGTACCAATCAGTTGTTCTAATATGATCTGCCAACTGCATCACCTTCTTGATTTCCTCACTAATCCTTGGCTCTGTAGCACTGTTGATTGCACAGATTTCTGGATGTATAAATAAGTCTACAAAGCTCTTGTAGGAGTAATTCTTCTGATCCTTCATCAATAAAGTAATCCAAAAAATCACTGAATGGGGCTCAGAATCATCATTTATCTTCATCATGTCAAATTGAAACTTGCTGGATTTAAAATAGACAAACATGTACACCAATACCGAAGTGTATTTGAACACCTCTTCTGTGTTAAACTTTAAGAATTGGCTATAAATGGTATCAGAAAGGAATTAGGAATAATTAAACATGACTGTGGGTTTGGCATCTGAGGAAATAATAGACAAGAAACAAATCATGGCTTCATCTACCCACTGATCAGTGTGATACCCTGATAAATAAGATAAAACAGTAACAATGTGTTGGGTCCTATCAGGAAAGATAGATGAAGGGTATGGTGGATTGTTGGTAGGCATTGGGGCATTAATGGCCATGAAAATATCTAAGGTTTTAACCCTGCTAGAAAATTCTAGCTTCTGATATAAGTCTCTGAGGACCTCATATGAAAAAGGAATGGTGTTCTCAACAATGGGGGCTTGCATCATATTTTGGATAGATTGGGCTTCAATACAAAACAATACTTCTCCTGTTGGATTAACTATGGCTCTTTGGTTTATGTCATAACATGAGTGGAATTTTCTAATAAACTTTGGACAACTATGGATTTTGGGAAATATAAAGAAAGGCAACTTGGTTTCCCAGAGTCCTATATCATCTACTTCATCAAGTAATCTGTCCTCGAGCCAGCAGTAGACATCGAATAAATCAAAGTCAGACTTTGTCTCGTGGATCTTATAATCTTTGTCTACCAGGTTTATGTGATATAAGTCCACCTGAGGGTAGACCAAAGGGTTGAAAGGCTCCTGGTCTTTCTTGGGAGGCATTTTTTTTTCTTCTGTAATTTATTTCTCACTATACATTGAAGAATGGGATGCAAGAAGAAGGGATCGGAGAAAGGGGAATTATCATAGATCAGCATTGTGGAAGGGACATAACAGAAAGGGGATCACGAAAAAAATTGAGCAGTTTTAAGAAGAAATCTGATCCGAGTTGCAAAAAACTGATAATTCTCCTTTGAAGAACAATAGATTTTCTTCAACTTTGGTTCACTCTGATTTCTCTGCAAATTCTTTTCCTACAACTTTGAAAAACATAAGAAAGTTAAACCTTACTCCCAAGTTTGAATTTGGGCTTTAAACTATGGTTGGGGGACCGTTGATTTGGTGCAGTTCCATTGGATAACGGCCTAACCAATTTTGGTGCAACGAGCTATTGGCGGGAATGGATGTGATAGGGTGGAATGGGCAAGCGTTCGTGGACATGGCGCAATGGTACAGGGCAACGGTCATCTGAACGGTTAAATGCGCGACGATTTTGTTAAAGCGAAAATCGCTTTTCAGAGGGGGGTGATGGTGGTGAACGGTATTGGGGAGGGGGGGGTTGGGGTGGTGTGAATTACTCTGGGAGTGACATGTTGCAGTCTTGGTGGTATCAGATGCTTCCCATTTTGGATCCACCCCCCCCCCCCCCAGTTGTTAAACTTCGATGCAAACCGTCGGATGTGGAGCGATGTGCGGGGATGACATAGAGGTGGAGTTTGATTAAAATGGATGGAATGTGTGATGTGATGGTGGGGTCGGGGAATAAATGGATCTCGGGGAGTAGTGTAGAACTTTAGGATAAAAGAAAAATATGTGTTTAGGGGGTTGGGATAAAGGGAATAATAATATCTTCGGGACTTAGGGTAAAATTGAGACATAAGGTATGCCCAAATAATTTTGGAATATAAATTGGTTCCCAAACTTTAGAACATAACCCCTTTTCCAACCTTTCGAGTGTAAACACCCTTTGTTTTGATTTTCTTCTTACACCATAGGAAAAATGAAATTTTGATGTTGCACTTTGTAGGATAAATTTCATGTTTTCTTTCCATTCTTTCACCTCAACATATCTACCTACCCAAACTATAAATCTAACATTTTTTCTTGTTTTGTAGGGTGCATTTGGGCTTGCTAACCCTAAATGATTTTTTCTTTTAAATTTCTAACCTTACATCTATCCTTATTTCTGCCATTGACTTAGTTTAAACTGTTGAGCCAATTTCATTTTCTACCTATCTACTGATATGCCAAGATTAAACAGTTTGGGAAATATTATTTTCTAACCTATCAACCAAAATTGAAAATTGTACAATCATGATTAAATTTTATGATTGAACAAACCTATCTAATGAGTAGTGGGATTTGAATTTGCAGCACTTTCAGTATTATTTCTTTTTTTTATTGGAAATCTTTTGAATATTGAAATTTTTTTCAATATGAAATTGCAAGGAAGATGAAATATCCAATCACCTTGAGATCCTTTGAATTATAGGATACTAATAGTGGCTCCAGCTGGGGTTGGAAATTCTCCCAGTGAAGTGTCAAGAACCTAAGTGTATAAATTATATGCACTAAGCATGCATATGTCCTAGATTCACCTGATCTCACACTATTTAACTTTATGCAAGATACTGAATCATTCCACTTGTTAATCTTTTGCGGAAAAAATTAATTGCACACACATGTAAAGCATAAATAAAAATAATCGCACATAACACAGTTGTTTTTAACCAGGAAAGCCTGAAGCTGAAAACCCCAACTATATATTATGTATCATGGAGATCATATGACAATCTCAAACAAAGCTTATCAAGCTCTCGGTATAATACAATCGTCATACACTAATCAGGAACAATCTTGCAAATCCATGCACCGATCTCTGCCCTCCTGCTACCCTGCCTCCACTGCGCAATCCCTGCTGAAGAATAGCTTTGAATGAATTCAAATTACCCTTGCCTTGACTGCGCAATCCTTATTGGCGACTCCAATGTGTGTGTGATGCAATCAATGCATCACTATAGTCACAACAGATAGTCTATCTTGCCCTTTCACCTATCTCTCCACTAGGTCTCCAATGAAACTACCATGCACTGCAGTTAACTGTTGTATTTTTCAGTTGAATAATGAGTTATTATTTTTGAATTAATTAACTAATTAATTCACTCCACTCTCACTAGTGTATCATTCAGTTAGACTAGATACAACTAGCTCAACTGAGTCTAACTGAGTTAAACTGAATGCAACTCCATAACTACTTCTTCCAACTGTGTCATAACTGTGCCACTTGATTTATAACTGAGTCCTCCATGCATTAGCTCCAGTAAACCCTTGGGAATTGCGTAATTCCCTCAGTCCACTGATGTGCCACATCTGCGCACTGAAACCAAGTGCTCCAAGAGAATAAGTTGTTGTTTAGTGTCTGATTATTATTAAGAGCTAATAATAATCAACATGCATCTATTTTTAGATTGACGATCTATAACTAGACTTCGGCCAATATTCTAAAAAATATAATTTCATATATTTTTCCAACTTGATCAACCATCCACAAATAGAATCCTGCAACTTTTGAAATATGATCACCATGTCTAAAAATAGACTTGCGCCAAAAATAGCCTGCGAGCCCACTTAGTGAAGGCAACTCTTTTCACTAAGCTCATCATCTTGTTGAATCTCAACACTCCCTCTCAACAAGATAGGGATTATCCTTCACCCCGATCCTGCCTCTATGGTATTTGAATTTGCTCCTGGTGAGCTCCTTTGTCAGAATATCTACATCCTGATCCTCCGTAGGAATGTACTGAAGCAACATGATCTTCCGCTGCACACAATATCTGATATGATGATACCGAATATCAATATGTTTAGATCTATCATGAAAAATAGGATTAACCGAGAGTTTAATGCAACTCTGATTATCATAATGTATCACTGTGGGATCTAAATGTGAACTGAACAAACCAACCAAGATCTTCCTCATCCAGATAGCCTCACATGCAGCTTGACTTGCTGCCATGTACTTTTCTTCCACTGAACTGAATGCCACGGATCTTTTTTTCCTGCTATACCAAGAAACTGTTGTAGATCCGATACTGAAAATCCCTCCTGATGTGCTCTTTTTTTCTGTTGGGCTTCCTGCCCAATATGCATCCGTGAAGCCATGCAACTTCACCTAATCCATCTGTCTGTACCATAAACCATACTCAGATGTGCCCCTGAGATATCTCAGGACATGCTTGCCTGCCTTCCAAAAGAGCTTGGTAGGCTTAACCATCGCTTGTGAAATTTGGTTCACCGCAAAGCATATGTCCGGTCTTGTATTGACTAAATACATGAGCGAACCCACCAATTTTCGATAAACAGTGGCATCCACTACCTCTGCCGATGTAGCATCCTCTTTCTTCCAATTTCCTGGAAGAGGAGTGTCGATAGGCTTGCAGCCTTGCATGTGAAACTTCTCTAGTATCTCCTGAGCATACTTGCCTTGAGACACAAACAGTTCACCTTCCTGCTGCCATATTTCCAATCCAAGGAAATAATGAAGGAGGCCCAAATCCTTCATCTAAAACTCCTTTGCAAGATCTGCCTTGCATGAGTGTATCAACTGCTCATCACCTGTTAGTATTAAATCATCAACATAAAGTAAAATTATTAAAATCTTACCCTCCACCACAATATGGTACAGGTTTGCATCCGCCTCACTCTTGGTGCAGCCAAGTCCAGTGAAATAGCTATTGATTCGAGTGTACCAAGCACGGGGTGCTTGTTTCAGCCCATATAGCCTACACACATGTGACTCGTTGCTGAAGATCTCAAATCCTTCAGGCTGCTCAATGTACACCTCTTCCTCAATGATTCCATTAAGGAACATAGTCTTCACATCCATCTGATGAATGTTCCAACCCATCTGCGCTGAGAGAACAAGGATGGTCCGTATGGAAGAATATCATGCGACAGGAGCAAAGTGTTGAGCTCCAAAAATGTTCTTCCTTCCACCACATTCCACTCTATTTCTTCATCCATTATTAATCCCAGGCTCAAATGATCAATGAAATTAGTTAAAATTGCTTTAAGAATGAATATCGTGGCTAACATGCTATGTTTTTATGATTGTGTCATTGTAGTACTTTTTGAACTGAAACTAGCTACAGAATGCAGACATTCTGTAGCTAGTTGCCAATTCTGTAGCCAGCTTCATGTTTATACAGGTTCCGGATGTCATCTTGGAGAAAAGCACACATGGGTGTATTCCACGTCATGTCCTCATCATTTGTTTCCCTCCATGGCGATTGAACAGAATTATGTAAGTGGTTAAGCACGTGGAAACTTAAACTAGGAGGTAGACTCCTAACAGGATAAGGACAATCCAGATTCTGTTACGTGATCATGATCAGAGTCCTAGTTTAGTTTCTATTAGGAAAGACAATAATCCCCGTATTATCTCAAGTTCTGTTATGTAAATTTGCTATAAATATGCTCGGGAAACCGAGAGACAAAGGTTAGATTTTGGTTAGATTTTATGTTTGACTGTTAGATCTTTGAAGTCCGTGAATACTCTGTTTTGAGGTGATTCCTCTTTAATGAAAGAAACAACATTTCCTTGAACGCATTGAGTCAATTTTGAGCTAGATTTCGTGCTACTCTGGTGGTAGAGGGCCCCTGCCTCCTGAGCGGCCTTGTTTATACAGTAGATAAGTGTTTTAATCTTGCTTTTATTTCTAGTTTTAGTTTCGCTTTTATTTCAACTTATGTTCATATTTGTTTATATTTACTATCACAGCCAAACTTACTCTAATCAACTCTTCCAAAATATCATTATGAAGAATAAGGCACAACTGTGATAGTGTAGGTTTAGTTGCATTTACTTTCGTTAGTTATCACAGTTAAGACTTACTCTAATAAAATTTTCCAAAATATCATTATGATGGATAAGGAATAACTGTGGTATTGTAGGTTTTAGTTGTTAAGTTTAAACCAAGTAGCATAGCCAATCTTACTCTTACAAAGCTCTTCCAAAATATCATAACAATGAGTAAGAAGTAACTGTGGTGTCTTGGACTTTAGTTGTATTTGCTTTCAGTTTTGTGTTTATGTTCAATTTCTTTGAATGATACAGCCATACTCGTTCTCACAAACTCTTCCAAAACATCATTCATTCTGAACGGAATGAACTGTAGAATTCCTTAGGTTAGTTGCATGATAACTTAGTTATAGCACTCCGGAGGTAGAATGCATGTGGTTTAGTTCTGTCATTTCATTTTCAGTTTGATAATGGCTTTTAATTTAACATTGTTCACTATAGACTAGAAGTACCCTAGTTTAGTCTTAACTTAGTTCACTGTGTTAACATTCCAGTGTAGTTGCCATCCATTGCATTTCAAATTGTATTAGTTGTTAAATTTAAACACCACGGTCTTCATTATTTACAAAACTTCTTTTGTTCCAAACTCATACTAACACATAATTATCTAGACAGAAGGTAGTATCAATCTAACGCCTGGAGTACTTTTGTAACCTTTTTACCATTTCACAAATAAGCCTTTTCTCAAAGACCATTCTAAAAGGAAATCTATAACTTTTGTGTGAGGCCTAGTGGTGCTAGATTGAGTTGCAGAACAAAGTTAGAAACTAGTTTAGAATAGAAATCTTATGGTGATACAAATGTTCTTTTCCAAATATATTTTAATAGACCTTTAATCATGGATGAGATGTTGTAACATTGTAAGTTGATTGTTTGATTGTTTAGTTAGGATAATTTCATTTTTCACTTAGCTGCCCATTTCTCAAGCTCTTCCAAAACATCTTTAATGAATGAATTGGACAAGTTAAGCTCATGTTGTGATTTATTTTCTTGAAGTCATTATCAAGCTTTGTAATTTGCTAGTCATAGTTTAGGCTTTGTTTTGTTTCAGTATTTGCATGTGTCATTTGTCATCCATAATTTAGGCTTCACTCTGTTTTTCAACCAGTAGCTTCTTTCCACCAGCATTTATTTCTTTCTCTTGTGAACATAAAACCATAAAAAAATCCAAAAACATCATAAAACACTAGACACAACGTAGTGAGAAACAATTACCTAGGCACATATAGTGCACCACCTGGTTGGTAAATTAATGAACTCAATTTAGGAGACTAGGTTGAGCACAAACATTTTGGCGCCGTTTCCGGGAAAGTGTAACTAGGTAGCCTTGTTTCTTAACTCCCAAAAACAATTATATGCGTAGAGAGAGAGACTCAAGGGGTAGATTCATAAGAAGCAGCAGCAGAAGCTTGATCCCTAGAACACCACTTGTTTCATCTAGACCAAGAGCCAGTACACCTCCAATTCAGACCCACAATCCATCCTTTACTAATCCTAGATTCCCAGAGGACTTAAGATCAGATATTCCATTAGAAAGACCTTCCATTTCATCCACTGAACCTGCCTTAGAAGAGGATTCAAGGATCTCTGTTAGAGACACAAACTTTTCCACTTCCTCAGAAGAATCAACTATGGCAGAAGAAGGGGGAGGAGGAGTCTTTAATGGAGAACACACATTATTTGGAGGGGGTAGAGATAGAGGTAGAGGAGAAGGAGGTAGAGGTGTAGAAGGTGAAGGAGGTAGAGGAAGAGGTAGAAGAGAGATGGGAAGCTCTTTTGGGTTTCCTATAGTAGATGAAGAAACCAATACAACCATGAAAAACATTTCACCCTCTGTCCTTCCAAACTTCTATGGACTTAAAACTGAAGATCCTGAAACTTTCCTATTTGAATTTGAAATCCTGTGTAGAACTTATGACTACTTACAAGATGCTCAAAAACTTAAACTATTTCCTTCAACATTGAAAGGAGCAGCATTGAAGTGGTTTATGAGTTTGATCAATATTTCTATTAGGACATGGGAAGACATGAAACAAGCATTTCTAGAGAGGTATTTGGATTATTGTATGCCAGTCAATCATAAGGAGGAAGTGTTTAAGATGTTACAAAAAGAAGATGAAAACTTGGAAGATTTGTTGGAGAGATTTCATTACAACATCAAAAGAGAAAAAATGGAAAACTTAGATCAAGACACCTTAAAAGCTCTCTTGTTAAAAACAATTAGGGATGAATGGTTGGATATCCTTAACATGATGGGAAAAGGGGATATATCTCAGCTCACATTACCTGAAATAGCTGAGTTATGTATCAACCTTTCAAGAGGGAAATCTAAAACTATAAAAGGCCCAAGAGACCCCGCTCTTGCAAGGGTAAGTAAGTCTGCTTCTGGGACGGTAAGTAGGGCAGAGATAGGACATATGCTTGATGAATTCAAATCTGATATCTTAGGGAGTCTTAGTGAACAAATAGACACCCTTAAGTTACAAAACAAGCAAAAAGCTGAATCTGATTCTTTAGCAATCTTTTGTCCCAGATGTAGAAAGAAGCATGCCCTGAGAGAATGTCCTTTGGATGCAAAATTTGTAGAGACCTGTGTCATTTGTTCAGAAAAACATGAGACCAAGATTTGTCCTTCACTTCCTGGTCTTAAAGCTGTCTTTCAAGAAGAAATTCCTACAAGTGCCACAGAATCTCTTAATTTTGTCTCTAGAAGGCCTTGGCAAGGACCCCAAACACAAGGATTTCATGATCAAATGTATAATCAACCTCCACCAAATTGGAATTCTTGGCAGCAACCTTGTCCCAAATTTCAAAATCAACCTCAAGTTTGGGCACAAGGGGCAAAAAATCCCTATGGAAGATACTCTCAGTACTATCAGTATCCACCATCCTATCCACCATATCCACATTTTCCTCAACAAAAAAATCCTCAAAATTTACAACATCAAAATCAACCACTTCCATTACCATTTCCTCAAAAATCAAATCAGTTGCCTGCTCAACCCATACCAAACCCCAACAATAAAAATCCTCAGAATACATATATGATAGAAGGCCAACAGTTTCCAAGTTATTTAATTACTCCTCTAGACCTTAGTGATGTTCAACTTAGGTCTGGAAGAATACTTGAAAGGAGGAAACCTTCTGTGATTATATAAGAACAAGACAACTCTGAGGAAGATCCTCTACGAGAAAATAAAAGTCTTGAAGAAGACACATCTTTTCAGGACCCAAACATTGAAAAATCAAAACAAAAAGAACCAATAATTTCAACTCCTATATTAGAGCAGCCATCAACATCCACTCCTACACCTCCCTTTCCAGAAAGATTACAAATTGATAGAGGTGTAGATAAACAAATTATGGTGCCTAATTATGATTTCCTAGATGAGCTAAGAAATGTTTGCATTAAGATTCCATTATTACAATCCATCAAGGAAATCTCAATTTTAGCAAAGACAATAAAGGAGTTGAGCATGAAGAAAACAAGAAAAAGAATAAGAGAGACAAAAAAAATTCAACTGGCAGGAAAAATAGCAGACATTATGATGGGTAAGATTGCTATTCCAAAGTATCTAGACCCAGGAAATCCAGTTGTCAAAATTCACATCAATGGAATTGAGATCCAAAACACACTCATTGATTTAGGAGAAGCAATCAATATCATGAGTAGACAAATCATGGATAAACTGAAACTTCCTAATCTTCTCTTTACACCCACATTATTACAATTAGCAGACATATCTGTGATTAAACCTGATGGGGTAATAGAAGACATTCCAGTGTCTCTAGATTCTTGGGAGTACCCTGTGGATTTCATGATCCTAACTCTTAAGAATAATCTAGGAGGACACCCTATTATATTAGGAAGACCTTGGTTAGCTACAGCTGATGCTTTCATTAGTTGTAGATCCGGTGATATGTACATCTCTAATGGTAGTTCAACTAAGAAATTCACTTTGTATCCTCCAGCAAGGACAATTACAGATTTAGATGATACTCAATGGATAGAGGATGAAGAAGACTTACAACCTCTCTTCACAATTTCAGAAATTAGTGAAGATAGTCAAATTCTGAATACTTTAGAAAACTTTGAATCCTCTTTGGAATATAAACATGAACCATTTCAAGAAGAATCCAACATTGAGTTTTTGTCATCAAGACATATGTCTCTTCATTCCATGGATAAATTTGGCAGCTCTACAAATGAGATATTTCCAGGCAAATCTTTAAACATAAACAAGAACCTAGAAAAATCTCAACAAGAAGAGTTAGTCAAGATATTACAGAGACATTCTTCTGCATATGCATGGGAGTACACTGATATGAAAGGGATAAGTCCTAAGAATTGCACTCATCACATCTATATAGAGGAAAATTGTAAACCAATCAGACAACCTCAAAGAAGGATGAATCCAAATCTTAGGGAGATTGTTAAAGAAGAATTGCAAAAATTGTTGAATGTCAATTTCATTTATCCTATTTCAGATAGTCAGTGGGTTTCTCCTTTGGTAATTGTGCCAAAGAAAAATGGTAAATGGAGGGTATGTATTTACTACCGAGAATTAAATAAAGCTACTCTTAAAGATCATTTTCCTTTACCTTTCATAGATCAAGTGTTAGATACATTAGCTGGCAAAAATTACTTCTCATTTCTAGATGGGTTTAGTGGTTATAATCAAATTCAAGTAGCACTTGAGGACCAAGACAAAACCACATTTACTTGTCCTTGGGGTACTTATGCTTACCGAGTACTACCATTTGGATTATGCAATGCACCTGCAACATTCCAAAGGGCAGTATTAGGAATTTTTTTAGATCTAATACATGATTGTGTAGAGGTATATATGGATGATTTCATAGTTTATGGAAACACATTTGAAGAGGCTTTAGCAAACTTGGAAAAAGTTTTAAAGAGATGTCAAGAAGCAAATCTTTCACTTAGTCATGAGAAATGTTTCATGATGTTTACTGAAGGGATTGTTTTGGGGCATCACATTTCAGGGGATGGGATTAGAGTTGATGAGTCAAAATTTGAAGTCATCTCTAACTTATCTATTCCAAGTTGTCAAAAAGATGTTAGGAGTTTTCTAGGATTTACAGGATATTATCAGAGGTTTATAGAAAACTTCACCAAGATAGCATCTCCACTCTTTAAATTGCTTACCAAAGACTGTGAATTCAAATGGAATTCTGATTGCCAGTTAGCCTTTGAGACCCTGAAAACAAAAATTTCTGAAGCACCTATTTTAAGGGGACCTAACTGGAAGTTACCTTTTCATATTTCAACAGATGCCTCAAATACAGCTCTAGGAGCAGTATTGGGACAAAAAGACCTGATTCCTTATGCCATCTACTATACCAGTAAAAATTTGACTCCTTCAGAGTTAAACTATACTGTAAC
Source organism: Pinus albicaulis (assembly GCA_034641835.2). Taxonomy (NCBI): domain Eukaryota; kingdom Viridiplantae; phylum Streptophyta; class Pinopsida; order Pinales; family Pinaceae; genus Pinus; species Pinus albicaulis. The sequence continues at coordinate 400,719 of JAXQQM020084618.1, read as the reverse complement.
TGAAAAAGAGTTTTTAGTTGTAGTTCATGCCATAAACAAATTCAGACACTATATAACAGGCTATGAAACTTATGTTCACACAAATCACTCTGCAATTAGATATTTAATGAACAAATCAATTACTAATGGCAGAGTCATAAGATGGTTATTGCTTTTACAAGAATTCAACATTACCATTCTAGATAGGCCTGGAAAACAAAACACAGTAGCTGATTTCCTATCTAGACTCCAAAACATCAAATATGACACTCCAGTTGAAGATCAATTTCCTGATGAATATCTTTTTGCAATTTCTACTCAGACTCCTTGGTTTGCTGACATTGCTAATTATTTAGTTTCGGGGAAATTTCCTTCAATAATGAATGCAAGAGAGAAAAAGAAAAATCATTTATGACAGTGCAAAATATTCATGGGTTGCTAATGAGTTGTACAAGACAGGTCCAGATTTTATCATTAGGAGATGTGTTCGGGAAGATGAGATGCCTAAGATTCTCAAAGCATGTCATGATGAACCTTGTGGCGGACACTTTGCTGATAAGAGGACAGCTTATAAGGTCCTTCATTTAGGATACTATTGGCCATCCCTTTTTAAAGATGCTAAAGAGTATGTCAAAAGGTGTGACAGCTGCCAAAGGGTAGGGAAACCTTCTCCTTCAGGTGAGATGCCATTGCAGCCTCAGGTACATATTGAACCTTTTGAAAAATGGGCTCTGGATTTTGTAGGACCTATTAGTCCTCCATCAAGACAAAAGAGATATATATTATTTTGCACTGATTATGTTACCAAATGGGTAGAGGCCAAGCCATTACTTTTTTCTAATGAAGCATCTGTAGTTAATTTTCTTTTTGAGGATATTTTTACTCGTTTTGGTGTCCCAAGGGAAATTGTTACAAATCAAGGAGCTCAATTCACATCAAGTCTAGTGGAACAAATGATGGAGAGGTACAAAATCAGACACAGAAGATCTACTCCCTATCATCCACAAGAAAATGGTCAAGTGGAATCTACTAATAAGGTTATTGAAGGGATCCTAACAAAGACTGTCCATTTACATAGAAAAGATTGGGTAGATAGGCTTCCTGAAGCCTTGTGGGCCTATAGAACTACATGGAGAAGCACAACAAACCATACTCCTTATGAACTTGTTTATGGAAAGCAAGTTTTGTTTCCCATAGAGTTCCAGATTCAAACTTTCAAAATGGCAGTTCAGCTAGGACTTGATCTATCAGAGGCACAAAAGCATAGATTGGAGCAGATTAATGAATTGGATGAGATCAAACAAGATGCAGTTCAGAAAACCAGTATAGTTCAATAGCAGAGGGCTAGATGGCATGACAAGTACATCAAGGAGAAGAAGTTCAAAGAAGGTGACTGGGCTCTCTTGTTTGATTCAAAATTCAAGGATTTTCAAGGTAAATTTCAAACACATTGGCTTGGGCCATATGAAGTTGTTAAAATTTTTGACAATGGAGCAGTAAAAATCAGGACAATAGATGAAGAAGAGGTTACTTTTCTTGTGAATGGTCATAGATTGAAGTTGTATCACAAACCACTCTCAAGAGAAGAATTTGTCAAGAAGTTCCAGGAAAACAGTGATATGAAGTTAATGAAGAAGAATCTTTCTTCTTCATCAACTTAATTGAATTTTCTGAAGTCAGACATATGAAAATATATATATATATATATATATATAAAATAAATAAATAAAAATAAAAATAAAAATAAAGTATAGACATGAAAACCAATCACTGATTGGCATGTTTATACAGAAAAGATGGAGTGAAAATCAGAATCTTTCTGACACTCCAACTTTTCCATTTTGTTTTTTTTTTTCTGTAAGCAGCTGTTACAAAATCATAAGTTCAGATCCATTTCACTTATGATCCATCTCATTTTATTTCATTCCATCCATCTCATTCATTCATTCATACTTTACTTCATTCCATATTTCATTCATCTCATTCCATACTTCATCCACCTCATTTCCATTCCAGAATTTAAAATTTGATGTTTTTCTGCAATTGAATAATACACAGCAGAAAATTGCAGGGTACTTTTCCACTCCATTTCATAAATTGTAATCCATCCCACTCCATCATTCACTTCATACATATTCCATTATACCATATTTCATCATCCATCTTCATTCATTCCATACAACATTCCATTTACATTCCAAACCACTCCATTCCATGATTCAAGTTCTCTACAGGTACATTCTGCAATCAAACAGACATTCTGCAGCTAATCAGACTTTCTGCAGCCAGACAGATATTCTGCAGCTACAGAACCTGAAGACACTGACCAACAATTATTTGATTTGCAACAAAATGATCCTGCACATCCATGAACAAGTCAAGATCAAGAAGGCATATGAAGATCACAAGAAAATCAAAGCAAAGGCAAAGGTATGAAGTAATTATAATGCCACATCATGAAAAAATTTAGTATAGTTTAGCTATGAATAATTTGAAAAGTTGTTTTGATTAATTTTATTGATCATGTCGAATAAACCTTCCGCAAAACTTTGGATAAAAATCCTTCTATTTCACCATTCCAAAACCCATATCCGATCATCATTTAAAAAAAAAAAAATCTCTAAACGGTTAAAGTGCTGAAGTGATTGGATTAATCACCTCACTAAGCATTTAATGATGATTTTTGAAATATCTCCACGGTCTTTTCACTCATTGATTCATTTTCTTCACCTCACCTCATTAATTCATTCTGTAACCATTCCTTATCACTCCTTTCCGCAGCCGACTCTTAACCATTTCATTCTGTAGAACAGAGTTATCTCTGTAACAACCGTTGTCACCGTGAAACAGAGGAAACATTTGGGGAGAAAAAACAGCTTGTTAATGGCCATTCTCACCGTGAGCCAAAGGCTGGTGAATTGAAGATTGAAGAAGAGTTATGGGCCTCATTGTGAGAACAGAACCAGTTGGCACTAAATACTTGGAAGGCTACCCTCAAATCCGAGAAATGTTGCAACAAGCAGGATGGCTGCAATTCCTTGAAAAATTTAGTGGCTCCCACAAAGAGGTTACTAAAACATTTGCAAGGTCATTCAAAGGAGCCGAGGTTGAGGTTGGAGATATTAAGTTCACTGTCATAGAGGCTTTTATTGCAGAAGCAACAGGACTCCTTAGACAAGGAGAAAGGTGGTTTAAGAACAAAGAATTCCATAACGAATCATGGAAGCAGATACTCAAGTCACCAGGTATGGATGTCACTGTGTTTAAAAAGGGTATCCCTAGTTCTGCATTAAATAACAAATGGAGAAACATGCTGCTTATTCTACAAAAATTCATCACTTGTGAAGGTAGATATGGTACTTTCTATGTTTACCATATTAGGTTGATAATGCATTTCCTAGAAGAAGAACTTAATCTGCCCTATTTCTTGCTTCAAAGTTTAAGGAAAATGGCTTCAAGTGTCCAGAGGAGAATTCAATTTCTGGAGACAACCTTATACCACCATGGGTTAGTCAAGATTTTGATTGAGCATCATTTGTGCAAAATAGGGGATAATTGGGATAACTTCTTGGTGAGAAATCACTTTGAGGAACCAAAAGAACCTTCACCTGAACATGAACCTACAAAAAGAAGTAGAAGATGGAGACCCTCCAAAACTAAAATTGGTAAGTCAATACAAGAAAGTAGTGAATAAATGATCTCTGAAAAATTAGTTCAGATTAAGGAGCAGCTTAAGGAAAAGAGAATCATAAGAAGAGTTGCCAGAGAAAAAGGAGAAGGACCATCTCAACCGAGGAGGAGCCACAGACTGAGGGGCATACTAAAGAAAACAAAAGTTAAACAAACTGGGGTTATAAACATAGAAGATGAAGAAACACCTACTGAGGAGGATTTTGATGAAGAAGTTCTAGAAATTGATCCTGCACAGCAAGAAATTTACAACTATGTTGAAACATTGGAGAGAAAAGCTTCAGAGAGTAGGGACAGAACCCCTAGTCCTCCACTGTCTGAAATAGATGTGCTAAGAAGAGATAGGTACGAGCTGGAAGTACTTAATAGACATATCAAAACTGAGAATGATATTCTGACGGAATAAGTTAAACTAAAAACCAGTATGAACTCAACCATATCTCTACAAATGGAAAAAGTGGAAAAGGCTAATGAAAAGTTGAAAAAGAGGAACAAAAAGTTAATCAGGGCACTTACCAATTTAAGGTTCAAGTTAGTCATCAGGAAGCCCAGAAGGCCTTTAACTACCAGACAAAGCAGAAGAAGAGGATTGGATGTTCTTGCAGAGGTCTCTGAGTTCATGGAATAGTTGCATGAGGACATGCAAGAATCTAGCAGTGGGGGTATGTTGAACTCCAAAAATGTTCTTCCTTCCACCACATTCCACTCTATTTCTTTCATCCATTATTAATCCCAGGCTCAAATGATCAATGAAATTAGTTAAAATTGCTTTAAGAATGAATATCGTGGCTAACTTGCTATGTTTTTATGATTGTGTCATTGTAGTACTTTTTGAATTGAAACTAGCTACAGAATGCAGACATTCTGTAGCTAGTTGCCAATTTTGTAGCCAGCTTCATGTTTATACAGGTTCCGGATGTCATCTTGGAGAAAAGAACACATGGGTGTATTCCACGTCATGTCCTCATCATTTGTTGCCCTCCATGGAGATTGAACAGAATTCTATACGTGGTTAAGCACGTGGAAACTTAAACTAGGAGGTAGACTCCTAACAAGATAAGGATAGTACAGATTCTGTTACGTGATCATGATCAGAGTCCTAGTTTAGTTTCTATTAGGAAAGACAATAATCCTCGTATTATCTCAAGTTCTGTTATGTAAATTTGCTATAAATATGCTCGGGAAACCGAGAGACAAAGGTTAGATTTTGGTTAGATTTTATGGTTGACTGCTAGATCTTTGAAGTCTGTGAATACTCTGTTTTGAGGTGATTCCTCTTTAATGAAAGAAGCAGCATTTCCTTGAAAGCGTTGAGTCAATTTTGAGCTAGATTTCTTGCTACTCTGGTGGTAGAGGGCCCCTACCTCCTGAGCGGCCTTGTTTATACAGTAGATAAGTGTTTTAATCTCGCTTGTATTTCTAGTTTTAGTTTCGCTTTTATTCCAGCTTATGTTCATATTTGTTTATATTTACTATCACAACCAAACTTACTCTAATCAACTCTTCCAAAATATCATTATGAAGAATAAGGCACAACTGTGATAGTGTAGGTTTAGTTGCATTTACTTTCGTTAGTTATCACAGTTAAGACTTACTCTAATAAACTTTTCCAAAATATCATTATGATGGATAAGGCATAACTGTGGTATTGTAGGTTTTAGTTGTTAAGTTTAAACCAAGTAGCATAGCCAATCTTACTCTTACAAAGCTCTTCCAAAATATCATAACAATGAGTAAGAAGTAACTATGGTGTCTTGGACTTTAGTTGTATTTTCTTTCAGTTTTTTGTTTATGTTCAATTGCTTTGAATGATACAACCATACTCGTTCTCAAAAACTCTTCCAAAACATCATTCATACTGAACGGGATGAACTGTAGAATTCCTTAGGTTAGTGTTGAGTCTCAAATCTGCATCTTTTCCATACACCTTTCTATACCTTTTTCATTCACCTGAACCTCCCAAGTTGTCAATATCATTGTATATTAATTGCAAAAGAGCATCTAACATGGTTTTTAACTATATTTTTGTGTCTGTTGTTTGATTTAGATTTTGCTCATTTAGCTGCGGAATCTTGCCACTTTTCGCAGCTGCTGCAACTTTCCGCAGCCATTTTGTGAAACTCTATGTTACAGGTGTCTTCAGGAAAAACGAGCCACATGGGCAAGTCAGAAATGATGTGGACATGGATCGTGTCCTATTGGCTCGGGAAAATTCATCCAGGGAGGCTGCGGTCAAAGATGGCCAAGTGCAAGTCAACCGTAGAGTCCCACGGTGACAGGACTTTGTTTCTCGTCACGTGGAGATTTCTATGGCCGTTTCTGAATTGCAGGGGACAAATCAACACTTGTACACGGCTCCATAAGCCGAATCCAGCATCCACTTCTCATAAATTTACTCCTCAACGCAGCCATGATCCTAGATCCTTGGACGTAATGGTTTACGTGTTTTGTATCAGCATAAACTTCAGGAAATTAGTTACATCACCTTCAGTTATAAATAACGCGTTTGCATACGCATAAGAGTTAGTTTTTATTAGTCTCCATTAGCTGCTAGATAGCTCTGTAATGTAATTACGTTGCCACTGTGCCGTAATATCACCTTTCTGTTATGACTGCATTTTAATATATAAGAAGACTCTGTTTCCAAGTGTAATTCGTACTTGAAGATTGTTGCCAAGGCCGATGTAGAGGGCCCCTGCACACGCTGAGGTTTTGTACATTATTGTATAGTTCTTGTTTTATTTCTTTAAGCTCATTGTGCCATAATTCATTCATGTGTTTATACATTGCATCCTTCATGGTATATATGCTTCATTTTTGTTTATAATCTTTCATGCTTTACATTTTACTTCTATCTTTCATGTTTTATGTTATTGTTAAACTAATCAGTGTTCTTGTTTCAGGTTATAAATAGGTAGCCCGGGCATTTGCATAACTTTTTGACTAATGACATGGAATTAATATTGTTCTGCTGCTAATTTACTTTTCTTAGTTTCTGTTTAATTTCAGTATTGCTTTGTTTATTTCAGTCTTGCACATTTGTTTCAGTAGTTAGATTTAGATGTATCAAATTGTTTATGTCATTTTCAGTTACCTCCGAAAGCCACAGCTGGACTGATGGTGAGGGATTGAAGTATGAATGTATAGTTTGATATTAGTTTGCTTTCTGCAAGTTAGATATATTAAATTTCTCATGACTTCTTCAGTTACCTCCGAAAGCCACAGCTGGACTGATGGTGAGGGATTGAATTATGAATGTGTAGTTTGTTATTAGTTTACTTTCTGCAAGTTAGAAATATTAAATTGCTCATGATATCTTCGATTACCTCTGAAAGCCACAGCTGGACTGATGGTGAGGGATTGAATTATGAATGTGTAGTTTGATATTAGTTTACTTTCTGCAAGTTAGATATCAGGTTACTCAAGTTGTTTATGGTTACCTCCGAAAATCATAGCTGGACTAATGATGAGGGATCAGAAGATAAGTTGATGTAATTTTATTTAGATTTACTTTGTTGCAATTTTGGATTTATTTAAGTATAGTTTCTTTTGTGTTTAGACAGCAGCAAGAATAGTTTTGTTTTCATGCTCAATAGTTCACTGTTTTGATTCATTAGACTAGCAGCACATTTTCATTTCAGCCGCACATTTTCATTTCCTTTCAAGTTTTGTCATTGTATGTTTCAAATTCCTTTTTAAGTTTCAAGTTGGTAAATCATTATAGAGGATATCATTTCCTTGAACAATCATAACCATACTTGTTTTTATTTTAGGATTTCCATCTCACATTAGAAAACCAAAAACGAAAAAAAGTTAAGAAATAGGTTATCTTGCACATATAGTGCGCCGCACTTCATCAGCTTACGAATCCCGGATTGATAAATTAATGTAGCAATTTAGGACACACTAAATTGACCAAACATTTTGGCGCCGTTGCCGGGGAAGTGTAACTAGGTATCCAATTTCTTAAAAAAAAAACAAAATAATAAAAGAAGGGAAAACTTGATAACTTCTTGAAGTATGCTCTCCTCTTGCACCTAGTGTGATAAAACAGGGCCAGATCTTGTGATCAGAAGATGTGTCAAGGAAGATGAAATGCCTGATATTCTTAAGGCATGTCATGATGAACCATGCGGCAGACACTTTGCAGACAAAAGGACGGCCTATAAAATCCTCTCTTTAAGATATTATTGGCCTTCCCTCTTCAAAGATGCAAAACAATATGTCAAAAGGTGTGACAGCTGCCAAAGATTAGGGAAACCTACCCTTTCAAATGAAATGCCATTGCAAACACAGGTACTCATTGAACCCTTTGAAAAATGGGCTTTAGATTTCATTGGACCTATTAATCCACCATCTAAGCAAAAGAAGTATATATTGGTTTGTACCGATTATGTTACTAAATGGGTAGAAGCCAAAGCATTAGTATCTGCTACTGAAAATTCAGTTGTTCATTTTCTTTATGAGGATATTTTTACTCGCTTTGGTGTTCCAAGAGAAATTGTGACAGATCAAGGGAGCCAATTCACATCTAATTTGGTGGAGAAGTTGATGGAAGAATACAAGATCAAGCATAGAAGATCTACTCCTTACCATCCGTAAGCAAATGGTCAAGTGGAGTCCACAAATAAAGTTCTTGAAAGTATCATCACCAAGACTGTTCATCTACATAGAAGAGATTGGGCATAAAGGCTTCCTAAAGCCTTGTGGGCCTACAGAACTACATGGAGGAACACAACAAGACATTCTCCCTATGAACTTGTTTATGGGAAAGAAGTCTTGCTCCCCATTGAGTTCCAAGTCAAGACCTTCAAGATAGCAGTTCAGTTGGGGATGGACTTATCAGAAGCCCAAAAGCATAGAATGGTGCAGTTGAACGAACTAGATGAGATCAGACAAGAGGAAATTCTAAGAACTGATCTAGGTTCAATATCAAAGAGCTAAATGGCATGACAAGTACATCAAAGAGAAGAAGTTTCAAAAAGGAGATTGGGCATTGTTATTTGATTCTAAGTTTAAATATTTTCAAGGAAAATTTCAGACTCATTGGCTTGGGCCATATGAGATTGACAAGATCTTTAGCAATGGAGCGGTAAGAATCAAGACCATTGATGAGTTTCAAACTCCTATTATTGTGAATGGCCACAGATTGAAAGTTTATCATAAGCCACTCTCAAAAGAGGATTTGTCAAAATGTTTCAAGAAAATTATGCAATCAGGCTGGTAAAGAAGAATTATTCTTCTCCACCAGCCTAGCTTTTGTTCTTTCAATTAAAAAAATAAAAATTAAAAAAATTAAAAAAAATTAAAAAAATTAAAAAAAATTAAAAAAAAATTATTTTGTATAAGCCTGAAAACCAATCACTGATTGGCAGTCTTATACAGAAAATGTAGGGTGAAAATCAGGAACACCTGGCACCCTATATTTTCCAAAAAAAAAAATCTCTCTTTCATTTCACAAGTTTTGAGATCACCCATTCCACTTCATTCCACTTCATTTCACTTCATTTCACTCCATTCCACTTCATTTTATCTATTTCATTCCATTTCACCAATAAAATTCTTTTTCATGACCATTTCCATCTAGTCATTTGTCATCTGTTCATTTTCATTCACCCAAATAATAGCTGTGTCAGTTTCCGCAACTGACATCTGTTTCCGCAGCTGACACCAGTTTCCGCAGCCAGAAGCAGATTCCGCAGCTACCACTCTGTTTCTCAAAAGAATGTACAGCCAGATGTTATTTCCATAATCATGAAATAAAATGCAGGTATGAGGACCAAAAATGAAGACATGGAGCATTCAAGATATCAATGAGGAGCAACTAATTGAAGACCAAGGAAAAAGGCAAAGATTCCAAGGTATGAGTAAAAATTCATTTCAAATGGCATTTAAAACACATTTTTATATAGTTATGAACCATAAGCTCCATCCATTATGTGCAATGATTATATTGACAAACTCCGTAACCCTTTCACGATCTCCATATGATATTCTCGCATTCATTCTCAAGCGGTCCCATAATTAAACCTCCGATCTTCACTCATACTCCGATATTCCACCAGTGACAATGAGACGTAGTTGATTTGACTACGGCTTCTTTCAGCCGCATAAAATCCATAGCCGTTGTTTAAACGTGCTTACATTTATTTTGCAGCCACCAAATTTCAAACACTGCCGGATGTGTTATACTCTTCCTATTGTTCTATTGTTCTCACAGCCGCATTTCCGCCGTGCTCACGAAACCCTTCTCTGTTCCGCTTCACTCCATTTCATTCTCTGTTACACTACAGTCTGTATACCCACTCTTTGATATCTACCTACAGCCATTGTGCTCATTTCCGTGCATTCAGCCGTTCTACTTCCATTGAACCCTCCTCACACAGGCAAGTTTTTGAAGAGCAGAAAGAAGGATGGGTAAATTGCTAATAGCAGAACCAGAAGGACCTAAATTCATGGAAGGATATCCGCAAGTCAGGGATATATTGAAGAAAGCAAAGTGGCTGTGGTTTATCCAAAAGTTCAGAGGCTACCATAAAGAAGTGACAAAAACATTTGCAAGGTCGTTCAATGGCCTGGAGGTAGAGATTGGAGACCTTAAGTTCACGGTGAATGAGGCATCTATAGCAACTGCCATGGAACTTCCTCAAGAGGGTGAACGATGGTTTAAGAACAAAATCATTAGTGATGAGTCTTGGAGAATAATCTTACGAAACCAAGGTATGGACATAACCATTTTTAAAAGAGGAATTCTTGTTCATGCTTTGAAAGAGGAATGGGCTACTTTGCTGCTAGTTGTTCAAAAATTCATCACTTGTGAAGGCCGTTTTGGGTCCATGTATATGTACCATACCAGATTGCTGATGAATTTTCTAGATAATCAAACTCTCAATCTTCCATATTTTCTATTAAATATTTTGAAGAAGATGTCTGTGACTATTCAGAAAAATTTAGGGGATGTAGAACCACATCTATATCACCATGGTCTTGTAAAAATTTTGATTGAAAAAGAGTTAAAGGAGAAGAAGGACACATGGGAACAATTTTTGATTAGAAATTTCTTTGAGGAACCTCAAGAAATTCCTGAAGATAGCACATCAAGAAGGAGTAGAAGAAAAAGAACAAATGATGAAACTCAAAGTACTCCTATTTCTACAATTGAAGGAACTAGTAGGGAAGAGAGACTGTCAAAAAGGAAGAAGAGGAGAGGATTGGATGTACTAGCTGAAGTGTCAAGGCATATGAACTGAAGAAGGATTATCAAAATTTTGGTTGCATGAGGACATGCAACACCTTCACAGTGGGGGTATGTTGAGTCTCAAATATGCATTGATCTTATACATCCTCCTAGACCTTTTTCATTCACCTGAAACTTCCCAGTTTTCAATATCATTGTATATTAATTGAAAAAGAGCATCTAAAATGGTTTTTAACTATATTTTGTGTTTGCTGTTTGAATTAGATTTTTGCTCATTTAGCTGCGGAATCTTGCCACTTTCCGCAGCTGCTGCAACTTTCCGCAGCCATTTTGTGAAAGTATATGTTACAGGTGTCCTCAGGAAAAACGAGCCACATGGGCAAGTCAGAAATGATGTGGACATGGATCGTGTCCTATTGGCTCGAGCAAATTCACCTAAGGAGGCTGCGGTCAAAGGTGGCCAAGTGGAAGTCAACCGTAGAGTCCCACGGTGACAGGACTCTGTTTCTCATCACGTGAGGATTTGCATGACCGTTTCTAACTTACAGGAGACACATCAACACCTGTACACGGCTCCATAAGCCGAATCCAACATCCACTCTTCATATATTTACTCCTCAACGCGACCATGATCCTAGATCTCTAGACGTAATGGTTTATGTGTTTTCTATCAGCATAAACTTTAGGGAATTAGTTATATTTCCTTTGTTATAAATAATGCGTTTGCATACACATATTAGATTAGTCTCCATTAGCCTCCAGATAGCTCTGTAATGTAATTACGTTGCCACTGTGCCGTAATATCACCTCTCTGTTATGACTGCATTTTAATATATAAGAAGACTCTGTTTCCAAGCGTAATTTGTATTTGAAGGCTGTTGCCAAGGCTGGTGCAGAGGGCCCCTGCACACGCTGAGGTTTTGTGCATTATTGTATAGTTCTTGTTTTATTTCTTTAAGCTCATTGTGCCATAAGTCATTCATGTGTTTATATATTGCATCTTTTATATGCTTCATCTCTGTTTATAATCTTTCATGCTTTACATCTTACTTCTGTCCATAATCTTTCATGTTTTATGTTAACTGATCAGTGTTCTTGTTTCAGATTACAAATAGGAAGCCCGGGCATTTGCATATCTTTTGACTAATGACATGGAATCAATATTGTTCTGCTGCTAATTTATTTTTCTTAGTTAATGTTTAATTTCAATACTGCTTTGTTTATTTCAGTCTTGCACAATTGTTTCAGTAGTTAGATTTAGACATATTAAATTGCTCATGTCATTTTCAGTTACCTCCGTACGCCACAGCTGGACTGATGGTGAGGGATTGAAGTATGAGTGTGTAGTTCGATATTAGTTTACTTTCTGCAATTTAGATATATTAAATTGCTCATGTCATTTTCAGTTACCTCCGAAAGCCACAGCTGGACTGATGGTGAGGGATTGAAGTATGAGTGTGTAGTTTGATATTAGTTTCTTTTTCTGCAAATTAGATATCAGATTGCTCAAGTTGTTTATGGTTACCTCCGAAAACCATAGCTGGACTAATGGTGAGGGATCAAAAGATAAGTTGATGTAATTTGATTTAGATTTACTTTGTTGCAATTCTTGGATTTCTTTAAGCATAGTTTCTTTTGTGTTTAGACAGCAGCAAGGATAGTTTGGTTTTCATGCTCAATAGTTCACTGTTTTGATTTACTAGGTTAGCTACACATTTTCATTTCCTTTCAAGTTTTGTCATTGTATGTTTCAAATTCCTTTTGAAGTTTCAATTTGGTAAATCATTATAAAGGATATCATTGCCTTGAACAATCATAACCATACTTGTTTTTATTTTAGAATTTCCATCTCACATTAGAAAACTAAAAACGACAAAAAGACAAGAAATAGGTTATCTTGCACATATAGTGCGCCACACTTCATCATCTTACGAGTCCCGGATTGATAAATTAATGTAGCAATTTAGGACACACTAAATTGACCAAACATTTTGGCGCCGTTGTCGGGGAAGTGTAACTAGGTAGCCAATTTCTTTATAATAAAAAAAAACAAAATAATAAAAGAAGGGAAAACTTGATAACTTCTTGAAGTATGCTCTCCTCTTGCACCTAGTGTGATCTGGAGGATCAGAAAATAGAGTTATTGGTTTAGTAATTTCTTAAGTATGCTCTCTTCTTGCACCTAGTGTGACCTGGAAGATCAGAAAGAGGATTATTAGCCCAACTTTAAAATAAAAATTAAAAAAAAAATGACATGCATAGAGCAAGAGATTCTAGGGGAAGGTTTATAGCTAAAGCTAAGAGTTCGATTTTCACAACTCCATCTTCTTTAAGGCATAGACAAGAATCACCACCATCTACCCCTAGCCTTAAGATTTTTGGAATTCAAGGACCAGCTGAATTAGAGGATTCTCCTATACCACCTACTAAATCCCATTTAGAAAACAAAGAGACTCTCTCTCATCCTCCCTTGATAGAAGAACCAAAGGACTTTAAGGACTCTAAAGAAACTATCATGGCAGAGGAAATAATAGATGGATTTGGAGGTAGAGGTAGAGGTAGAGGAGGAGGAAACAATGGAGACAACAATGGTGAAGGAAATAATGGAAGAAATGATGAGGAAACTCATACAACGATGAAAAATATCTCACCATCTGTCCTTCCTAACTTTTATGGATTGCGAAGTGAGGATCCTGAAACATTTCTATTTGAGTTTGAAGTTGTGTGCCAAACTTATGACTATATGGAAGACTCTCAAAAACTCAAACTGTTTCCTTCCACATTGAAGGGAGCTGCTTTGAAATGGTTCATGGGATTAGCCACTCAATCTATTAGGACTTGGAATGATATGAAACAAAATTTTTTGGATAGATACTTGGACTATTGTATGCCCACCAATCATAAGGATGAGGTATTCAAAATGATGCAAAAAGAAGATGAAAATTTGGAAGACTTACTTGAAAGATTTTAATACAACTTGAAAAGAGCAAAGATGAGCAACTTAGATGATGAAACCTTGAAAGTCCTCATATTAAAAGCCATTATAAATGAATGGATAGATATTTTAAACATGATGGGGAAAGGAGACATTTCTCAACTTCCACTTCGTGACATAACGGAACTATGTGTCCATCTCTCAAGGGGAAAATCTAAAACAGGAAAAGGGCCTAGGGATCCTTCTCTTATTAGGGCTAACAAATCTGCAACTGGATTAGTAAGTAGGGCAGAGATTGGTAATATGCTTGATGAATTCAAAACTGATATCTTAGGGAGCCTTAGTGAACAACTAGACACCCTTAAAATCCAAAACAAGCAGAAAGCAGAAACAGATGCTTTAGCCATCTTTTGTCCGAAATGTAGGAAGAAATATGCTTTAAGGGAATGTCCCTTGGATGCAAAAGTTGTAGAAACATGTATGATTTGCTCAGAGAATCATGAGATCAAGGATTTTCCTTCAATTCCTGGACTCAAAGTTGTTTTTCAAGAAGACCCAAATTCAGTAGAATCTCTCTATTTTGATGCAAGAAGACCTTGGCAGGGACAACAAACTCAAGGGTTTAACAACCCTATGAATCTTCAAACCCCACCAAATTGGAATCCTTGGCAACAACCTTGGCCCCAACATCAAAATCCATATCAACCATGGGTACAAGGGATGCAAAATCCTTATGGGAGATTTACTCAATTTTATCAATATCCTCCATCTTTTCAAAATCAACAAGCTCCACAACTTCCAAACCCAAATCCACAACTTTCATTTCCATTTCCACAACAACAACCTTCTCAACAAAATCCAAATCCTCAACTCATGCTCCCATACCAACAAAAGACAAATCAACTTCCAACTCAGCCATTGCCAAATCCTAACAATAAAAATCCTCAGAATACTTACATGGTAGAAGGACAACAATTTCCTACCTATATGATTGTTCCTCTCAATGATGTACAACTCAAATCTGGTAGAGTTTTAGAAAAACCTTCTATAGATGACCTAGAACAGGATACCTCTGAGGAGGACTCTCTTGAAGCCAATAAGGGTTCTGAAGAAGTATCTCTTCAAAACTCAAATATTCAAAAACAAAAAGAAAAGTTAACACCCACAACTCCTATAGTTGAGCAACCTGCATCTTCATCTACACCTCCTTTTCCTAAAAGACTACAAATTGACAAGGGGGTGGAAAAACAAATCTTGTTGCCTAACTATGATTTTCTAGATGAATTGAAGAATGTTTGTATTAAGATTCCCTTGCTACAAGCAATTCGAGAAATTCCTATTCTAGCAAAAACAATAAAGGAGTTGAGTTTCAAAAGACCAGGAAGGAAACTAAAAGACACAAGAAGAATCCACCTGGTAGGAAAAATTGCAGATATTATGATGGGAAAATTTACCATGCAGAAGTATGTAGATCCAGGAAGTCCAATTGTCAAGACACATATAAATGGGATAGAAATTCCAAACACATTGATTGACTTAGGGGCTGCTATCAACATTATGAGTAGACAGACTATGGAACAGCTAAAACTTCCTAACCTTCTTTTTACACCCACTTTACTGCAACTTGCAGATCGATCAGTTATTAAACCAGATGGTGTATTAGAAGATATTTCAGTCTCCTTAGATTCTTGGGAATATCCAGTAGATTTTATGATTTTGACTCCCAAGAGTAATCTAGGAGGACACCCACTTATCTTAGGAAGACCTTGGCTAGCCACAGCTGATGCTTTTATTAGTTGTAGATCTGGAGACATGTACATTTCTAATGGTAATTTGACAAAGAAATTCAATTTGTATCCTCCAGCAAGAGCAATCACAGAAATAGGAGACAATGAATGGGTCGATGATGAGAACACTATACAACCTGTCTTTACCATTTCTGAAATTAGTGAGGATAGTCAAATTCTGAACACATTAGAAAATTTTGAGATAACTTCAGAACATGACCCCACACAATTTCAGTTGGAATCTGACATAGAATATTTATCATCAAGACAAATGTCTCTTTACTCTATGGAAGAGTTTGGTAGTTCTACTATTGAGATTTTTCCAGGAAAAACATTGAATATCAAAAAACATTTGGAAAAGTCACAACAAGAAGAACTAACCAAAATCTTGCAAAAACATTCTACTGCATTTGCATGGGAGTATACTGACATGAAAGGTATTGATCCTAAGACTTGCATCCATCATATCTATATTGAGGAAAACAGTATACCAATCAGACAACCTCAAAGAAGGATGAATCTAAATCTTAGGGAGATAGTGAAAGAAGAGCTCCAAAAACTTCTCAATGTAAACTTCATTTATCCAATTTCAGATAGCCGATGGGTTTCTCCTTTGGTTATAGTACCTAAAAAGAATGGTAAATGGAGGGTATGCATTGATTACAGGGAATTGAACAAATCAACTTTGAAGGATCACTTTCCTTTGCCTTTTATCGATAAAGTATTAGATACATTAGCAGGTAAAAAGTACTTTTCATTTTTGGATGGTTTTAGTGGCTATAATCAAATTCAGGTAGCACCTGAAGATCAAGATAAGACCACATTTACTTGTCCATGGGGAACTTTTGCTTATCGAGTGCTTCCTTTTGGGTTATGTAATGCACCTGCAACATTCCAAAGAGCAGTACTAGGAATTTTTTCTGATCTAATCCATGATTGTGTAGAGGTTTATATGGATGATTTTACAATTTATGGTAATTCATTTGAAGAGGCATTAGAAAATTTGGAAAAAGTTCTTATAAGATGTAAAGAAACAAACCTTTCATTAAGCCATGAAAAATGCTTTATGATGTTTACTGAAGGGATTGTTTTAGGACATCATATTTCAGGGGATGGGATTAAGGTTGATAGATCAAAAGTTGAAGTCATCTCCAAGTTACCTATTCCAAATTGTCAAGGAGATGTTAGAAGTTTTCTAGGATTTACTGGTTACTATAGAAGATTTATAGAAAACTTCACTAAAATAGCATCTCCACTCTTCAAATTGCTTACAAAAGACTGTGAATTTAAATGGGATTCTGATTGTCAATCAGCCTTTGAAACTTTGAAAACAAGAATATCTGAAGCACCTATCTTGAGAGGACCAAATTGGAAACTCCCTTTCCATATTTCTACGGATGCTTCAGATACAGCTCTAGGAGCTGTGTTGGGTCAAATAGATTTAGTTCCTTATGCCATTTATTATACCAGTAAAAATTTGACTCCCACAGAGTTGAATTATACTGTGACTGAAAAAGAGTTTTTAGCCGTTGTTCATGCAATTAATAAGTTTAGACATTACATAACAGGCTATGAAACTTTTATTCATACTGACCATTCTGCAATTAGATATTTAATGAATAAACCTGTTACTAATGGCAGAGTGACAATATGGCTCTTACTTTTGCAAGAATTCAATATTAATGTGTTGGATAGACCAGGAAAACAAAATACAGTAGCTGATTTCTTGTCTAGGATTCAGAATACTAAAGAAGATTCTCCTGTAGAGGATAAGTTTCCTGATGAATACTTGTTTGCAGTAACTATTAAGACTCCTTGGTATGCATATATTGCTAACTATTTGGTTACAGGGAAACTACCTTCACATTTATTTCCAAATGAAAAATGAAAAATTATTCAGGAGAGTTCAAAATATTCATGGATTTCTAACGAATTTTTTAAAACAGGGCCAGATCTTGTGATCAGAAGATGTGTCAGGGAAGATGAAATGCCTGATATTCTTAAGGCATGTCATGATGAACCATGCGGCGGACACTTTGCGGACAAAAGGTCGGCCTATAAAATCCTTTCCTTGGGATATTATTGGCCTTCTCTCTTCAAAGATGCAAAACAATATGTCAAAAGGTGTGATAGCTGCCAAAGAGTAGGGAAACCTACCCTTTCAAATGAAATGCCACTGCAACCACAGGTACTCATTGAACCCTTTGAAAAATGGGCTTTAGATTTCATTGGACCTATTAATCCACCATCTAAGCAAAAGAAGTATATATTGGTTTGTACTGATTATGTTACTAAATGGGTAGAAGCCAAAGCATTAGTATCTGCTACTGAAAATTCAGTTCATTTTCTTTATGAGGATATTTTTACTCGCTTTGGTGTTCCAAGAGAAATTGTGACAGATCAGGGGAGCCAATTCACATCCAACTTGGTGGAGAAGTTGATGTAAGAATACAAAATCAAGCACTAAAGATCTACTCATTACCATCCGCAAGAAAATGGTCAAGTGGAGTCCACAAATAAAGTTCTTGAAAGTATCATCACCAAAACTGTTCATCTACATAGAAGAGATTGGGCAGAAAGGCTTCCTGAAGCCTTGTGGGCCTACAGAACTACATGGAGAAATACAACAGGACATTCTCCCTATGAACTTTTTTATGGGAAAGAAGTCTTGCTCCCCATTTAGTTCCAAGTCAAGACCTTCAAGATAGCAGTTCAGTTGGGGATGGACTTATCAGAAGCCCAAAAGCATAGAATGGAGCAGTTGAACGAGCTAGATGAGATCAGACAAGAGGCAATTCTAAGAATTGATCTAGTTCAATATCAAAGAGCTAAATGGCATGACAAGTACATCAAAGAAAAGAAGTTTCAAGAAGGAGATTGGGCATTGTTATTTGATTCCAAATTTAAATATTTTCAAGGAAAATTTCAGACTCATTGGCTTGGGCCATATGAGATTGACAAGATCTTTAGCAATGGAGCGGTAAGAATCAAGACTATTGATGAGTTTCAAACTCCTCTTATTGTGAATGGCCACAGATTGAAAGTTTATCATAAGCCACTCTCAAAAGAGGATTTTGTCAAAATGTTTCAAGAAAGTTCTGCAATCAGGCTGGTACAGAAGAATTCTTCTTCTCCACCAGCCTAGCTTTTGTTCTTTTCAGTTAAATATATATATATATATATATATATATATATATATATATTTGTATAAGCCTGAAAACCAATCACTGATTGGCAGTCTTATACAGAAAATATAGGGTGAAAATCAGGAACACCTGACACTCTATATTTTCCAAAAAAAAAAATCTCTCTTTCATTTCACAAGTTTTGTGACCACCCATTCCACTTCATTTCACTTCATTTCACTCCATTCCACTTCATTTTATCTATTTCATTCCATTTTCACCAATAAAATTCTTTTTCATGACCATTTCCATCTAGTCATTTGTCATCCGTTCATGTTCATTCACCCAAATAATAGCTGTGTCAGTTTCCGCAGCTGACATCTGTTTCCGCAGCTGACACCAGTTTCTGCAGCCAGAAGCAGATTCCGCAGCTACTACTCTGTTTTCAAAAGAATGTACAGCCGGATGTTATTTCCATAATCATGAAATAAAGTGGAGGTATGAGGACCAAAAATGAAGACATGGAGCATTCAAGATATCAATGAGGAGCAACTAATTGAAGACCAAGGAAAAAGGCAAAGATTCCAAGGTATGAGTAAAAATTCATTTCAAATGGAATTTAAAACACATTTTTATATAGTTATGAACCATAAGCTCCATCCATTATGTGCAATGATTATATTGACAAACTCCGTAACCCTTTCACGATCTCCATATGATCTTCTCGCATTCATTCTCAAACGGTCCCATAATTAAACCTTCGATCTTCACTCATACTCCTATATTCCACCAGTGACAATGAGACGTAGTTGATTTGACTACGGCTTCTTTCAGCTGCATAAAATCCATAGCCGTTGTTTAAACGTGCTTACATTTATTTTGCAGCCACCAAATTTCAAACACTGCCGGATGTGTTATACTCTTCCTATTGTTCTATTGTTCTCACAGCCGCATTTCCGCCGTGCTCACGAAACCCTTCTCTGTTCCGCTTCACTCCATTTCATTCTCTGTTACGCTACAGTCTGTATACCCACTCTCTGATATCTACCTACATCCATTGTGCTCATTTCCGTGCATTCAGCCGTTCTACTTCCATTGAACCCTCCTCACACAGGCAAGTTTTTGAAGAGCAGAAAGAAGGATGGGTAAATTGCTAAGAGCAGAACCAGAAGGACCTAAATTCATGGAAGGATATCCGCAAGTCAGGGATATATTGAAGAAAGCAAAGTGGTTGCGGTTTATCCAAAAGTTCAGAGGATACCATAAAGAACTGACAAAAGCATTTGCAAGGTCGTTCAATGGCCTGGAGGTAGAGATTGGAGACCTTAAGTTCACGGTGAATGAAGCATCTATAGCAACTGCCATGGAACTTCCTCAAGAGGGTGAACGATGGTTTAAGAACAAAAGCATTAGTGATGAAGCTTGGAGAATAATCTTACGAAACCAAGGTATGGACATAACCATTTTTAAAAGAGGAATTCCTGTTCATGCTTTGAAAGAGGAATGGGCTACTTTGCTGCTAGTTGTTCAAAAATTCATCACCTGTGAAGGCCATTTTGGGTCCATGTATATGTACCATACCAGATTGCTGATGAATTTTCTAGATAATCAAACTCTCAATCTCCCATATTTTCTATTAAATATTTTGAAGAAGATGTCTGTGACTGTTCAGAAACATTTAGGGGATGTAGAACCACATCTATATCACCATGGTCTTGTAAAAAATTTGATTGAAAAAGAGTTAAAGGAGAAGAAGGACACATGGGAACAATTTTTGATTAGAAATTTCTTTGAGGAACCTCAAGAAATTCCTGAAGATAGCACATCAAGAAGGAGTAGAAGAAAAAGAACAAATGATGAAACTCAGTATACTCCCACTTTGCCAATTGAAGGAACTAGTAGAAGAGAGATTCAGAGACCGTCAAAAAAGGAAAGCCATAGAGATTGGATGTATAGGTGCTGGAAGTGTTTAAGGAACATGAACTCAAGAAGGATTATCAAAATTTTGGTTTGCTAGAGGACACAAAACACCTCTCATGCTGGGGTATGTTGAGTCTCAAATCCTACTGATCTTATACATCTTCTCAGACCTTTTCATTCACCGAACCTTTCCAATTGTCAATATCATTGTATATTAATTTGCAAAAGATAAGCATCTAAAATGGCTTTTAATCATAATGGAGATTTCGTCGTTTCTGATTTAGATTCTCTTTCGCTTTCATTTAGTCATAGATCTGCCACTTTCTCCGTAGCCGGCCGCAACTTTCCGCAGCCATTTTGTGAAAGTCTATGTTGTAGGTGTCTTCAAGAAATTCGAGCCACATGGGCAAGTCAGAAATGATGTGGACATGGATCGTGTCCTATTGGCTCGAGAAAATTCACTTAAGGAGGTTGCGGTCAAAGGTGGCCAAGTGGAAGTCAACCGTAGAGTCCCATGGTGACAGGACTTTGTTTCTCGTCACGTGAAGATTTATATGGCCGTTTCTGAATTGTGGGAGACACATCAACACATGTACAAGGCTCCATAGCCGAATCCAACATCCACTCTTCATAGATTTACTCCTCAATGCGGCCATGATCCTAGATCTCTAGACGTAATGGTTTACGTGTTTTCTATCAGCACAAACTTTAGGGAATTAGTTATATTTCCTTTGTTATAAATAATGCGTTTGCATACACATATTAGATTAGTCTCCATTAGCCTCCAGATAGTTCTATAATGTAATTACGTTGCCACTATGCCGTAATATCACCTCTCTGTTATGACTACATTTTAACAATATACAAGAAGACTACGGCGCCCAAGCGACCGTATTTGAAGGTCAAAGGAAGGGCTGGGTCGCGCAGGGCCCCGTACACGAGGCCGGCATTGCAGGCTCTTGCTTTTATTTTGTCATCGTGCCATAAGTCATTCATCCGTTTATATATTGCATCTTTTATATGCTTCATCTCTGCTTATAATCTTTCATTCTTTACATCTTATTTCCGTCCTTACAATCTTCATGTTTTATGTTAATCGATCGTTATTCTTGTTTGCATTACAATAGGCAGCCCGGCATTTGCACATAGTTTTACAATGACTAATGACATGGAATCAGTCTTGTCCTTCTGTTGATTTATTTTTCTTAGCTTTTAATTCCAGCACTGTTTTATTTATTTCAGTTTTGTACATTTGCTTTATTAGTTAGATTAGATATTAAATTACTCATGTCATTATCAGTTACCTCCGAAAGCCATAGTGAGACTAATGGTGAGGGATTGAAGTATGAGTGTGTAGTTTGATATTAGTTTATTTTTCTGCAAGTTAGATATTAAATTGCTCATGTCATTTTCGCTGATTTCTCCGAAACCCACCGGATCGATGGTGAGGGATTGAAGTATGAATGTGTAGTTTGATATTAGTTTCTTTTTTCTCGAAAATTATATCAAAGTTGCTCAAGTTGTTTATGGTTACCTCCGAAAGCTACAGTCGGACTAATTATTGTGACCGAATATAAGTTGATGTAATTTGATTTAGATTTACTTTGTTGCAATTCTTGGATTTCTTTAAGCATAGTTTGGTTTTCATGCTCAATAGTTCACTGTTTTGATTTACTAGGTTAGCAGCACATTTTCATTTCCTATCAAGTTTTGTCATTGTATGTTTCAAATTCCTTTTGAAGTTTCAAGTTTGTAAATCATTATAAAGGATATCATTGCCTTGAACAATCATAACCATACTTGTTTTTATTTTAAAATTTCCATCTTACATTAGAAAACCAAAAACGACAAAAAGACAAGAAATAGGTTATCTTGCACATATAGTGCGCCACACTTCATCAGCTTACGAATCCCGGATTGATAAATTAATGTAGCAATTTAGGACACACTAAATTGACCAAACATTTTGGCGCCGTTGCCGGGGAAGTGTAACTAGGTAGCCAATTTCTTAAAAAAAAAAACAAAATAATAAAAGAAGAGAAAACTTGATAACTTCTTGAAGTATGCTCTCCTCTTGCACCTAGTGTGATCTGGAGGATCAGAAAAGAGAGTTATTGGTTTAGTAATTTCTTAAGTATGCTCTCTTCTTGCACCTAGTGTGACTTGGAAGATCAGAAAGAGGATTATTAGCCCAACTTTAAAAAAAAATAAGAAATAAAAAAAAAATAAAAAAATGACATGCATAGAGCAAGAGATTCTAGGGGAAGGTTTATAGCTAAAGCCAAGAGTTCGATTTTCACAACTCCATCTTCTTTAAGGCATAGACAAGAATCACCACCATCTACCCCTAGCCTTAAGATTTTTGGAATTCAAGGAGCAGCTGAATTAGAGGATTCTCCTATACCACCTACTACATCTCATTTAGAAAAGGAAGAGACTCCCTCTCATCCTCCCTTGATAGAAGAACCAGAGGACTTTAAGGACTCTAAAGAAACTATCATGGCAGAGGAAATAATAGATGGATTTAGAGGTAGAGGTAGAGAAGGAGGAAACAATGGAGACAACAATGGTGAAGGAAATAATGGAAGAAATAGGGAAGGAGACAACTTGTTTGGATTCCCTATAGTTGATGAGGAAACTCATACAACGATGAAAAATATCTCACCATCTGTCCTCCCTAACTTTTATGGATTGCGAAGTGAGGATCTTGAAACATTTCTGTTTGAGTTTGAAGTCGTGTGCCGAACCTATGACTATATGGAAGACTCTAAAAAACTCAAATTGTTTCCTTCAACATTGAAGGGAGCTGCTTTGAAATGGTTCATGGGATTAGCCACTCAATCTATTAGGACTTGGAATGATATGAAACAAACATTTTTGGATAGATACTGGGACTATTGTATGCCCACCAATCACAAGGATGAGGTATTCAAAATGATGCAAAAAGAAGATGAAAATTTGGAAGACTTACTTGAAAGATTTCAATACAACTTGAAAAGAGAAAAGATGAGCAACTTAGATGATGAAACCTTGAAAGCTCTCATATTAAAAGCCATTAGAGATGAATGGATAGATATTTTAAACATGATGTGGAAAGGAGACATTTCTCAACTTCCACTTCGTGACATAACGGAACTATGTGTCCATCTCTCAAGGGGAAAATCTAAAACAGGAAAAGGGCCTAGGGATCCTTCTCTTATTAGGGCTAACAAATCTGCAAATGGATTAGTAAGGAGGGCAGAGATTGGTAATATGCTTGATGAATTCAAAACTGATATCTTAGGGAGCCTTAGTGAACAACTTGACACCCTTAAAATCCAAAACAAGCAGAAAGTAGAAACAGATGCTTTAGCCATCTTTTGTCCGAAATGTAGGAAGAAACATGCTTTAAGGGAATGTCCCTTGGATGCAAAAGTTGTAGAAACATGTATTATTTGCTCAGAGAATCATGAGATCAATGATTGTCCTTCAATTACTGGACTCAAAGCTGTTTTTCAAGAAGACCCAAATTCAGTAGAATCTCTCTGTTTTGATGCAAGAAAACCTTGGTAGGGACAAAAAACTCAAGGGTTTAACAACCCTATGAATCTTCAAATCCCACCAAATTGGAATCCTTGGCAACAACCTTGGCCCCAACATCAAAATCCATATCAGCCATGGGTACAAGGGATGCAAAATCCTTATGGAAGATTTTCTCAATTTTATCAATATCCTCCATCTTTTCAAAATCAACAAGCTCCACAACTTCCAAACCCAAATCCACAACTTTCATTGCCATTTCCACAACAACAACTTTCTCAACAAAATCCAAATCCTCAACTCATGCTCCCATACCAACAAAAGACAAATCAACTTCCAGCTCAGCCATTGCCAAATCCTAACAATAAAAATCCTCAGAATACTTACATGATATAAGGACAACAATTTCCTACCTATATGATTGTTCCTCTCAATGATGTACAACTCAGATCTGGTAGAGTTTTAGAAAAACCTTCTATAGATGACCTAGAGCAGGATACCTCTGAGGAGGACTCTCTTGAAGCTAATAAGGGTTCTGAGGAAGCATCTCTTCAAAACTCAAATATTCAAAAAGAAAAAGAAAAATTAACACCCACAACTCCTATAGTTGAGCAACCTGCATCTTCATCTACACCTCCTTTTCCTGAAAGACTACAAATTGACAAGGGGGTGGAAAAACAAATCTTGTTGCCTAACTATGATTTTCTAGATGAATTGAAGAATGTTTGTATCAAGATTTCCTTGCTACAAGCCATTCGAGAGATTCCTATTCTAGCAAAAACAATAAAGGAGTTGAGTTTCAAAAGACCAGGAAGGAAACTAAAAGACACAAGAAGAATCCACCTGGTAGGAAAGATTGCAGATATTATGATGGGAAAAATTACCATGTAGAAGTATGTAGATCCAGGAAGTCCAATTGTTAAGACACATATAAATGGGATAGAAATTCCAAACACATTGATTGACTTAGGGGCTGCTATCAACATTATGAGTAGACAGACTATGGACCAGCTAAAACTTCCTAACCTTCTTTTTACACCTACTTTACTGCAACTTGCACATCGATCAATTATTAAACCAGATGGTGTATTAGAAGATATTTCAGTCTCCTTAGATTCTTGGGAATATCCGGTAGATTTTATGATTTTGACTCCCAAGAGTAATCTAGGAGGGCACCCACTTATCTTAGGAAGACCTTGACTAGCCACAGCTGATGCTTTTATTAGTTGTAGATCTGGGGACATGTACATTTCTAATGGTAATTCGACAAAGAAATTCAATTTGTATCCTCCAGCAAGAGCAAACACAGAAGTAGGAGACAATGAATGGGTTGATGATGACATACGAAATCCGTTCTTTACCATTTCGGAAATTGGTGAGGATAGTCAAATTCTGAACACATTAGAAAATTTTGAGACATCTTCAGAATATGACCCCACACAATTTCAGTTGGAATCTGACATAGAATATTTATCATCAAGACAAATGTCTCTTTACTCTATGGAAGAGTTTGGTAGTTCTACCATTGAGCTTTTTCCAAGAAAAACATTGAATATCAACAAACATTTGGAAGAGTCACAACAAAAAGAACTAATCAAAATATTGCAAAAACATTCTACTGCATTTGCATGGGAGTATATTGACATGAAAGGTATTGATCCTAATACTTGCATCCATCATATCTATATTGAGGAAAATAGTAGACCAATCAGACAACCTCAAAGAAGGATGAATCCAAATCTTAGGGAGATAGTGAAAGAAGAGCCCCAAAAACTACTCAATGTAAACTTCATTTATCCAATTTTAGATAGCCGATGGGTTTCTCCTCTGGTTATAGTACCTAAAAAGAATGGTAAATGGAGGGTGTGCATTGATTACAGGGAATTGAACAAAGCAACTTTGAAGGATCACTTTCCTTTGCCTTTTATCGATCAAGTATTAGACACATTAGCAGGTAAAAAGTACTTTTCATTTTTGGATGGTTTTAGTGGCTATAATCAGATTCAGGTAGCACCTGAAGATCAAGATAAGACCACATTTACTTGTCCATGGGGAAATTTTGCCTACCGAGTGCTTCCTTTTGGGTTATGTAATGCACCTGCAACATTCCAAAGAGCAGTACTAGGAATTTTTTCTGATCTAATCCATGATTGTGTAGAGATTTATATGGATGATTTTACAGTTTATGGTAATTCATTTGAAGAGGCATTAGAAAATTTGGAAAAATTTCTTATAAGATGTAAAGAAAAAAACCTTTCATTAAGCCATGAAAAATGCTTTATGATGTTTACTGAAGGGATTGTTTTAGGACATCATATTTCAGGAGATGGAATTAAGGTTGATAGATCAAAAGTTGAAGTCATCTCCAAGTTGCCTATTCCAAATCGTCAAAGAGATGTTAGAAGTTTTCTAGGATTTACTGGTTACTATAGAAGATTTATAGAAAACTTCACTAAAATAGCATCTCCACTCTTCAAATTGCTTACAAAAGACTCTGAATTTAAATGGGATCCTGATTGTCAATCAGCTTTTGAAACTTTGAAAACAAGAATATCTGAAGCACCTATCTTGAGAGGACCAAATTGGAAACTCCCTTTTCATATTTCTACGGATGCTTCAGATACAGCTCTTGGAGCTGTGTTGGGTCAAAAAGATTTAGTTCCATATGCCATTTATTACACCAGTAAAAATTTGACTCCCACAGAGTTGAACTATACTGTGACTGAAAAAGAGTTTTTAGCTGTTGTTCATGCAATTAATAAGTTTAGACATTACATAACAGGCTATGAAACTTTTATTCATACTGACCATTCTGCAATTAGATATTTAATGAACAAAACTGTTACTAATGGCAGAGTGACAAGATGGCTTTTACTTTTGCAAGAATTCAATATTACTGTGTTGGATAGACCAGGAAAACAGAATACAGTAGTTGATTTCTTGTCTAGGATTCATAATACTAAAGAAGATTCTCCTGTAGAAGATAAGTTTCCTGATGAATATTTGTTTGCAGTAACTATTAAGACCCCTTGGTATGCAGATATTGCTAACTATTTCGTTACAGGGAAACTACCTTCACATTTATTTCCAAGAGAAAAACGAAAAATTATTCAGGAGAGTTCAAGATATTCATGGATTTCTAACGAATTGTTTAAAACAGGGCCAGATCTTGTGATCAGAAGATGTGTCAGGGAAGATGAAATGCCCGATATTCTTAAGGCATGTCATGATGAACCATGCGGCGGACACTTTGCAGACAAAAGGACGGCCTATAAAATCCTCTCTTTAGGATATTATTGGCCTTCCCTCTTCAAAGATGCAAAACAATATGTCAAAAGGTGTGACAGCTACCAAAGAGTAGGGAAACCTACCCTTGCAAATGAAATGCCATTGCAACCACAGGTACTCATTGAACCCTTTGAAAAATGGGCTTTAGATTTCATTGGACCTATTAATCCACCATCTAAGCAAAAGAAGTATATATTGGTTTGTAATGATTATGTTAATAAATGGGTAGAAGCCAAAGCATTAGTATCTGCTACTGAAAATTCAGTTGTTCATTTTCTTTATGAGGATATTTTTACTCGCTTTGGTGTTCCAAGAGAAATTGTGACAGATCAGGGGAGCCAATTCACATCCAATTTGGTGGAAAAGTTGATGGAAGAATAAAAAATCAAGCACAGAAGATCTACTCCTTACCATCCACAAGAAAATGGTCAAGTGGAGTCCACAAACAAAGTTCTTGAAAGTATCATCACCAAAACTTTTCATCTACATAGAAGAGATTGGGCAGAAAGGCTTCCAGAAGCCTTGTGGGCCTACAGAACTACATGGAGGAATACAACAGGACATTCTCCCTATGAACTTGTTTATGGGAAAGAAGTCTTGCTCCCCATTGAGTTCCAAGTCAAGACCTTCAAGATAGCAGTTCAGTTGGGGATGGACTTATCATAAGCCCAAAAGCATAGAATGGAGCAATTGAATGAGCTAGATGAGATCAGACAAGAAGCAATTTTAAGAACTGATCTAGTTCAATATCAAAGAGCTAAATGGCATGACAAGTACATCAAAGAGAAGAAGTTTCAAGAAGGAGATTGGGCATTGTTATTTGATTCCAAGTTTAAAGATTTTCAAGGAAAATTTCGGACTCATTGGCTTGGGCCATATGAGATTGACAAGATCTTTAGCAATGGAGCGGTAAGAATCAAGACCATTGATGAGTTTCAAACTCCTCTTATTGTGAATGGCCACAGATTGAAAGTTTATCACAAGCCACTCTCAAAAGAGGAATTTGTCAAAATGTTTCAAGAAAATTCTGCAATCAGGCTGGTACAGAAGAATTCTTCTTCTCCACCAGCCTAGCTTTTGTTCTTTTCAGTTAAAAAAAAAAAAAAAAAAAATTGTATAAGCCTGAAAACCAATCACTGATTGGCAGTCTTATACAGAAAATATTGGGTGAAAATCAGGAACACCTGACACCCTATATTTTCCAAAAAATCTCTCTTTCATTTCACAAGTTTTGTGACCACCCACTCCATTCCATTCCACTTCATTCCACTTCATTTCACTTCATTTCACTCCATTCCACTTCATTTTATCTGTTTCATTCCATTTCACCAATAAAATTCTTTTTCATGACCATTTCCATCTAGTCATTTGTCATCCGTTCATGTTCATTCACCCAAATAATAGATGTGTTAGTTTCCGCAGCTGACATCTGTTTCCGCAGCTGACACCACTTTCCGCAGCCAGAAGCAGATTCCGCAGCTACTACTCTGTTTTCAAAAGAATGTACAGCTGGATGTTATTTCCATAATCATGAAATAAAGTGCAGGTATGAGGACCAAAAATGAAGACATGGAGCATTCAAGATATCAATGAGGAGCAACTAATTGAAGACCAAGGAAAAAGGCAAAGATTCCAAGGTATGAGTAAAAATTCATTTCAAATGGCATTTAAAACACATTTTTATATAGTTATGAACCATAAGCTCCATCTATTATGTGCAATGATTATATTGACAAACTCCGTAACCCTTTCACGATCTCCATATGATCTTCTCGCATTCATTCTCAAATGGTCCCATAATTAAACCTCTGATCTTCACTCATACTCCGATATTCCACCAGTGACAATGAGACGTAGTTGATTTGACTACGGCTTCTTTCAGCCGCATAAAATCCATAGTCGTTGTTTAAACGTGCTTACATTTATTTTGCAGCCACCAAATTTCAAACACTGCCATATGTGTTATACTCTTCCTATTGTTCTATTGTTCTCACAGCCGCATTTCCGTCGTGCTCACGAAACCCTTCTCTGTTCCGTTTCACTCCATTTCATTCTCTTTTACGCTACAGTCTGTATACCCACTCTCTGATATCTACCTACAGCCATTGTGCTCATTTCCGTGCATTCAGCCGTTCTACTTCCATTGAACCCTCCTCACGCAGGCAAGTTTTTGAAGAGCAGAAAGAAGGATGGGTAAATTGCTAAGAGCAGAACCAGAAGGACCTAAATTCATGGAAGGATATCCACAAGTCAGGGATATATTGAAGAAAGCAAAGGGTTTATGGCGAGAGGTAGCGTGGGTGGTTACCAAGAAGAAGTGACAAAGAATTTGCAAGGTCGTTCAATGGCCTGGGAGTTAGACGACATCCGAACACGGTGAATGAGGCAGTTCCACAATCTCTGCTACTGAACTCCTTCAAGAGGGAACAACGATGAAGCGAGGAAGCGAGAACAAAAGCATGAAGGATGAAGTTGAGAATAATCATTGGGCCCAAGGTATGGACATAACCATTTTTAAAAGAGGAATTCTTGTTCATGCTTTGAAAGAGGAATGGGCTACTTTGATGCTAGTTGTTCAAAAATTCATCACCTGTGAAGGCCGTTTTGGGTCCATGTATATGTACCATACCAGATTGCTGATGAATTTTCTAGATAATAAAACTCCCAATCTCCCATATTTTCTATTAAATAGTTTGAAGAAGATGTCTGTGACTGTTCAGAAACATTTAGGGGATGTAGAACCACATCTATATCACCATGGTCTTGTAAAAATTTTGATTGAAAAAGAGTTAAAGGAGAAGAAGGACAATACAACACTATTAGGAAATTTCTTTGAGGAACCTTCAAGAAATTCTCGAAGATAGCACATCAAGAAGAGTAGGAGAAAAAGAACAAATGATGAAACTCAAAGTACTCCTATTTCTATAATTGAAGGAAAGTAGGTAGGGAAGAGAGACCGAAGCAAAAGGAAGAGGAGGAGAGGATTGGATGTACTGGCTGAAGTGTCAAGGCATATGAACTGAAGAAGGATTATCAAAATTTTGGTTGCATGAGGACATGCAACACCTTCACAATGGGGGTATGTTGAGTCTCAAATCTGCATCTTTCCTATACACCTTTCTAGACCTTTTTCATTCACCTGAACCTTCTAAGTTGTCAATATCATTGCATATTAATTGTAAAAGAGCATCTAAAATGGTTTTTAACTATTTTTTGTGTCTGCTGTTTGATTTAGATTTTTGCTCATTTAGCTGCGGAATCTTGCCACTTTCCGCAGCTGCTGCAACTTTCCGCAGCCATTTTGTGAAAGTCTATGTTGCAGGTGTCTTCAGGTAAAACGAGCCACATGGGCAAGTTAGAAATGATGTGGACATGGATCGTGTCCTATTGGCTCGAGCAAATTCACTTAAGGAGGTTGTGGTCAAAGGTGGCCAAGTGGAAGTCAACCGTAGAGTCCCACGGTGACAGGACTCTGTTTCTCATCACGTGAGGATTTGCATGACCGTTTCTAACTTACGGGAGACACATCAACACCTGTACATGGCTCCATAAGCCGAATTCAACATCCACTCTTCATAGATTTACTCCTCAACGCGGCCATGATCCTAGATCTCTGGACGTAATGGTTTACGTGTTTTCTATCAGCATAAACTTTAGGGAATTAGTTATATTTCCTTTGTTATAAATAATGTGTTTGCATACGCATATTAGATTAGTCTCCATTAGCCTCCAGATAGCTCTGTAATGTAATTACGTTGCCACTGTGCCGTAATATCACCTCTCTGTTATGACTGCATTTTAATATATAAGAAGACTCTGTTTCCAAGTGTAATTCGTACTTGAAGGCTGTTGCCAAGGTTGGTGCAGAGGGCCCCTGCACACGCCGAGGTTTTGTGCATTATTGTATAGTTCTTGTTTTGTTTCTTTAAGCTCATTGTGCCATAAGTCATTCATGTGTTTATACATTTAATCTTTCATGGTATTTATGCTTCATCTCTGTTTATAATCTTTCATGCTTTACATTTTACTTCTGTCCATAATCTTTCATGTTTTATGTTAACTGATCAGTGTTCTTGTTTTAGATTACAAATAGGAAGCCCAGGCATTTGCATAATCTTTTGACTAATGACATGGAATCAATATTGTTCTGCTGCTAATTTATTTCTCTTAGTTTTTGTTTAATTCCAGTACTGCTTTGTTTATTTCAGTCTTGTACATTTGCTTCAGTAATTAGATTTAGATATATTAAATTGCTCATGTCATTTTCAGTTACCTCCGAAAGCCACAGCTGGACTGATGGTGAGGGATTGAAGTATGAGTGTGTAGTTTGATATTAGTTTACTTTCTGCAAGTTAGATATATTAAATGGCTCATGTCATTTTCAGTTACCTCCGAAAGCCACAGCTGGACTGATGGTGAGGGATTGAAGTATGAGTGTGTAGTTTGATATTAGTTTACTTTCTGCAAATTAGATATCAGATTGCTCAAGTTTTTTATGGTTACCTCCGAAAGCCATAGCTGGACTAATGGTGAGGGATCAGAATATAAGTTGATGTAATTTGACTTAGATTTACTTTGTTGCAATTCTTGGATTTCTTTAAGCATAGTTTCTTTTGTGTTTAGACAGCAGCAAGGATAGTTTGGTTTTCATGCTCAATAGTTCATGTTTGATTTATTAGGCTAGCAGCACATTTTCATTTCCTTTCAAGTTTTGTCATTTTATGTTTCAAATTCCTTTTTAAGTTTGAAGTTGGTAAATCATTATAAAGGATATCATTGCCTTGAACAATCATAACCATACTTGTTTTTATTTTAGAATTTCCATCTCACATTAGAAAACTGAAAACGATAAAAAGGTAAGAAATAGGTTATCTTGCACATATAGTGCGCCACACTTCATCAGCTTACGAATCCCGGATTGATAAATTAATGTAGCAATTTAGGACACACTAAATTGACCAAACATTTTGGTGCCGTTGTCGGGGAAGTGTAACTAGGTAGCCAATTTCTTAAAAAAAAAATAATAATAATAATAAAAGAAGGGAAAACTTGATAACTTCTTGAAGTATGCTCTCCTCTTGCACCTAGTGTGATCTGGAGGATCAGAAAAGAGAGTTATTGGTTTAGTAATTTCTTAAGTATGCTCTCTTCTTGCACCTAGTGTGACCTGGGAGATCAGAAAGAGGACTATTAGCCCAACTTTAAAAAATTAAAATTAAAAAAAAATGACATGCATAGAGCAAGAGATTCTAGGGGAAGGTTTATAGCTAAAGCTAAGAGTTTGATTTTCACAACTCCATCTTCTTTAAGGCATAGACAAGAATCACCACCATCTACCCCTAGCCTTAAGATTTTTGGAATTCAAGGACCAGCTGAATTAGAGGATTCTCCTATACCACCTACTAAATCTCATTTAGAAAAGGAAGAGACTCCCTCTCATCCTCCCTTGATAGAAGAACTAGAGGACTTTAAGGACTCTAAAGAAACTATCATGGAAGAGGAAATAATAGATGGATTTGGAGGTAGAGGTAGAGGTAGAGGAGGAGGAAACAATGGAGACAACAATGGTGAAGGTAATAATGGAAGAAATAGGGAAGGAGACAACTTGTTTGGATTCCCTATAGTTGATGAAGAAACTCATACAACGATGAAAAACATCTCACCATCTGTCCTCGCCAACTTTTATGGATTACGAAGTGAGGATCCTGAAACATTTCTGTTTGAGTTTGAAGTCGTGTGCCGAACCTATGACTATATGGAAGACTCTCAAAAACTCAAACTGTTTCCTTCAACTTTGAAGGGAGCTGCTTTGAAATGGTTCATGGGATTAGCTACTCAATCTATTAGGACTTGGAATGATAAGAAACAAACATTTTTGGATAGATACTTGGACTATTGTTGATGCCCACTCAATCACAAGGGATGAGGTATTCAAAATGATGCAAAAAGAAGATGAAAAATTTGGAAGACTTACTTGAAAGATTTCAATACAACTTGAAAAGAGAAAAGATGAGCAACTCTAGATGATGAAACCTTGAAAGCTCTTCAGGATTAAAAGCCATTAGGAGATGAATGGATAGATATTTTCAAACATGATGTGGATAGGATGACATTTTCAACTTCACTTCGTGACATAACGGAACTATGTGTCGATCTCTCACAGGGGAAAATCTAAAACAGAGAAAGGGCCTAGTGATCCTTCTTATTAGGGCTAACAAAATCAGCAAATGGATTAGTAAGGAGGGCAGAGATTGGTAATATGCTTCAATGAATTCAAACCTGATATCTTAGGGAGCCTTAGCGAACGAAACTTCAGACACCCTTAAAATCCAAAACAAGCAGCTTAGAAGTAGAAAACGTATGCTTTAGCCATCTTTTGTCCGAAATGTAGGAAGAAACATGCTTTAAGTGGAGAATGTCCCTTGGATGCAAAAGTCAAGAGAAACATGTATTATTTGTATCTGCAGAATCATAGAGATCAATGCCATTAGTCCTTCACCCCATCGGACTCAAAGTCGTTTTTCTCAAGAAGACCCAAATCGTAGAATCTCTCCGTTTTAGATGCAAGAAAACTCAGTAGAGCACAAAACTCAAGGGTTTAACAACTCCTATGAATCTTCAAATCCCACCAAATTGGAATCCTTGGCAACAACCTTAGCCCTAACATCAAAATCCACATCAGCCCATGGTACAAGAAGGATGTAAAATCCTTATGGAAGATTTTTCTTTCTACATTTTATCAGAATATCCTCCATCTTTTCAAAATCAACAAGCTCTACTAACTTCCAAACCCAAATCCACTGAACTCACTTCATCAGCTACATTCTCCACAGAACAACAGAATCTTCTTCTCAACAAAATCCAAATCCTCA
Organism: Pinus albicaulis; assembly: GCA_034641835.2. Classification (NCBI taxonomy): domain Eukaryota; kingdom Viridiplantae; phylum Streptophyta; class Pinopsida; order Pinales; family Pinaceae; genus Pinus; species Pinus albicaulis. Next base: position 366,406 of record JAXQQM020084618.1, on the reverse strand, counting down.
ACTCATGCAGTCCCATACCGAACAAAAGACAAATCAGACTTCGAAAACTTGTAGCACATTTCCAAATCCCTAACAATAAAAATCCTCTGTGATTTGTATACATAGGTACACAGGACAACAATTTCCTACCATAGATCGTGTCCTCTCAATGATGTACAACTCAGCATCTAGTAGAGTTTTAGAAAACCTTCTATAGATGACCTAGAACAGATACTCTGAGATGACTCTCTGAAAGTTAATAAGGGTATCAAGAAGTATCATCTTCAAAACTAAAATATTCAAAAAAGAAAAAAGAAAAGTTAACACCCACAACTCCCTATAGTATGAGCAACCTCGTATCTTCATCTACACCTCCTTTCCCGAAAGACTACAAATCTGACAAGGGTGCTGGAAAACGAAATCTTGCTGCCTAATCCATTGATTTTCTAGATGAATTGAAGCATGTCTGCACAAGATTCCCTTGCTACAAGCAATTCGAGAAAATTCCCTATTCTGAGCAGCAATAAACAGGAGTTGAGTTTCGAAAAGACTAGATGGAAAACTAAAAGACGTACAAGAAGAACTCCACTCCAGTAGGAAAATGATAATGCGTATGATATGACGGGAAAAAAATCACCACAAGTAGTATGTAGATCCGTGAAGTCCAATTGTTAAGACATCATACAATGGGATAGAAATCCCAAATACATTGATTGACTTAGGGGCTGCTATATAACATTATGGAGTAGACAGACTATGGACCGCCTAAAAACTTCCTAACCTTCTTTTTACACCTACGCATTTTAACAACTCTTTCTGTATCGATCAATTAGTGAAACCAGTATAGTGCATTAGAAGATATTTCCGCCTCTCCTTAGCACTCTTGGGAATATCCAAGTAGATTTTATGATTTTGACTCCCAAGAGTATCTAGGAGGGCACCCACTTATCTTAGGGAAGACCTTTGAGCTAGCGTACAAATGATGCTTTTATTAGTTGTAGATCTCGGGCGATATGTCACATCTTCCAATGGTAATTCAATAAAGAAATTCAATTTGTATCCTCCAAGAAAAAGCAATTACAGAAGTAGGAGACAATGAATGGGTCGATGATGAGGACATTATACAACCCTGGTCTTTACCATTTCGAAAATTAGTGAGCGATTTTCAGTCAAATTCTCAACACATTAGAAAATTTTGAGACATCTTCTCAAATATGACCCTACACAATTGTAACGCATGACAGAATCGCAGATCATAGAATCATTTATCGATAGAAGACGAAAATGACTCTTTTTGACTCTATGGAAGAGTTTGGTAGTTCTACCATTGAGATTTTTCCAGGAAAAACATTGAATATCAACAAACGATTTTGGAAGAGTGGCACTAAACAAAAAGAACTAACCTAAAATCTTGCAAAAACATTCTAATGCATTTGCATGGGAGTATATCATTGACATGAAAGGTATTGATCCCTAAGACTTGCAATCCATCATATCTATATTGAGGAAAACAAGAGAGACCAATTAGACAACCTCAAAGAAGGATGAATCGCAAATCTTAGGGAGATAGTGAAAGAAGAGCTCCAAAACTACTCAATGTAAACTTCATCTATCCACTCAGTAGATAGCCATGTGGTTTTCCTTGTTTATAGGATCAAAGAACGAATGGTAAATGGAGTGTAAGCATTGATTGATTATGGAATTGAACAAAGCAACTTTGAAGGATCACTTTCCTTTGCCTTCATCTGATCATAGTATTAGATACATTAGCGGTGTAAAAAGTACTTTCTATAATTTTGGATGGTTTTAGTGACTATAATCAAATTCGTGTAGCACCTCGAAGATCAAGATAAGACCACATTTACTTGTCCATGGTGGAACTTTTGCCTATCGAGTGCTTCCTTTGGGTTATGTAATGCACTCGCAACATTCCAAAGAGCATAGACTAGGAATTTTTTGAACGTCTGATCTAATCTAAGATTGTGTAGAGATTTATATATGGATGATTTTATGTTTACGGTAATTCATTTGAAGAGGCATTGTAGAAATTTGGACTTAGTACTTATACAGACGCGTGTAGAGTAAAAACCTTTCATTAAGCCATGAAAAATGCTTTACTTGACATGTTTATCGAAGGGATGTGATGTTTGGGGCATCATATTTCTGTGAGATGGGATTAAGGTTGATAGATCAAAAGTTGAAGTCATCTCCAAGTTACATCTATTCCAAAATCGTCAAAGAGATGTTATGAAGTTTTCTAGAGATTTACCGGTTACTGATAGAAGCATTTATAGAAAACTTCACTTCAAAATAGCATCTCCACTCTTCAAATTGCTTACAAAAGACTCGTTTATTTAAATGGATCCCCGATTGTCACCGGCCCCTTTGAAACTTTGAAAACGAGTTATATCCTCAGCACCCTATTCTGATGAGGACCAAATTGTGAAACCCTTCCATATTTTCTACTGATATTAAGCTCGTATGACGACAGCTCTAGGAGCCGTGTTGGGTCAAAAAGATTTAGTTCCATAATGCCATTTATTTATACCCAAGATAACACTTTGACTCCCACAAGAGTTGAACTGATACTCAGACCGAAAAAGATTTTTAGTCGTTGTATCATGCAATTACTAAGTTTAGACATTGACACAACATGCTATGAAAACTCTGATTCGAAATGATCATGACTCATTCTCAAGAATTAGATATTTAGAATGAGCCAAACCCGCATTAATGGCAGAGAGTGACAAGATGGATCTTACTTTTCGCTAAGAATTCAATATTAATGTGTTGGATGGGACTGAGGAAAACAAAATACAATAGCTGATTTCTTGTCTAGAATTGTATCACCGTAAAGAAGATTCTCCCCAGTATAGGATAAGTCTCCAGATGAACACTTGTCTTGCGCTCTATTAAGACTCCTTGTGAATGCGTATATTGCTAACTATTTGGTTACAGTGGAAACCGCTTTCACATTTATTTCCAAATGAAAATCGAAAAATTATTCACATGAGGAGTTCAAAATATTCATGGATTTATAACGAATTGTTTAAAACAGGGCCAGATCTTGTGATCAGAAGATGTGTCAGGGAGGATGAAATGCCTGATATCCTCAAGGCATGTCATGATGAACCATGCGGCAGACACTTTGCTGACAAAAGGACAGCCTATAAAATCCTCTCTTTAGGATATTTTTGGCCTTCCCTCTTCAAAGATGCAAAACAATATGTCAAAAGGTGTGATAGTTTCCAAAGAGTAGGGAAACCTATCCTTTCAAATGAAATGCCATTGCAACTGCAGGTACTCAGCGAACCCTTTGAAAAATGGGCTTTAGATTTCATTGGACCTATTAATCCACCATCTAAGCAAAAGAAGTATATATTGGTTTGTACTGATTATGTTGCTAAATGGGTAGAAGCCAAAGCATTAGTATCTGCTACTGAAAATTCAGTTGTTCATTTTCTTTATGAGGATATTTTTACTCGCTTTGGTGTTCCAAGAGAAATTGTGACAGATCAGGGAAGCCAATTCACATCCAACTTGGTGGAGAAGTTGATGGAAGAATACAAAATCAAGCACGGAAGATCTACTCCTTACCATCCGCAAGAAAATGGTCAAGTGGAGTCTACAAACAAAGTTCTTGAAAGTATCATCACCAAAACTGTTCATCTACATAGAAGAGATTGGGCAGAAAGGCTTCCTGAAGCCTTGTGGGCCTACAGAACTACATGGAGAAATACAACAGGACATTCTCCCTATGAACTCGTTTATGGGAAAGAAGTCTTGCTCCCCATTGAGTTCCAAGTCAAGACCTTCAAGATAGCAGTTCAGTTGGGGATGGACTTATCAGAAGCCCAAAAGCATAGAATGGAGTAGTTGAATGAGCTAGATGAGATCAGACAAGAGGCAATTCTAAGAAATGATCTAGTTCAATATCAAAGAGCTAAATGGCATGACAAATACATCAAAGAGAAGAAGTTTCAAGAAGGAGATTGGGCATTGCTATTTGATTCCAAGTTTAAAGATTTTAAAGGAAAATTTCAGACTCATTGGCTTGGGCCATATGAGATTGAAAAGATCTTTAGCAATGGAGTGGTAAGAATCAAGACCATTGATGAATCTCAAACTCCTCTTATTGTGAATGGCCACAGATTAAAAATCTATCATAAGCCACTCTCAAAAGAGGAATTTGTCAAAATGTTTCAAGATAATTTTGCAATAAGGCTGGTGAAGAAGAATCCTTCTTCTCCACCAGCCTAGCCTTTGTTCTTTTCAGTTTCAAAAAAAAAAAAAAAAAAAAAAGAAAAAAGAAAGAAGAAGAAGAAGAAAGAAAGTTGTATAAGCCTAAAAACCAATCGCTGATTGGCAATCTTATATAGAAAATGTAGGGTGAAAATCAGGAACACCTGACACCCTATATTTTCCAAAAAAAAAATTCCCTCTCATTTCACAAGTTTTATGACAACCCACTCCATTTCATTCCACTTCATTTCACTTCATTCCACTCCACTTCATTTCATTTCACTCCATTTCATCTATTTCATTTCATTTCACCAATAAAAATTTTCTTTCATGACCATTTTCATTCAGTCAGTTATCATCTATCCATCTCCATTCACCCAAATAAGTGACCACCCATTCCACTTCATTTCACTTCATTCCACTTCATTTCGCTTCATTTCACTCCATTCCACTTCATTTTATCTATTTCATTCCATTTTCACCAATAAAATTCTTTTTCATGACCATTTCCATCTAGTCATTTTTCATCTGTTCATTTTCATTCACCCAAATAATAGCTGTGTCAGTTTCCGCAGCTGACATCTGTTTCCGCAGCTGACTCCAGTTTCCGCAACCAGAAGTAGATTCCGCAACTACTACTCTGTTTTCAAAAGAATGTACAGCCAGATGTTATTTCCATAATCATGAAATTAAATGCAGGTGAGAGGACCAAAAATGAAGACATGGAGCATTCAAGATATCAATGAGGAGCAACTAATTGAAGACCAAGGAAAAAGGAAAAGATTCTAAGGTATGAGTAAAAATTCATTTCAAATAGCATTGAAAACACATTTTTATATAGTTCTAAACCATAAGCTCCATCCATTATGTGCAATGATTATATTGACAAACTCCGTAACCCTTTCACGATCTCCATATGATCCTCCCACATTCATTCTCAAACGGTCCCATAATTAAACCTCCGATCTTCACTCATACTCCGATATTCCACCTATGACAATGAGACGTAGTTGATTTGAATACGGCTTCTTACAGCCGCATAAAATCCATAGCCGTTGTTTAAACGTGCTCACATTTATTTTGCAGCCACCAAATTTCAAAACACTGCCGGGTGTGTTATACTCCTCCTATTGTTCTGTTAATCTCACAGTCGTATCTCTGCCGTGCTCACGAAACCCCTCTCTGTTCCGTTTCACTCCATTTCGTTCTCTGTTACGCTACAACCTGTATACCCACTCTCTGATATCTACATACAGTCATTGTGCTCATTTCCGTGCATTCAGCCGTTCTACTTCCATTGAACCCTCACGCAGGCAAATTTTTGAAGAGCAGAAAGAAGAATGGGTAAATTGCTAAGAGCAGAACCAAAAGGACCTAAGTTCATGGAAGGATATCCGCAAGTAAGGGATATATTGAAGAAAGCAAAGTGGCTGCGGTTTATCCAAAAGTTCAGAGGCTACCATAAAGAAGTGACAAAATCATTTGCATGGTCGTTCAATGGCCTGGAGGTAGAGATTGGAGACCTTAGGTTCACGGTGAATGAGGCATCTATAGCATCTTCCACAAAACTTCTTCAAGAGGGTGAACGATTGTTTAAGAATAAAAACATTAGTGATGAAGCTTGGAGAATAATCTTACGAAACCAAGGTATGGACATAACCATTTTTAAAAGAGGAATTCCTGTTCATGCTTTGAAAGAGGAATGGGCTACTTTGCTGCTAGTTGTTCAAAAATTCATTACCTGTGAAGGCCGTTTTGGGTCCATGTATATGTACCATATCAGATTGCTGATGAATTTTCTAGATAATCAAACTCTCAATCTCCCATATTTTCTATTAAATAGTTTGAAGAAAATGTCTGTGACTGTTCAGAAGCATTTAGGAGATGTAGAACCACATCTATATCACCACAGTCTTGTAAAAATTTTGATTGAAAAAGAGTTAAAGGAGAAGAAAGACACATGGGAACAATTTTTGATTAGAAATTTCTTTGAGGAACCTCAAGAAATTCCTGAAGGTAGCACATCAAGAAGGAGTAGGAGAAAAATAACAAATGATGAAACTCAAAGTACTCCTACTACTGCAATTGAAAGAACCGGTAGGGAAGAGAGACTGTCAAAAAGGAAGAAGAAAGAAACCAAGGGTAAAAAGCCAATAACATCAAAGGAGAGAAAAAGTATTGAGGCTATACATCAAACCCCTTCTTCCGAAGAAGATCATCAAGTGTTATCTGAGAGATTGGTTCATATTCAAGAACAGTTATCTATAGCCAAGAAGAAAGAGAAAGGAAAACAAAAGCAAAAAGACAGTGGTCCACAGCGTGTGAGAAGAAGTTCCAGACTTAAGGGGAAATTGAGGAAAACGCAAATGAAAGGACCCCATTTCATCGATTTGGGAGAAGAAACATCTGAACAATCCCCAGCTGACCATAGTCCATCTCACTCTCAATCAGTTAGTGAACCTGGTTCTGGTGTTGAGTCTCAAATCTGCATTGTTCTTATACATCTTCCTAGACCTTTTTCATTCACCTGAACCTTCCCAGTTGTCAATATCATTGTATATTAATTGCAAAAGAGCATCTAAAATGGTTTTTAACTATATTTTGTGTCTGCTGTTTGATTTAGATTTTTGCTCATTTAGCTGCGGAATCTTGCCACTTTCCGCAACCATTTTGTGAAAGTATATGTTACAGGTGTCCTCAGGAAGAACGAGCCACATGGGCAAGTCAGAAATGATGTGGACATGGATCGTGTCCTATTGGCTTGAGCAAATTCACTTAAGGAAGCTGCGGTCAAAGGTGGCCAAGTGGAATTCAACCGTAGAGTCCCACGGTGACAGGACTCTGTTTCTCGTCACGTGAAGATTCATATGGCCGTTTCTGAGTTGCGGGAGACACATCAACACCTGTACACGGCTCCATAGCCGAATCCAACATCCACTCTGTATAGATTTACTCCTCAACGCGGCCATGCTCCTAGATCTCTGGACGTAATGGTTTACGTGTTCTCCATCAGCACAAACTTTAGGGAATTAGTTATATTTCCTTTGTTATAAATAATGCGTTTGCATACGCATATTAGATTAGTCTCCATTAGCTTCCAGATAGCTATGTAATGTAATTACGTTGCCACTGTGCCGTAATATCACCTTTCTGTTATGACTGCATTTTAATATATAATAAGACTTTGTTTCCAAGTGTAATTCGTACTTGAAGTCTGTTGCCAAGGCTGGTGTAGAGGGCCCCTGCACACGCTGAGGTTTTGTGCATTATTGTATAGTTCTTGTTTTATTTCTTTAAGCTCATTGTGCCATAATTCATTCACATGTTTATACATTGCATCTTTCATGATATATATGCTTCATTTCTGTTTATAATCTTTCATGCTTTACATCTTGCTTCTGTCCATAATCTTTCATGTTTTATGTTATTGTTAACTGATCAGTGTTCTTGTTTCGGGTTATAAATAGGCAGCCCGGGCATTTGCATAACTTTTTGACTAATGACATGGAATTAATATTGTTCTGCTGCTAATTTACTTTTCTTAGTTTCTGTTTAATTTCAGTACTGCTTTGTTTATTTCAATCTTGCACATTTGTTTCAATAGTTAGATTTAGATATATCAAATTGTTCATGTCATTTTCAGTTACCTCCGAAAGCCACAGCTGGACTGATGGTGAGGGATTGAAGTATGAATGTATAGTTTGATATTAGTTTACTTTCTGCAAGTTAGATATATTAAATTTCTCATGACATCTTCAGTTACCTCCGAAAGCCACAGCTGGACTGATGGTGAAGGATTGAATTATGAATGTGTAGTTTGATATTAGTTTACTTTCTGCAAGTTAGAAATATTAAATTTCTCATGACATCTTCAGTTACCTCCGAAAGCCACAGCTGGACTGATGGTGAGGGATTGAATTATGAATGTGTAGTTTGATATTAGTTTACTTTCTACAAGTTAGATATCAGGTTACTCAAGTTGTTTATGGTTACCTCCGAAAATCATAGTTGGACTAATGATGAGGGATCAGAAGATAAGTTGATGTAATTTGATTTAGATTTACTTTGTTGCAACTTTTGGATTTCTTTAAGCATAGTTTCTTTTGTGTTTGAACAGCAGCAAGGATAATGAGTTTCATGATCGGTAGTTCATTGTTTGTTTGACTAGAGTAGTGATGCAATTTCATTTTCTTTGAAGAATTAATTTTGTCATTGTGTGTTTTAAAATTCTTTTGAAGTTTGGAAAATCATTAGAAGGACATCATTGTCTTGAATATTTGTCTCCATACTTGTCTTTTAGAATTTCATAAAAATCCAAAAACGACAAAAAAGTAAGAGATAGGTTATCTTGCACATATAGTGCGCCACACTTCGTCAGCTTACGAATCCCGGATTGAAAAATTAAATGTAGCAATTTAGGACACACTAAATTGACCAAACATTTTGGCGCCGTTGCCGGGGAAGTGTAACTAGGTAGCCAATTTCTTAAAAAAAAAAAAAAAAAACAAAAATAATAAAAGAAGGGAAAACTTGATAACTTCTTGAAGTATGCTCTCCTCTTGCACCTAGTGTGATCTGGAGGATCAGAAAAGAGAGTTATTGGTTTAGTAATTTCTTAAGTATGCTCTCTTCTTGCACCTAGTGTGATATGGAAGATCAGAAAGAGAATTATTAGCCCAACTTTTGTTAAAAAAAAAACTAAAAAAAAAAATGACATGCATAGAGCAAGAGATTCTAGGGGAAGGTTTATAGCTAAAGCCAAGAGTTCGATTTTCACAACTCCATCTTCTTCAAGGCATAGACAAGAATCACCACTATCTACCCCTAGCCTTAAGATTTTTTGGAATTCAAGGAGCAGCTGAATTAGAGGATTCTCCTATACCACCTACTAAATCTCATTTAGAAAAGGAAGAGACTCCCTCTCATCCTCCCTTAATAGAAGAACTAGAGGACTTTAAGGACTCTAAATAAACTATCATGGCAGAGGAAATAATAAATGGATTTAGAGGTAGAGGTAGAGGAGGAGGAAACAATGGAGACAACAATGGTGAAGGAAATAATGAAAGAAATAGGGAAGGAGACAACTTGTTTGGATTCCCTATAGTTGATGAGGAAACTCATACAACGATGAAAAATATCTCACCATATGTCCTCCCTAACTTTTATGGATTGCGAAGTGAGGATCCTGAAACATTTTTGTTTGAGTTTGAAGTCGTGTGCCGAACCTATGACTATATGGAAGACTCTCAAAAACTCAAACTGTTTCCTTCAACATTGAAGGGAGCTGCTTTGAAATGGTTCATGGGATTAGCCACTCAATCTATTAGGACTTGGAATGATATGAAACAAAAAAATTTGGATAGATACTTGGACTATTGTATGCCTACCAATCACAAAGATGAGGTATTCAAAATGATGCAAAAAGAAGATGAAAATTTGGAAGACTTACTTGAAAGATTTCAATACAACTTAAAAAGAGCAAAGATGAGAAACTTAGATGATGAAACCTTGAAATCCCACAACTCCTATAGTTGAGCAACCCGCATCTTCATCTACACCTCCTTTTCCTGAAAGACTACAAATTGACAAGGGGGTGAAAAAACAAATCTTGTTGCCTAACTATGATTTTCTAGATAAATTGAAGAATGTTTGTATCAAGATTCCCTTGGTACAAGCCATTCGAGAGATTCCTATTCTAGCAAAAACAATAAAGGAGTTGAGTTTCAAAAGACCAGGAAGGAAACTAAAAGACACAAGAAGAATCCATCTGGTAGGAAAAATTGCAGATATTATGATGGGAAAAATTACCATGCAGAAGTATGTAGATCCAGGAAGTCCAATTGTCAAGACACATATAAATGGGATAGAGATTCCAAACACATTGATTGACTTAGGGGCTGCTATCAACATTATGAGTAGACAGACTATGGACCAGCTAAAACTTCCTAACCTTCTTTTTACACCTACTTTACTGCAACTTGCAGATCGATCAATTATTAAACCATATGGTGTATTAGAAGATATTTCAGTCTCCTTAGATTCTTGGGAATATCTGGTATATTTTATGATTTTGACTCCCAAGAGTAATCTAGGAGGGCACCCACTTATCTTAGGAAGACCTTGGCTAGCCACAGCTGATGCTTTTATTAGTTGTAGATCTGGGGATATGTACATTTCTAATGGTAATTCGAAAAAGAAATTCAATTTGTATCCTCCAGCAAAAGCAATCATAGAAGTAGGAGACAATGAATGGGTCGATGATGAGGACATTATACAACCTGTCTTTACCATTTTGGAAATTAGTGAGGATAGTCAAAATCTGAACACATTAGAAAATTTTGAGACATCTTCAGAATATGACCCCACACAATTTCAGTTGGAATCTGACATAGAATATTTATCATCAAGACAAATGTCTCTTTACTCTATGGAAGAGTTTGGTAGTTCTACTATTGAGATTTTTTCAGGAAAAACATTGAATATCAACAAACATTTGGAAAAGTCACAACAAGAAGAACTAACAAAAATCTTGCAAAAACATTCTACTGCATTTGCATGGGAGTATACTGACATGAAGGGTATTGATCCTAAGACTTGCATCCATCATATCTATATTGAGGAAAACAGTAGACCAATCAGACAGCCTCAAAGAAGGATGAATCCAAATCTTAGGGAGATAGTGAAAGAAGAGCTCCAAAAACTACTCAATGTAAACTTCATTTATCCAATTTCAGATAGCCGATGGGTTTCTCCTCTGGTTATAGTACCTAAAAAGAATGGTAAATGGAGGGTGCGCATTGATTACAGGGAATTGAACAAAGCAACTTTGAAGGATCACTTTCCTTTGCCTTTTATCGATCAAGTATTAGATACATTAGCAGGTAAAAAGTACTTTTCATTTTTGGATGGTTTTAGTGGCTATAATCAAATTCAGGTAGCACCTAAAGATCAAGATAAGACCACATTTACTTGTCCATGGGAAACTTTTGCCTACCGAGTGCTTCCTTTTGGGTTATGTAATGCACCCGCAACATTCCAAAGAGCAGTACTAGGAATTTTTTCTGATCTAATCCATGATTGTGTAGAGGTTTATATGGATGATTTTACAGTTTATAGTAATTCATTTGAAGAGGCATTAGAAAATTTGGAAAAAGTTCTTATAAGATGTAAAGAAACAAACCTCTCATTAAGCCATGAAAAATGCTTTATGATGTTTACTGAAGGGATTGTTTTGGGGCATCATATTTCAGGAGATGGGATTAAGGTTGATAGATCAAAAGTTGAAGTCATATCCAAGTTACCTATTCCAAATTGTCAAAGATATGTTAGAAGTTTTCTGAGATTTACTGGTTACTATAGAAGATTTATAGAAAACTTCACTAAAATAGCATCTCCACTCTTCAAATTGCTTACAAAATACTGTGAATTTAAATGGGATCCTGATTGTCAATCAACCTTTGAAACTTTGAAAACAAGAATATCTGAAGCACCTATCTTGAGAGGACCAAATTGGAAACTCCCTTTCCATATTTCTACGGATGCTTCAGATACAGCTCTAGGAACTGTGTTGGGTCAAAAAGATTTAGTTCCTTATGCAATTTATTATACCAGTAAAAATTTGACTCCCACAGAGTTGAACTATATTGTGACTGAAAAAGAGTTTTTAGCTGTTGTTCATGCAATTAATAAGTTTAGACATTACATAACAGGCTATGAAACTTTTATTCATACTGACCATTCTACAATTAGATATTTAATGAACAAACCTGTTACTAATGGTAGAGTGACAAGATGGCTCTTACTTTTGCAAGAATTCAATATTACTGTGTTGGATAGACCAGGAAAACAAAATACAGTAGTTGATTTCTTGTCTAGGATTCAGAATACTAAAGAAGATTCTCCTGTAGAGGATAATTTTCCTGATGAATACTTGTTTGCAGTAACTATTAAGACCCCTTGGTATGTAGATATTGCTAACTATTTGGTTACAGGGAAACTACCTTCACATTTATTTCCAAGTGAAAAACGAAAAATTATTCAGGAGAGTTCAAAATATTCATGGATTTCTAACGAATTGTTTAAAGCAGGGCCAGATCTTGTGATCAGAAGATGTGTCGGGGAAGATGAAATGCCTGATATTCTTAAGGCATGTCATGATGAACCATGCGGCGGACACTTTGCAGACAAAAGGACGGCCTATAAAATCCTCTCTTTAGGATATTATTGGCCTTCCCTCTTCAAAGATGCAAAACAATATGTCAAAAGGTGTGACAGCTGCCAAAGAGTAGGGAAGCCTACCCTTTCAAATGAAATGTCATTGCAACCACAAGTACTCATTGAACCCTTTGAAAAATGGGCTTTAGATTTCATTGGACCTATTAATCCACCATCTAAGCAAAAGAAGTATATATTGGTTTGTACTAATTATGTTACTAAATGGGTAGAAGCCAAAGCATTAGTATCTGCTACTGAAAATTCAATTGTTCATTTTCTTTATGAGGATATTTTTACTCGCTTTGGTGTTCCAAGAGAAATTGTAACAGATCAGGGGAGCCAATTCACATCAAATTTGGTGGAGAAGTTGATGGAAGAATAAAAAATCAAGCACAGAAAATCTACTCCTTACCATCCACAAGCAAATGGTCAAGTGGAGTCCACAAACAAAGTTCTTGAAAGTATCATCACCAAAACTGTTCATCTACATAGAAGAGATTGGGCAGAAAGGCTTCCCGAAGCCTTGTGGGCCTACAGAACTACATGGAGAAATACAACAGGACATTCTCCCTATGAACTTGTTTATGGGAAAGAAGTCTTGCTCCCCATTGAGTTCCAAGTCAAGACCTTCAAGATAGCAGTCCAATTGGGGATGAATTTATCAGAAGCCCAAAAGCATAGAATGGAGCAATTAAATGAGCTAGATGAGATCAGACAAGAGGCAATTCTAAGAACTGATCTAGTTCAATATCAAAGAGCTAAATGGCATAACAAGTACATCAAAGAGAAGAAGTTTCAAGAAGGAGATTGGGCATTGTTATTTGATTCCAAGTTTAAATATTTTCAAGGAAAATTTCAGACTCATTGGCTTGGGCCATATGAGATTGACAAGATCTTTAGCAATGGAGTGGTAAGAATCAAGACCATTGATGATTTTCAAACTCCTCTTATTGTGAATGGCCACAGATTGAAAGTTTATCATAAGCCACTCTCAAAAGAGGATTTTGTCAAAATGTTTCAAGAAAATTCTGCAATCAGGCTGGTACAGAAGAATTCTTCTTCTCCACCAGCCTAGTTTTTGTTCTTTCAATTAAAAAAAAAAAAAAAACATTTTGTATAAGCCTGAAAACCAATCACTGATTGGCAGTCTTATACAGAAAATATAGGGTGAAAATCAGGAACACCTGACACTCTATATTTTCCAAAAAAAAATCTCTCTCTTTCATTTCACAAGTTTTGTGACCACTCATTCCACTTCATTTCACTTCATTTCACTCCATTCCACTTCATTTTATCTATTTCATTCCATTTCACCAATAAAATTATTTTTCATGACCATTTCCATCTAGTCATTTGTCATCCGTTCATTTTCACTCACCCAAATAATAGATGTGTCAGTTTCCGCAACTGACATCTGTTTCCGCAGCTGACTCCAGTTTCCGCAGCCAGAAGCAGATTCTGCAGCTACTACTCTGTTTTCAAAAGAATGTACAGCCAGATGTTATTTCCATAATCATGAAATTAAATGCAGGTGAGAGGACCAATTATGAAGACATGGGGCATTCAAGATACCAATGAAGAGCAACTAATTGAAGACCAAGGAAAAATGCAAATATTCCAAGGTATGAGTAAAAATTCATTTCAAATAGCATTGAAAACACATTTTTATATAGTTCTAAACCATAAGCTCCATCCATTATGTGCAATGATTATATTGACAAACTCCATAACCCTTTCATGATCTCCATATGATCCTCCTGCATTCATTCTCAAACGGTCCCATAATTAAACCTCCGATCTTCACTCATACTCCGATATTCCACCTATGACAATGAGACGTAGTTGATTTGACTACGGCTTCTTACAGCCGCATAAAATCCATAGCCGTTGTTTAAACGTGCTCACATTTATTTTGCAGCCACCAAATTTCAAAACACTGCCGGATGTGTCATACTCCTCCTATTGTTCTGTTAATCTCACAGTCGTATCTCTGCCGTGCTCACGAAACCCCTCTCTGTTCCGTTTCACTCCATTTCGTTCTCTGTTACGCTACAGCCTGTATAGCCACTCTCTGATATCTACATACAGTCATTGTGCTCATTTCCGTGCATTCAGCTGTTCTACTTCCATTGAACCCTCACGCAGGCAAATTTTTGAAGAGCAGAAAGAAGAATGGGTAAATTGCTAAGAGCAGAACAAGAAGGACCTAAGTTCATGGAAGGATATCCGCAAGTAAGGGATATATTGAAGAAAGCAAAGTGGCTGCGGTTTATCCAAAAGTTCAGAGGCTACCATAAAGAAGTGACAAAAGCATTTGCAAGGTCGTTCAATGGCCTAGAGGTAGAAATTGGAGACCTTAAGTTCACGGTGAATGAGGCATCTATAGCAACTGCCACGGAACTTCCTCAAGAGGGTGAACGATGGTTTAAGAACAAAAGCATTAGTGATGAAGCTTGGAGAATAATCTTACGAAACCAAGGTATGGACATAACCATTTTTAAAAGAGGAATTCCTGTTCATGCTTTGAAAGAGGAATGGGCTACTTTGCTGCTAGTTGTTCAAAAATTCATTACCTGTGAAGGCCGTTTTGGGTCCATGTATATGTACCATACCGGATTGCTGATGAATTTTCTAGATAATCAAACTCTCAATCTCCCATATTTTCTATTAAATATTTTGAAGAAAATGTCTGTGACTGTTCAGAAGCATTTAGGGGATGTAGAACCACATCTATATCACCACGGTCTTGTAAAAATTTTGATTGAAAAAGAGTTAAAGGAGAAGAAAGACACATGGGAACAATTTTTTATTAGAAATTTCTTTGAGGAACCTCAGGAAATTCCTGAAGGTAGCACATCAAGAAGGAGTAGGAGAAAATGAACAAATGATGAAACTCAAAGTACTCCTACTACTACAATTGAAAGAACTAGTAGGGAAGAGAGATTGTCAAAAAGGAAGAAGAGAGAAACCAAGGGTAAAAATCCAATAACACCAAAAGAGAGAAAAAGTATTGAGGCTATACATCAAACCCCTTCTTCCGAAGAAGAAGATCATCAAGTGTTATCTGAAAGATTGGTTCATCTTCAAGAACAGTTATCTATAGCCAAGAAGAAAGAGAAAGGAAAACAAAAGCAAAAGGACAGTGGTCCACATCGTGTGAGAAGAAGTTCCAGACTTAAGGGGAAATTGAGGAAAATGCAAATGAAAGGACCCCATTTCATTGATTTGGGAGAAGAAACATCTGAACAATCCCCAGCTGACCATAGTCCATCTCACTCTCAGTCAGTTAGTGAACCTGGTTCATTTCATTCTCAGTCAGACATTGAATATAGTCCATCCCATTCTCAGCAAGATGTTGATGTGAGCCCTTCTCAGCCAGATTTTGAAGACAACTCTCCTTCACGGCATTTTGGGGACAGCCCAATAAAAATGACACCTGATATAGACCCCAAGCAGCAGGAAGTATATGATTATATAGAATCTTTAGAAAAAGTAGCTACAGGTCCCAGTACTTCGTCCATTCAGCCTCACACAGTACAAGATGATTTAGTCCAATCACTAAAACATGAAGTCTTTGAGCTAGAGCTTTTAAATAGACACATTAAAAATGAAAATGAGACATTGAAGGAACAAAGCAAATTGGACAAAATCATTCATGATAATACCATGCTACATCTGGGAATATGGCAGAAGAAGAACAAGAAATTGAAAAAGAAATGCCAGAAGTTAAGCAGAGCACTGGTTAATATCAAATTTAGATGCTTAATGAAGAAGCCCAGAATGTTAGTAGCACCAACAAAGAGGAGGAGAGGGCTGGATGTACTAGCTGAAGTGTCAAGGCATATGAGCTGAAGAAGGATTATCAAAATTTTGGTTGCATGAGGACATGCAACACCTTCACAGTGGGGGTATGTTGAGTCTCAAATCTGCATCTTTCCTATACACCATTCTAGACCTTTTTCATTCACCTGAACCTTCCAAGTTGTCAATATCATTGTATATTAATTACAAAAGAGCATCTAAAATGGTTTTTAACTATATTTTGTGTCTGCTGTTTGATTTAGATTTTTGCTCATTTAGCTGCGGAATCTTGCCACTTTCCGCAGCTGCTGCAACTTTCCGCGGCCATTTTGTGAAAGTCTATGTTATAGGTGTCCTCAGGAAAAACGAGCCACATGGGCAAGTCAGAAATGATGTGGACATGGATCGTGTCCTATTGGCTCGAGCAAATTCACTTAAGGAAGCTGCGGTCAAAGGTGGCCAAGTGGAAGTCAATCGTAGAGTCCCACGGTGACAGGACTCTGTTTCTCGTCACGTGAAGATTCATATGGCCGTTTTTGAGTTGCGGGAGACACATCAACACCTGTTCATGGCTCCATATCCGAATCCAACATCCACTCTGTATAGATTTACTCCTCAACGTGGCCATGCTCCTAGATCTCTGGACGTAATGGTTTACGTGTTCTCCATCAGCACAAACTTTAGGGAATTAGTTATATTTCCTTTGTTATAAATAATGCGTTTGCATACGCATATTAGATTAGTCTCCATTAGCTTCCGGATAGCTCTGTAATGTAATTACGTTTCCAGCATGCCGTAATATCACCTTTCTGTTATGGTAACATTTTAATATAAAGACTGTTTCAAGGCGTAATTCGTACTTGGAAGCTGTTGCCGGGGCGGGTGTAGGGCCACAGCACACGGCGAGAGGTTTTGTGCATTATTGTATAGTTCTTGTTTTATTTCTTTAAGCTCATTGTGCCATAATTCATTCACATGTTTATACATTGCATCTTTCATGGTATATATGCTTCATTTCTGTTTATAATCTTTCATGCTTTACATTCTACTTCTGTCTTTCATGTTTTATGTTATTGTTAACTGATCAGTGTTCTTGTTTCAGGTTACAAATAGGCAGCTCGGGCATTTGCATAAATTTTTGACTAATGACATGGAATTAATATTGTTCTTCTGCTAATTTGCTTTTCTTAGTTTCTGTTTAATTTCAGTACTGCTTTGTTTATTTCAATCTTGCACATTTGTTTCAGTAGTTAGATTTAGATATATCAAATTTTTCATGTCATTTTCAGTTACCTCCGAAAGCCACAACTGGACTGATGGTGAGGGATTGAAGTATGAATGTATAGTTTGATATTAGTTTACTTTACCCAAGTTAGATATATTATTTCTCATGGCATCTTCGGTTACCTCCCATCTTCGGTTACCTCAGAAAGCCATAATTTTGTGGACTAATGGTGAGGATTGAATTATGAATGTGCGGATTTTGATATTAGTTTACTTTCTGCAATTTAGAAGCTATTAAATTTCTCATGACATCTTGATTACCTCCGAAAGCCACGAATTTGGGTGAACTAGGGGATTGAATTATGGATGTGTAGTTTGATATTAGTTTACTTTACGCAAGTTAGATATCGGAGTTACTCAAGTTGTTTATGGTTACCTCAATCATAGGTTTGGACTAATGATGAGGGATCAGAAGATAAGTTGATGTAATTTGATTTAGATTTACTTTGTTGCAACTTTTGGATTTCTTTCGGCATAGTTTCTTTTGTGTTTGAGCAATGACAAGGATAATGAGTTTCATGATCGGTAGTTCACTGTTTGTTTGACTAGACTAGTGATGCAATTTCATTTTCTTTGAAGAATTAATTTTTTCATTGTGTGTTTTAAAATTATTTGAAGTTTGGAAAATCATTAGAAAGACATTGTTGTCTTGAATATTTGTCTCCATACTTGTCTTTAGAATTTCCCCAAAAAATCCAAAAACGACAAAAAAAAGTAAGAGATAGGTTATCTTGCACATATAGTGCGCCACACTTCGTCAGCTTACGAATCCCGGATTGAAAAATTAAATGTATCAATTTAGGACACACTAAATTGACCAAACAACTGGTCTGAAGGGAATCTAATGTAGAAACGCAATGCCTTTAACATAAGCGTTGCACCTGTCTCGCAGAAGAATCACCCCTGTTCAAAGGTGATTTTGACCCTTTTAAAAGCACGCAATTGAAAGTCTAAAGGTTGGGTTGAGTAGCCCTATGTGTCTACTTTACAATGCAACTTGAAATTTGATAAAACATGGATAGGAATATGTCAAAACTTGATTTTCCCAACCTCACTCTAGAAGCGCTGTGCCTGGTAAAAAAAAATGGCAGAAGCATGAAAACTAGGCATTTTTTTGGCATTTTATCCACAACCAACGGTTTCATAAAAAACTAATACTTGATATGAAATGTGCAGGTGAAATGGCATCCAACCATGTAATACAATCTACATTTGAGTGCCCTGAGAGAAAGCGTTGCACCGCTATGCAACGCTTTTGTGGAGACCAATTTTCTTGAATTTTCAAAATATCACCAAAAATGTCAAAAATTGTCAAAATTTGTTTTGTGAAACCTGTGGATGATAGGATGTCTCAACAAGTAGGTCAAGTTATCCTTCTCCTTGAGGTTCATTTGGGCTTCCTTAATATTTTTCCTCATTTGTTTGAGCTTGATTTGGGAAATTTTGTTTCTGGTGCAATAGTGATTTTCCATATGTCTCTAGAGGTAATTTTTATTTTTGGCTTTATTCATAAGCTTATCAAGGTGTCCATTCAACCTATTAAGCCAATACTCTCTATCTTGATTTATTTCATCAATAATTAACTCATCAAAAGTTTACCAACATGTTTTAGGAGCTAATTCTCTTTATTTCTGAAGCGTCCTCTTGAGACCTCTTGTCCTTGGTCTCCTTAACTTTGTTTCAAATTTTGTATCCTCCAAATGATCATCATCTACCATTTCTTTTCCTTTTCCTTTATCTACATCAATACACACCTTTGGCTTGTCCCAGAGGAGTAGTTTCACTTTTAACTTAAAATTCTCTTGTTGTAGGAATGTGATCTGAGAATTTACCATTGAGAAAACCTCCCTCAACTCTTCTATCTCTTCATATTTCTCCTTTATGATTTACTCAACTGAATTATCCTTCACATGATCTTCCATGTCAACTTCTAGGTGTGATTTTCATCATGGTGCTGCAATGGTGACTCACCATCATGACTAGGTGGCTTCTCTATTGTTCGTCTTTTCTCAGGTGTAGTTTCAGGTGAAAGTACACCTCTAATGTCCTTAGGAGGAAGAAAAATCCTCTTAACCTTCTCATAGGTTTTAGTGATTTCAATCCTAGGTGATTTTGAAATCTCTGCCTACCTGCTTGAAGAGCCAACATCCGTTGGTTGTGTTGATGTTGTGCTATAAACAATAGGTGGACTATTAGCAAGTGCTGATGCTACTTTCTCCATGAAAGCTTCCCAATTCATATTGTTTGCTGAGAGTTGGTGCAAAACAACAACTTGACCAAACCATGGTGGAATAGAATAGGATGATGATTTTTTCCTTTTCTTTGTACCTTTTTCGCCATCTTGACCAAACTCCTGAATAAATAGTTGGATAAATTGAGTGTTTTGGTGGTTGTGAAGTGCATTAGTAACTTGAATGGTATTGGTACAGTATTGAAAATATCCCTTCGCGTGTAAAATATTTCATGATTTGTTTCATTAATGGGGCATACTTATCAAGTAAATGCCTAAAAGGGAAATCATGTTAAGGTTCATCTCTGCAATGAGGTTTTAAGAAGATTGGGTAATTCTCAAAGTCCAATTCCAAGCCATTGAAATAGAATTATCCTTCATGTGTAATACATGTTGTTGAAGTGAATCCATCTTCTGATAGAGTGAATTCAATATCTACTATGATGGCCTTGCCTCGACTGAAGTTAGTGGAAAAAAGTCTAGTCAATTGAGCATCATAGCCTACCTCCATGGTTCTCTCACAAAACCTCAAACATCTAGTGTTTTCAAAACATCTCTTGGCATAAGGTGAAGCATTGAGTTCTTGCAATGTGGATGGCTCAAACCTGGAATGGTGGCCTCCCTTTTGAACATTATTTCACCCTCCATACTACTTGTGAATAGGATGTAACCCTCCTAGATGAAATGAGTGGGTAGGGACAATGAATTTGGTAAAACAGGGGATAGGGATAGGGTGACTTTAGGGGTTGTGATGAGGTATAAGGAGGTTAAGGAAACTTCTCAAAAAATTGAGGAGGTAGGGTGATGTGTTAGATTGAGATTACAAGTGAAATTTCTTGAAATAAGTATGGGGAAGTGGACCAAAATGTGAAAACAAAAGTATTTTTTCGTTTTCTTGTGGAAACGTAGTGGGGAATTTAGGGTTTTGATGGAAACAATGGTAAAGGGGAATGTGAGTAATAGGGGTTATTAGCGTAGGGAATGTGGAGGATAACTGAGGGTTTTAGATGCTAGGAAAAGGGTCTCTAATTTCTAAAACCAATCAAGAAAGGGAAATCCTAAAACGTAGTGGATTAAAACCCTAAGAATATATATCACTCATACAATGATGAATTGACTTGAAAAATGATTTGAGAGTGTCCACTTACTTAAGAAGATGTCAAAAAATCTTTTTACCCTTGTTTCGAACCTTTAAAAGCTAACTTGGAGGCTGAAACCCAAAAGCGTAGCCCTGTGGCAGAAGCATAGCGCTGCCTCCCAGAAACGTCGCACTGCCTCCAAAAACGTCGCATTACTTCCCAAAAATGTCGCACTACCTTCAGAAACGTAGAAAAATGAGTTTGATTGAAATTATATCTAGTTTTCTTCTACCTTTGGTAATGGTAGTGTGTTCTGAAGGTGAGAGATGAACTTTATTGAAGAAAAGAGGATAAAATCAGGTGAGGAAGTGACATTTTCCTTTAATAACATCAATAAAACACCCTTTTTGTACTATAGTGAAATCATGATCTTTTGAGAAACACTTTTCCTTTTTTGAAAATTTTGAAAATGTAACAAGATTTTGAAATAAGAAAAATTGTCTTGATTTATTTTACTACCTAAGCTAAATCCCTTTCAAGATCATTTCTATGATGAAAAGGACTCTTTTTCGCCTCCTTTATGACATAATTTGGACATTTATGGTGGTGAAATAAAAGACACCTAGACACTGACCTAGGTGAAATCATGGTGACTGACCTAAGAATCTAGATGATAATGGAGGACATTACTCATGAAATGACAATTAAAATTAATAGACAAGTAGGAGTAGCTTTTAATACCTAGACATATTGAGTGAATTTTTTTATTATTTGAAAACTGACTTGAAAATATAAAATTTTGACCTAGGACCACTACCAAGAAAATCTGAAAGAGTACATTTTATCATTGAATATTGGACACTAACATTGGCTCCAGCTAGGGATGGTAGCTCCTTCAGGAGGTGTCAATAACACCATAGACCAAGTAGCCTCATCCATTGGAAAATTGAGTCACTGCAGCTACAATCCTCAAATTGAATCAAATCAATCTAAAAATTGAATTGTACATAATCAACTGCAAACTCTAATGGAAACTGACACTGAAAATATGCTCAGAATGTTGAGCTTATTCATCACAACTTACCTATTCTAACTAATCCATAAATCACTTGATTAAGTGAAGTCGAAGATCCAATGTAACCAATCAATTAAATGACTACCTAGATGATGCTTGCAAAAGACTGCCCAAGGGGTCTTGAAAATCATGAAACATTACCTCTTTTTTATCAATAAATAGAAGGGAGATGCCTTCAGATATAATGAATGGTTGTTCTTCTTCATTTGGTTGATCCTTCTTATATAAAAATGCAGCAATGTTATCTTCCATATCATCAAGATTAGAGACAATATTTGTATGTTCTTGCAGATATTCAATTTAGGTAGCCAAATCAGCATCAACACAAATATCTAAATGTGGCTTTTCATGTATATTAGAAAGAGAATTGTCTTGGCTTTGAAAAAACTCTATATCTTTATCATTTTAAGGCTACTGAACATGTTCATCAAACTCAAGACAAAAAACCTGTTGTACATTGTTTTTGACCTCAATGGATAAATCATGACTCTATAGAGTTTCTCTACATGGAAACTCAAAATTTTGATCTGCACATATTTCTTCCTGAATTAAAAACTCAGAAGAGGAAATGGATGAAGGGTAGTTTGACAAAATATCTTCATCGCTTGAATATTGGCAAGAATGTTGCAAAGTATCATCAACTTCAAAAGATGGAAGATCAATGTTATCCTTTGAATAATTTTGCTCAAGTTCCCTGTCATCTAGGGTAGAATCCATGACCTTCTCATGGTGGTGAAAAGGGTTTTCATTCAAAGCATCCAGGATTTCATAATCCATAAAATTTTCATCACCATAAGCACTTTCTAGCTCTTGAATAAAATTCTCAAAGTGATCACAAAAATCCTTAATCAAAGGAAAAGAAGGATATGTTTCTCTATACTTCTCAAAAAATATTGAGTGAAAATCCTTCAAAGAATAAATACCAGTAGGATGCAAGATTTCATACCAAAAACATGATTTTTCTTCTAATTTGATCATAAAAATATTCATTAAAAAATATTCATGAAATATAATCTTCAGCTTATGCACATGCATATGAAATCTTATTAAATGAAGTGTAGCATCATCACCTTTTTTATCTCTGAATTTTGGCAAGTATGTTTGAAAATATACCTTAGGCATGTGATTTATAAATATTGGAATATGGTCTCGATGCATAGGATCATACCTTCTAGCAGTTGAATCCATCTTGAAATCAGTGAAGTCAGCAAGTATTTATTCAAGCGACCATTTTTTGAACAGTGGAATCGCCATGAAAACTCTGAACCTTTGGATTCTTCGATACTGGAGTCACTAGGTGAAATATGCATAGCCTTATTTTTCCTAACCACTGTTCACCATTAGCAATCAGAGCTAATATTTTTCATTATTTCTCGAGAAATATTTTACATTTGGTCCCTGACAGTGGCACCAAAAATGTTATCACTCCCCCCTACTTCCCAAGCTTGAGAATGGAGATGAAGGAAGGTAACCACAAACCAACCTTTAGGTTAGGTAGCTAGCCCTACCAAGACTAGAGAGGACTCTCTAAATGTCACTTTATAGCCAAAGAGATTACTGGATATAATTATTTAGGCTAATTATGATGCCCATTATTTTAGGGTTTTTGTTTGTTTGAAGTTTTGCTAGAGAGGAATGACATTTAGGGAACTAGGTCTAGCTTTTAGGTGAGATTTCAAAGGCTAGATTACAGAGGTAAGGATGAAGCTAGCTAGGTAAGATTATAAGAATGCTTAACTTTTCAATGTATATAGGGTGAACAAAGAGAGGGTCAGAATGAGCATTAAAATTAATTCATTCATCAAAAGAGCAGGGACATGTTCATGTAAATATTATAAAAAACATATCATGGAAATCATGATTCGTGTCTATAAAATGATAAGACTTAACATAAATAATAATATATATTAAATATGGATAACATAACATTCAACCTGATAAGTTTATAGAGAAAAAAAAATTCTCAAAGGCATATCGCTGGAGTCTCAACACTATGTCTGCAACACTGTCTTTGAGTTTATTCAAAAAAAACTTGTACAATAGCTCCATTGCAAATAACAATTATCCAACCTCTAAAATGTTTTGAGGTGGACTAATTATATAAAATAGACTTCATGACACCTCATAGGGTCGAAATAATATCCAAAAAGCATGATAATTACATCATATGAGTCACTTCCTAGAATCTATGGAAGTTAGAAACTATTCCCTAAAATTGAGCTAAAGGCTAGGAGTGTGTGTCTCCTTCATTAAATTACATGTTTCATCATCACAAGAGGCAAAAATAAAACTCAAACACTCAATTAAACCTCATGGGAAAAATTAGCAATTAATTCTGAAGTTTTCCTGGCTTGACAGCTATCTGAAGGGAATCAAATGCATAAACATGGTGCTTTTAGCAGAAGTGTCGCGCTTGTTTGGTTGAAGCGTCATGCCTGTTAAAAGGTGATTTTGAACCTCTTAAAAGAATCCAATTGAAATTATGAAGGTTGGGAGGAGTGGCCCTATGTGTACAATTTCCAATGCACCTTGAAATTTTAGAAAAAAACCAGAGTAAGACGTCTAAAATATGATTTTCCCAACCTCACTCCAGAAGTGTTGCGCTTGGTAAAAAAACATTGGCAGAAGCATGAAAAAAAGGCATATTTTTGGCTTTTTATCCACAACCAAAGGGTGTCATGATAAACAAGACATGATCTGAAATTTTAAGGTGAAATTGCATCAAACCATGTAATCCAATCTTCATTTGAGTTCCCTAAAGGAAAGCATTGTGCCGCTGCGTGACGCTTCTATGGAGACCAATTTTCTTGAATTTTATAAAAATCACTAAAAATGTCAAAAATGCTCAAAATCTGTCAAAATGTGTTTTTTGACACTTGTGGATGATAGGATAAACAACCAAGTATGCATCAGAAAGTAGGTCTAATTTATCCTTCTCCTTGAGCTTCATTTGGGCTTCCTTAAGCTTTTTCTTCATTTGTTTGAGCCTGATTTGGGAAATTTTGTTTCTGGCACAATAGTGATTTTCCATATGTCTCTGGAGGTCATTTTTATTTTTGGATTTCTTCATAAACTTCTCAAGGTTTCATTTCACCCTGTCAATTCAATACTCTCTATCTTGATTGATTTCATGAATAATTAACTCATCAAAAGTTTTCCAACTTGATTTAAGAGCTAATTCTCTTTCTTTCTGAAGTGCCCTCTTGAGACCTATTGTACTTGGTCTCCTTGATTTTGTTTAAACTTATGTATCCTCCAACTGATCATCATCTACCAGTTCTTTTCCTTTTCCTTTATCTACCTCAATATTCTCCTTTGGCTTGTCTTGCAAGAGTAGTTTTACTTTTAACTAAAATTTCTCTTGCTGTAGGAATGTGATCTCAGAATTTTCCATTAATAAAACCTCCTTAAACTTTGCTATCTCTTCATATTTCTCCTTTATGATTTCCTGAATTGACTTATCCTTCACATGCTCTGCCATGTCAAATTCTAGGTGTTCTTGTTCATCATGGTGCTACAATGGTAACTCACCATCATGACTAGGTGGTTGCTCTACTGTTTGTCTTTCTTTAGGTGTAGTTTCAGGTGCAAGTACACCTTTGATGGTCTTAGGAGAAAAAACCATCCTCTTACCCTTATCATAGGTTTGAGTGGTCTAAAATCTAGGTGCTTTTTAAATCTTTGTTTGCCTTCTTGAGGAGCCAACCTCCTTTGATTGTGCTAATGCTGTGCTATGAACAATAGGTGGACTGGTGGTAGGCGTTGATGCTACTTTCTCCATGAAAGCTTCCCAAGTCATATTGTTTGCTGAGAGTTGGTGCAAAAAAATCAACATGATCAAACCATAGTGGAATAGACTAGGATGATTATTTTTACCTTTTCTCTATACCTTTTCCGCCATCTTGACCAAACTTCTGAATAAATAGTTGGACAAATTGAATGGTTTGGTGGTTGTGAAGTGCATTAGCAACCTGACATGGTATTGGTATAGTCTTGAAAGTCTCGCTTCGGATGTAAAATATTTCATGATTAGTTTCATTAAAGGAGCATACTTATCAAGTAAATACCTAAAAGGGAAAAAAATTTAGGTTCATTTATAAATCATCTATCTTGATTGATTTCATCAATAATTAACTCATCAAAAGTTTTCCAACTTGATTTAGGAGCTAATTCTCGTTCTTTCTGAGGTTCCCTCTTTAGACCTCTTGTCCTTGGTCTCCTTTCTTTTGTTTCAACTTTTTTATCCTCCAATTAATCATCATCTACCAGTTCTTTGAATTTTCCTTTATCTACTTCAATATGCACCTTTGGCTTGTCTTGGAAGAGTAATTTCACTTTTAACTAAAAATTCTCTTGTCATAGGAATGTGATTTGAGAATTTTCCATTGAGAAAACCTCCCTCAACTCTGATATCTCTTCATATTTCTCCTTTATTATTTCCTCAACTGAATTTTCCTTCACATGCTCTGCGATGTCAACTTCTAGGGGTTATTGTTCATCATGGTGCTGCAATGGTGACTCACTATCATGACTAGGTGGCTTATCTACTATTTGTCTTCGCTCAGGTGTATTTCTAGGTGCAAGTACACCTATGATGGTATTAGGAGAAAAAACCATCCTCTTACCCTTCTCATATGTTTGAGTTATCTCAACCCTTGGTTCTTTTGAAATCTTTGTCTTCCTACTTGAAGATCCAACCTCCTTTGGTTGTGCTGATGTTGTGCTACGAACAATAGGTGGAATAGTAGGAGGCATTGATGCTACTTTATCCATGAAATCTTCCCAAGTGATATTGTTTGCTGATATTTGTTGAAAAACAATCAACTTGACCAAACCATGGTGGAATAGACTAGGATGATTAATTTTACCTTTTCTCTGTACCTTTTTTTCCATCTTGACCAAAATCCTGAATAAGTACTTGGAAAAATTCAGTGATCTGGTGGTTGTGAAGTGCATTAGTAACTTGAAATGGTATTGGTATAGTCTTGAAAATCTCCCTTCGCATGTAAAATATTTCATGATTATTTTCATTAATGCGGCATACTTATCAAGTAAATGTTTGAAAGGGAAAACATGTGCAGGTTCATCTCTGCAATGAGGTTTTAGGAAGATTGGGTAATTCTCAAAGTCTAATTCTAAGCCATTGAACCAAACTTATCCTTTATTTGGAATACCTATTGCTGAAGTGATGGCATCTACTAATAGGGTGAATTCAGTGCCTCCTATGATGGACTTGTCTTTGGTGAAGTTAGTGGAAAAAAGGCTAGTCAATTGAGCATGATAGCCTACCTCCATGATTCTCTCACGAAACCTCAAACATCCAGTTATATAAAAAAATTTCCTGGCATAATGGGAGGGATTGAGTTCTTGCAATGTGGATGGCTCAAACCTGGAATGGTGGGATTGCTTCTGAACCTTGTTTTCACCCTCCACACTACTTGTGAATAGGATGAAACCCTCCTAGATGAAATGAGTGGGTAGGGACAATGAATTTTTGAAAACAGGGGATAGGGATAGGGTGAATTTAGGGTTTGTGATGAGGTATAAGGAGGTTAAGGAAAATTCCCGAAAAAATTGAGGAGGTAGGGTGATGTGTTAGCTTGAGGTTACAAGTGAAATTTCTTGAAATAGGTATGGGGAGGTGGACCAAAATGTGGAAACACATGGATTTTTTGGTTTTCTTGTGGAAATGTAGTGGGAATTTAGGGTTTTGATGGAAATAATGGTAAAGGGGATTGTGAGTAATAATGGTTGTTAGGTTAGGGTCTGTGGAGGATAAGTGAAGGTTTCAGATGGTGGGAAAAGGCTCTTTAATGGATAAAACCTAGCAAGAAAGGGAAACCCTAAAACATAGTGGAGAAAAACCCTAGGGAGAGATATCACTCATACATTAATGAATTGACTTGAAAAATGTTTTGAGAGTGTCCATTTACTGATGAATATTCCAATAAGATTTGTACCCTTGTTTTGAACCTTGAAAATCTCACTTGGAGGATGAAACCCAAAATCGTAGTGTTGCTTGCCAGAAACATCACACTTCCTCCAGAAACATGGTGCTGCTTTCCAGAAACATCGCGCTACCTCAAAAAATGTAGCACAACACATTTTCTTGAAATTTTATCTAACTGTTGGAGTGGAGCCCCTGAATGCAATTTTGAATATAATTTTGTAATATTTTGAGGATTTTAGTTGTGTGAAGCACAAGTTAAGGGACTTTGGGGCAGGTCAAATTCCCTCATGCGTTGTAATGGGAAAAAAGCGTAGATCTAGGGATTGCAAACCATGGTTTGAGGACCGTAGTATATCACAAGCTAAAAGTATAAATAAGGGTCTAGGATGAGTCGAAGAAAGTAGTTTTTGGAAAGATTTTGGTAATATTGTTAATGATAGATCTATTCTAAGGATTTTTGTGCGAACTTGTTTAGGTAAGGGCTCCTACTGGTTGTGTGCGCGGAGACCCTCAGTCCTGATATGTACGGACCCTATTGGTTGTGTGTGTAGGTATGTGGAATATTCTGTAAGAAGAATATAAATTATTGATGAATGAGAAGATGCTTTGTTGATATTTGAATGTTTCTGTGGTCTGTTATGGGTTTCACTGCATGTTAATTCCTTATTATTTCTATATTATCTCTGCGATATTAATTTATTTTAATATATTAAGTGCATACCTATAATATATGATTAGAAGAACAATGAATTCATAGATCTAGTGATGCTTATTCATATTTCTCATGTTAATTGATTACATTAAAATTTACGGGTTGCGCGCAAGTTATTATGTTATGTATATTGCAAGGGGTTTCTGGTTAGGGCTTTCTTAGCGCAAGCCTAATTAGATCTAAAGGTGGAAAATTCATTAAATATCTCTCTCTTAGAGTGCAGAAACCTGGTTCCAACATCCTCCCGTACTAC
Source organism: Pinus albicaulis (assembly GCA_034641835.2). Lineage (NCBI taxonomy): Eukaryota > Viridiplantae > Streptophyta > Pinopsida > Pinales > Pinaceae > Pinus > Pinus albicaulis. The sequence continues at coordinate 337,587 of JAXQQM020084618.1, read as the reverse complement.
TTCAGGTGAGACCTTGACCTGCACAAGTAGGCCAGTGGCGAAAGGGCCAGTAGTACAGGGGTTTGTTGGTTAACCTCAAATCTAAACCTGGGTCAAGACCCCTCAAACCAAAAAATGGTTCCATTGTTGGGATAGGGAGAATTTTGAGAGAGAAACCAGGTGATGATTTAGGGTTTGTGGCATCCAGAAAAATATGAAATTGAAGAGTGGTTCAAAAAACAGATTCAGAAGTTTTCCCTAAAAGAAAAGAGGAGTAAGAAGTTGTCTATTTAAAAATGAAAGAATAAGCATATCTTCACATAGGTACATGAGATATTCTTCATAACCTTTGCACATGATTTATAGGAGTGGTTGTTGAGATTGGAGGAGTTCCAGACCCATTGAAAGAACGATAGGGTTACACAGTGGACTCCTGAATTAATCCAACAGTTGGAGAGAACTGATAACAAAATCACCGGGACCGTAGATCACTAGGTTGATAATATCTTGGGTGTATTTGTAACATAATTTGTGGTAGTTTAGTTTTTGTCATACTCTGAAGCTGAGAGAATATTTTTCAAGGGTTTGAGAGATAAATTCTTGTGAACATTGCCTTGTTGATTAAGATGCTATTGTGTGAAAAAGGTGTTTTGTGTAGCCATACTAAGTGAATGACCTCCAATCAGAGGAGAAGCATGAAACGAAGTGGAAAATACGACCAGGTCAATTAAGAAGGGGGTGAATCAGTATATAATCCTCTGAGGAATTCACCTGATCTAAACAAAGGTGGAGAGACCAGTCCCCCGGGTATGCCACCATCAAACTCACGTAAGGGTAAAAATCCTCCTACCCTGCCCCCACCTCCACCTGCGGATGATATGGCTACACAGATGAAGTTACCTACATTTAAGGGTGCAGGGGATGAGAATATGGACCGGTTTTGGTTCGTGGCAATGCGATGTGGGCTGCGAAGAATGTCAATAATGAAGCGGTGAAAAGACCACAACTAGCAATAGATTTTGAGGGACAGGCTCTGGATTGGTTCATGGGATATATTACTCAACACACAAACCCTATAGTACAAGACATCAAGGATGCCCTGAAATATCAGTTCCGAAAACATAAGTCTTACTCTCAATGTGTAGGAGAGATCAAGTACATTAAGAAAGGACCCTCAAAGTTCATCTGGGAGGCTGACTTGTGGCTGAAGAAAGTCATCAGTGATGGGGGATTTGCTTACAATGAAAAGAAGCATAAGGAATGGTTCATCACCATGCTATTATCGCATCTACGTAGACCTATGGGTCAATCGAAGATTGATTCATAGGAAGAAGCCCTGGAAATTTCTATGAAGCTAGAGGTTGTGCTGAGGGATGATACCCAAATTGGGGAACTATAGATCTAGATCCAATTACAGGCGATGCACTTAGAAATTCAGAATTTATGAAGAGACCAGGGTAAAGAAGCTAGTGCATATGTCTAGTGTATTCATTACAAAGGAGCGAGCCATACCAAAGATCAGTTACCTGTGTTTACATATTGCCTACGGGCCAGAGGACCAAATCCGTTGCGCCCTAGGGAGGTTGGGGGGGTTAGCAACCCCATCCTATGGTGCGCTGATTATCATGTAGCTAGCCAACATGATACTGACCATTTCCCAAGGCTGGGAGCTTATTGTTGAACCCTTAGTTAAACTGAGAGGGGGGGGTGAATCAGTTTAACACATTCATGGAATTTTAAAAATTTTCCATTAAAACTTATTTACACCTTCATTTCATGTTCAACTTAATATGTGAATAATCTTAGAATGTGAGAAGCAAGTATTAAGATAATGTAATAGCAAACTTAATATGAGAGCAGCAAGTATTAAGTAGATTAGATCAACCATATCAACACATAAACATCATGCAAAGAGACACCAGATATAAGTGGAAACCCATAAAGGGAAAAAACCACATCTTATTATTGTTGTGATGCAACAGAAAGCTCCAACTCCCTCTCACCACTGATTTTCTATAGGCTCCAACCCACAAGAGGATCCTACCTCAATTTTGTAAGCTACAACTTGCAAGGAAGCTGCAACTCCCATCAATTTTCTGTAGGCACCAATATACAAGAGGCTCCAACCTCAGCCAACTACAACTAACTTCTATCAAGCTAAAACTTGATATGGAAGCACCAACTTCCTCTATTTTCTGCAGGCTATAACCTACAGGAGGCTCCTACCTCAGTCAGCTACAACTGACATCTATCAAGCTACAACTTGATAGGGAAGCTCCAACTTCCTCACTCTTTCAAAAAAAAAACAATTGCTAATTTACCTGGATATCAGCTCTATTTTGTACCATCTTCACTAATGTGCACCAGCCTTCATATCTGCCCTGCATCATCTTTGCATTTTCTCAGATTCTCTATCAACTCCTCCTTCTTCTCTGCCTCACTAGTTCATTTATGCATTCTCTAACCTCTCTATGCATATCAATGTCATATCATTTATAGAGTTTGCCTCATGACTATTTTTATTCCACAGGGAATTCAAAGCGAATAGCCCTGACTCTTTTCCTTCTGCCTTCTCATTTCTTTGTCTAGCTCATTCAGAAAAATATAGCAATTTATACAAATTTCTGTTTTACAGTGGAGTTTTGTTTTCCTATCGGAGACTTGCCAATGCATCACAAACAATATAAAATCAATTAAAACATGTACATTCACATTTTCAATTACATATATAAATTTTACTTAGCCCTTTTTCTGGCCCTTGGCTTGTTGGTTTTGTCTTTTCTGCTAATGTCATGTAACTATTCTGCATACCTCTACTGTTCACTGCCTTTTTCAGTTTCTACACACTCTCCTGCTTTCTGTGCATGTACACCTGTTAGTATTGAAATGGCTAGTATTGAAAACCATAATCAAAACCCAACTTATAATATTTCGAATTAATATTCGAATATTCCGGCCAAACCATTATATATAAGTCTCGGCATATACTTGGTTTTATAACTTGAACCCAATGGTCAACAGGTCACATCATATTTCATACAAACTTCGGACTTTTATTAAAGACCAAACACCAACATATATTAAAGGTTTTTTTTATATGCTTGCTTATTCAATTAACTACGGCACTAGACCTTCAAGCTTGGAGTTAAATCTTCAAGTGATACCATATATAAGTATATAAGTGCCCTCAGGGCCCACATCTTTCCATTCACCTACCAAGCATAATATATCAATGCTGATGCTGTTCATAAGTGGTCAATGCGTATCCAATTATTAGAAGTTTTCAATCTTTGGATTAAGGCCAACGTCAATCATATTGAAGTTCTGGGATCACTGTTTGTACTAATTAAACTCTAGGTATAAAAACCTGCATCCTAGACCACATTCTTATGCGGAAGCTTATCATCCTTATGAAAACCCCATCTTATAATATTTGAATTGGCATTTGAATATTCCAACTTAACCCACGGTAATAACTTCGGTCTCACTCACAATAATACCTGTGTGTCAGTGGTTTATAATTCCACCATATGTTCACATCCATCCAAACATATGTTCACGGTTCTATTGTATCGTGTCCAATATATTATATCCCCCATTAAATTTTAAGAGCCCTTATTACAGCCTTTGATTCCGCACTCACCAGCACTTATAATTAAATTGAATTCTCCAGGCCCACAGCAGCGCCATACCTACATATACAAACTTTAAACGCACACCCTTTATGATACTTCATCTCAACGATAATATATTGACATATATTATAATGAAGCCCTAACTTTTGTTTAACCCCAATATAATCATGGTCGCAGCTTTAAACCCTCACATCCAATACACCATATGTATTAACATATATATCTACTCCCCAATTCAATTGTTGTAACACGTTAATAAGCCAACTAACAAATCTTCATTTATATAATTCTGCCCCATTCAACCTTTGAATGTGAATGAGTTACTTAATTAAATGCTTCGGACCCCAGCAGTTAATGTACCGCTCGCATCTGACGACGCATAACTTATCGCGCCCCAAACCTCAATTCGACGGCAATCGCGCAATATCGCGCAAATTAGAAGCATGACAGTTAATCCTCCAAAATCGTGCGATATAAATGGTTTTTCCAAACCACTTATGGACACGCGTCCAACAACTAATGGAATCATGTTTTTTACACAAAAACTCTTTACCACTTTTACAAAGCGCGATACTGCCGGTTTTGTGGCTTGAACCCATGTTTACTGTTCATGCTCTCGATTCCTCTATCGAGTCAAGGTTCCGTTCCTTTCAACTCCATTTCATAAAATTGGGTTATATCCACTGTGCTTTCTCTTTAATCCTATCTACTACACTGTTTCGTTCCACAGTTCGCTCTCACTCTTTATTGTGGCGCCATTGTAATCCTCACACTCCAATACGCCTCGACATTCTGGCATCTCTTCACAACTTGCACAAGCCCTCACTGTGCCATTATAGTCAAGCCATCTCTGCTCTATTTCTAGTGCTACCGTCTTTTGACAGGCTTTAACGAGCCTTCCCCAATCGCTCATCAATGCGTTACTACAGAACCAAGGGACCATTCAACCCACACAACGACATCACTCAATCTCAATAGGGTTAATTTCATCACTCTGCGTCCATGGTACTACGTCTATACCACGTACTTTCTGGGTTAGCTATTAATCAATCTTCAAGCCTTCTGCGCCTCCAAATAACCATCAATACCACCAAAGTCTATAATTCAAGGACTGAATTAACTTCCTCCAATAGGATCAATCCTTCCCAATCATATGTAGACTTATGCTTTAAACCCTAATTTCAGAGCTTAACATACAGTTGCTCAATGAACAACAATTACTATGCATGCATTACACATATCAAACCTTAACACAGTACTAGACTAATTTCAATAGTTTCACCAACTATGTGCATATCATGATCTCAAATCCTATCGCAGAGTTTCATATTTTCCACAGGAATTCAAACATTCTTCATCAAGAACACATATACATATTCACACAAAATTTAGGGACAAACTCCTCTCTATATACAATGTAAATCAATCACAGAAGCTCTCTCGGTTCTGGCCAGATCTTCAAATCAAATGGCCCTTTTTCTCACTCTCTGTCTCTGAACAAAAATCTAGCTCTCTGCTTCAATTCACTACCTTTGCTTCCTCTGCTCCTTGAATGACGCTGCTCCTTGCTTCTCTTTTGCCTTGTTGCTGTTTCAGGTGCTACTCATTTTCCATCCCCTTTGCCATCAATGACAACATTTCCAACAGTCTCCCCCTTTTGCATTGATGGCAATACACTTCCTTTGCTTACCTTTTAGAAGACCCTTTCTTCTATTGCTTGCTTTTCCTCCCCCTTTGACATCAATGGAAAAGGGTTGCACATATCCTAGTGTGCTTTCTATCTCTTCATTTCCTCTCTCTGAGATGTGTTTAGGCCTTCTTCTTCTGACTTTGTACCCTACTTCTCCAAACTGGTGTACAAGAGTTGTTGAGAGAACACTTTTGAGGATTATTGAACTTGAATATACACTGTAAGTTAATACAATCCCAAAGCACAGACTTCTTTCACTTGTATAACGCTGAAATGAAGATAATGACACTTCATAGAACACATTGTACTAGCCTTATCTAATTAGAGATGCATGATTGGATCAAAAATAAAATACTGAGAAGGCTTCAAATATACTTTAGTCTCTAATATTATCTTCATCAGAAATCCATATCTGTTGAGGAATATTGTATATGGAATATGTCTTCTTTTTCAATACACATCTATAGTACAACACCTATTCAATTATGATGATGATGCCAATATATCTTTTATAGCTGTGGTTCACCTTTCCTACCTGTTGGTGATGATATGAGCTAGGATGCTGATAATGATATTGCACTTAATAGCTAAAGGTCCTTGTTACTGATGTGATCAATGAATCAACCAGAATTTAATCTAACAGATCAAATGACTTTACTGCTTTCACAATGTACTTTCAAAACAAACCCTTGAGGCTAGATACATTCAATGTATTGGTCAGTCTCACTTATCAACCATGCAATTTATTTATGACATAAGGGGGTATGTATGTCAATGATCACTCTCTCTTTAAAGGTGAGTTACCAGCAAATCCTTTATGCTGAATTATGTTTTTGATGAATCAAAAACAGACTTTTGAGCTTTCAACTGTAAATTTAACATAGCTAGTCCTTCATACTTCCAATACTTTAACTGTTCTATCATGATGATCTTCCACAAAAACATATTCAAGATGTTTAATTGATATCTTAGCAAACAGACTTCACATGGTGTTATGTATGATCTTGAGAAAGAGGCCTTGAAGATATATGTCCTGACTTTAGGAAGGCATGCAATTATATATAGAAATAAATACTGCTTCAATGCTCAATATACTACTTCAAGTATAAATAAGATAATGATCATTTTGTCTTTTCATTGACCCTTTTATGCTTTAAAATGAAGATAACATTGGGATACTACCTTGATGTACTTTTTCCATAATCCCTTGATCCTGAGGACCTGTACCAGACCACTTCTCCACTGATAACACTTGAAATTCTACTAATAGACATGCTACTTGTACCAAATACCCATTGATACTACTTTCACTTCAGCTCACACATGAACCCATAGATAAGACCACCTTCATAATTTCATATTATTGAGCTTTCCACTGTTCACACCCACAGTCATCAATATACTGAATCTGATCTTGTCATCATTAAATATTTTCTTATTCTATCATTCTATTCAAAGGGATGTCACTGCATTTTCCTTTCTAGAACTGCTCCAGATTCATTGCTAATTTATATACAAATCAATTGTTCTAACATAATGATCTTCGAGAAGACATCTTCAATTTCTTTTCTTGGACACTTCATGGGAAGATCACTCAGAGAATTATCACTCACTTAACTGTATTCATCCAAGAGGAATTTTCATAGATGAACGAAGTCATGACATAATAATGATAGGCACTTCTCTTGCTAATCCTTCTTAATGTGATTCATTGTTAATTCTAGCAGTATGATGCACAGTGTGATCATCACTTAATGTGTTGATGTCTTCTTAGATGTTCATCGTTGATGTTATCTCTACTACCAAGGCTTCTTGCAGCCTTCTCTTCTTCCATCACTCTATCGGCTATTTAATACTTCGGATAATATTCTTCCTATATAGTTCTCTGTTAGAGGAATTTCCTTTCCCTTCATGATATCATAGCTGTTCTCATTCCAAGGAGCTCTTCTTAGACTAATTTCATGGGGACTATTTATGAACTACTCTCCCCCTTGGATGTTGCTTCATATTTATCACTGGATGGATTTTTGCTTTTCTTCCTAGAGCAGATCCCCCTGAGACTGTGATAGATTCATTATGTTAATGAGGTAATAGGCTCCCCCTTTCTCTTTTCCTTCCATAATTTATTGGGGTTCTTCATAATGTCTGCACTTCTTTTGGATTCATATTTTTGTTTGATTTGCTTTGATTCCATCATCTGTCTAGATTTCTTTAATGTATATGGAAGATTACAGTCCTTTGCTTTGTGGCCAAGCTTGAGGCATACATAACATATTATTTTTCCAAGGTACATTTGAGCTGATGTATAATATTTTGTTCCTCTTTTTGAACATAATTTACATTCAACAGATTTATGTCCAAAAATATTGCAAGCATAACAGTAGCCATGGAAATGATTTGTGTACCTGGTGAAAGATTGTCTTTTCCATTTGCTTTCTTGAGGTAATCTTCTCATTTGCTGCATCTTTTCCTGGTTGAAGTTGATAGGCCTTGTCCTACATTGTGCTGCAATATGTCATGGTTTATGACAAGAAAAACATGTGATATTTTTCATAGGAGGAAAGAACATCCTTTGACATCTTCCAAATTTATTCACTTCATAATCAAAAGTGTATGAGCCTTTTTCAGCTGACTGTTTCATCTTTTAATTATCTGTCCTGTCATGTTGCTACTTGTTTTTGTTTGTTTTTTCAAAAATCCTGTTCTTGCTGGCTTCTGCTCCTGCAAAAATCTTCTGAGCTGCTTCATTATTCTTTACAGCTTTTACAAAGATGATATTCCTGTTATCTTCTACCTTGGACTTACTTTTTTCTCCTTCATAGCCTATCCCAGTCTTTATGAGAGGAGACCTTTGAGCATTTAGAATTTGGTCCAACTGTCCAGAACCTTTCATTTGAGGAGTATTCATTAATAATTCTGTTTGGGCTTTTTCTAATTTCTTTCTAAGGCACACTACTTCTTCTTCCAATTTCTCACATTCCAGACTTTTCTCTCTCATTTGTTGTAGCAGAGTGTCTTCTACTTTCCTTGCTTCTTCAAGTTGTGTCTTCAGGCCAACAATCTCTTTCTTATCTTCATATTCTTTCTCATCACATATTTGCACCAATTTCTTCAGGTATTTGTTTTCATTATTCAATCTTTCTATTTCAGTCAAGGCAGTGTCAAGTTTGGCTTTTTCCTTAGCTGCAATTTCTTCATGGTTCTTACTTCCATTCACACTAGCAGGTACCTCATTTGATTGAACATTTTCCTATTGACATGAAGTTTTCTCCTTCTTAATTCTCTTCTCCTTATTGACAATGCAGTCCTTAGTGTCTACTCCATGCATGAAATGTAATCTATCCCAGATTTCTTTTGCAGAGTTTAGATCCATTATTAAACCAAGATCCTTATTATGAAGATTGTTATATATCACACACTTTGCCTTGGCATGCCGTTGTTGTTCTTGCAAAGAGGGAGAGTCTATGTAGTAACCATCACATACAAGTTTCCATACCTCAGGTTCATAAGCCAATAACTCTTTTTTAACCTTATCTCTCCATTCAGGGAAGTTTATTGTATTTATCACAGGTACATTTTGATATTCCATGACTCAACCAGATCTCCTTCAAGCTATTAAGCTAACACCAAAGGAGCCAGCTCTGATACCAATTGTTGAACCCTCAGTTAAACTGAGAGGGGGGGTGAATCAGTTTAACACATTCATGGACTTTTAAAACTTTTCCATTAAAACTTATTTACACCTTCATTTCATGTTCAAATTAATATGCGAGTAATCTTAGAATGTGAGTAGCAAGTATTAAGATAATGTAACAACAGACTTAATATGAGAGTATCAAGTATTAAGCAGATTAGATAAACCATATCAACACATAAACATCATGCACAGAGACACCAAATATAAGTGGAAACCCATAAAGGGAGAAAACCACATCTTATTATTGTTGTGATGCAAAGGCAAGCTCCAACTACCTCTCACCACTGATTTTTTGTAGGCTCCAACCCACAGGAGGCTCCTACCTCAATTCTACAAGCTACAACTTGCAAGGAAGCTCCAACTCCCATCAATTTTCTGCAGGCACCAACCTACATGAGGCTCCAACCTCAGCCAGCTACAACTGACTTCTATCAAGCTACAACTTGATATGGAAGCACCAACTTACTCTATTTTCTACAGGCTACAACCTACAGGAGGCTCCTACCTCAGTCAGCTACAACTGACATCTATCAAGCTACAACTTGATAGGGAAGCTCCAAATTCCTCACTCTTTAAAAAAAAAACACTTGTTGATTTACCTGGATATCAACTCTATTCTGTACCATCTTCACTGTTGTGCACCAGCCTTGATATCTACCCTGCATCATCTCTGCATTTTATCAGATTCTCTATCAGCTCCTCCTTCTTCTCTGCCTCACTGCTTCATTTCTGCATTATATGACCACTCTATGCATATCAATGTGATATCATTTATAGAGTTCACCTCATGACTGTTTTTATTCCACAGGGAATTCAAAGTGAATAGCCTTGACTCTTTGCCTTCTGCCTTCTCATTTCTTTGTCTAGCTCATTCAGAAAGATATAGCAATTTATACAAATTTCTGTTTGATAGTGGAGTTTTGTTTTCCTACCGGAGACTTTCCAATGCATCACAAACAATATGAAATCAATTAAAACATGTACATTCACATTTTCAGTTACATATATAAATTTTACTCAGCCCTTTTTCTGGCCCTTGGTTTGTTGGTTTAGTCTTTTCTGTTGTTGTCATGTAACTGTTCTACATACCTCTGTTGTTCATTGCCTTTTTCAGTTTTTGCACACTCTCATGCTTTCTGTGCATGTGCACCTGTCAGACCCACATTCTCCAAGTTCACTTTGTATATAAAAATTCATTTTTGAATTATGTTCTAACTCTGGCAGCTGTATCAATACTGAAGCTTTCTTTTTCCATCACTATGTTAAAATCCTGTATCAAGAGTTCATTTTATGGAAGCGCCCAATCAATATTTGCTTTGGCATAATCTTCAACGTAAATCTTCGGCCAACATAGAAACCCTGCAATACAACCCAAATTATTTGTCTTTATGCGAAGGCTCTACTTCTCAGCTTCAAACTTATGGTTAAAACCATAATTGAAACTCAACTTATAATATGTCGAATTAATATTTGAATATTCCGGCCAAACCATTATATATAAGTCTCGGCATATACTTGGTTTTATAACTTGAACCTAATGGTCAACAGGTCACATCATATTTCATACAAACTTCGGACTTTTATTAAAGACCAAACACCAGCATATATTAAAGGTTCTTTTTTATATGCTTTCTTATTCAATTAACTACGGCACTAGACCTTCGAGCTTGGAGTTAAGTCTTAAAGTGATACCATATATAAGTATATAAGTGCCCTCGGGGCCCACATCTTGCCATTCACCTACCAAGCATAATATATCAATGTTGATGCGGTTCGTAAGTGGTCAATGTGTATCCATTTATTAGAAGTTTTCAATCTTTGGATTAAGGCCAACGTCAATCATATTGAAGTTCTGGGATCACTATTTACTCATTAAACTCTAGGTATAAAAACCTGCATCCTAGACCACATCTTATGCGGAAGCTTATCATCCTTATGAAAACCCCATCTTATAATATTCGAATTAGCATTCGAATATTCCAACTTAACCCATGGTAATAACTTCGGTCTCACTCACAATAATACCTGTGTGTCAGTGGTTTATAATTCCACCATATGTTCACATCCATCCAAACATATGTTCACGGTTCTATTGTCTCGTGTCCAATATATTATATCCCCCATTCAATGTTAAGAACCCTTATTACAGCCTTTGATTCCGCAATCACCAGCACTTATAATTAAATTGAATTCTCCAGGCCCACAGCAGCTCCATACCCATAGATACAAACTTTAAACGTGCACCCTTTATGATACTTCATATCAATGATAATATATTGACATATATTATAACGAAGCCCTAACTTTTGTTTAACCCCAATATAATCACGATCGCGGCTTTAAACCCTCACATCCAATACACCATATGTATTAACATATATATCTACTCCCTAATTCAATCGTTGTAACACGTTAATAAGCCAACTCACAAATCTTCATTTATATAATTCCGCCCCATTCAACCTTTGAATATGAATGAGTTACTTAATTAAATGCTTTGGGCCCCAGCAGTTAACGTACCTCTTGCATCTGACGGCGCATAACTTATCACGCCCCAAACCTCAATCCGACAGCAATCGCACAATATTGCGCAAATTAGATGCACAGTAGTTAATCCTCAAAAATCACACGATATAAATGGTTTTTCCAAACCACTTATGGACACGTGTCCAACAACTAATGGAATCACGTTTTTTTCACAAAAATGCTTTACCACTTTTACAAAGCGCGATACTGTCGGTTTTGTGGCTTGAACCCACGTTTATTGTTCATGCTCCTGGTTCCACTATCGAGTCAAGGCTCCATTCTTTTCAACTCCGTTTCATAAAATTGGGTTATATCCACTATGATTTCTCTTTAATCCTGTCTACTACACTGTTTCGTTCAACAGTTCACTCTCACTCTTTATTGTGGCGCCACTGTAATCCTCACGCTCCAACGCACCTCGAAATTCTGGCATCTCTTCACAGCTTTCACAAGCCCTCACTGCGCCATTACAGTCAAGCCATCTCTGCTCTATTTCATGGTGCTACCATCTTCTGATAGGCTTTAATGAGCCTTCCCCAATCGCTCATCAATGCATTACGACAGAACCAAGGGACCATTCAACCCACACAGCGACATTGCTCAATCTCAACAAGGTTAATTTCATCACTCTGTGTCCATGGTACTGCATCTATACCACATACTTTTTGCGTTAGATATTAATCAATATTCAGGCCTTCTGCACCTCCAAATAACCATCAATACCACCAAAGTCTATAATTCAAGGACTGAATTAACTTCTTCCAGTAGGATCGATCCTTCAGTGATCGATCCTTCCCAATCATATGTAGACTTATGATTTAAACCCTAATTTCAAATATTAACATACAATTTCTCAATGAACAACAATTACTACACATACATTCCACATATCAAACCTTAACACAGTACTAGACTAATTTCAATAGTTCACCAACTATATTCATAGCATGATCTCAAATCCTATCACAGAGTTTCATATTTGCCACAGGAATTCAAACATTCTTCATCAAGAACACATATACATATTCACATAGAATTTAGGGACAAAATCCTCTCTATATACAATGGAAATCAATCACAGAAGCTCTCTCGGTTCTGGCCATATCTTCAAATCAAATGGCCCTTTTTCTCACTCTCTGTCTCTGAAAAAAACTCTAGCTCTCTGCTTCAATTCACTACCTTTGCTTCCTTTGCTCCTTGACTGATGTTTCTCCTTGCTTCTCTTTTTCCTTGTTGCTGTTTTAGGTGCTACTCCTTTTCCGTCTCCTTTGCCATCAATGACAACATTTCCAACAATGTGCGAGATTCGAATCAACAATATTATAAATCCCTAGTAAAGGTGAAAGATACATAGTTGTCTTCATCACACTTACCATACATAAGATATGCGGATGGTGACAATCGTCACACACAACACATTGCATCAACTGTCTGGGTTCTTTATACACCTAAGTCGGAACTACTTAGTTTCGGGGGGGAGGGGGGGGTTTCCTTGCTTTTGCCACCAATAATATTACTGAGTACATGTATGTCATCAAATTCCTTACTGAATCTACATCTCATGACATCTCCAATTTGGTGGTTAGGTTATACTCTCAGCTTGTTGTTATGCACTTGATTAATCAGTATCACATTCACAATACAATCTTGTTACGTTAATTTTTAAGGGTACAAATTTTAGAACATCAATTTGAGTTTATTATAGAAGAACACATTCCTAGAGAATCTAATGCATTAGTTGATTATTTGGAAAAATACGTATTGGATGACATATGTCACATTCTTTATATTTAGATGCATGAGTGTAAAATTTTCATTATAAAATTTACAAAAACACAAAACACATACACACACACATATATATATAGTGTTTCTAGTATGTTTACATAAAAAATTCCAAAAACATGGGTGTTTTAATATAAAATATGGCTCTACTAAGCCTCGCTTTGACACCTGATGACCATACTCTACTCTTGTTGAGCCTGCTCCTCATGGTAACAAATCACTGCTCTAGCTAACCTCCTCAAAGGAACCAAAAAACTATCTAGTACACCCATTGTGTGCCACTGCATGTTGTTAGGTATCCCTCTCATGGGAAGAGGAGGTGCACCCATGCTCAACCCTTAAATGTTCCTAGCAACCTTGCATAGACTCTGTGTGTCATCTCCCTCTTCGGCGGCTACTGCTGCTCCAGCCCCAAGTAGTTGATCTCCTCACCTAGCATGGCGAGGCATACCCACAAGATGAACTGGTGCCACATATATGTCAAGAAAAAGCTTCATGTCAAATTTTTTCACCCATAAGTAAAAAAATGCATAAAATTAAAAATACATAAAATATTTTTCACTTTGATATATCCTCTTACCTAGTGTCCCCCACTGAGTTTTGGGTGGAAATATCAGTTCTCGATCCCTCGTATAGTTCATGCCCACATAAAGATAGTCCTCAATCATTGGGATCTAGCCTCTGAGCCACTCAAAAAAGGCATCCTCAAAGTAGTGTCTAATCGTCGCCCCTCCTATGCGAGGTGCTATGGTTTCCCACTGATCCTATCTAGGCTCCCTAGGACCGGCTATACCAAGACTCACTTACGGCTTCATCACGGGCACTCTCTATAGTATGAAGGATATGATAAAAGTACTATACCCAAAATCTCTTTGGGCCCGGGTCCTACATGTTGTCAGATCTGATTTTACCTAACAGAGGAATCCCTCACACTAGTTGAACACTTGCGGCTGCAAAAAATCCAATGTCAATATCACCTAGGATTTTGTAGCCACTTTTGACTCTTAGCCCATGCTAAATACATGATCATCTACAGAATATACCTTATCATTGTTGTTGCTATCAGCACTATGGGAATCTTGTTGCTCACTGGTAAACTGCCTTCAGTGAAATGTGTTAGGATCAAATCCATAACAGCCCTCAGATCTGCTCTCCCTCCTTTCAAGTTTACTATGCACCTCTGCACAATAAACCAGTGAGGAAATATGTATCGTCTCTCTCGATTGAGAGCTCATGGTCCTCAATCCTGAAAAATCCAAGTTGTTCATCCCATTGTTGGATAATCCAACTCAATAGATCCTCCCAAATCTGAATCAGGTCAAGTATAGAATACTTTAGAAACCCACATCATTTGAGGGCCATCAAACATGCCAAATAATTTAGAATTTGTAGTTCCTCTCTGTCATTATCTCTTTCTCTCCAAAGACTAATATTTTAAGCATGATCCCCACATTACACAACCCCTTATATCAGTTTCTAACTGGCAGAAAACCCTCGGAAATCAAGAAATTCAAACTCCTCCTGCGCTTGTCTGGCTAACGCGACACTCCTTTAATCAAAGAGAGTGCTAACACACTTTCTCTTCAAGGGAAAAAAATTTAATACACCCCTTGGCCTGGGTGACTATGTTACCGACCAAGCCAACTGGGGCTTCCTAAAAAACACTAAATTTACCAACAAAAAACATAAATTAAGGATTCAAATGCAAGATAAGGACCATGCCTCTCACCTAGAACAAATGGAACATTGAATGGTCGCCTGGATTTCTCATGATAAATCGAGAAAGTTCTGCTCCTTTCTCTCTCCAGAGCACTCTCACAAACTTCAAACAGTGAAAATGAGGGCATGTCACCCTTCTTATAGTCACTCTGGAGATATGAGTCACTTTAGCTAGTCTATGAAATTGAATCTATTCATTCCTGTTTTGTTTAAACATGCACAATTTCACTATTCTTCCAAAATTTACTTATGCTCTGATGATATTTTAGTGTCTTTACGCAGAGTTCACCATCTTTGACTACAAATGAGCATGTTCTTTTTTGGGACTTTTTCTCGCTCTTGAACTGAAAAACCCCCGAGTTACCTTCTTTGGGCTCGTTAAACTACTACGAAGAAGAACTGAGAAATTATTTTGATTTCTTTTTCTCTCTCCTTAAACTCAAAAAGACATATCGAGTTTTATTCATTTGACTTGTTAAAATTTGATGAAGATTTATCAAGTTTTCTTCATTTGAATCGTTAAAATTTTATGAAGATATATCGAGTTTTCTTTATTTGACTCGTTAAAATTTGATGAAGATTTATCAATTTTTCTTCGTTTGAATCATGGTTTTCAAGCTTCTGTGGTTATCGTTAATTGAAGAAATCTATGGATTATCCATAGTATCATAAAACAATGGTCGATGTTTTGAATCCCAACGGGGATCCATCTTCAGGGCAATATGTGAATGAATATTGAAAGAAGGTCACAAAGGTCAAGGTTTTAAATAGTGAAAGATGAGAAGAGCTGACAAGAATTGATTAATATCTTATTAATTTATTTAATCTAATAAATTTTAATAAATTTTAGTAAATTTATTTTAATACATTTTAATAAATTTATTTTAATAAATTTTAATAGTATATTTATAATATCACCTATTCATTAAATTAATAATAATACTTATTAATTCATAAAAAAATTATTGATTCATTTTTAAAAAAATTAATTATAATAATTATAATAGTATATATATAATATCACCTATCTATTAATTTAATAATAATACTTATTAATTCATTTTAATAAAAAAAATTATTGATTCATTTTTAAAAAATACTATAAATAATTATATTAATATTTTTAATTTTTAAGTGATAAACTTGAATGTTACTAAATTTTTATTAATTTAAAAAAAAAAAAAATTTCTATAAATTTTTTTATTTATATAATAAATACTAACTTAAAATTGTCTCATTAAATTAATAATATAAAGTAGATAAATGTCTATTGAATTAATCACATTATTAGGATTTTACCTAATCTTAATGATGTGATTATTCCGATGGACCTAATCCTAATGATGTGATTAATTCGAAAGACATTTATCTACATCATGGATCACAAAAGTCTTAAATCTAATCATAGTATAAGAGTTAATTTATTGAAGAATATTTAAACTATAATCCCTTAGAATATGATATAACCCTAGATAGTACTAATAATAGTTCTTAATTATTCCTAATAAAATTAATAATTAATATAAATAAATAATAGTTAATTAATTAATATAAATTTCATTTAAACAATTAAATAAATGTGAATAGATAATAGTTATTATTAATAATCATTATTTATTAATTCTAATAATCATTATTAATTCAGTTTAATCATATCATTTATTAGGAGATTTTATATTATTTATTAATTCAATCCTAATTAATGTAATAATATAATAAAAATGAATTTTTATCATTATTAAATATAATTTTTTTTATTTGTATTTATATTTTTGTTTTTATTTACTAATAATAATTATTAATTAATTAATTTTTATTAATATAAAAATAATAAAAATTAATTAATAAGGATAATTATTATGAGTGAATGATTCAATTAGTGTTTTGCAATGACCAAACCCTAATTTTTTTTAACTATTTTGGAGAAGAGGCAAACCTGTGATACCATACATGGGATGAGGACAAAACTTAGGAGCACATCTATTGAATTAGAGGTTGCCAATTGTTACTAATCTCGTATCCTCCATCCCTGTTAATGTTATGAGGGTGTTTTATAATCTCAATGATCCGGATTTATGCAGGAACGCAACAGAATACACATATAACCATAAATACAAAGATGCAGTGGAAATAACACTTCATTTCATTAATATCAAAGAACTGGAATTTGCTTACATACAGAATGGAAATAAACTAGCTAGGGTGCTGGTAGCGAATTTCTGAGAAGAGATGTTGCAGCTACCAACCTCTAAATTGTGTTACACTGAGGCTCAAGGGCCTATTTATTATTGAGAAATAGTGGAGAACTCTAAACGTCCAGAAACCTAACCCTAGGAGACGAAGCACTAAAAATATGGGCCCCGTTTGGGTAAATTGGTGTTTCAACTTCCCGAGGACGTAACTTCGGCATACGATCTCCATTTGACGCATATGATACACTGTTATAAATATCTATCCAAGGACTACACTTTTTGGTGCGAATATCAATTTCGAAATAGAATCATATTCGCTCGAAAAACGATGCCCAAAAAACATCGTTTAGGTCCTCAAAATGGCTCTGGAAGTTCAGGACCCAAAAAACTGCTAAAAATAGTAAGTTGTGCCAAAAATGAAAAACTAAAAGAGAAAATGGTGGGGCCCCAAGTGGAATAGGCCGGTGGCCACCAATATCCAACTCGATCATTTCTCCCCTCTTAGGAAGCAATGGTCCACATTGTGTTGAGTTCCTCCATGAGATGAGGAAAATTCTACTGAACTTGGTCCCTGGTGAACCACTTTCCTTGGTGCAGGAGTTGGCCAGCTTTGACAACCCGATACAGTTGGATCTTCCATTGGCGAGTGTTCTTGATTTGCATGTCCATGATACAATCTGTGGTGGCATGTTCCATGCAATCTAGGTTTAACTCTTTTGGTGTGAGTGCTTCTGCAATGTCAGAGATGTCCAATAGAGGTGGGAAGTAGGGACAAAGGTGGTCTACATTGAATACTGGGTGCAGACCAAGGAATGGTGGAATACTGAGCTTGAATGAATTTTTCCCTACAACCTTAGTGATGGTGTACGGCCCATATCAGAGCACGCGAAGCTTGCGGTGGGGTCTAGTGAGGCGCTCCTTCTGCAAATGTAGCCACACTTTGTCGCCCACCTAGAAGTTATGTGGCACCCGATGTTGATCGTTTCATTTCTTGTACTTAGCATTGTCTCTATCCAATATTTCATGAACCTATTGGCAGATGTGTTGAATACGCTCGATGAAGTTGTTCGCTTTGTCAGCTTCAGACTGGACATGAGCCGAATCGGCCGAAGTAGCTGCAAATGGCATGGCTACATCAATGGGACATAGTGGCTAGAATCCCAATCCCACCTGAAAGGGGCTGTGGCCAGTTGAGATGTGGAGAGCCTGGTTATAAATTTTTTGTACATAGGGGAGGCTCTCATCCCATGTGCATGGATGCTTTAAATTGTACATGCACAGAATGTGTACAATCATCCTGTTGACGACCTCTTTCTAGCCATCAGTTTGGGGATGGAAATTTGTGGACTTGGTGAGCTTGGTGTCCAACATTGACCAGATACTGGACCAAAATGTGTTGAGGAACCTATTGTCATGATCTGATATGATAGACTGTGGGATCCCAAAGTGAACCCGCACTCGTTCAAAGAAGAGTTTAGCAGTGGCTTCTGCTGGTGCATGTCCGCCATAATGGCCATCTTCGAGAATCTGTTGACGACCACGAAAACACAGTCATTTCCATGCTTAGTAGAAGTAATGCCTGACATGTAATCCATGGAGATGGATTCCCAAGGTCGACTAGGGGTAGGTAGCAGAGTATAGAGCCCTTGCTTCTTGATGGTCGGTATGGCAATGGCGCAAGCAATGCAGGATCTGATGTACTTCCCGACATCATATCTAAGGTTCGGCCAATAGAAATACTTTTGCAATACTTCCACTGTTTTCTCGACCCCAAAATTCCCAGCGAATCAACTGTAGTGCGCTTCCCATATCATCTTGGCACGCTCACTTGAAGGAACACAAATGTGTCCCAAGTGACATAATAGTGCATCTTGGAGGTGAAAGTTTGGAACTTGCATATTCCCCAAGAGTGCCTTGTATGTGTGGCTGAATTCTAGATTGATCTTGTAGAGAAGCGGCCAATCAGAAGTCTCGTGCCCACAAGAGTTGAGAACTGCGGTTATGGCCACGATCGGTGGTCGGCTGAGGCATTCGGTAACATTATTGGTGCTACCCTTCTTGTACTTGATGTTCAAATGAAATTGTTGCAGATATGTGGACCACTTTTGATGGTGATTATTTTGCAACTTCCCTTGTGTCTGTATGAATTCCAAGGGTCAGTGGTCTGTGTGGATGATTGTTTCCTTCCCCAAAATGTAATGCTTCCATTGTCAACAAGCCTGCACAATGGAATACATTTCTTTGTAATAAGTGGGATACTTGTGAACTGTGTCAGAAAATGTCTCACTATGATATGCCACTAGATTCCCCTGTTGAGTAAGAACTACCCTAATAGCATAGTCAGAGGCATCTGTCTCGATCTCAAATGGTTGTTGCAAGTCTAGTAATGTGAGCGCTGGGGCAAAACAGAGGTGATGTTTCAATTCTACAAACGCATTATTTTGAGATTCCAACCAAAAGAATTTTTCTTTCACTGCTCCCTTGGTGACTTAACTTAAGGGCAAAGTGATATCAGAGAATCCTAACACAAACTTGTAGTAGAAATTAGCAAGACCTAGAAAGCTGCGAAGCTCTATTAGAGTGGTTGGGGGTGGCCAATCCTGAATGAATTGGATCTTGGATAGATCTGCATGCACCCCCCTTTCATCAATAATGTATCCCAGATATTGAACCTGGGTCATGCCAAAAGTGTACTTCTCCAAATTGGCAGACAACTTGTGTTTCCATAGTGTTTGGAGGACTTCTCGAATATGGTGGAGGTGCTCTTCCCAAGTCTGACTGAATATTAGAATGTCATCCAAGTACACCACTACAAATGAGTTGGTGAATGGATGCTAGATGTCATCCATCAGCCTCATAAATGTTGTGGGAGAATTCATCAACCCGAAAAGCATGATGAGCCATTCGAAAAGGCCCTCCTTGGCTTTGAAGGTAGCCTTCCACACATCAGATGGTTTGATTGGTACCTGGTGATACCCAGACTTCAATTCGATCTTGCTGAAATATTTTGCCCCTTTGAGTTGGTCCAGAAGGTCATCAATTGTGGGATCGGGTAACTAATCCAGATAGTGATCTTGTCCAGCGTTGGATAGTCAATACAGAGTCTCCAAGTCCCATCCTTCTTCTGTACCAACATGATCGGGCTCCCACATGGCGATGAACTTGGCTCGATGTGACCTTTCTGTAGAAGCTCCTGAATCTACCTCTTGATTTCATCATTCTCCAGAACAGAGAGCCTATAGATTGGTCCATTGGGTAGCAGCGCGCCTGGGGTCAGGTCAATGGGGTGCTTGACCTGACAGTGTAGAGGCACCCCTGTGGGTGAGGTGAAGATGTCCATGTACTCCTCCACAACCTTGTCCATTTGTTTCTTTCATGTAGAGGAGCCATGTCTGGAGGTTGTGGCCACAATCTTCTTCTTGCCCTGGGGGCGGATCATTAGGAAAAAAAATTTCTTGGTTTGGGAAATGAGCTTAATGCATTGTTTTGCAGTAACCAAATAGATAGTGGGAGGTGGTGGTACCTCTGGTATCCTGTACAACTTATTTCCCAAAGTAACAATAACAGCGCGAGCCTAGGACTCATACACAGTATTTCGCTTCCACAGGTATGGTTGGCCTAACAATACATCAGAAACATCAATAGGAGCAATGTCAAACAATACCTCATCTATTAAGGGCTTGATGCTATAGGGAAGGCAGCATTGCTGGCTGACGCAGAGATCCCATCCTTGGTGAAGCCACCCGATGGTGTATGGTTGTGGGTGTGCTATGGTCAGCATGCCCAACCGCTTCACGACATCTGCTGAAATGAGGTTCTTTTGGCTCCCATTGTCGACAATGAACTATAGCGAGGAACCCTTTACCCACATCTGGGAGTTGAAGAGATGCTCTGCCTCCTCTGGATCTTCTGGTTCCTCCTTCTGGATCTTCGTAGTGGTAACAGTGGTGTTGGGCTCAACATAAATAATATGCTTCCCTTTGTCATTCCCCTTGTCAGGTTCTGATTCAAAGTTAGAGCACGCATCTGATTCAGAAGCCATCATCTCAGCCACTAGTGACTACTTGGGCCGACACTCATTTTTGTTGTGAGTGGAGCTCTTATGGAACTCACACCACTTTCCCATGTCCTTATTTGGATTCATGCTGTTGTTCTTTGCTTGTGGCTTTGGCAGGTTGTCTTGGGCCACCATCCCTTGGATTTGTCCTTTGGTTTGTGGTTTTGGGGCACCTTTCCCTTGCTTTTGATTCGCAGATCCAAAGTCTTGCTTCTTCTGTTTGAATTTATGCTCAATCTTGGCAACATGCCAATATGCCCTACCAAGTGAGGAGATGTCAAGGAACTCCATTTCCTCCTGAATGTATCTGTGCAGACAACTGCGATACTTTAGCACCAAATTTTTCTCTGAATATTTGATACCCAACTTTGTGCACAGGTTATGGAACAGATTCATCAGCTCATGCACATCTTGATCCCTTTTTTGCCTCAGTGTGGTGTATTGTATGTACTTGTCCTCATAGCTCCTCATGGAATAGTATTGTTCCTTGATGGCATCTCAGAAAGAATTCCAAGTGGGTACGGTTGAGAACAAAGAGGGTTCTGTCTCGTCCTTTTTCTCACAGTAGGTTTCCCACCAGTCCTTGACATGTGGGGTATCTTTGACGAGTGCAAAAATAATCTTCTCCCGGTTGGAAAAGTCATGAACCAAGAAATATCCTTCTAATAGATTCAACCATCTATCTATGGCATCTACATCTATTTGACCCTCAAATATGGGACTATCAAAGTTTACTTGTACCTTAAAGGGAGTCGCACCTCTAGAGTGGCTGCTGGATGTAGATGTGTCGTCGGTGGGCAGTTGTTGAAGGATGTGGGAAAATTTATCCATCATCGCGTTCCTTTGTTTTTCGAGGGCCCCCTTAAGCAATATTTTGATAGGATCTCCTGCTCCCTCATCTTTATTTTCGTCCCCCATGGGCATCCATCGGGGTTTGTGAGGCTAATCTCGCAAAGGATCCACCAGATCGAGCCCTAACTCCTTGTACCCTGACCTTGATGGGGACATGCAAAGAAGGATCGAGAAAAAGAAGACCCCTCTGATACCACTGATCCAGATTTATGCAGGAATGCAATAGAATACACCTATAACCATAAATACAAATTTGCAGCAGAAATAACACTTCGTTTCATTAATATCAAAAAACTGAAATTTGCTTACATACAAAATGGAAATAAACTAGCTAGGGTGCTAGTAGCGAATCTCTGAGAAGAGATGTGATGACTACCGACCTCTAAACTATGTTACAATGAACCTCGAGGGCCTATTTATTATTTATAAATAGTGGAGAACTCTAAACATCCAAAAACCTAACCCTAGGATATGAAACGCCAAAACTATGGGCCCCGTTTGGGTAAATTGGTGTTTAAACTTCCCGGGGATGTAACTTCGGCATACGATCTCTATCTAATGTGTATGATACATTGGTAGAAAGATATATCTGAGGACTACAATTTTTGGTGCAAATATCAATTTCGGAATGGAATCATATTTTTCAGAAAAACGATGCCCAAAAAACTTGTTTTAGGGCCTCAAAATGGCTCCGATAGTTCAGGACCCGAAAAACTACTAAAAATAGTAAATTATGCCAAAACTAAAAAATTGAAAGAGAAAATGGTGGGATCCGAAGTGGAATAGGAGGGTGGCCACCAATATCCACCTTGATCACTCAAGCGCTTCTCTAATATTTCATCTTCGATAGTGTTCCTCTCTCACAACGATTTTAGCATCCTCAAGATGCAAGTGATGTTTAGTTTTTGAGGAGTGATCAGCAAGGGCCGAGGTATGAGATCACTCATGTTTAATATCGGCACCATGCTCTTTAAGTCATTTTTGAAGAGAGTGCCTAGTTTCATTTGAATCATTAAAATTTTATGAAGATATATCGAGTTTTCTTCATTTGACTCGTTAAAATTTCACAAAGAATATTGAGTTTACTTTGTCTCCCTATGCTCGTAACAAAATTAGGTAGACGTCTATTGAACATAGGTTTCTCACTTTATCCAGATTCAATGAACTAACTTGCAAAAAAGGAAATATGTCGAGTATACTATAACCCTTTATTACACCCAGTCATCAACCATGACAAAGTTCCCCCTTGGAGTTGTCTTTATGATCTTTTCAGGCTCACTAAATATGAAGATACCACCAAGTTTACCCTTATGGACTCCTTAAACTTAATCATATGGGGAAAAATTGGACAAAACAATGGATCAATATTTATATTTAGAAGAATATGTTGACAATAGTACCCTTGTCACTCCCTTGAACATAACTCCCCCTCAATAATCCTCTTTGTCAGCTTCTCGTCGAACCCTAAAATCCTATGAGTTTAGCCTTCATACCTTGATGTTCCTGCATCCCTATATCCTAAAACTCTTTGTTTTTCATGAGTCTAAGTTGCATGGTAATGTTGATGTCATGCCTTGTATTGTTCAAGGGATTCATATACTCTCTGCTTCTTGTATCGACCATACCATCATATGTCTGAAATTTACCTTTGTTAGTTTTCCCCATTGCTCAAAATCTATCTCCAAAACAATCATTCTTGTCCTGTTTCATGAAAAATGATGTAGGAAACCTTATTGCCTACCTTTGATAGATATCTTGCTAACGACTTCAACATACTATCTCAGAAGAAGATCCAGAAACATATCAGTACCGTGGAACTTGCAGTCCTCAGTGGCAGGTTACCTTGCATTTGATTGGGAGTTTTAATTATTGGCTCCCAGTTGAACGCTTCTACGAGTGTTAGATGACAAAAAACTTTTCACACTCGCTAGATTGTACTGGACATCTTGGAGACCATTATCCTTATCGGTGTCCATCCTTGTCTCTGTTAGCAATTTTCATAATTGACTAGTAATTAGATGATTTCTCATATGTCCAACTTCAACTCCTTTATTCACATGTGTAGAAATATGTCATCACTCAAGACCTTGGGTAGAGGCTTACATCACTTAGCCTTGTTTCCTCTCCCAAGTTGTGTATATTATTTTCGGAAGCATCTCTTTAGATTGATCATATTACAATACAACTTCCACATTGTGGCTATTGGTGGACATGAAAGTCATACCTCTATTAGTTTGATTTGGGTTGACCCATGTTCGATATTACTGTATAATATTCCTAATTTTCCACAAGATAATTGAAATATTATAGTTCTTAATTTTCATTATTAATTAAGTAAATAAGAGGGTGGAGGGACCCACAAACCCCATTGATGAATAAAATCCACTTTTGCTATGTGTATTTGGATATCTTAGCTCTAGATCTATATTATGGAGTAGTGGAGCAGCTTCTTAAATGAAGGAAGAGTGGAGATCATGGATCTTAAATGTAAAATCATGAGGATCTTGGAGGAGGTCAACTAATATCATTATGCATTCAAAGTAATATCATAAAGCACTTATGATGAGATTGTGGAGGAAGTGGTGCATCTATGCACACATGATGGAGAGAGCGAGAATTAAATGTAGACATGATGTAGATCATGGAGAGACAACGCAGTCTTCATGGAGGCTAGTGCCCACATAGGCAATGCAGTTATGAGGTGGGCCTAGGCTATGGAAGGCTCATAATCTATATAATGAAGATGAAGTCACAATAGAAGGTAGAATTTGTATTATTATTTTTTATCTATTTAGATCTAGATTTGTCATGTGACATTTCTATGCACGCTTATGTTGTTTAGCTAAGTCTATAGTGTTGTTTAGCACAGGGTGTTTCCGAGCGGAAATCCTACCCTTACCCACAGGGGACTTCGAGTGCCTACTCTGGGAAGGTTTTTATTGAGATTTATTCATCATCCATAATTGGTGCCATCTTTAGCGACACTCATATGTGCTTCTAGCTACAGGAATAATGCAATTCATGTTCAAGGGTTTGAGAGGTGGTGGTTGTTTCTAGCACTTCAGCTAAGAAACTGGTGGAGGATTCATACTTTCACCTTGTTCTTCATGTTCAGCCTTTTAGGAGCAACAGATATATATCCAAAATTCAGGCCATTGTATATTACCTCCATACAGCAGTAGTCCCATCAAGAATTACACAGTCTAGTCCTCTATATCTAAAGGAGGGAGGAAGTTTTCAGTATTTCAGCTGGAAAACCTGTGAGGGACCATCTCCTCACTTTTCATTCATTGTTTCCACCATTTTTGAGCTTATTTGACAGATTCAGAAGTAGACTAGAGAGCCTCCCTCCTTGATAGCACAATTTTTGTCAAGCAATTGTGTAGCAACAACTTCATCTAGTGGAGAAGGTTGGAGGAGCTAGATCTTGAGCTTTTTAGCCCAATCATATAGTGAAGGGATCAACCCTTCTTGCATAGAACTGATTGTATATCATATTTCAGCCATATTTCATCAGATTATGCTTCAAATCTACATACCCAACAGTTGTATAGTTAAGCCCTAAGAGGGTGATTTTCTTAGATTGATAGATTTGGAAAATCCTTTCTGGGTTATCTTGGGTATCCATCATAGAGCCCAGGTCTACATTTTCAGCATCATCGGAGCTCAAAAACTTCCTAGATCTAAATTTGTATTTTTCCGGCAGTTGTAGTCCCAACAGTTGCAGCAAGGATAACGTATTTTTCCTTCCTGTAGTCTAGAAGTTACGCAGTCCCTCTTATGGGATCATTTCAGGGTCATTCTAGGCCATCTCTTTGGCTTTAGTGTCTCATATTTTGATCATTGTTGTACTGGATATCCACCTCCTATATAATAATATGGCTTAGCTATTCTGTACACTTTGATGTTGTATTTATATTAATTTTTTAGTTTTTTGTTTTTCATCTATTTTGTTTTTATATTACTACATTCTCCCTTTTGGGATATTATAGTGGTATCAGGGCATGATCTTTGGCTCATCTTGTGGACATTTAATCTTTTGCATCAAAATAAGAAGCAGATAGTAGAGATATATCATGAAGGAGGATTGCAATTTTTCCATATTCTCTTTAGATCCCTACAAGATATCTCCAAGGAGGTCAATCAAATGAATAGAGAAAGGCAAAAGAAGGATCCAAGAATAATATTGGATGAGGAAGGTCCCAACACTTCCTATCAGCATGAGAAGCAACTAGAGAAGAAAATAGCTTCACATTATTCTACTACATCCACTTTCTTTGATAAGAGAGAGGACTGGTCTAAATATGAAGGAGACTTGGGGCATGAGACCCTAAGTAAATATCTGTCTGAGTACAAATAACAACCTAGAGCTTTGAAGGAGAATATCTCTCTCCAACAGTTCTTAAAACTCAAAGAAGAAAGAAGATCTCGAATCAACAATATAAGAAAAAGGAATAGATTCTTCTTGTCTACATTTGATGGATCTTCCACAAGCACATTGAGGGCTTGGAGGGAATGATTGGCTTCATTCTTTCAGTTATATCCAGTAGTAGAAATAGAGGTTGTGGAGATTGCAGCACCACACCTAGAAGGTGAAGCAAGAGATTGGGTGTTCAGTCACTTGTCACACATGAGAGTGTATGCTTATGTATATTTTATGCAAAGACTGAAGAAGAGGTACGGTAAGAAGAAACCAGAGACATCTCACATTGTGACATATCCTATCATTAAGGATATAGTGCATGAAGAGCCCAAGGAATATTTCCTCATTATCACTTAGGATGAGGAGCCTCTACCACCACCATTAGATGCAGATGTACTTACATCAGGAGGAGGATCACTTGCATCTTTGCAATATGGTCTTGAGTTCTTGAAATTTGGTGCCCCATGCATGATTCATGATATGCATGAGGAGGAGGTAGATACCAGTTCTCATATAGTTGAAGAGATCTAGCCATCATCATTACCAGCAGTTGGAGAGACTATTGCACCGGTTGAAGGAACTCTTGTGGATGTGCAAGATGTTCCAGAGATTTAGCTTATCCAAGGTTTGCACATACTTTCATCTCATATTATTTTAGTACCTCATATTGAGATATGTGAGACCATGCCATTAGGGAAAGTTCATAACCAAGGATTAGAGCATCTTTCTGATTTGGAGAAGAAAAGTATCACTGCACATAGGACCCTTAATTTGATCAAGGAGAAGATGTATTGCTATCCTAGTCTATCATGGTTGAGCTACACCCAACACTTTGTGTTGAAGTGTGGAGTTGTAGAAGATGGGAGGAGCACCATCCTATTCATTACAGTGCCAAACTACGAGTTTAGCATTGTATGTGGCCATGAGACATCACATGTATTACCATGTAGATCTACAACATTGTCACTTAGCAGCAGTGATGATGAAAGGGCCCCATTATTCTTGGAGCATTATGAAGGTATCTTCACTCATGAAGCACTGGAGGGTCAAATGATAGAGGGTAGACATCTTGTGATGTAGAGCACTTTCCATTTTCAAGATGAAGCTTCCTTGATGAGCATCTCACAACTCAAAGAGGAATCTCTACCTACAACATGTATGGAGCCTTATGATTTCCAATGGTCCTTTGATGAGAGGATCTCATGGAGAGACCTCAATGGAGGTGCACTTCAACATTTCATGGAGTGAAAAGCTATTTAGTTGGAGGATGTTGGTATTCTACAATGGGAGGGTACCAAGATTGATCTTGGCATGATTCATCATCCACACTGGGATGAATGGATCCGAATGAGGAGGAGGAGGTTGCCTACCTTCCTGCATATCTATGATATCGGGTAGCAAGAAGCATGGATGCGCTAGTTTCTATTAGGTGAGTATGGATTTTATGCAAAATCTCACATTTGCAGCATTCATGTCATACATATCACTGATGACATGCAGCATTAGGAGGCATGGTTTCACTGGTTGTTAATGAGAGAGTTTGGACACCTCACGTTGTATCTTATATCCATGTATTTTCTCTTGTTTGGGATATGTCTCATGTATTTACATGTACTTATTTGGTTGCTATTGGGAGAGTATGGGCTGATTTCTTCCCATACATTGCATGATGTTGATAGAGGATGGAAACAAGAGGCCTTACAACGTTGGCTTCTATTGGGGGATTATGGTCATTGTACTTGGTATGATGATGATGTGATGGGGAAACACGATTCCTTACTACGATGGCTACTCTTGAGAGAATATGGCCACTACATTTGGTAAAATGATGATGTGGTATGGCAGCAAGAGGCATTTATACGGTGAATTCTTTTAAGAGAGTGTGGCTCTCACATTTATATTGATGCAGATTTGGCATGGCGGTAAGAAGCATTGCTGCGGCGGATTATTTTGAGAGAGTATGGCTCTCTTACTTGTTTTCATGATGATATAGCATGGATTTAGAAGGCTTTGATGCATTGGTTGTTATTGGGAGAATATGGTTTGACATTGTTCATGTTTATCCATATTTATCTACTTCTTGTTTCTCACTATGATAATGTTATGCTTGGATCCTGCATGGCCAATAGGGCTAATGCTGAGAGCATTAATAGATGCAATCTACTCTATGTATCATGGGTTGGAGAGATAGTTCATGAGTTGGGACTTTCCACTTTGGGGAGGAGCCACTTTATTTCATGTATCTCATGTATAAAGGAGATATTTGGACATCATATGGTTGCCACTTGGAGATTCATTGATGAGGAAGGGTATCTAAATTTTCAGTTGGAGGCCATTCTAGACATTCTAGAGAGGTAGCTTTGGAGTTGGACATGCATGCCACATTGTGAAAAATGGGGAAGCCTTCCATATGAGAATTCCATTTGGTGGGGAGGATGTTTTCTATAGCATCCAATTTTTCAGTTACTTGAGGATAAGAAACATTTTGGCGGGGAGGACTGTAATATTCCAAATTTTCCACAAGATAATTGGAATATTAGAGTTCTTAATTTTCATGATTAATGAAGTAAATAAGAAGGTGGAGGGACCCACAAACCCCATGGATGAATAAAATCCACTTTTGATATGTTTATGTGGATATTTTAGATCTATATCTACATTATGGAGTAGTGGAGCAACTTCTTAAATGAAGGAAGAGTGGAGATCATGGATCTTAAATGTAAAATCATGAGGATCTTGGAGGAGGTTAACTAAGATCATAGTGCATTCAAAGTGAGATCATAAATCACTTATGATGAGATAGTGGAGGAAGTGGTGCATATAATGCACACATGATGGAGAGAGTGGGAATTAAATTCAGACATGATGGAGATCATGGAGAGACATCACATCTTCATGGAGGCTAGTGGCCACATAGGCAATGCAGTTATGAGGTGGGCCTAGGTTATGGAAGGTTCATAATCTATATAATGAGGATGAAGGCACAATAGAAGGAATACTTTGTATTATTATTTTTTATCTGTTTAGACCCAAAACCCATTACAAAATAGTGCACTTTACAAAAATGAGGGGCTTCGACCCACCCCGAAGCCCCTATGGAACCACGCGGTATATTTAAAATGTTTTTCTACGTGGTCCACTTCATGCTCCGCTCCTAAAAATGTGGAGTTATTATCCAAAATCTAGGCCAAGTTGGGTTGTGACAAACAACCTCTTCTAAGAATCACTCTGATATAACTACTGAGCATGGGAATTCCTGAATCATGACAATTTATATATTTTTGACATATGTTGTTGTTTTCAGGCCTCCTGCAGTTTGAAAGATCCAATCCTCTCTCTCTCTCTCTCTCTCTCTCTCTTTATATAAATCATTTCGGCCATTGTCTTTGTCTTTGACCTCATACTTTATGGGGCATATGTTATACAAAAAATGGCCTCCTCATCAACTCAGAGGAGAAGGACACTTTGAATGAAAGAAAAAAAATAAGTTGCAAGCCCATTTTCCAGGGTAATGCATCCCAGAAAAAAACAAAGGGAATTATAACACTTCACATGCCTCAACATAAAGTGTTATTCCCTAGGTTAACACTATTTTTTTCCTAAAGGGTGGTGTTACTAGAAATTTGTGGTATTCCAGAGGCCAAAGCATGAGTTAATTGATTGACATTCCACTTTTCACTCCAGTGTTAGCTCAAAAAGTAGGAAACATCCACCTTAGTCCTATCTATGGAAATTGCTAATCCTAACAAAACTTCAGGGGAAGGGAAAGAGTAATAAAGTGAGGAACAATCCAAGAATTTTCCTCAGTGGAACTCATGGAGAAATTGGCAAGGAGAGCATTTCCTCATCTATAAATCATAGGCTTGGTCATTGCAATAAGGATCAAAATATCAAGATTAGTATTTTTATGCTCTCGAAGAGTTGAGAGAGAGAAAGAGAAATAGGAGCCAAGTAGTTAAGGGAAGAATTGCTTCAAAAAAAATGGTTGTAATCATTATTATCTCATCAAATAATATACATATGCTCCTTTTCTGTCCACTTGATGATGTTGAGACTTATTTTCTATATATTTTGATGCAATTTCGAGATTGATCTTAGATGCATGCTAGTCTTACATTAATCTCTTATGTGCTAATGATTTTAATCTTCAAGTTTTATATGTTGTGAAGGTTAATTATTGTCTTGTCTACATGAAGGTACTATTCTAGGAGCAGGTGAAGCATTTCTCCCTTTGTCACACTGAGATCTCTGGCAGAACTACACTAGAGATTGAGAGGTAACTCTTCTATTTTACTTTGTTGATTCTAGATTAACATGAATGTATGCATGTATCTTTGAGTAGTATAAGATCATCTAATTCCATCTACCTTGGGTCCCAGGAGACCTGAGAGGGTTTTTATATCTACAATCGTTCAAGAATTAATCCCTACAACACCTATGAGTTGGGACAACCTAGTGGATAGAGTCATTGTTGGAAAAAATTGCTTAAAGAAATGGAAGAACAAGTAGTAAAAATAAAATAAAATATAAAGGTTTTTTATGTTAGAAAAAATATCTATATAAAAACAAGCTAAACATGGAATTCACTATTTGTGAGGATGTATTCTTGAGATTGATGAAAAAGAAAATTTCATTGAAATTGGGTGGTTGTGTAAATTTAGTAGTTATATTTTGTGGGCCATTTACATATAGGATTAAACTTTCCTAGTTACATATAGGATTAAAATTTCCTAGTTACATATAGGATTAAATTTCCATCGCCCATGCATATTCACATTGTGTTTCATATTTCATTCCTTAAAAGGTATGTTATTGATTCTAACCATGTAATTGACTAGTATATGATTCAAGTGAATCCCAAGGGATACTTTTAGGTTTAAATAGTGGGAATTTTGGACAAGAAATTCAAGGTTCTTAGAATCATGGAATCACCTCGGTGAAGTTGCAACAAACATATTTTAGTCCTATGGATGCCACATGGGATCATTAATATTCTATGGGGCCATATTACTCTCATATTTTTGAATAATTTTGTTTGTATATATATATCTTTGTGTGTGTGTGTGTGTAATGCACTAAGGAAAGTTCATAAATAAGGGAAAGTGATTGTAACGCCCCTAGGATGACCCCTGTATGTTATTTACATATCATGTTTATGATGGTGAGCTTAGGAATAAGTTGGGGTTGATGTTCCCATATACATATGTATTTTAGTCTAGTGTGCTTATATTTATATGTTTAGGGGCTAAAGAGCCTAGTTTTGTAAATATAAAGTCACATGCATATTAATAAAATACACCACTACTATAGACCAAGTCGAACAAGAGAGTATAGAGGGATAGTATTCCACAAATGAGAAATGGGGGGATAAACGATAAGTCATGAAGGACTTGATATTAGTTGGCTTAGATATTATTAAAATAAACTCAACTAAAAATTTCATTTGTTTCATCCTAAGTCCATAAAGCAACTTTGGGGACTTCCATGTGTCAAAAAGGGGACATGCACATACAATTTAGGGGGTTATTGTTATTGTACATAGATATAACCTTATTTTTATTGATTAGGGGTGCGTAGATTCCAAGTAGAGGTGGTAGAAGTGACCTTGCAACGTGATGGACCTTTGGAAAATCCAAGGGGATTTTCAGAAAATGGAATTGGTTTCCCTAGTGTGAGGTGAGAGGGAAACCATATGGCTATGAAACATCCCTAGCTAACCAAATTGGACACCTCAAAGGGTAGTATAACAACTTGATGGATAGTGTCTACACTGAAGAGGGTACACTATTTAAGTTACAAGGTTGATGGAGGATGTGAGATTGTTGGGGAGGATACTAGGTTTGGTACCTTGGCCTACTTATGTATGGTACTGGTATGTACTTGTTTGTTGTTATTCCATTAACCCTATGGATTTAAGGCCCTAACTTGAAGGTGACCCACTACAGAGAGATTATGAGTAGCATGGCCTATGGTTCAATGGAATGTATGAGGTATGCAACCAATCAATGTTTCCTTTAAAATAAATGTTTAATTTTTATGTTTAAATTCTTCCACTATAATTGTGCATGTATTTTTGATATGTTGTCTGTGAATAGAAATTTAACAATTACATCCATGTTTATGAGTGCAATGCATGGTAGAATGCATGATCGATGTTAATATTTTACCATTCCTACAAAAAATAGATTAAAAGGAAAAATAATAGAAAAAATAGGTTGCATGGGTATTGATACATCCCAACGGGTTGTTGGGGATGTTACAGTTGATTTTTCACCATAGTAATTTTTTTCTAGTCACCTGATAGGTAGTAATATTTTTCTTATAGGTTTTGGATTTGAAAAGAACCCTCCTAAAAGAGGACTTTGAAAGTGAAGCACATTCTCTCCAACAATATCCCCACAAAGTGTCACACAGTTAAGGAATTATTGGGTAATACAAAATTGGGTTATTAATGTTGTCCCTCAGGTTGATCTCAATTAGGTATCAATGCCAAGGAATCCTATGGAGGTAGGAAACTATCCGCACGTTATGTCATAAATAGGCCCCCAGAGAGGGTAACCTTTAAATTGTCATGAATGGAAATCACTCTATGTGAACTAGTTATTCCCTTAAATCCTTTGATGGCTAGGTTCAAGATTAGTTATAAAATAGAAGTTTGGAGAATTAAATAGTCTAGAGACAATAATAGAATCAATATTTCTATCTTCAATTCAATGCCCCTCTGATGGGGATTTTCATATCCCTTAATGTGAATACTTCAATCTATTACAATAAAACGTTAGAAAGAAAGAAAAGCCACTAGTTATATCACTAGTATTACTGGGCATAAAGAAGAAAAAACTTTATAAATTGCAAGAAATTTGCTAATGATATCGAAATAAAACTGAAATCAATAGACAAAAATTTCTTCTACTATTCTGTGGAAAGTAAAACACACAATAGAAACACATTCAATTCCATGGAATAATCAAAAAACAAGGACCACACTGTTTTTACAGGGGAATACAACTGGGAAAAAGCCCCTCCGCCACTTTGCATAAATTTAGATGAGAAATAGAAAAAATTACAATGTA
Source organism: Pinus albicaulis (assembly GCA_034641835.2). Classification (NCBI taxonomy): domain Eukaryota; kingdom Viridiplantae; phylum Streptophyta; class Pinopsida; order Pinales; family Pinaceae; genus Pinus; species Pinus albicaulis. The sequence goes on along the minus strand of JAXQQM020084618.1, from coordinate 303,959 downwards.
TTGCTTCAACTCTAAAGCACTCACCGCACTGCAATACTATTCTCCTTCTTCATGAATTTATCTAGTCAAAACTTAGACAATTCAAGCCTCAACCAAACTCCTATTTACTGGCATAATCCAAGAGGAATTAAACTCCTAAATAATATGGAAAACCCCTATTTCCTTGCGCAAATCCAAGGTGAATTGAACACCTTATTAGTGTAAAAGAAATGTACACTAAATAATATACAATTATAAATACAAATGTTTCTTTTCCATCCACTCAACTATGAAATTAGTATTCCATGCATGACTAGGGCTATTTTTAGCTAATTAACTACTTAACTAAGAGATTAGTGAGTTAACGACAGTCATAACAAATCAACTGACCTTCAACAAACTCAACTAGGTACTAGAGCTCAATAAATTAAGCTCAACTGAAAATATCTGAATTAGATTGCTAAATTTTAGCAATCAGTACATTCACAACTCTACTCCAAGCTTATAACTTGAATTTACTAAGTTAACTAGTAGACAAGCCCATTTCACTCTATCTAACTGCAATCCAAGTCGTCATGTTCATGTGGAAAATTTAATTTTGTCCATTTGACTAAGGCATTATCCAAATGAAGCTTTTTCTTGCTACAATTTCAACACTCCCTCTTAGCAAGAAAACTATTCAGAACAATCCCAATCCTACTCAAGTGGGATGTATTATAGAAAAAATAACACTACCTCTCACTATTTTTTTTCTACTATAACAAATGAAACTAAGAAGCATCCAAAATACTAAATCAAATGTGTCTCTAAGCTACAACTATCTCTTGAGCATCTAATTTCTACTAGTCTCTACACTGTCTATTGGTAAATTTGTGTTGTTGGTGACTCTACTGCTGAGCCTTATGCTCTACTGTCAACACTTATATATGCTCCTTAGTAACTGACTACTCCAACTAATAGTGATCCTCCTATTATTGAATAATTTCGGCCCCTATATCAAGGGCAATGATCCATGGGAAGAGTATATTGCAATTGTTGTTGCTCTCCTATTAACCTTGCCAAAATATTTACATCTATGGGACTAAGGCTCTACATCGCCCCACCTCACTCTTGGAGGTATGGCTACATGCATGGTGACATATGATATACTCATAATATTGTTTCTACTGATATGATGCTTCTTTTGTACTTCTACTGCAACTACTACAATAATGAGCCTGATCTCCCTAGATCCTAAAGTATTAACTTCCATAGGGTTGCTTCCTCTCGAACTAAAATCCCTCTGTGTCTCGATCCCCTTGTGGGAAATATCATTGATCCTAAATATTCCAATATCAATGATCACAACTCATTTTTGTTTCACTAAACATTGGCTCACTGATCTACCCACTAGAAACCTTCTAGCTCCCTTAAGAAGTCTACACATGGGGTCTTCTAGATTTGAACTATTATCAATGGTTTGGCCATCTACAACCCACTAAACTAGGGCTCCATAACTTTTCCTCCTAACAACTAATTAGTTCTTCAATGATCACTATACATGAGGAATTCAAGGACTTCCCACTTGTCAAGATTTTGGATGCTCCAAAATGCTTCTCCTAGGGAACTTATGATGATCATAAATAGGTTCCAAGCTCAGATATTAAAACTTCCCTCCAATGCATACTCAAGCCTCAATCCATTGAAAAGCATTGTTCCCGCACTCAAGAAAAAGTTACTTGAACCACAAATCTGCAACTTGAAATTTCTCTAAGAAATGATCAAGAAATTGGTTTCTATGTAGTTTTCAATACCTCTGATACCATGTAGAAATTGCAAGAAATTTCCTACTCCTAATGAAATCGAACTAAAATCAAGAGACATAAATTTATTCTACTATTCGCGGAAAGGAGATCACATGATAGAAATACATGCAATGACATGAAACCATTAAAACAAAGGAAACAGAATGATTTTACAGTGGAAATCAATTGGGAAAAACCATCCTCCACTGCTTTTCACTAATTCAGATGAGAAAGAGAAATAATTACAATGTCTCTCTTCAACTCTAAAGCACACACTGCATTGCAATACTTTTCTCTTACTTCTTGACTTTCTTTGGCCAACAATTAGCCAATTCAAGCCTCAGCCAAACTCCTATTTCCTTATGCAGTCCTGGAGGAATTAAGCTCCTAAATGATAGGGAAATTTCCTATTTCCTTGTGCAAATCCAAGGGGAATTGATCACCTGCTCAATGCAAAAGCACTGTACACTCAACAATATACAATTATAAATACAAATGTGCCTTTTTCCATCCACTCAACTAGGAAATTCAAATTCCATGCATGACTAGGTCTATTTTTAGTTGATTAACTAGTTAACTGAGATATCAACATGTTAACAACATTTATAACTACTAAATTGACCTTCAACTGACTCAAATAGGTACTAGAGCTCAATTAACTAAGTTCAACTGAAAATAACTGAATTAGGTTGCTAATTTTTAGGAATCACTACATGCACAACTATAATCCAATCTCAACACAAATTTACTAAGTTAACTAGTAGACACAGCCATGTTACTCTAGCTAACTACAATCCAAGTCATCCTGCTGATGTGGAAAATCAAATTTTCTCCATTTGACTAAAGAAATATTCAAATGAAGCCTTTTCTTGCTACAAATTTAACAAAAACCAAGAGGGTTTTAGTGGGAGAAATTTTGTAGTCCTCTTGATAGAAAATAAATTATATCAAGGAAATATAAAAAAAAAAATTAATCACATGCTTGATAACTCTCAAAAGAAACTGAAAACCTTTAAAAAAATGTGAGTTTTTGACACACACACACACACTTTTGGAAAACACATTAATGAAACCCTAGAACAAGCATTTAATATAACCCATAAAAATAATCATATTATACTATTTATAAATTAAAGAACATTTAGTGTGGCTAAATAAAACACATTAAAAGATCAAAATCCAAAAACATGTTATTCTATAACTGAACTTAGATATCATAAAAAAAAATATCTATATAGAAAAAGAGATATTTTGGAATGCATAAGAAGATAGGTTAACCTAATAATCCAAAACAACAATGAAATCTTGTGAATTTGATTTCTCATGAACATATTCTTAATAACCAATAATAAATATTTAGCTTATGTTAAAGTTTCAAAAGAAATACATACATCTAGACACAAACAATCAACCGAGGTAAACTCATGAAATAATATATATTTCGTAGAATATCAAATGGGAATATTATTTACTACAACTATACATAAATTAATGAAACATTTCTACAATATATATTTAAAATTGAAACAAATGATACACAGGTTTATAAAATGATATAAAATAAAATATTTTGGATTAAAGAAAGAAGAAATAACCCTTAGATCCTTAATATATATATATATATATATATATATATAGATGTTTAGATGGTTAAGTTCCATATTAGTTATAAAATAGAAATTTGGAGAATGAAATAGCCTACACAAAATAGTACACTCAATATTTCTATATTAAAATCACGTTACTCTTGAGAGAGTTTTGCCATCACATGACATATCCTATGTCAATGGGTGTGTTATTGTTTGGGGCATAGCATGGCACTCACATGATGTGGCAGCAGGGAGCTTGGTTATGTTGGACTGATGTGACATTATACATGTCAATCAATATGTTGTTGCTCCATGGATTGCATGATGATGATGTGAGGTGGCAACAAGAGTCATTGTTGCTTTGATTACTCTTGGGAGCGTATGGGGTGAATTTCTCCCATACCTTGCATGATGAGGAGGGAGGATGGAAAAAGGAGGCCTTGATGCGTTGGATGGTTGTTATTGAGAGATTATGGTTGTTATTGAGAGAGTATGATGCATTGGAGGCATTGCTACGATGGTTGTTATTGAGAGAGTATGGCTCGAAATTTCACATGTCAACCCATATGTCTATGTTTCCTATTTTTTACAGTGTTGATATGATGCTTGGAGCAAGTAGGGCCAATAGGTCCAATGAGGGGAGAATTGAGAGGTACATATTACTCCAAGTAGCATGGGTTGGAGAGATAGTTTATGAGTTGGGACTTTCCTTTGTGGGGAGGAACCACTTCACTTCATATGTCTCATGCAGAGAAGAGGCTCTAGAACAATATATGGTTGCTACTTGGCGGTTCATTGATGAGGTGAGGCATCTATCTATAGGGTTGGAAGCCATTATAGTCATTATAGAGAGGTAGCTATGGAGTTGGACATTCATTACACATTGGAGCAGATGGGGAGACCTTCCATATGAGGATGCCATTTGGAGGGAGATGGATTGATGTAGCATTCGCTTTTGTAGTTTCTTGAGGACAAGAAAAATTTTGGTGGGGAGGACTGTAATATTCCAAATTTTCCATCAGTTAATTGGAATATTAGAGTTCTTAATTTTCTCAATTAATTAAGTAAATAAAAGGGTGGAGGGACCCATAAACCCCATAGATGAATAAAATCCACTTTTTTTGTGTGAATGTGGGTTAGTAGATAATAGATCAACATCATGGAGTAGTGGAGCAGCTCATTAATGAAGGAAGAGTGGATATTATGGAGAGATAATGAGGAAGATGATGGAGATAGTGGAGGAATAAAATTAAGATAATAGAGCATTAATGATGTAGTGATGGAGAAAGTGGTGCATTAAATGCACACATAATGGAGGGAGTGGAGATTAATTGCACAGATCATGGAGATCATGGCGAGACAGTGCAGTCTTCATGGATATTAGTGGCCACATATGCAGCGCAATTATGAGGTGAGCCAAAGCAAGGAAAGGCTCACAACCATATAAGGAAGATGAGGGCAGCAAAGAAAATAAGTCTAGAATTTGATATTGTATTGTCGTTTGACGTTTCTTTCCACACTTCAGCTATTTAGCTAAGTCTATTGTGTTGTTTAGCACATGGGTGTTCTCGAGTAGGAATCCCACCCTTACCCATGGGGGAATTCAAGTGCCTACTTTGGGAAGGTTATTCTGAGTAGCCATTCATCATCCAACATTGGTGCCACATTCATCCTCTCTCTTCTTCATATAAAACTTCGGGAATTACACATTCATGTCGTAGGGTTTGAGAGGAGGAAGGTAGTTTCTAGCATTTTAGCTAAGAAAATGGTGGAGGGTTCATCCTTTCATCTTGTGCTTCCATTTAATTATTCCAAGAGAAACATTGTGATATCTAGCATCAGGCCAATAGTTTATACCTCCATGCAGCAGTAGTTCCTCCAGGAATTGTGCAGTCCAACCAGGTAGATCTAGTGGAGGAAGGAAGTTCTAAGTATTTCAACTTGGAATCCTATGAGGGAATATTCCCTCACTTTGGTGAGATTATTTCTATCATATGCGAGATATATCTCATCATATAGAAACAGGCTACAACTTCAGCCTCCTTGATAGCACAATCCATTCCAGCAATTGTGCAGTTTGCAACTACAACTTCAGCCGAGGAAGGAGGAGCTAGATCTCATGTTTCGAGCTTCAGAATCTAGAGAAGGGGTCATCCCTTCATGTATTGAGATGATTGGGTGCTATTGTAGTAGTTAAATCATCAGTTCAACCCCATCTCAGCCGTTATCCAGGAGGAGTGCGTAAGTCATCCAATAGGGGTGGAGTTGGAAACCCAAAAAGGGTTGAAAATGCAAAGTTGAAATCTGGCCAAACCATTTCTGGCTTTTTCTGGGTTTTTTTAGTAGAGTCCATGGTTAAAATCATAGATATTTATGAGCACTTTAGCAACCTCCATCACATGGTTCTTCTTTAGAGTAGTAGCAGTTTCCAGTAGCAGCAACAGTAGTAGCACAACATTTGCAGTGCTAGTTCTCATTAGTGCATTTCAGCCACTTCTTGTTGGCTTTAGTGGATATTATTTTGATCACTTTGTACTTTATATTTGTTGTTGTTTCTAATGATATGACTCAGCTATTTATGCTCATAGTTATAATGTCGTGATGTAATTTTCAGTTGTAGCATATTTCCGGCATTTTCTAGATTTTAGCTATATTCCTGTTTTCTTTTATTTGGAATGCTCTTCATGTTGTATATTCATGTCCTTTCCAATTTGGAATTTTACACAAAATTATTCTAGATCTATGACTGGGTCTAGCAGACTGCCATCTCAACATTGTTTCTTGTGATAGCAACCTCTTAAGAATATCTATCATCCTGAAGCGAAGAGTCCCTCTCTTTGTTAAATTGAATTCGTAAACAAGTATGTCAACTTCCACCAATTGTATGAGGTTTGTGTGGCGACGATTTATATTTGTACCCTTTTTTTTCTCTTCCCACTAACTTTTTTACCAACTACCATATCTGGCTTGTACACACCATTGAATGGGTGTGTGCTTGTGGAATGCCAGTGTACTTTAACACATATAACATCTTCATTTTCCGTAATCACCTTTATAGCCTTGGAAACCCAAAATGGATAGCCATGTGGAGCTTCATGTGCTAAGACTACGATCATGCAACCCTCCTTAATATCCTGTATTGAACCCCTGTAAAGGTCTTCCATGGCTTCACGTTGCACACGAGATATTCTGAAACCAATATACATTTCTCTTTCTGTTATAGCATCATTTATTACCTCTATATATTTGATGACTTATGCATTGGCCTTGGGAAGCCCTTCCATTAATACTTGATCACACTTATCAAATTTATTTATTTTTAAATCCATACGCGAGTCTGCCTAGTTTTTTCTGTGTGCAGACACAGGTCCACCCATAGATGACCCACGTATACTATTTAAAATACTAAAAAATATATAATTCTCCTATTAAAGAGGCGAGGTTTATGGTTTTTCCTGTAAGCTAGCTACCCTAGCCCGTGGCCTAACTATTCCCCAACTGAAAAAACTATTTTGAGGAAGTATAAATACACCTCAAGGGAATGGCCTAAGGGAGGAGAGAGAGAATATTATTGATATTATAGCTTGTTATAGCCCTGATCAAGTCTAATATTTCCTTGTGCCTCCTGTACTTCCCAGGTTTAGGAAACCCTTGTTTCCTTGCGATGATCAACCCAACTTTACGTGACATCCTTTGTGCACTATTTATGGAAGTAGCTTTGTGAGGCTAGGGCTGAATGAATCTGAAGGATGGTTTTTCTCAAGGCCATGGCAGATCTCAGGTGATTTCTTCACTTTCTCTATATGTGTTATCAATAAAAATAAGTACTGTCATGTTCATGATGTCTTTGTGGTATATGTCTCTTATATATGTTTAATGATATTGAATGGTTTATTTCATGTTATTTTTATGAGATTATATATGCTAACATGCTGCCATCTAGGGCATATATGATTTGTAACTAGTTTGTGTGCTCTGTTTTGACTGATTTTCAGGTTCTGGAGCACAAGGAGTAGTAGAGGGTTTTCACCTATGGGACTGATCTCAAACGAAGGATAAATGGGCAAGGTCCACTTTCCTCATTTTCTAGTTCAAGCATAAAATTTGATAATTAGAGTGTTTCTTGTGATGATATGCCATCCGCTCTATTAGGTCCCTCAACCCAGGCCTTAGGGTAGCTTTACCTGTAACAGAACTGGAAAATCCACTGGAAATTACATCCGTGTAATTCCTAGTTTGGGTTGTTTTATCTGTCTTGTGGGTTCCCTGACAGTTTAATCAATTTTTCAGTCTAGTAGGTTCTTTTCTCGACTAGGAAGAAGTCCTAATCTTCTAGATCAGGCTTGGGTTTTTCTTGTTTTCCTTATTTAATTTTATATACACTACTTCATCTGTACATAATCATGTATTCCTACTATTTTCTCCAAAATAACCCACATATACGCATGTTTCTTTGGATACACTCGCATATAGACGCATTTTACACTCAACGAACCATCGTATGCCCAGTAAATTTTGAAAATTTGAATTTTGAGGTCCTGGAATTATTTCCTGACTATGGTTGGCTATCCCTGTGGAACCTCTTAAGTGTCTGGACTATGATTCTTGTGGCTGTATGTCAGTTCCTCTCTTTTTCATGTGAAGACCTTGTCATTCTAGGGTTTTTCCTATTTTTTGAAGTCTCAATTGCGACTGTAGCACCAAGGCTTATTTCCTGATTTCTTGGCTATTCTAACCATACAAAACAGTGAGCCTTTGTTTGTTTTCTTGTGTTTTCCTTATACATTTCTTCACTTTTTGGTTTATGCCTTCTTGACTTCTTTGGTTTTCTTGTTTCTTGGGACTAGCTTTCTATTGAATGTTGAATTTGCCTTTGCTTGGTTTCTGAAGTTTTTATTTGCTGGAAGCTTGTGCTATTGTTCTAAGTCATTTTCTTGGGTCGATTACTTCTTCTGGTTTGTTTGAATCCCGCTAAAAAAGTGGCATAGTTTTCATGTGCATTTGGAAGTATCCTTGTGGCTCATTTTCTTGATTTTGGACTTTTGGTAGCTTTTTGCTTGTCTCATTGAAATTTTTTCGTTTCCTTCAAAGTGAAAAGCCAAAAAACATTTTTGTTTTCTGCTGCTTTTTCTTTGGTTTTATTTTCATGGTTTTCGTCCATTTTGAAGAAACTTGCTATTTTCCCATTTTTCATTCATTTGCTTAACCTTCAAAGAAGTCTTTGTTTGGATTTCTCTCTATGTTATATCAAGTTTGTTTTAGCATCATTGTGTGAAAAGGAGTTCTTATTGGGAATTTCCTTTCTTGTCTATCAAAATTATCGAACCAATCTCATTTAGAAACTATTTTTGCTTCCTTAGTCAGTAGTCCTAGGATTTTCATATCATTGGTAGTTTTTGCATTAGTTGCACTTAAGCATTTTAGTCTTTTTGATAGTTTTTTGAAGTGTATGAAGAGTGAAAATTGAAAAGAAAAAAAAATATTTATTAATAGATTCGTACAACCCATTTAGAAATCTCTTTTCATCGAAAGAAAAATATTTCATCTTCATGTAGTAGGTTTTCATTGATTTCTTTTGTGTCGAATAACATCATCAGTTTCATATCCATCTACTTCTGACTTAAGTAACAACCATTTAAAATCAAGCGATATAATTAAAATGATATAGAAGTTTTTTGTATTGTCATTAATTATACACCAACTAGCTAGGTCATAGGGTCTTGGAATAGGTGAGTGGAGATTTAACTCTCCAAGGCCGCTCAAAATTGTCAAACATAGAAATTTAAGTGAAATCCAATTCCATTAAGTGGACCAAGAAATCTCTACCTCCAGAAAGTTAAGAACGAGGGATAGTGAAGGTAGAGAAGAGACATACCCCCTCTCCTATTTGCTGAATCTTGACCTAAGACCACTCCACCCTGTTATTTCCCCGTAATTTTTCAGATTGGAAATACCAAATGTACAATGGTAACATAAAAATAGTCTTTGGAGTCCTAGGACCGAGCCTTCCTAGACTCAGAGAGGGCTCTCTCTATGTTTTTGTAAAGGATGTGACTTAGTTGTTTTTAGGGTTTTGATTTTAGGCTAGTTATAAGGATTAGGGTTTGTTTGTTTGTTTGGTTGGTTGGATAGGTTGTTAAGAATAATAGGTAGAGTAAGATAAAATCCATCCATTGGGATATGGAGTCTGAAAAGGTCATGGAAAGTACAATAAAAGGTCAAGTGTGTCTCATAGGGCAAGTTAACAAGGCCAAATGGATCTAAGTAGGCTTAGTGAGTGAGAAATAAACATGAAGTTATGAGTGCAGTAGGTTCAAAGGGAAATCCAAGATCCTTCAACATAATAAGAACAAGAAAATATTTCAGGATGATAGCATAGCAAAACTGAAGAACAATAAAGGATTCTTCAACTAGACTTTTGCTAAACAGACCTTAAAAACAATAGACAAGTAATACTAGAGAGCAGTTAAGAATTCTATGAACATTACTTTCAAACAAATAGAGCTTTTAACATAAAATTTTGGTGAAACTAAAGAGTATTCAAGGATTCTTTAATTAAAATTCAAGGAAGGAAACACAAAAATAGAAGGATGCAGATAGAATTAGGGTGCTAAGAAAGCATATCCTACTCTAAAATTTATGTCCTATGATCAAAGAAAACCATGAAACAAAATGAAAACTAAAGTAAAAAAATGCATGAGTTGGATAACGGAACCATCTAACAGAGCTCATGAATCCTAGGAATGTGCTTGATCCATTGATGCTCCATCCAAAGCCACCACAACACACCAAAGCCAATTTCTTCAACAAATTCAAAGTCTAGATCATATTAAGCTCAACAACTAACCAACATGTACAATGAGTCCTCAATGCAGTAAAGGATGACAAAAAACCTAACTAGGGTTTCCAAAATTTCATTAATACATCATAAATGCCATTTTTGTCCAAAGAGACCATGCAAGGCCCAAGGCACAAAATATCTAACTTAATAATTGCAAAATAACTTGAAACATAAATTCTGAGCTAACTAGGAGTGATTTTCCTTAAGAGTCCTAAAAAATATCCTTTTTCAATAACTTTGTGTGTTTTGTTAACTTTGTAGGCAAGGGCGTAGCACTGACGTCCAAGGGCGCATCTCTAGGCCAAGGGCACAACACCTACACCAGAAACATTGTCTGTTTTGTAACCAAGATTTGGAGGCCTTCCAGGTATCCAAATGAGCTCCATGATAGTGCATTGGAAAGCCTGTCCTGTCTAGTTTCCAAATATACCTTAGTTTTCCATTTGGTGTCCATTTTCCTAGTTAAAATGAACTTTTCCCAAGACTCCTTAGGGCACAGCGCCAACTCTGAAAATAGGGCAAAAAGTTGATTTTTTGCATGTTTTTGGCACTTTTGGAGGACCCGTTTTGCTCCAAATGAGATGAAACTTTGTGAGAGTGATTTCCGTGGCCTAAGGAACCCAAAAATTTAAACCATTCCTTCATTGAGTGCCCCAAAAAAGAGCACAGTTCCAATGGCACTGTGCCCTTGGCCCTTCTTTCTGCTAGCCAACTGTCAATGTTTCAAAATTGCGCGAAAGGGATTTTGCTTGTTAAGAACTCCTCTAATTTGCTTGTTTTCTTTTATCTTCATCTCTTCCCTTTGATTTGTCCTTAATATTTTTTAGCTTATTCCTTTAAAACTAATATGCCTTCTAACCTTTGTCTTAAGCCTATAAGCCTGATTTTCCTTTACTATTTGTTGTATCCCTGAGAGGATTTGATCTTGGAACACTAATGAGATAATGACATTTTCTTCTGCATGGACATAAAATCATCCTTTTCATATTTAACACTTTTACTCTACCTGTATCTTTGCCATGGTGAATCCACATCAGCAAAATCAGGTCCCAACATGTTCTCTCTACAACCATTCCAGTTTCTCCTCTTGACATCCTTAAACTTTGTTTGTAAATACATGGGCATTGATGTGAATATTGAGATGGATAGAGGGTAATGCAATGGAAGCCTTTGCAAGTGAATGGAAGGAGTGTATGAATGAAGGTCATGGAGGTATGGACAGGCTCAGATGTAATACCACCCTCAATAGTGAACTCCTTTGTTTATGATTGGTTGTCTTTACAAGTAGATGAAATGATGGTAAACATTGATTCCTAGTTTAAACACTTAGGGCTTCTTTTTAGGGTTTACTTTTCTTCCAACTAAATCATGAAAAATTCTTGAAGATATGGTTAGGGCATTTAATTACCCTTGAATCTATTTGGAGGTCCTTTGGTAGGATTCTGGAACAATTTTTTGAGGTGATTTGAGCGTTTGTAGGGCTTAGAAGCCTTCTTGGCCAAGCACGCAGCGCCAAAGGCGTTCTTCACTTGGCCTGTTGGGCAAGAGCGCAACGCTCTGCTAGGCATGCAAAACCCACTTCTAGGTGCACATCGCCTTTAGAAAATGCACAGGGAAAGAGTGTCAAGGGCGCAATACCCAAACCCAGGCGTGCAGTGCCAAGATGAGCACGCAACGCCAGGCAATTTTGTCCAATTTTGACTTAAAAACTGCCAATTTCTTCTTCGTCTAAAATTTTAATGTTTTGCAATGGCACAATGAATTTCTTGAAGTGTAGAATGGGATTTATAGGCACATGGAAGTTTGATTCATCTTTATGAATCCACTTTCTAATTTTTTCAAAGTCACTTTCTATTTTTCTTTCTCACTAATTTTTTTTGACCTTTTGCTTGCAGGTGACTAAGCTGATGAATTTGACCTTTCTTTTTCTTCCTGAAGCATGAAAAGTTCAACTTGGGAACTTTAGGATGATTGCATAGTGACATCTTCAAAATGTTGTGTGATTTACACTATGAAACTTAGCTTTTTCACCCTAGTTGGCAGTTTTCTGGAGTTATTAGATTTATTTTCCTTTTGATCCTGAGGATTTGACCTATTCATCTTGATACAGCAGCAGCCTTAAAAACCTCCTTTACTTCCACCTTTGGAGCTGAACCTTATCTTTTGCTCATTTATACATGGCAAACTTATTTTGACAAGTTTGGGATTTGATCAAACAGTGACATCTTCAAAACCATCCTTTACTTGCACCATAGGGTTTAACATCATCATTTCACCATTCTATGGTCACTTTTTCAAAACCCTAGGCATCTAGAGTGATTTAAGACAATCATCAGTGTTGTCTTCTAAGTTCTCTATAGCCCTTTCAAGTTCATTCATTTCTGTCCAGTTCACCTCACCTTTTTCCTATCTCATCAAACATCTCTGATATACTTTTCTTCATGTTTGGTTTTTTGGTGTACCTCCTCCATGGTTATTTCTACATTTGATCCCTGCTTGGCACACTGCTAGACTATCAATATCAAAAACCCTAGTTCTTCTTAAGGCCAAGTGTTTCCTGTCTTCCTTGCTGCAAGATGTCTTCATTCAAGATCAGACCTCCTACCTCACCAAATTTCTGCTGATAGACATTTTAACACTCCTGAAAAAGTGTCAAAGTTTACATTTACCTCTTGCAGACCTTGAGTTGATAAGGTAGTGCTTCTTTGGAAAATTTTAGGTCTTCCTTGAATAACCATGTGCTGACCTTCTATTACATCTGAGCCAACTTCTAGCATAAGAAAAACAATGTTTGAAACATCAATGATGACCTTACAACCTGTGGAACCCTAATGACCTAGTGGGAGGGTCCTTTGACCATTAATCTTTGACTGAAAATTGGTTTGGAGTCTTCAAGTGAAAAACAGAGTATTTATCAAAGTGCTGTATTGAAGACCCAAAATCCAATGTACTTGATTTATCTAAAGAGCCTACAGAGATAGTTTTGAGACCATCAATGCTTGAGGAACTTGGGGACCATGGGAATGATTTAGGCTATAGGTAACCCTAGATGGAAAATGGAATGATGGGCAAGGGAAAAATAGAGTAATGAGGTCATAGGTAGGAAATAAGGACGTAGATGAGAGGCACAAGCCATTAAGGAGTCTTTTAGGAGTGGCAAGGTGACCATGAAATGGCAAGGTTGATAGAATAGTGAAAAAATTTCTATAAGGATAATGAAGGCAATGAGATTTCTAAAACTCACAATGTTCAAAGAATGTTGTTTTTTAGAAATATAGAACCAATCTATAGTCATCTACAAGTAATGAAATATACTAATGACTAAAAGTGGCTCCACTTGGGGAGGGCAGCTCCTTTTTAGGAGGTGTCAAGAACCTCAGAGTTCAGATCTCTGAGTTTTGAATATCAGTACCTTACTTGTACTTGGCAGATCCCTCTTCCTTCATTTTCTTATGTTCTCTTGAAGCTATGATCTCAAAAATCTGAAAAGACATGATTGCTTGAATATCAGTTCTACCTACCCATCTTATTTTGCCTAACATTTTTTTTTTCTTTTAGGTGCATTTGGACTGGAAAACCCTTGACATTATTTTCTTTTGAAAGCATAAAAAACTATCTATTTCTACCCTTATCAATTCCAAGGGTTCATATTAGGCTGATGAAATCTTTATTCTCTACCTACTCTACTTATCTGTCAAGATTAAGAAGTTTGACAGATTTTCATTCTCTATGCTACCAACATGAAATTTAAAACATGACCAAACCAAGGTTACAACAATCTGATTTATCATGGACTATGGAATTTTGGACAAGCTACACATAGACTTTATTTTTGTACAAGAAAACTAGAAAACATGAGGGCTAATAATTTAGAGTTTGTTATGCATCCCTCTAATTTATCTTTGGTTCGAATTTAATCTTTGGTAACCAACATCTTTTCCTAATCTAATCTACTGACAAGTCAAGCTTAAATGGTTTAACAAGTTTTCTTTCATTAACCTATCAATAGAAATTTAAAACATGTTCAATCATGATTAGGCTAGATGACTTAAAAAAAATTCCTTTTCTCAAAGGTAGTGGCATTTTAGGCTTGCACACTTTCAACAGTACTCTTTTTTGGTATGGGGCTGTACCTCTTCTTTTTTCCTGCCCTATTTTATTTTTTTCTTTGTTTTTCTTTTTTCTTTTTGTCAAAAAAATCTTTCTCTATCAAAACCCAGTTCAAAGATGCCTATGATCTATCACAAATTATTGTTGAACTCATGTTGTTTCATATTCACAGTATTCATTGGCTGCAACTCCCTTGGGGCTCTTATTTCATAACCATTTGACCCAAAACCCTACATCAAGTAACCATTTTCATAAATATATGGGTTAGGATCCTTGTTTTCCAAAGTTATTTATTTTATGTATTTTAAGTGAATTTATGATTAGAAATTAGAAAATTAACATAGTTTCATATATCTATATATGTGTTATGAGTTTTGTGACATGTGTAAGTCAAAAGGAGACTTCTAGAAGACCCTTATGTGGCACTCTAAAGCCAAATTCGAATTTGGTTGGAGAAGATTATGGGATCAAGAGGATATGTGTCTCACTTCCCTGTTGTATTGAAACTCTAAGAGGATATGTGTCTCACTTCCTTGTTGTATTGAAACTCTAAGAGGATATGTGTCTCATTCCTCAAGTTGTGTTAAAACTCTAGAAAGACATGTGTCTTATCATTTCCTATTTTGATTGTAACTCTAGAGATGGAGGGAGAGATTCATGGACTCCCATTAATGAGATGTCTCATCATATTTTGTATAAATAGGAGAAGCTTTCTCCTATCATGGGTGATGAGAAAGTAATGAGGAAGTAGATTTG
Source organism: Pinus albicaulis (assembly GCA_034641835.2). Classification (NCBI taxonomy): domain Eukaryota; kingdom Viridiplantae; phylum Streptophyta; class Pinopsida; order Pinales; family Pinaceae; genus Pinus; species Pinus albicaulis. The sequence continues at coordinate 288,900 of JAXQQM020084618.1, read as the reverse complement.
TAACAAAGTTCAAGATGGAATGGGATGTAGATTTATGAGTTTTTGTTTGTAAACAGCCTCTTGACACAGCCAGATCTTATTTTAAAATTTTAGAAGGACTTTATCTTGTCTGTAGCAGAGGGCCCCTACTATCCAAGGATGCTTTTACATGTTTTCTAGATAAGTTGCTTTCAATTATGTTTTGTCATATTTCCTTACTTAGATTGCTTTCTGAAATCATAGCTTTTAGCATAATTTTTCATGGCAGCCCGGGCATTTGCATATCTTTTGACTAATGACATGGAATCAATATTGTTCTGCTGTTAATTTATTTTTTTTCTTATTTTTTTGTTTAATTCCGGTATTGCTTTGTTTATTTCAGTCTTGCACATTTGCTTCAGTAGTTAGATTTAGATATATTAAATTGCTCATGTCATTTTCAGTTACCTCCGAAAGCCACAGCTGGACTGATGGTGAGGGATTGTATTAGCAAGTTTTTAGTTTGAGCATGGCTTCTCTTAATTTAGATATATTAAACTCGCTTTGAAGAACATCTTCTGGGCTGTTCAAAGCTACAAAATTAATCACATGGTGAGGGATCGTATTATGAAAATGCGGTGCCTGATATTAGTTTCTTTCTGCAAGCTAGATATAATATATTAAATGCCTAGCACCTTTCGAGCTGTTTCCAGTGTCATGTTCCACCGATGGGTGAGGATTAATTATGAATGTGGTTTATGCTAGCTCATTTTCCATAGAAATTGTGACATTTCGCCTTTCATTGTTTATGGTTACCCGAAATCCAATGACCTACTGATGAGGGACTGTGATGTGGTTGAAAGTAGAATGATTTAATTTACTTTATTGCAACTTTTGGATTTCTTTCAGCATAGTTTCTTTTGTGTTTAGACAGCAGCAAGAATAGTTTGGTTTCATGCTCACTAGTTCACTGTTTTGATTTATTAGATTAGCAGCACCTTTTTCATTTCAGTAGCACATTTTCATTTTCTTTCAAGTTTTGTCATTGTATGTTTCAAATTCCTTTTTCAGTTTCAAGTTGGTAAATCATTATAAAGGACATCATTGCCTTGAATATTCATAACCATACTTGTCTTTTATAATTTCCATCTCACATTAGGAAACCAACCAAGATCAATAAAAATCCAAAAACGACAAAAAGTAAGAGATAGGTTATCTTGCACATATAGTGCGCCACACTTCGTCAGCTTACGAATCCCTGGTTGATAATTTATGTTAGCAATTTAGGACACACTAAATTGACCAAACATTTTGGCGCCGTTGCCGGGGAAGTCTAACTAGGTAGCCTTATTTCTTACATTTAAAAAAAATTAATAATTCTTGAGTATGCTCTCCTCCTGCACTTTGTGTGATCTAGAGGATCAGAAAAATGATTGTTATGTAAAAAAAAATTAATAATTCTTGAGTATGCTCTCCTCCTGCACTTTGTGTGATCTGGAGGATCAGAAAAAAAATTGTTATGTGAAAAAAAAAAAAAAAAGGAGACAAAATAAAACTTCATTATTTCAATTGATTCAACAATTTAAAAAAAAATTGTTTTCATGAAAAACTTTGATTTCAATAAATTGTTTTGTTTAATGAATATATATGTGTATTTTTAAAATTTTTGAAAATATAACATACATAATTTTATTAACAAATCAATTAAAAAAAATAAAAAAATCTCATGGAAATAAGACCCACGCATATGCATGAGGCCATTCTTTGGCTTGGCTTTACACATATATGCAGACCTTCAATCCACACAAAGACCCATGCACAGCAATTTAAAAAAAAAAAAAAACCTTCTCTTTTTCATATTCGTTTTCCCTCAAACAACAGTTATTAGAAATCATTTTTTTTTTTTTTAAATGCACACAATGAATGTATATCACATGAAGAAACTGTTGATGAGGAAAAGATTGCAAATTTTTGATGAGAAGAAGATTGCAATTTGCTGATGAAGAGAAAATTACAAATTCAATTGTAGGGACATACAATGGAAGTGTATCATATGAAGAAATTGTTGATGAAGAGAAGATTTCAGACTGTTGATGAAGAGAAGATTGTAGATTCCATTGCAAGTAATTGGAATGAGGAAGATCAATCTGAACTTCTCTGTGAGATACAAGCCATTACACTTCAAAACCTGCAAAATAAAAACAAATCAAACCACAAGTAATTGCCAGAAAACGAAATGCGTCATTGTCAAAAACACCCTATTTTAAAACGAATTTTCTGAGCAAACCAAGACGAATTAGAAAACAATAAAACATGGGTTTTTTCAGGAACGGGGTGAATTAGGTAATCTTATAAGAACTTTCTGAAATTAACAGCCATTTGGGAGAAATTCAGGGTTCTTCGGAGCACTAATTTGCAGTGTGCGTGAGAGAAAAATGTTTTTTTTATTATGAAAACAGTCACGGTTTTGAGAAATAATCAAGGAACTAATTTCCTTATTTGAGGGAAAATGTGGCAGAATTCATGTGTGGTGGCACATGATGAATAACAAATGGATTATTTGAGGCAAACACATTATCACATGTGCATCAAATGCAAGTTGTATAAATTGAAAAAGACTCTGCCTTCATCTCCTTCATAGTTAGGAATTTGACTTTAGAAATTTCAAGCTTTTTATTTTTATTTTGCATGAAAGAGGCATTGGCATGACTTTGTTTCAAAAATATTAATAAAGACAATTATTTCATCCATGCTTTATTTCATTTAAAAAATAAAAATAAAAAAAAAAATAAATTCAAAAAAAAAAATAAATTCAAAAAAAAAAAATTCAGAAAAAAAAAAAAAAATTAAAAAAAAATTGAATCAATGAAATGAATAAGTTATTTGCTCACTTTTCTGAAGGTATTGATTAATTTTGGACTGACGATGAAAGATGAATGGCTAACTTTTTATTCAAAATTTTTAGCAGCTGAAAAACCTCATTGTTCAAATCACCCTAACTTTCTCATACAAAATCAGATTTTGATGATTTAAGTATCGTTGGAAAGGTCTCAACAAGATCTATACAATGAGAAATCCATCATTAGAGTTTGAAATGCCAAATAATGAAATAAATTTCTGAAAAGAAACTACATTCAACTTGAGGCACTAATTCCAAAACATGTATAAATTCTTTTGATTTTTCCTTTAAGAACTTGTTTCATTAATACAAATTCTTAGTTTTGTGTGTAAATGTCATAACTAGAGAGATTGATCACCTCTCTCCCTTTGATAATCTTACATTCCATTGCAGAAGAAGTATTAGTTTTTTTTTGCAGGTTCCAGGAGGAAGGACAAATGACTACAAGAGAATGGTGTCTCTCTAAGAGACCAATTTGTTTCATAAGAGGATGCAGCAACAAAGAGGAAATATGCTGATGTAAAATCAGATCCAAACACTTGAAAAAATTTCAGATACCATTGTCTCCATCACATCCATACCTCATAATAAACCATTCACCTCATTTCACTTCATATTTTCCATTTACATTCACATCCACTTTCCATTTATTTTTGTCCATTCATAACCCACAAATAAAAGCAAGAGGCTCATTCACATGCTCATTTCTCATTGCCATTTCTACTCTCCATTGTTATATTCCATTTTCATCTTCCATTTCTTGTCATTTTCATTCCGCAAATAAGCCCTGCTTCGATGCAAACTATTGAGTCTATAGTCCTTTGAGTCTAAGTTCTTTGTAAAACACCTTGAGGCTTGCATGCCTTAATGGCAAGTTCTCATGCTAACAAACAATGGGAATACATTAATGTCTCTTGTTCGTCAGATCTTCTAGGTGACTCGACATCAGCAAGATCATTCGTACCTAGCAAGATGTGTTTGGGCATCTTGATTCTCATTGTCATCAATGGTGAGAGTTCTCGTGTTGACTAGTGGCATCCATTAATGGCCACTAAGTCAACAATTTCCTACTATGTTCGACATCATAACATCTTTTCACATAGTAGGAAATGTGCCAATGAGTTTTGAAGACATGAAGACTATTATTTTCAGCATTTTGGAGCAGATTCAGCAAGTTTTAGTAGAAGCAATAAAAAGTCATCTCATCTCTTTATCCATGACTCCTCTTGTTCAGCCACTTGAAGAATAATATGATCAGAATTTTGCAGCCACCACACATACACAACTCATCCACATTTAAGGTAAGTGAAGGTATGTTGTTTTCTAATTTTTAGTCATGTAATTCATTAGAATGCTAAAATTGTAACTTTGGAAAAATTCCTCACTCCCTTTTCCACATTGTCATATCTTTAGTTGGGGAGGGAAGGAACATCATTTCATATCCACATGTCATACACTATCACACATTTTCATTTCATTTCCATCCACATATACTTCCCAACCAACTATTGTTGCAACATGATTCAAAAGATTATATGCCTTGCAAATGATGAATTCATTGATGAAGTAGTTGATTCTAAATGTTTTCATGAACTTTGATGCAACAAAGAAAATAAAGCATTGTTACACAAGAACCAATGCTCAAAAAAAAATGGTTGTCACACAAGAACCAACCATTGAAAAAAAATGTGTTGCAATTAAATGTATTATACTTTGCCAAAAAAAGAAAATATCAAGAAGCAAAGTTTGGAACGAATCTATATGAGTCAAAGATCAACTCATGGACAAATGAATCATTGCAATAGTTGCATGAGGACATGCAACAACTTTAGTTGGGGGGTATGTTGAGTCTCAAAAGTGTTCTCCATATTCATACATATTTCCATTATGTCATACCCATTTAGCTCTTATTTCATAACCATTTGACCTAAAACCCTACATCAAGTAACCATTTTCATAAATATATGGGTTAGGATCCTTGTTTTCCAAAGTTATTTATTTTGTGTATTTTAAGTGAATTTATGATTAGAAACTAGAAAATTAACATAGTTTCATATATCTATATATGTGTTATGAGTTTTGTGACATGTGTAGGTCAAAAGGAGACTTCTAGAAGACCCTTATGTAGCACTCTAAGGCCAAATTCGAATTTGGTTGGAGAAGATTATGGGATCAAGAGGATATGTGTCTCACTTCCTTGTTGTATTGAAACTCTAAGAGGATATGTGTCTCACTTCCTTGTTGTATTGAAACTCTAAGAGGATATGTATCTCATTCCTCAAGTTGTGTTGAAACTCTAGAAAGACATGTGTCTTATCATTTCCTATTTTGATTGTAACTCTAGAGATGGAGAGAGAGATTCATGGACTCCCATTAATGAGATGTCTCCTCATATTTTGTATAAATAGGAGAAGCTTTCTCCTATCATAGGTAATGAGGAAGTAATGAAAAAGTAGTAGAGAAGTCTTTTGTAATAAAGTTCAAGATGGAATGGGATGTAGATTTATGAGTTTTTTGAATAAAGAAGCTTAGTTCTTTGATGCTATTGTGATCTTATCTTTAAGGAGCTGAAGGACTTCACCAAATTGGTAGCAGAGGGCCCCTGCTATCCAAGGAGACTTTTACATGTTTTCTAGATAAGTTGCTTTCAATTCTGTTTTGTCATATTTCCTTACTTAGATTGCTTTTTGAAATCATAGCTTTTAACATAATTTTTCATGGCAGCCCGGGCATTTGCATATCTTTTGACTAATGACATGGAATCAATATTGTTCTGTTGTTAATTTATTTTTTCTTAGTTTTTGTTTAATTCCGGTATTGCTTTGTTTATTTCAGTCTTGCACATTTGTTTCAGTAGTTAGATTTAGATATATTAAATTGCTCATGTCATTTTCAGTTACCTCCGAAAGCCACAGCTGGACTGATGGTGAGGGATTGTATTATGAAATGTGTAGTTTGATATTAGTTTCCTTCCTGAAAATTTAGATATATTAAACTGCTCATAACATCTTTAGTTGCCTCCGAAAGCCACAGCTGGACTGATGGTGAGGGATTGTATTATAAAATGTGTAGTTTGATATTAGTTTCCTTTCTGCAAGTTAGATATATTAAATTGCTCATAACATCTTCAGTTGCCTCCGAAAGCCACAGCTGGACTGATGGTGAGGGATTGAATTATGGATGTGTAGTTTGATATTAGTTTCCTTTCTGCAAGTTAGAAATATTGAATTGTGCATGACATCTTCAGTTACCTCCGAAAGCCACAGCTGGACTGATGGTGAGGGATTGAATTATGAATGTGTGGTTTGATATTAGTTTACTTTCTGCAAATTAGATATCAGTTGCTCAAGTTGTTTATGGTTACTTCTGAAAATCATAGCTGGATTAATGATGAGGGATCAGAAGACAAGTTGATGTAATTTGATTTAGATTTACTTTATTGCAACTTTTGGATTTCTTTCAGCATAGTTTCTTTTGTGTTTAGACAGCAACAAGAATAGTTTGGTTTCATGCTCACTAGTTCATTGTTTTGATTTATTAGATTAGCAGCACCTTTTTCATTTCAGTAGCACATTTTCATTTCCTTTCAAGTTTTGTCATTGTATGTTTCAAATTCCTTTTTCAGTTTCAAGTTGGTAAATCATTATAAAGGACATCATTGCCTTGAATATTCATAACCATACTTGTCTTTTAAAATTTCCATCTCACATTAGGAAACCAACCAAGATCAATAAAAATCCAAAAACGACAAAAAGTAAGAGATAGGTTATCTTGCACATATAGTGCGCCACACTTCGTCAGCTTACGAATCCCTGGTTGATAATTTATGTTAGCAATTTAGGACACACTAAATTGACCAAACACCTATCTATCCTAATATAACTTACATATGATATATATTCATTTGGTGAACTCCCTTTTCCAATATAACCAATCAAGTAGATGATTCCATGAGTGATCCTTGTTTAGCTCTTTGAGTGTGCTGAAAAAATAAAAAGGCCACTCCCACCTCACTTGTTTTTGAACAAAAGTGCCTAAAATTTTCTTTAAACCTTGCATCAAACTACTCCTACATATTTTAATCCCTCTTCAAATTTCTCTAAGAAAACAACAAAGGGATCATCTGTACTGGTAGCCTAATCATATATTACAATGTTGTCCTCTAGAAAACCTGATATGCTCTGATTGATTGGGATGAATTCTATGTGAAGGCCATGATGTTGATGAGCAGGAGTACTCTTTGGAAATAAATCTTCTTGAGAAAGTAATGCAACAACTCTCATGTGTTTATCAATTTCCAAGCCTTCATCTACAATTTGAAATTCAATGGAACTTGGTGGTTGCAAATCTGGAGCTAAGGATAATTCTATGTCACAAATGATTTCCTCAACGATTTCAGGAAATGTTTTCTCATTAACAACTTGCTCAATAAGTTCATTATCTTCCCCAACCTCAACATCAAAACTAAAATACCGTTGATTTCTAATCATATGAATGTTATCTCTGATGGACTGAAATGAAGTAGAAAAAAGAGGCAAATATGCTTCACTTACTTCCAAGTTTTCTAGACTTTCCTCATCACTGTCATAGCTGATATGTATTGGTTGATTACTATTTTCAAGTTGATGAAACTGAAATTCCTCCCACAAAACAACTACTGATTTATCTGCAAGATTAGCTTCTGTTTGGAGAACATAACCATCATCATACTGATCAAACTTTGGAAAATCATCAATACAAGTAATGTTACCAATCATACATATTGGATTATCAGATTTTTTTCTCCTCGAATTGATCTACAAACCCATTTTCTGATTTTTGGTAGCTGGGATTAGTAGGAAAATAAATAGAAATGTTTTGTTCACATGAAGGTTTAGAGGCTGGATACATGTTTAGAATATGATTTATTTCTTCTTCAATTAAAAGTGGATGCATTTTTCGCATTATTTGGACAGAGACCAAGTTTCCCTCTTTCTTTTGTGAATGATCATGAGGCTGAATGTCTTCTTGAGCCTCGCATAGAAGAGATGGTGGATCATCACTTGTCCCTTCAGAGAGATCCTATGGATCTTCCTTTATTTCCTTATTTATTTCATCCTCAACCAACTCCTCTTAGTTGTCATGACAATTATCTTGAGTATGAAATGCATGAATTTCCTCTAATAGATCTTCAGGATGCCAATTTCCTAAATCTTCATTAATGTTTGCAAGGTATTATATGAGATCTTTAGATTGATCACAACAGTTTTTAGTTAATGATAAAGATGAACAATTTTCAAGATAATGTTCATAAAATACCTTATGGAAATCCTTCTTAGAAAACAAGGTGCCAGGGTCCAGGCCTTCATACCATTCCCTTGCCTTACCCTCTAATGTTGCCATAAACATTTTCATGAGGCATTCCTTATGCCATTCAACTTTGAACCTCCTTACATGTATATGAAATTTGATGAGATGAAACAAGGGGTCATCGAATTTTTCATCTTGAAACATAGGCAGGTTTTGGTCCCAATTTATCTAAGGCATTTTGTGTTGGAATCCAGGGATGTGATCTCTATTCATTGGAACATACCTGCGTTGTATCATGGGATCCATATTTTTCAATTAGTCAGAGGAAAGGGCTACTTCATATTTATAACCAATCTAGAGTCTTCTACCAGTGGAGCCTTTAGGTCTATTGAGAGTTGTAGAATTGCCAGGTGGAAGATTTAAAATTTGTTGTCCACCATCAACAATATTAGGATTAATTAATGCATTCCCAGGGGAGTCTGTGAGAACTAGTGGGGTCAACAGGGCTACTGAAGACCAGTGGAGTCACCTAGTGGATGATGCTTACTATTTTGAGGATGTACTTGTTTTCCACCATCAACAACTAAATACAAATCTAAGGATGTTTTTTGGGTTTCTGAGGTCTTAAGGAATACTTAGGATGTCACTAACTTAGAGGTCCCACCGTGATCGCCATTATGCTATGTCCCCATAATTTTTCAGATTGGAAAGATGAAATTTACAAGGGTAACATCAAACCAGTCTTTGGAGTCCTAGGACCTATCCTTCCTGGACTCAGAGAGGGCTCTCTTTATGTTTGTGTAAATGATGTGACTTAGTTGATTTTAGGGTTTTGATTTTAGGCTAGTTATAAGGATTAGGGTTTGTTTTTTTGTTTGGTTAGATAGGTTGTTAATAAGAATAGGTATAGTAAGAGAAAATCAATCCATTGGGCTATGGAGTCTGAAAAGTTCTTGAAAAGTACAATAATAGGTCAAAGGTGTTTCATAGGGAAAGTTAACAAGGCCAGATGGATCTAAGTAGGTTTAGTGAGTGAGAAATAAACATGAATTTATGAGTGCAATAGGTTCAAAGGGAAATCAAGGATCCTTCAACATACTAATAACAAGAAAAGCTTTTAGGATGATATCATAGAAAAATTGAACAACAATGAAGGATTCTTCAACTAGACTTTTGCTAAACACACCTTAAAAATAACAGACAAGTAATCCTAGAGAGCAGTTAAGGATTCTCTAAACTTTAATTTAAAAGAAATAGAGCTTTTAACATAAAATTTTAGTGAAACCAAAGAGAATTCAAGGATTATTTAATTAAACTTCAAGGAAAAACATAAAGATACAAGGATGCAGATAAAAGTAGGGTGCCAAGAAAGAATATCCTACTCTAAAATTTATGTCCTATGATCAAAGAAAACCATGAAAAAAATTGAAAACTAAAGTAAAAAAATACATGAGTGGGATAACATCACCATATAACATAGCTCATGAATCCTAGGAATGTGCTTGATCCATTTATTCTCCATCCAAAGCCATCACAACACACCAAAGTGAATTTCTTCAACAAATTCAATGTCTAGATCATATTACGCTCAGCAGCCGACCAACATCTACAATGAGGCCTCAATGAAGTATTTAACTAGAAAGGAGGACCTTTCAAAAATGTCATTAATACATCATAAATTCCATTTTTGTCTAAAGAGACCATGCAAGGCCCAAGGCACAAAATATCTAACTTAATAAGTGAAAAATAACTTCAAACATAAATTCTGAGCTAACGAGGAATGATTTGCCTTAAAAGTCCTCAAAAATATATTTTTTCAATAAATTTTTGTGTTTTGTTGACTTTTCAAGCAAGGGCGTGACACTAAGGTCGAAGGGCACAACGCCAAGCCAAGGGTGCAGCCCCTGCACCGGAAAAATTGCCTATTTTGTAACCACGATTTGGAGGCCTTCCAGGTATCCAAATGAGATCCATGATAGCTCATTGGAAAGCGTGTCCTGTCTAGTTTCAAAATATACCTTTATTTTTCCATTTGGTGTCCATTTTAGTATAGAAAAAAAAAACTTTTCCCAAGACTACTAAGGGCACAACACTAGCTTTGAAAATAGGGTAGAAATTTGATTTTTTGCATGTTTTTGGCACTTTTGGAGGACCAGTTTTGCTCCAAATGAACTGAAACTTTGTGAGAGTGATGTCCTTGGCCTAAGGAACCCAAAATTGTAAACCATTACTTCATTGAGTGCCACAAAAGGGAGCATGACGCCAGTGGCACTGCACCCTTGGCCCTTCTTTCTGCAAGCCAACTATCAAGGTTTCAAAATTGCGCGAAAGGGATTTTGCTTGTTAAGAACTCCTCTAATATGCTTGTTTTATTTTATCTTCATCTCTGCCCTTTGATTTGTCCTTAATATTTTTTATTTTATGCCTTAAAATGGATCTACCTTCTATCCTCTGTCTTAAGGCTCTAAGCCTAATTTTCCTTTACTGTTTGTTGTATCCCTAACTGGATTTGATCTTGGAACACTTACGAGATAATGACATTTTCTTCTGCATGAAAGTAAACTCATCATTTTCATATTTATCACTTTTAATATGCATGTATCTATGCCATGGTGAATCCAGATCAAAAAAATCAGTTCCCAACATGTGCTCTCTGCAACCTTTCCAATTTATCCTCATGACATCCTTAAACTCTGTTTGGAAACTCAAGGGTGTTGATGTGAATATTGAGAAGGAAATAGGGTAATGGAATGGAAGCCTTTGCAAGTGAATGGAAGGAGTGTATGAATGAAGGTCATGGAGGTATGGATAGGCTTATATGTAAGACCAACCTCAATAGTGAACCCCTTTGTTTATGATTTATTTTCTTTATAACCAGATGAAATGATGGTAAACAATGATTCCTAGTTTAAACACTTAGGGCTTCTTTTTATGGTTTCTTTTTTTCCAACTAAATCATGAAAAATGCTTGAAGATATGGTTAGGGCATTTAATTACACTTGAATATATTTGGAGGTCCTTTGGCAGGAGTCTGGAAAATTTTTTTGAGGTGATTTGAGCATTTGTAGGGCTTAGAAGCCTTCCTGTCTAAGCGCGTAGTGTTGATCTTGAGCGCGCAGCACCAAAGGCTTTCTTCACTGGGCCTGTCGGGCAAGAACACAATGCTCTACCAGGCATGCAGCACCCACTTCTAGGTGCACAATGCCTTTATAAAATTCATAGGGAAAAAGTGTCAAGGGCGCAACGCCCAGACCCAGGCGCATAGCACCAGGCTAAGCGTGCAACGACAGGCAATTTTGTCCAATTTTGACTTAAGAACTCCTAGTTTCTTCTTCTTTTGAAATTTTAATGTTTTGCAATGGCATAATTAATTTCTTGAAGTGTAGAATGGTCTTTATAGGCACATGGAAGTTTGATTTATCTTTATGAATCCACTTTCTATTGTTTTTAAAGTCACTTTCTGTTTCCTGTTCTCATTAATTTTCTTTGATGTTTTGCTTGCAAGTGATTGAACTGATGAATTTGACCTTTATTTTTCTCCCTGAAGCATGAAAATTTTAGCTTGGAAACTTTGGGATTATTGCACAGTGACATCTTCAAAATCCTGTGTGATTTACATTATGAAACTTAGCTTTTTCACCCTGGCTGGCAGTTTGTTGGAGTTATGAGATTTATTTTCCTTTTGATCCTGAGGATTTGACCTATTCATCTTGACACAGCAGTAGCCTTAGAAACCTTCTTTTACTTCCAATTTTAGAGTTGAACCTTATATTTTTCTCATTTAGACATGGAAAACTCATTTTCAAAAGTTTTGGATTTGATCAAATAGTGACATCTTCAAAACCATCCTTTGCTTGCACCATAAGGTTTAACATAATCATTTCACCATTTTATGGTCACTTTTCGAAAACCCTAGGCATCTGGAGTGCTTTAAGACAATCATCAGTGTTGTCTTCTAAGTTCTCTATAACCCTTTCAAGTTCATTCATTTCTATCCAGTTCACCTCACCTTTTTCCTATCTCATCAAACATTTGTGATAGCCTTTTCTTCATGTTTGGTTTTTTGGTGTACCTCCTCCATGGTTATTTCTTCATTTGATCCCTGCTTGGCACACTGCTGGACTATCAAGCTCAAAAACCCTAGTTCTTCTTAAGGCTAATTTTTTCCTATCTTCCCTGCTACAAGATGTCATCATTCAGGAGCAGACCTCCTACCTCCCCAAATTTCTGCTGATAGACCTTTTAACACTCCTGCAAAAGTGTCAAGGTTTACATTTACCTCTTGCAGACCTTGAGCTGATAGGGTAGTGCTTCTTTGGAAACTTTCAGGTCTTCCTTGAATAACCATGTTTTGACCTTCTATTACATCTAAGCTAGCTTCTAGCATAAGAAAAACAATGTTTGAAACATCAATGATGACCTTAAAACCTATGGAACCCTAATGACCTAGTGGGAGGGTCCTTTAACCATGATCTTTGATTGAAAATTAGTGATGTATTGAAGATCCAAAATCCAATGTACTTGATTTATCTAAAGAGCCTACAGAGATAGTTTTGAGACCATCAATGCTTGAGGAACTTGGGGACCATGGGAATGAGTTAGGCTATAGGTAACCCTATATGGAAAGTGGAGTGATGGGCAAGGGAAAAACAGAGTAATGAGGTCATAGGTAGGAAATAAGGATGTAGATGAGATGCTCAAGCCATTAAGGAGTCTTTTAGGAGTGGCAAGGTGACCATGAAATGGGAAGGTTGATAGAATAGTGAAAAATTTTCTATAAGGATAATGAAGGCAGTGAGATTTATAAAACTCACAATGTTCAAAGAATGTTGTTTTCTAGAAATCTAGAACCAATATATAGTCATATACAAGTAATGAAAAATATTAATGGCTAACACACTCGGATTTTGATATGGATTGGTTCCCTTATTTTCCTTTCCTAGGGACCACAGGTGACTCATGAGGGGGAATACTCCGTGGTACATGAGGTAAAATATTGAATACTTTCATTAGTATTTGAGGTACTTTATAAGTTCGAGTAATTGTACCTTTAAAATGATTTTTTTCTGTGAGGTTAGTATAATTATTTATGTTACCTTTCAAGTAGTCTGGAAAGGGCTACAATACCCCAGACTGGGTGCTGTCCTTATTCGCTGCAGAGCTGGTGTCTAGTCCTAATCACCCAGCGCTGAAATACTTGAAGGCTTCTTGATTGACTGTATATTAGGGAATTTTGATAGAGTGTGCTCTTCACTCCTAGATTTCCATAGCTTCTTAATTTTTTGAGTATAATTAATCTCTTAATTATGAAAATTGATTAATCGATTGCCTCATTGATCAAGGTGGCTTCGTGGGTTTTCTCTTGCGATTGTCGAGCCTTCTTCAAGAAGGTGTAGGAGAAATTCAGTGGGTGATTTTCACCCAATAGTTTTGAATGCAATGGAGATTGATCCTCCCTCAGGCGTTGTTGTTTCTGCCGGTGGTCCTAGTACTAGTGGTATTATAGAGAGGAGTACTCCACTCATCTCTAGAGTCTTGTTTCCAACATAAGAAGTTGAAGTAGAATAAGTTCCTGAACCTCCTGGTACTCCATATCCTATTCCTACCAGTTTTCCAGATGTTCTTTTGTACATTAGGCCTGAGTCTCAAAGACCAGCTAGCATGTATCCTCATCCCTTTCTTTCGATGGGCACTGCTCGGAACACAAATTTGGTTATGAGCACTGCAAATGTGCATACTCTTCTTTCAGTTGAAGGAGGAGGTACTATTTCCATTTAGACAATCACCTATAGTTCTATTATGTTTGGCTCTTCCTCTATTCTGTCTATGAGTGGAAGCACCCACACATTTGCTTCTCATTCTGACCCCTTTTCTTTTGGAATGCCTTCTAGTGTGATTCCTTATGTCTCCTTTACCACTACTTTAGCTGTCTCTGCACCTATTCCTTCCATGGCTAGTGGATCAACTTCGTTTCAGGGTTTCCCCTTCGAAAGTGGGCATATTCCTCATTCGAACGCTTCCTTAGGATCCTTACATTTTACATCTAAAAATCAAGGATTTAATCCTTTCATCGAAGGTCAAAGATCTAATTCTTTTTCAGGATGGAACCCTGCTTTTACAAGGTTAGGAGCTGGGAGCCATTTTTTCTCTAGTCAGCAAGGGAATGTTCCTTTCCCTTTTGTAGGTCATTCTTAGGGTTTTTCTCCATTTTCCAATGCTTAGAACCCTTAGCAAGGGGTTTATTCTTCATTTAACACTTTGATTGGAGGGAATATCCCTGTTTATAGTAACCCTACGATGCGAGGGGGTCCTCCAAATGCTGGGTAACAACGTTTCTCTTATGACTCAACATTTTCTACAAGAAATCTCTAGAAACCTGGTGCCTCAACAAATCCAGGGTATTCTTTTCAAAATGTTGGGAATCCTTCCTATGGGGGATGGAATTCTCAAGCTCCTCTACGCTTACCATTCCTGGCAACTTTAAACTTGCCATATCATCAAAATTGACAACTGATCCTATTCGATATAGTCCAAATTGACCTCCATTCCCTACTAAACTTCCCTCAGACATTCCAAATTTTGAAGGAAAGACTGATGAGGATTTGACTGACCATATCACCACTTTCCACTTATGGTGTTTTTCGAACTCCCTTATCGACAATTTGATTAGTTTGAGTCTATTTCAACGAACCCTAACTGGGAACGCTACAAAATGGTACATTGAGCTGACAAGGGGCAGATTTTGTACTTTTGGTGAGTTGGCTACTATGTTTCTAAACTATTTTTAGTTTCTTGTCCATTATGATGATAGGACTGATCTCTTGGCCAATTTTCAGCAGGACAAGGCAACTCACAATTCTGATCATATTCAAGAATGGAGGAGAAGGAAGAGGCTCATCAAAGCCCAAATTCTGAATGAGTTCCTTCTTGAATGATTTCTTAAATCTCTGGAGCCATAAATATTGAAGGATGTATCCCTTTCAAGGGTATTTTCTGAGGAGCAGGCTATCTTTAGGGCATAGCAGTTAGAACTGATCTATTCTCAGTTTGGGTTCCTTAATAAAAATTTTCTGAATTCTCCTCATTCCATGCTAGATTTAGCCAAAACAAAGCTAGGTCCTCATGCTGACGAACTTATCGGTACGATTGATATTGGTAAGGCTAACTTGCTAATTCAATTGTAGTAGTTGTCTATACAATCTTCTCCTTCTATTCAGGCTATGTTGTCGGTGTCAACTCCTTCTCAGGATTTTACTATTAATGTTGTTCAGGCTTCTTACCCCAAAGGAAATAAAAAATCCTATGGGTAGAAGAAGGGATGAAATAATAAGAAGAAATACAAGGATGGGAAGGGAAATGTGAACAGACCCAACGATCATGTTGGAGAGGGTAAGAGGGACAATAAGAAGACGGTTAATTTTCCATGAAATTTATGCACTGGAGACCATCTTACTCACCTTTGCACAAAAATTTAGGATGCTTAGTGCTTGTTAGCTTAGCAGGGTTCTTCTAGTTCCTAGGCTATATTGAAAACCCCTTTTCCGCGAGGGCAACAACTTCTTGTTGGCTTGAATGTGAATACTGGAGCTCCATCTGGGGGCAACCAGGAAGGGGAAAATTCATCAAATGTATATATGATGAGTTGTCACACTGATATCTCTACAAGATCTCATGATTATGGAAAATCTGAGTCTTCAAAAGATAAAGGTGCTCCTAATAATACAGAGCCACTCTATATCGAGAGGCTTGTAGTTGAGCTTATACCTCAGCTGCCAAAAGGGTCTACAAAGTGTATACCGATTCATCCTAATGCCAAGGCTACCCAGAACTACTCGATTGTAGAAGATCTAGCTCAAAGTCCTTGTGCCATGTCTGCGTTACAGGTACTCTAGTCGTGCCCTGCACAAAGGAGTGCATTTCTCACTGCTATCGGGGTTTTTTATCAAAAAAAATATCTTTTGATTACATTTGACATGTCGAATTTTAAAAAGAGACTTCCTCATCATATGGCTTTTCATATTAAGTTTACATATCGAAATATCAATATCTTTCTAATAGTATTCAATGAGGGTGCTTCCACGCATGTGATGTCTATCTCATGTTGGAAGGCTATTGGATCTCCTTCAGCTGTCCCTTCAACTACTCTTATGAATACGTTTGATGGTCATTCTCACAGGCCACATCGCATTGTTATGGATTTACCCATCTGTGTTGGGTGTAAAACTATTAATATTGAGGTTGAAATATTTGATGAAAATCTAGACTACAACCTTCTGTTGGGGAAAAATTGGATTTATGAGATGAATGCTATTGCTTCCTGATTATTTTGCATTTTTTGTTTTCCCCACAAAGGGAGGATTATCATTGTTGTTCAGATGGACTGTTCTCCTGTAGATCCGAATTCATCTGCTAACTCGACTATACCCTTGGTGAATGATGCCAAGCAACCCGTTGATAATTCGGGGGTTGGAATTTATACATCGTTGATGGGTACTTTTGATCTTCTTCCTCCTTCAGTTCATATTCATGCTATCTCATCCCCTAGGGTGCCTACTCGAAGAGAGTTCTTTCGAACTCATTATTTTTTAGACCTCCACATTAGAAGAAGGTCAAGTGGGTGGAATGGAATTTCCTATGTCTGCAGTTGAGATTTCCTATCAATCTATTGTCAACTCTAGAGACTCCATTCCAGTTTCTCTTTCACCGAAGGAACTGGATGGAGATGTGGCTCCAGCTTCGACTCTTAGTTCATCTTCTGCTCAGGATTTCCTTGATACCACTCTTCCATCTGAAGAGGTTATCCTTGAAACAACGACTGGTGTGGAAAGACCGTGGGATGATTTTCATCATCGTTCCTATTTTCTACCAGACTTGAGAGAAGTTGAAACAAGTTTGTCTAGCCTTCAGTCTTCTGGTCCTCTTCACCCAGTCTTGAACCCCTTAGCACTAGCATAGGCTTTTGCTGAAGGGAACATGGCTATCATTTCTGCTACTATCCCAGTGAAAATCTCCAGAGAGCCCAAAATGATTGAGAATGTCTTCATTGGAGTTGAATGTTCCCCTAAAGAGATCCAAAATTACACTGATCTCTTTCGAGAATTTCGAGATGTGTTTTCTTCGTCTTATGAAAAAATGGCTGGTATAGATCCATCTATTTTCCATCATGAGATCAATACTGACGAAAATCCTAAGCCTATACGATAGAAGCTTCATCCATCTAACCCTAGGAAGGCTGCATCTATCAACACTGAGATTGAGAGGCTGCTAAAGGTGGGTTTCATATACCCCGTTTCATTAACATAGAGGGTTTCAAATATAGTTTCTGTGGACAAGAAACAAGGAATGATCTGAGTTTGCATCGATTTCATGGATTTTAATAAGGTATGTCCAAAATACAATTACCACACACCATTTATAGATCATATTATTGATGAGTGTGCAAGGAATGATATTTTCTCCTTCATGGATGGTTTCTTGGGATATATTAAATCACTATCCATCCTAAAGATCAGCATAAGACTGCTTTTATTTTCCCCTAGGGTACTTTTGCTTACAAAAAGATGCCTTTTGGCCTTAAAAATGTTGGAGCTAATTTCTAGCGGGCTATGTCCTATGCCTTCCACGACATAAAACATATTATCGAAGGGTATTTGGATGATTTAGCTGCTCGTTCTCGAAAGAGAATTGATCATCCTTAACACCTTCGTCAAGTTTTTGAATGGCGTCGTTATTATAAAATTTGGTTGAACCCTAATTAGTGTGTTTTCACTGTCACATCTGGTTGGTTGTTAGGATTCATCATGTATATGGAAGGGATTCAGGTAGATGCCTTCAATATTGAGGCAATACTTCAGTTTCCTCCCCCGTCTTCAATTCATCAACTTCAAAGTCTATAAGGTAAAGCCAATTTCTTATGGAGATTTATCGTGAATTATGTCAAGGTGACGAAGGGATTTATGAGGTTGTTAAAGAAAGGAGTTCCATTCTTCTGGGATGAATTTTCTCAATGCCCATTCAAAGCTTTGAAAAGGGAATTTACCTCTGCTCCATTACTGAGTCCACCTGACTATAGCAGAGAATTTCTTTTGTACCTCGCTGCAACAAAATCTACCATTGGTATGATTTTGGTTCAGGAAGATGATGCTCTTCGTGAGCATGTTTTTTACTACCTTAGTCGAGGCTTGGTTGGTCCTGAACTCTAGTATTCTCCAATTGAGAAATTAGCTTTGGTAGTTGTCCATGCTATCCAGCGACTTAGGCATTATATTATTCTTCTAAAAAATTATTTTTTGGAAGCAGTTAGTCCATTTCAATTTGTTCTTAGTAGGTGATTTATTGGGGGCAAATACAATTGATGGATTTTCATTTTGCAAGAGTTTGATCTCGAATTACTGTCTACAAAATCCAAAAATATTTGGTATTTGCGGAGTTGATTTCTGCGTTTCCCTGTGGAGATGAGATTGTTAATGAAGATTTGTTTCCAGATGAACATCTTTTTTCTCATTTATTCACAGGATCCTTGGTATGGAGATCTCATTGTTTATCTCTAGACTGTGAAGTTTCCCTTAGATTTTTCAAAAGACGAACATCGAAATTTACATCACTTGGCTAAAATTTATTTGATTATTGGTGACACTCTATATCATTGCAAGGTCAATTCAATCCTCAGATGCTGCTTGACTCTCGAAGAAGCTGAGGTTGTGTTGAATGATTTCCATAGAAGAGATTGTGGTGGTCATTTATCTGGGCTTACTATAGCCCAAAAGATCTTGCGTGCAAGATATTTTTAGCCCTCGATTTTCAAATATTGTGTTGAGGTGGTTAAAAAATGTCACCCCTATCAAGTCTATACTCGAAATATGTGCGATCATCTAGCTCTGCTCTTTATTTTTTTCACTGTTATTCCATTAAAAAAGTGAGGCATTTATTATACTACTTGTAACCTGCCTTCGGCAAAGGGTCATAAGTACATTATCATAGAATTATACTACTTTACGAAGTGGGTTGAGGCTATGCCTACTTTTGCGAATAATGGTGAGACAATAGCCATGTTTCTATTCAACCAAGTCATTTCTTGATTTGGTATCCCCAAAGAGATTGTCACTGAAGATGGCAGTCATTTTCAAAATAGTATGATGGCTGAATTGGCTCTCAAATTGGGTTTTTGGCAAGAGCATTCATCTCCATATTATCCTCAGGCCAATGGGAAGGTTGAAGCCATAAACAAGTCCTTGAAGACTATCCTTCAAAAAACAATTGATAAAGCCAGATCCAATTGGCACGTCATGCTGTACCCTACACTTTGGGCATGCCGGATGTCTATGAAGACTGCAACTGGTTTCACTCTGTTCCAACTAGTTTATGGGTTGGAATCTATATTTCCTGTTGAATGCTAAATTCCCTCCCTTATGCTCGCAGTTGAGATTCTTCCTAACACTTATAGTCTCGAAGAACGCCTTGTCCATCTATAACATCTTGATGAGCAACGTTGAGATGCAGCAATGATGAATGAGGCTCATAAGAATTGATTGAAGGTTTAGTACAATAAGGTGGTCAAACCTAAGGTTTTATCTAAAGTTGACCTTGTGTTGTTTTATGCCCAAGAAAAGGATGCCTTGGTGGCAGTCAAGTTCAAATCCATGTGGTATGGCCCTTTTATTGTTAAAGAGGTCTTGAAAAAGGGATCTTATGCCTTGGTTGATTTCAATGGAAACGAGTTGGTGAAGCCCAGAAACGGGCTCTATATGAAGAAGTATTATGCCTAGGCTTCGACCTAGCATTTTCTTCGTTGTATATATTGTATTTTTGTACATGTCTATTATCAATTTTTTTAATGTGAATTTGATGATTTTGATCTACTTTGGCAGGTGTTTTTGGATGAGATGAGTCATTTTGGCTTTGTTGATGGTTCTAGTATACATACCCAGAATCTTGCTTTCGCGACTTTGGTAATTCACTATCCACCCTGTCATTTGTTAGTCTCAAGAGGTGTATGGATTGGTCCTGCTTCGAACAATGTGGCAGAATACAATGCAGTGGTCCACCTACTCTCGGAAGCAATATCTCTTGGTGTTGATTCGTTAGTAGTTTACTTGGATTGGCAATTGGTTGTTTCACAATTAAACAACACCTATTGTGTCAAAGACCCATTTTTTCACCAATTATTTTTTAGAGTGAGTTTGTTATAGCACTCATTTCAATTTATTACGTTCATTCACATTACTCGATCAAATAATTGGTTTGCAGAGTCATTAGCTAATTAAGCAATAGATTGGCACATTAATCATTCAATACAAAACAATCATTCATAATTGCACATTTTAGACAATCACATCATACAAAATCACTCTCTCTCTCTCTCTCTCTCTCTCTCTCTCTCTCTCTCTCTCTCTCTCTCTATATATATATATATATATATATACAGTATATATATATATATATATATATATATATATATATATAATAGTGTCTAAAATATGTAGAACTGGACCATAATTTCCTACAAAACTAGGCTATGCCCACTGCTGTCTTTCTATGAAAAATACACAATCATCCGATCAAATATAAAATATATCCCTGAGGGCCCTACCCAGGATAAGTGTTTCGGAAGAACATAATGGAAGTAGCTACACGGCAGAACCACTACACCCAATAACATGGTACTCCAACCACTCGTCTCTGGAGAGCCTCTAGGAGGTCTTCTATGGCCACCATGGGGACTTGGCGAGTTAAAATATCCAAGTTTCTCTGAATGGAATGGACGTTTCTCCTCGAGTCTTCAGTAGCATTATCTGCCTCTCTTCCGTGGTACCTGTGTCTAGCGAAACCCTCAGGTATCACCGGTCCCATGTCTGCATCATGATCATTAAAAAAATTTATGTCATATTTTCCTATCAAAAACATTTTTCATTTTCATATAATTTGAAAAATAAAAAAATCATATAATCAAAAATCATTGTGAAATCTTACCAATTTCACCCCATGCTGCACCGGGTGGAAGAACCAAATATGGATCTTCTCTAAAATCCATCCCAGCATAGGGATAGTCCTCTACTAAGATGACATGTTCTCCCCACCACTAAAAGAACTCATCATCCCATGTAGTTCGGGGAACTTCACCTCCCCCCATTCTCTTCATCAAGTTTTCCCATCTAGCTATCTGCAGATCATGAGGGCTACTGATGGTAGAGAAAATTTTGGGATGAAGCCCTAGAACTCTCTCAAAGAAGAATGTAAAGAGAATGGTGCCATAGCGAAAATACTTTGTTTTGGCCTGTCAGATAGAATTCAATTGTTTTTTCAGATTTTCCAATAAGGCTATGCACCAATCATAGAGTGTGGTCAATCAAACCACTACTAGACTCATGTTGCTTCGTGAGGCCTGGTGAGGGGATGGTGATCCTGCTACTTTAGAAATGATGAAAAGGAGTATTTTCATGTACAAATCTCGTACATATTTGATTGGGATCTGTATCCCCACATTCTTAGCACCATCAACACAGTAAACCTGAACATATCCATCTACATTAAGCCCTCCTCTAGGCTTACCCTACAAATTAACTGGTTCCCTTCTCTGAGAGAGTCCAATTATGAAATAGATGTCTTCTAGTTAAATTTTTAATGGCAGTTGGTCTATCATGAATTAGTCTTCATCCGGATCCAAATAATCTAATAACATCTCGAGCAATTGAGTGTTCATTTTCATGTTTGGAATTTTGAAAAATTTTAATAATCCACATCCCTGAAGGAAATCTAATGATTGATGGTTTTGCATGACCTCATTATCTATGGCATTGTGCTCTCTTTCCCTCTAGTTGATTGTCATCCTCAGTCATTTCATCCATTAACCAATTAGAAATCAATTTTTTAATTCCTCTCTATGCATACACGACTTCATTTGGAGCAGAGGGTTTCAGAAAAAACATATATTTCTATGGTGAAAAATCCTAAAATTTGATTGAAATGATAGAAAAATTGATAAAAAAGATGAGTATGAGGCTTACTTGACTGATTTGGATCGATTCAGTGGACGGTTTCTCCGTTTGCAAGAAGTGGGCTTTTTTCTCCAGAGAAATTTCTCAACTTCTTCACAACACAAATGACCAAATGTGAGTCCAAAGGCCTATTTATGCCTAGAATTCAATTTTTTCGCAAATTTCTTTTGTGTCTATTTTTTGAATTTGGTTAAGACTATTTAACCTTTTGGCTTGTAAGTGTTGGGAAAAGTTATTTTCAGGTCCATTCTGGTGATTTTGAGATATTTCCATTTTTTGCTTCGGATCCATGACTGCTGACCTGTAATGGCAGGTATTTGATTTTGAACTAGCATATAGGTTAGGGAATTCACTTTTCATTGCACTTATGCCTCCATTCCTAAAACTTTCCATAGGTCGACCCCATCATATTATGACTATTTAAACAATTTCACTCACCGATTTTTAAATCATGATATGATGGTAGCTTTACATGGGCTTCCTAGTTAGTTCCTCGCTAGCATTTGTCGCCCATGTTGCAATATGTGTAGGCTTAGGAGTCCTCTTTAGTCCCATCATGAATTATGCATTGAAGCTTCATTCTTCTTCTTCTTCGCTATTTTTATTCTGGCCATATACCTTAGAGGCTCCCATTTTTTTGTCGAGTTGTATTGCTGCATTGCATATTTACCACTTATTTATATTTGCATTTATCCGACTTCATTTGCACTCATTTTTAAGCCATTTTTTGACCATGTCTTTCTCGAAATTTACTGTGCCGCTCACTTATCCTTCGCAACTTGACACCTTTACCCATGGATGGAACATTCCTCTGAGTGTCACTTACCAATTTTTCCCACCTTGCATTGAGCATAGGATTGTTCCTATCCCAGGAACTAGAGCATCTGTTTATCGACATTCATTCTATCCATTATACTATAGGGATTATTTTATTCTTTTTTCAGACTTTGAAATATGAAAAAGACAAAAAAAAAAATTTGAAAAGGAGCAGGAATGGGACAATACTTCCACATTTTATGGTAGCTAAAGAGTCAGTTGCGTCACCCTTGAACAAAGCACAAAAAAGATAAGTCTTTTCTCCATTTGGGATAGTTTTAATTTTTGACTTAGGAGAAGCCATAACCTTATTATCGAGTAAGTACTCCCCCAGTTTGTTATCTCTTCCAATCATATGGAGGGTTTTTTTTATGTTCTTGCATGACAAACTTATCATTTGCCATGATAGTCAAAATGAGTAGTGCTAAGTTAACCTAAGTCGGCCTTTCTTCAATATCTCTTGACTCATTTTTCCTTTGGTCATCCCAGACTGTCAGTATATTATTCTATCACATTAGCTATTTGGTCCTTTTCTCGTGCTCGTTTGAGAAGATCTCCATTGAATTCTTTTCAGAGGGTTTGTCTCTTATCGACTTCGACATATTTCTCAGAGATTAAACATAGGGCCACACCCTGGCCCTATTTACATCATTGATAGGTGACCTTGTGCTCAAAATTTGATCAACATCATGGGTCTTTGACTAAGTGTTTTCCCTTCTATTTGACTTCAACTTACATTATCACACCTAGGATTCATGCAGTAACTTGATTTCCATTTGACCATATCGATGGATATCTTGCCTCTTTGTCAGCTTTCATTATTGGTTAGTTCATAGGGTTTCTTCCATGCGCTAGATTTTGTGCATGCTGGAAATGTACTTTGGGTTGGTTACTTCACTTTTCTTCGTCTGATTCCTTCCAAATCTTGGCCTATGGGTTACACTCACACTGGACTGATGTGGAATTCCTTAATGCCTTCCTTCCAGCAAATATTTTCCCATCGACTCCGGCTCCTTGCTTTGGGAATACTTTCTAGAGTCCTTTTGTCAGTACCTTATGGTTTGCATTCATCAGTGGCAGAATCCTTCACTATCGACAGTGAGAATACATCAATGTCTCCTGATTGATAGATTCTCTCAAGTGTTTGACTTCAACTCATTTATTCTCACTTTTTAGATTATATTGGGCCACCTTAATGCTCATTATCATTATCGGTGAGTTGTCTCGCATTTGTTAATGGTATACATCAATGATTGGTAAAAAAATGATTTCTCAGATGGTTGACCTCAGCTCATTTATTCCCATTGAGTAGAATTGTGCCATGGTGATCAGTGAAGACCTTGGGTTTTCATGAGCATGTTTTAGTTCAATTTGACAGCTCCTTCAGTTTTCTGCCAGTGACACCATCCACCTTTATATGTTGCAGTTTCATCACAACAAAATTTGATATGTTGGCACCCGAGTTGCGTGTTTTACCATTTTTTCCATCACTTATGATTTGGTACTTGGAGATTTAGTTGTGACTTCAGTGATCAAATATCTTTGCAGCATCATTGATCAGTCTTTTATTTGTGATACTTGGACATGATTTTTGACTTGTACTTCTGGGCAGTGATCAAATGATTCAATATGTACTTTACAGTTCAACTATACTTGTATACACATCTCATCTACTCCATACTTGATCTGCAAACATGATTTTCTTTCATTGAGAATGGGTATGCCGCCTCAGACATGAGCTATCTTTCTTATTTCTATCACTCGTTTTTGGCAGGCTGAAATATGGCGAAGTCCTCTCTAGTCCTCGCAAGGTTCTTTCTTATGCACATAATACATTTCGGTCGTCATGTACCCCTTATGAACTCATATATTAGGGGGCATCTGTTATAGCATCATTTATCACCTCTATATATTTGATGACTTATGCATTGGCCTTGGGAAACCCTTCCATTAAGACTTGATCACACTTATTAAAACTTAGTATTTTAAAATCCATACGCGACTCTGCCCAATTGTTTCTGTGTGCAGACATTGGTCCATCCATAGATGACCCATGTATGCTATTTAAAATATTAAAAAAGATATAATTCTCCTATTAAAGAGGCATGCTTTACATTTTTTCCTCTAACTTAACTACCCCAACCCGTGGCCTAACTGTTCCCCAACTGAAAAAACTAATTTGAGGAAGTATATATGCACCTCAAGGGAATTGCCTAAGGAAGGAGAGAGAGAATATTATTGATATTATAGCCTGTTAATGCCCTAATCAAGTTTGATATTTACTTGTTCCTCCTACACTTCCCAGGTTTAGGAAGCCCTTGTTTCCTTGTGATGATCCCCTCTATTTTATGTGACATCCTTTGTGCACCATTTATGGAAGAATATTTGTGAGGCTAAGGCTGGACGAATCCGAAGGACGGTTTTTCTCAAGGCCGTGACAGATCTCAGGTGATTTCTCCACTTTCTATGTACATTTTATCAATAAAAGAAGTATTTTCATGTTCCTGATGTCTTTTTGTTATGTCTCTTATACATGTTTAATGATTTTGAATGGTTTATTTCATGTTATTTTTATGAGATTATATATGCTAACGTGTTTCTGTATAGGACATATATACTTTGCAACTATTTTGTGTGCTCTATTTTGACTGATTTGTAGGTTTTGGAGCATAAGGAGTAGCAGAGGGTTTGCACCCTATGGGATCGACCTCAAACAAAGGATAAATGGGTAAGGTACACTTTCCTGATTTTTCTAGTTCAAGCATACAAAGTGATAATTAGATTGCTTCTTCTGATGATATTCCATCCGCTCTATTAGGTCCCTCAAACCAGTCCTTAGGGTAGATTTTCCCATAACACTTTCCTCCACCTGTGTAAAATTAATAATACCGTGTGATTGTTGTTGTTAAAGGACGTTTTTTTCCTCTTGTTCATTTGACACATTTTGTGGCCAAATAAATGGAGTCTTCACAAGCATATCTTCATTTGCTAGTCTTGAAAGGATATCAGTCTGATCATTGAAAAAGGAATCCCACCAAAATGAATCAACAACATAAAAATACTCATATGTATATCTAATGGTTTTTTTAACTTCTTCTAGGCATTCAAAATAATCTACATCTCTATTTTTCTTTCGTGCATTATGAACTTCACCAACTAATTGTAATAACAATATATTTGATGCAAATATTGGATGATCTATAATGAACTTCAAAATTTCCAAGCCTGATGATGATGCCTATTCTACAGTAGTTGAATACTTCTTGCCCCATATAAGTGTTTTCCCATAAATTTGTTTGATATGAAATTTATGTTGGAAGCTAATGTCATTAAGTTTTTCAATGCATTTCTCCTCACCATGCGATTCAAGAATAAACCTTTGCATGTAAATAGTTTCTTCTAACGCATGAAAAATAGGGTTTGGCATATATGATTTCTTAATACATTCAATTAATGATGGAAATCTCCCAACATTCTTCCTCCTTAATGTTACTGAACATCTGATCAATATGGTTGTGAGTGTGCCCAACAATAAGGAAACCAACCTCTACCTTATGAAAAATTATCAATTCAAGAAGCATGTTTAGATATCCAAAAACAATCTGATTTTTGTTTTCACAACAAGTGTTGTCTAATTGTAGATACAAAATTTCAGGAAGATTACCACCCCAATGGGAAAGCACATCATGACTTATGGTTATTGTCAGATTTCCGTCATTATGAATATTTGGAGTTGTGAAGTAAACTCTTGGAGACATTTTCCCATTGAAGACCATACAACCGACCAAGTGAAACTCAATAAAATTTTCCTCTTGCAAATTTTTGGGTGTGCGAACGAAATGTGGTAGAAGTGTTTTCTTTTGTTCCATACCATCAATTATCAAACCAAAATATTTATTTGGATTATCATAACACTTCTTTTGATACTTGTAAAAAATTTTCCTTTCACTTATTTGTTGTTCGTGATGCTCTTGAAGGGCTTTAACAATGGAATCTACAAATAACATAAAATAAACGTATTAATAAATACATATTCTTAGTTGATCACTATACAATTTAAAAGAATAATGCTATGAATTCTTACCTCTTTCTTCTCCTTGACATTTATCCCTTTTTTATTTTAGAGAAGCACATGTACTGCAAACCCCCATCATTGTCTTCTTAGGAATATGAACATTGTTGAATTCTCTCCTCCATATCTGCACTAAATATTGATATGTAATAAAACAACCATTTCCTTCAAAACCTTCTGCATATTCCTTGTATGAGTTGTATATTTCTCGTCTCGAGAAATTAGATGGAATATGTATTATATCTCTATTTGGAAAACACTCTCCATGTTTTCAAAAGAAGTCTTGCAACCATGATATTGCAGTGTTTGCTAGCGGCCCAAACTCTCGAATATGACAAACTTCTGAATAATATGTAGGATCCCTTTCCAAATTATCTTGGATTCTTGATAGACAAAAATTTCCAATTAAATGAATAATTTTGAAAGACTTTCTATAGAGAAATAAATACCAATATGATAATAATAACCTGCAAGTGTAGATTGAATGCACCCCACTAAATATGAATTCTGCATGATTTTATTCATTGACAAATAGTTCTTCCTTTTCTCCAAGGAAAATTTGAAATACATATGTTTCAAGCAATCCTTTTTACAACAGTCTCTTGAAATGAGCTCACCGATAGAGCTTCTTCTCGTGAGATATACTACTATACCCCTTGTATAACTAGAACATCTTGGATTGATACAAAAAGGTCAACTCCTACTCCTAGAAACAATATTTTCTGGCAACATCTCTACCATTTTATCATTCTTTGAACAAGAATTTCCATGATCATTAGGATGAATACTATTCTTACTATGATCATTTTCAATATAGTTAGTAAATTCACCACCAACATTGTTTGAAGAATATTCATTACCATCTTCGGCGGCATGAAAATTTTCAATACCATCATCTATGGCTTTGAAATAATGAATTGGAGCATATTCTTCACCATCTTTACCTTTCCCTTCATCACTCCTGCTCTCATAGTCCATAAGATTAGGACTATGTGGAAATTGAAAATCTCGATTTATTGTAAATTCTTCATCCTGACCTTCGTCACCATTGCTTCCATAGTGCATATGATTAGGATTAAGTGGAAATTGAGACTCTCGATTTATTGGAAATTCGTCATCCTTCCCTTCATCACTACTGCTCTCAAAGTCCATAGGGTTAGGAGTAATTGTAAAATCTGACGCTTTATTTACTGAATTTTTTTCATCCTGCCATTCATCACTATTTCTCTCATAATTCTTGGGATTAGGAGTAAGTGGAAAATGTGAATCTTTATCCATTGAAATTATTTCATCATTCCATTCATCACTATTGCTTTCATAGTCCTTAGGGTTAGGACTAAGTGGAAAATGTGAATCTCTATCCATTGAAATTTTTCATCCTGCCATTCATCACTATTGCTCTCATAGTCTTTAGGATTAGGTCTAAGTGGAAAATGTGACTCTCTATCCACTGAAAATTTGTGATCTGACCATTCATCACTATTTCTCTCATAGTCCCTAGGATTAGGACTATGTGAAAAATGTGACTATATATCCACTGAAAATTTGACATCTTTTCATTCATCAATATTTCTCTCACTGAGGTTTTCTATCATCATGGGCGCATCCACCTACAGCAAAAATGTCATGGACGTCAGGCTGCGGGTAGACATGCCCACAGGGCCACATCTTCCTGAGCCTAAGGGTGCCTAAGGCCGCCCTCATGCTCAGGTGGACGCCGTCCCATTGGTGAGTCTACCCTCAACATGGGTGCCCTGGTGAGGAAGGGGGTCCGATTCATGGGCTTGGGCAAACGCCGCCCCGTGGGCATGCTCACCGTAAGAGCCATGTTGTGGGTAGACATGCCCACGAGGTGACGTCTGCCTCAGCCTGATGGCCCCTAAGGTAGGGAGGCCGATTCTCAGAATTGGCCCCTTGGGCATAAAAAAAATTAATTTTTTTCTAGTGGGGTCGAGGAGAAAATGTAAAAAAAAAAATTTTTTTTTAAAGGAACTTGTTTTAAATTTAGGGGGGGGTCGATTCTGAGAAATTAAAAAAATATAATTATTTTTTAGGGGGGTTGGGGAGATGACATGTAAAAAAAAAAATTCTTTTACAGTTTCTGTCGAGGAAAAAATGTAAAAAAATATAATTTTTTTAACAAGAACTCGTTTTATATTTTTTTTACGTAGGATATTTTTTTTTTGTTATTTACTAATTTATATGTAGATATATATGTTTGTAGGAAAATGACATCAAGGAATGTTTCTGTCAATCTTTCTGGACCAAAGTCAACATTTGCATCATTTAAAGCTATAGGCGGGCCTTCAAAAATCACTGTTGGACGAACTGCACCTCAGTTAAATACTGAAAATGTAGGATATGCATCGACAAAATAAAATTAGTTAGTTTAATACTAGAAGAAATCAACAAAACTGAATAGTTCAAAATATGCATGGTTTCTGAAAGATATAGAAGAGAAACTCTGCAATTATATCTATATGCTAGTAAGAATTTTAATGCTGAAATTTATGACCTGGTGGGAAAAGTACTCTACCTATATATTCTTCCAAATATTGAAAATGTTTATATACTTTCAAAACTTCCCAAGTCATATGATAAACTTAGTTATCATTTTACATTGTTAAGGTATAACATGGGGGAAGTTTCTTCAAAGATATCCAAAAAAATCGTACAAAATATTGCACAGAAGATTGTAAGTATTTTTATTTACACTTATATGTTTTGTGTTATTCAAGCTATACCATTGTAATAACTGAGTTAATATTGAAATATTATATTTTGTTTTACAGGATTTTTCTGAGGTAATTTCAATTATGCTGGGGGGAATCTATTATATAGAGTGACATATTATGAATGTTGTCTCCATCTTCCATGGACATGAAGAATAAGATATTGTTAAGAAGCAAAAAAAAAAAAACTTCATAATGCTACAAGATTATATCAAATGGATCAATCTAGTAAAGGTAGACATGTTACTTTTCAAAATGAGGAAGTTGAAGCTGAAGTTGAAGTTGAAGTTGAAGATGAAGAATGTGTTGCCATATTTGAGGATCATATTAGAACTCATGTTAGAAAGGAGAAGAGCCATAAAAAAAAAAAAAATGTCCAAGAATGTGATGATGAGGAGATTGTTTTGGTTCAAGAAAATATCATAACCAATAGGAGGAAGAAACAAAAAAAATTCTCATTCTAAAAAAATCATGGACAATAGTGACGGGCCTAGTGAAAAATCAAAAGGAAGCAAGGAAATCATTACACCGGGAGCTGATTTAGAGGATGGAGTTATGAAAAAAAAATTACATTCAACATCATTTGGCAAAGACAAATTTAATTGAGGGTGGTCGGTCATTTCAACTTAATTTCATTCAAGTATACAAGCCATATGAAGGACAATTCAAATATCAAATTAGATAGCCACACCACTTGCATGTTCACAATTTGAAAACATTGATGAGGTACAACCCTTTTGCACATCTGGTTTATTATGTTCTTCTTGTTGATCCAAGTCAGGTTCCTAACAAAGAATCATTTGACAAGTCAAAATTTTTTAATACAAATATTATGTACTTGGGGGAAAAAATTATGTAGAAGCTCAAAGGAAATTGATGGAGGAATATCCCAATAACCCACGTTTTGAAACAATGAAATGTATCATTTATGTTGGCTTAACAGATACAAAATAAAATTTATTGGCATGGGATCATAATTCAGATAATGAGTATAGGATTTCTATGGCTTTCATCCAAAGGGTCAGATGTATTCATAGTGAATTTGAAGAAAAATGTGGTGGTGATAAGACAAAGGTTGATCATGCATTTCAGAAGGAATGTTGTATGGAAATCAGTTATCAAATCGAAGAAAAAATAATTTCGAAAGGTGGCAAAGTAAACTATGAAATATTCAGAGGTGTGGATAACATTTTTCATCTGGAATGTAGAAATAGAGACATATGGGAATTGATTGATCAAATTTTTGAGTTGTGGGACAATGTTGGCATCAAAAGTTAGAAGGCCAAAAATTCTAAACCATTGATATGTACCAACAATAAATCAGGTCCTGAAATGAAGCTCCTTCCAGAAGATATGACTATCACACCTTGGATATCAATGCAAGGAGTGAAAGATGAAAAACTTGTCAAAACAACATTATGTCGTGTAAATTTAGGAGAATTATTAATGGAGGAAATGTCTGAGGAATTTCTAAAGTAAGTTTGTTATTTTTACTTATTTTTGGATTATAAATTTCTGTTAAATATAATATATTTTTGTTGGTACTATTTTTTATACATATCACTATATTAACATTGTTTAGTTTATCTATTCAGTCACAAGGTTTATATGAGAATACAATAACAAATGGTTAAATTTTTGAATGAAAATAGTTGGGATGATGTTGTACGCAACTACCCAGATTCAAGTTCTACATGAGTGATAAAATATTTTTTTCTTGCATTTAAAAAGGTATGATCATTCATATATTCATTTCTATTCATATGTATATTATTTTTATTTTATAACTTATACATATATTTGTTTATTTTATTAAATATGAAGAAGGATGCAAATGGAGCACCAGATAATTTCAAAATCTTTATTGAAAAAATTAAAATGAAAAGGATTAGAAAACAACATCTTAGTGATGTTGAACTTGATCCTAGTCTTAATCATTCCATTTGGAATGGGCTCCACACTATCCAATATCAAATAATACTAGGTGATTTTGAAGACATTGCAAAACTCATACCTAAAATGGATTATTCTCAAGTTATTGCAGATATTCCTCATGGTTTCAATATCCCAAACATTGAATGTGATAGTGACCCTTATACTTATCAAGAATTTAGTAAAGTGGTTGCAGGATTTCTAAAAGTCACAACATCACCATTTTGGATATTTGTGACATTTTATTCAAACACACAATTGGGGTTTTTATTATCAAGATTCAAGGGAAAAGAAAATTCAAGGATGCAGCTTACATGGTAAGATGTTGAAATTGTATGTTTGATTAATGTTAAAAAATAATTTACATACAAGTTAATTGAAATTTTACTATTTCATATTACAGGAAAAATCCAAATCTTATTTGTGGCAGAAATCAACCAATTATAAGTGACTGTGATTTCATTTATGTTGAAATTTGGATAAAGGACGATAGATATAAGCCTATTCTTTTCAATCAAGTAGGTGGAAAGAATCATATACAAGTACTGTTCCATGATGTTGTTGTAAAAAAACTAACATATGAAGATAAAGAAGTAAAAGGAGAGATAGTTAGCATATATCAAAAACCACAATCATTGATTAACTATCTTTTAGATTTATGTTCAAATGAAGGAGATTGGGTTTTGGATTTATTTTCAGGCCCGGGTAAGTTTTATTTATATAAAAATGAATTTCATTGTTTTCTTTTTTTAAAAATTTTGTGTTTATACAAATTTACTAAATTTTATCTTTTGTACTTGATGATTAGGTACATGACTAGCATATTTCTTACAAAAATGAAGAAATAAAATTTCCATTGAAAAAGACCTAGTACAATGCAAATTTATTAGACAAAGAATTAATGCTCTTCAATTTCTTCTAGATGAAGTGCAAGAAGTTGGTTTGAGAAAAGGAGATTTTAATGAATATCATGTGGAAAAAAAGAAAAGTAACCTCAACCACCATTGGATGGAAAGACTGGAAAGGCATACTTTGGGACATTCGCAGACATCAAAGATCCATCAGAAGAAGAAACTGATGAAACTGAAGCCCATAATGAAAATATCGTGGAAGAGGACAATAATAAAACTCTTGAAGATGAAGAGTTTGTGTTATGTGATATTACTGATTAAGTTTTCATTAAGCTTCCAAATGAAGCTCATTTCTTGTAACTATTAATAAGTTATACTTGAAATGTTTTTCTTTTTACATTTTATGAGAATAAATAAATATCTAGTTGTTGTTATGATATGTTTAGTATTTGTATAATGTGATTTTCACTTCATTTTGAAGTGAATCATGTAAGTTTTGAAAAAAAATGTAATAATTATTAAATTTTGACATAAAATTCACAAAAATTTCTAATTTTTATACTTTTTTTGTTAAGTTTTTCCTATAAAAATGGTTTATTTGACATGCCACTTTTAGCAAAAAAGAATCAAAACGTGTATTTTTTTCAATTATTTCTATATTCAAAATGTGTTTATTTATGTAAATTGTTAAAAAATCTTGTATTTTTAGTGATAATTATTTTTATTTAACAATATATAATTAGATAGAAGATTGAAACTTTAAAATTTTGACCTTTTTTTATTTTTTTGACACTGCAAAAAATCAAATATCTCACTACAAATTTTTTTTTAAAGAAAAACAAAAAAAAACAAATATCCGAAAAACACTTTAAAAAAATATGTAAGTGAAGAGGAATAAGTCGAGTACCTCAAAAAACTTTAAATTTAGAAAATAATTATTAGCATTTAAAAGATTAGAAAATTTTAAGTCAAAAATAAGTCTTCCAAAAAAAGGGGATGATGCTAGCATCAACACTTTTCAAAATCAACATAAAAATCACTAACATTTTAAAAATAATGTTTATACTTAAGAAAATTTAATGTGTTAAAAACATGCTAAAAAAAATTAAGAGTATTCTAAATCAACACTTTTCAAAATCAAACCATCTTTTTCTACATAAAAAAATCAGGTATGTGTTTCTGTTCCCGTTTCAAAGTTTACATCATTTGATATTTTGCAGGTAGCCACCAAATACTAGAGAGGTGTCTTTTGGTACACGTGAAACAAAAACATCACCACAACAACCACAAGTTATTACTTAAGGTCTTGTTTGAGGTCTTCTTCATTTTATTCATCTTCTAGGTTTTCCTTGTTCTTAGTGTCTTCAATTTTTCTTTCATTTGTCTTCTCAGGTTCATCTTTGGTCTTTTTGCTATCATCTTCTTGATCAAAGGTCATGACCGAAAATACTTTTTAGTGAAGATATTGAAGATTCTTCGAGATATCTTTTGTCAATGAAAATTTCTTCATCTTGACATTTATTGGATCTTGAAAACTACTCAAGATTACCTTTATTTCTTTTTCATGATATTCGTTGGTCTCTTCCTCCATTGTGATTCCAGTAACCACCGAGTCCTAGATTTTGTTATGTCCCTATATTACTAGTGTAGTCCCTTATTATTTTTAGTGTATCCCCCTTATTGTTATTTTTTTAACCCTATAGTCCCCTTATTGTTATTATTCTGCGCCATAAAAGCCCACTATAGTTATTGTTGTGCCCTTACATTATCATTGTTAGGTCGGCTAGGATTATATTGTGACCCCATGGACTCCTATATATAGAAAGGAGGTTTTTTCATTTGAATCATCCAAGAATTGTTCATTTATGTAAGGTAAATTAGTTTTCCCCCTTGAAGTGTCTGATTTCTAAGGCGTTGGTCTCTCTTTTCTTCTATTCTGGGAGATGGTTTCATAACATTTGGTATCAAAGCTTTGGATTCTAGGGTTTCACTTCTTCAAACATGTCATCATTGAATTTTATCTATAGCTATTTTTCTACAAAGGTTTAGAAGCAAAAAAAAACCCATGTGTGAAGAAAACCCAAGGAACTTCATGTAAAAATTTCAGATCTTGGTTCGCAATATTTTTGGAGATATGATCTGTGGAAGTTAGGGTTTTTACAGGTTCTCAAATTTCATCTCAAAGAGGTGACCTTGAGAAAATCTTCATAACTCTCTCTCTGAGCATCGGCTTAGAATTATGTAAAATGTGGTCAAAATGACATGGACTTTAGCTACTGGTGTATCAATTTCAAAGCCGAAGGAGGAAACAGTGACACATGACATGCCGTACAAGTTCACTCTACTGAACTAGTCCATAATTAGGTCATTGTGGGATATTGGGCATAACTTTGTCTTGAAGAATCAAAATCAGGTCTGACCTATGGCATTGGAAAGAGGATTCATAGGAATACTAAAGGAACAAAGACAAAATATTGGGGATCTGAAATTACATAGATACATCAGTTTCAATATTGAGCTCCTCGAAAGCAAGAAAACAATGTGTATTTTTCAAAAAAATTGCATAAGTCTTGTTTGAAAATCAGTTTGAAGTGATTCCAAGGGCATATTAAAGCATAGATATCATTATTGGGTTCTAAAATGGCCCCTAAAAATAATTCAACACACATTAAGCCCTCAGAAGGATCTACTATGACTCATGAAGAGGAAGAAGTGTAACATGATATAGAAAAATTACAAGAGAACTGTTGGAACAGGGTCTCCTATAAGCTGCGAAACTGGTCCATTTTGAATATTTTTGATTAGATTTAGTCTAGCGCAGGGGTTTTGGGGCGGGTCAAAGCCCCGAAAGTGTTGTAATGGGTAAAAGGGTAAACCAGGGGTCTGAAAACCACAGTTTATGGACCATAGGAAAGTTTAGGCTAGATTTCTATAAATAGAGGGACATTTTGTATTGTAGAGGATAGGAAATGATGAGCTATTAATGAAAACTGTAGTTTAAGCTATATTTTTGGGTTTTGGGGAAAGGACTCCTGCTGGCTATGTGCGCGGAGATCCAAGTCTAGTTGTGTGCGGACTCTGCTGCTGTGTGCACAAGTTGGGAAGGGAATTGTAAGGAAGGATTGATGAATGAATGAATAAAGAACGATTGATAGAGACCTAAATTTGTGAGTACTCTTGTTCGAATCATTGGTAATTGTTGCACTATGTATTTTCTATGTTTAAGCTGCGAAGATCCGTGTAAGTGTATTTTCGGTAGCTGGATTGGTTCTGCCTATTTCGTTCTGTTTATGTAATGTTATGTTACTATCATAAAGGCATATAATTATAGATCTAGCGCACATGGATGCGAATGGAGACCTAATTAACCCTGCGCATAACAAAGTAATCTGGGAATACAGGACTTAGTGCAGCTCTGCTTGCCTTACCTATCCTTTCTCAGGGTGCGGAAACCTGGTTCCAGCACCCACCCATACTACTTCGGGTGAGACTTTGACCTGCGCAAGCAGGTCACTGCTTAAAGGGCCAGTAGTATAGGGGTTTTTTGGAAAACCTTGTGCTCTGAACCTGGGTCAAGACCCCTCGAGCCAAAAATTGGTTCCGTTGCTGGGACCGGAAGAAGTCTGAGAAAGGGATCGGGTAATGACAAGAGAAAATTGGAAGCCTGAAAGAAAGGAAATCAAAGACTGGTTCGAAAGGCAGATCCAAGAATTCGCAGTAAAAGAAAATCGTAGTAAGGAGCTAACAATGGAAAGGTGGAAAAATAGGTACATCCTTACAGAGAGCTACGAAATATTTTTTGTGAAATTTTCAATCGAGCTCCAGGAGTGGCTGGCCAAACTAGTGGAATTCCAGAAGTGCTGGAAGGACGAACGAGTCACTTAGTGGACTCCGAAGTTGATCCAGCAGCTAGAAAATATTGATAATACTATCACGCGCACGGTAGATCACTGGGTGGATAGTGTGCTTGGAGGATTTGTGACGGAATTTGCCATTGATCAGTTTGTCTCATACTCTGAGGCTGAACGATGATTCTTTAAAGGGTTCTGAGGAAAATTACTGAGGAAATTACCGTTGTTGATCAAGATATTACTGTGTCAAAAGAGCATTCTGTGTAGTCATACTAACTGAATGACCTTGGATCTATACGAGAGCGCAAAATGCAGTGGTAAATACTATTAGACCAACCTTAACGGAGGGAGATCCGCCTATAACGCTTTACAAGAACCAGCTGCACAATATCCTCTGGCTACACTGCCACCCAGAACACACAAAGGTAAGAAATCACACGTACCACCACCCCCCTAAACAACGATATGTCCGCGCACCTAAATATTCCTACCTTTAAGGGGGTAGGGGATGAGGATATGGACCGGTTCCGGTTTGTTGTAGACTCTGTCTGGACTGCGCATAATGTGGTAAATGATACGGTAAAGAGGGCGCAACTGTCGTTAGCGTTCGAGGACAGGGCCCTGGACTGGTATATGTGATACATTTCCCAGAATGGGAGTGCATCCATTCAGGATATCAAGGACGCTCTGAAGCAACAGTTCGGAAATCCAAAATCTTATTCTCAGCTGGTAGCGAAAGTAAAGGACTTCAAACATGGTGTGTCTGAGTCAGTGTGGGAGGTTTATCAGCGATTGAAGAAGGCAATCAAGGAAGGAGGATTCGAGTATGATGATAGACAACATACGGAATGGTTCATCGCTATGTTGTTACCTCACCAATGAGTCATCAGACCTTTGAGTCACATGAGAAAGATGTGGAGGTCGCTATGAAATTAGAAGTTGCACCCCGCGAGGATACGTCGGTAGGGGTACAACAAATCCACGAACAGCTCGGGGCTATGCATATGGAGATACAGAACCTACGAAAGGAGCGAGGGAAGGACGACTGCGCAGATCTATAGTGCATACAATGTCAAGTGTCTGGCCATACGAAGGACCAGTGCCCTCTATTGGCGGATTACATGCAAGTGGGAGGACCTAGTCCGGTGCAAACAGGAGCAAGTAGGGAACCCATCCTGTCACGACCAGGATCGAACAGACCTGCGTTGTGGTGTGACAAATTTCATGTAGCAGGACTGCATGATATGAACCATTGCCCTCGGTTAGGTGCATATGTCCTCGAATTGAAGAAAAAATGGTGCAGGTTATGCCGCTCAATGGGACATGATGAGCAGAATTATCGTACTTATCACTTGATGATAGATCGCGAGAACTTTTATAGGGTAAAATCATACCCTGCGTCACCAAGAGGGTCTGCGCACTTCGGAGGATCTCCAACCTGGGGCAGAGGAGGCCAGGGAGGGAGTGCAGGACGAGGACATGGGTAACTAATCTATTATAACTACGGATAGATGGGACACTTTGCCAGAGAATGCCAAAATCCCACCAGGCCATCGTGCAAGTATTTTAGGCAACTGGACCATTTGGTGGAGGACTACCCAATTTTAATAGCCAAGATGCAGGAAAAACAGCCCACCCCTACGCAGAATGTGCAACGAGCTAAAACCGAACTAAGGAATGTAGATCCAAGTGTAAAGGTCATGACACGCAGTGGGATGGTCACCCAGGGAGCAAAAGAGGAGCTTGCCCCCTAGGAAGGAGTGAGCCTCAAAGGACAGGAACCACTGACAGTCCCCACGCAACTATCGGCACACCTCAAGATGGAGGAAGGGATTGAGCCGTTTTTGCAGGCATGTTAGAAGCTGCTATGAAACCCGCAGGCCGTAGGAAACCTTCAAGCACTACTGAATACCTACGCAGCTTGGCCCAATTTGATTCTTGGGACCAAGGATGTACACAAACTATACAACTATAATAAATGCAACAGGAAAGAAATGTGGTTGACTGTGCAGATTGGTGACTACGAGGTGGACCAGGTTACTCTAGATCTTAGATCGGATGCAAATGTATTACCAAAGCAAACATGGAAACGAATGGGAGAGCCTAAATTATAATGGTCCACCATCCAAATACGATTGGAAAATCAACAAAAAATCATTCCTCTGGGTAGGCTACCAAAATTCATGGTTGATATTGCAGGGGTAAAGGTCCTAGTGGACTTCGAAGTAATAGACATTATGGAAGATGCAGAGCCCTACCCTACGCTCCTAGGGTTGGACTGGGCTATAGACATGGGAGGTGTCATCAATCTCAAAAAGCACAGCATGGTGTTTGAGAACAATGGTACGCACGTAATAGTACCACTAGACCCAGCAGAAGGTGCGCGATATACCAAGCCAACCTACGAAGAGGAGGAAATAGATCATCTGTTACACAGCGTCACCTTGACATTCTGCTGACTGTATGAGCTCATTATTACTCATACTTCCTCCTTTTGCAAATCCAATATACCAGCTCCTCATGTCAAGCTTCAAAATCAGAGAAAAATCCCTAAAATCCCCTAAGAATTGGTATCGCACTTTCTCTATGCATTCCCTGCGGTCCCGCACCTAAATCTCAGCCTGCATGCGGAACCATAACGCACTTTCTTTGTGTAATGGGTGCGGACCCCTGTAAAATATAAAAAGGCGAGAAAGTAAAGATAAAAAGTGAGTTTCAGATGAATTCTAGAAGATTCTGGATGGGAATTTTCGGGAATGGATACGCTTTGAGAAGGTTCATGTATCCCTCACTTGATGGAGCTAACCCCTTGATGTAAGGAGCTTATCCCTTTGAAGGAGGATTCTATCCCTTCATATTTGGAACAAGAAACCTCCTCTTTTCCACTATAAAAAGAGGCCTTGGGTAGCCTCAAAAGGAGTTCAAGCTTATGAGATTTGAAGTTAAATGCTGTTGAGATTCAGACTTAGTTAACTAAGACTTTCTGTGAGGTTAAATCACTCATCTCCATTTGTCTTGGTTCAAGAGTGCAATGCTTGTCAAAGTAGAAGAGATTCCTGCTTCGGACCCCGGGAGGACCTGCACAACATCAAGGCACAGGTTGTAAAGGTTTTCTATCTTTAAAGTTAATACAAATATACTCATTTCTCTCATTAAACTGTCAATTCATGGTTTATTTCATAAATTCCTTGATCATTATGATAAGTATGATTTGTAATAATGTCTATACAGGTGCTGCTTAATCTTTTTGCTTGTTTGTGACTGCAGATTTACGAGGAACGTTCTTTCAGTGCACGGGAAGGACTTCAACAAAATCAAGCAAGCGTTGGACATAAGGTAGGCCTCACACCTATATAGTGTTTTTATAAATCTTATATGCTTAGAGAGAGATTAGTATAATTGGCTGTTTGTTGCTAGTTACCTTTTGTACTAGAGAGATCGGTCTTGTCCGCAAGACGGATTAATCTACACAACACCTCCCAAGTTTCCTATGGATATATAGCAACAGACAGACAACTAAATCTATCTTTCTCTAGATATATTTTGATTCATAATTAAATGCTATAAAAGTTTAATGATCCTACCTTTGATCCAATGCTTGTTTGTAGTAGTAATCCTTCAGTCACCCGAAAGAGTTGCCTTCGAAGATCTACAATCACAAACAAGAAAAAATCAAATAGCACCTACATAGCATATATTCATAAATCATATCTATTATGGTGATCAAAGAATCCATAAAATAAACCAATCAATTGACAGCTTATTGAGAAAAACAGACTTATTTGTACTAACTTAAATAAGAAGAGCCTTACAAGCGTGTCTGCCTTGATGTCATACAGGCCTTCCTAGGGTCCAGAACAAGCGTTTCCTTTACTCTGACAAGCCTTAAACTCTTCCAACTGAGATACATACAAGTATGTAATCTTTCCCACATAAAATTTCAGCTAAAAGGGTCCGATTTTCAATAGCATTTCACCTCTAACAATACTAAAAAAATCAATCCATGAATTGTAACCCTTTGAGGCTGCCCTATGCCTCCTTTTATAGTGAAAGAGAGGAAGTTACAGCTCCATACAAGAAGGGATAGAATCCTCCTTCAAAGGGATTAGTTCCTTACATCAAGGGGTTATCTCCTTAATGGATGGGATGCATGAACTTGAAAGGAGCGGACTTTCCACCGCAGGAATGTTTCTAGAAGCTTCCAAAAATGACTTAAACTAAGCTTATATATTTTACTTGCGCCTTTTCTTATCTTTTACAGGGGTCCACACTTTTAATAAATAGAAAGTGTGTTTGGCTACGCATGGACCACAGGCAATACTAAGAGAAATTGCGGTACAAGAGTTTTAAGACTTTTATGAGATTTTCTCTTAATTTCAAGGCTTGACTTGAGGAACTTTGATATTGTAGACTCCTAAGGGAGTACTAAAATGTCATGGTGATAAATTTCAGTGTAAAAAATTTCCCCTTAAAGTGCGAATTTTGAGAGTATTCGAAGAGTGATGTGCTTTATCATTTCAAGGATTATATTGTGGACACCCCAGTCGGAACCCTGTAAAAACATTCAATGCAAAACATATATGTATATATATCATCACTGAGGTAGGCATTCCCATACTCAGATCAAAACTAACTAAACTTGTTCTGATACAGAAATTATTTTAATATTAAATCAATAATGTAGACACAGCATGGGCGCAACCATCTATAATGAATAGTCTACTATATAATGAATAATAAAACTCCTCACAGCCTGGATGGTGGAAACTAGATCTAGGGTCTTGATTTCTTCTTCCCGAACTAGTACGATTCTATCCATGTGATTAAATGTGTTGAAGTCGAACATGATAGAAACCACTTGATTACCATTCAATGATGTGAACTACTAACAAGTGTGAGAGAAACCAAAAATAATGACAATAGCTCTCAAAGTACTCAGTACAATCCATGAAATGTGAAGAAGTGATCTAAAGTCAAAAATTTCACGAAATCATTCGATCGAAGGTCAATGATGCAACCTGTCATCGAAGGTGAGAAACTTGCCATTAAGGCATGAAGATTTCAAGGTACTGATGGATTCTAGATCAACTTCCTAGATGATGAGTTGTATTCGATAGAAAGTGATCCGTCGTAAGCAAGCTCACGACATGAAACCATAGATCAAGTTTTGAAGAAATTTTTTGCAAGGACTGACTCAGGGATGGTCAATGCGATTGGAGACAAATGTTTGCAGATGAATGGTTTATTTGACTGTCCTCTTGAACACATAACGACATTGAAAATGGTTTTCTGATAGTTTCCCTAAGCTAATAACCATAAACCGGCTGAAGACCTTCAATGTGGTTTGATTAACTGATAGGCAAACAATTTCCCAACCCAGGTAGAAGTGCGAAAAAAAAGTGTCGTGTTCAAGAGTGGTGTATTGCTTTTACAAATCAAAGTGTAACAAAGGAATCTATTTTTTCTCTTTTCCCCCACCATTTCTGGCAAGTACCTCTTTATTTTTGACAAGCTTGAGGAGGATAACATTTGATTGCTTATAAGCTCATCCTTTGAATGAGTCCAACTTAGTTTAAAATCGAACCCTAAGAAGGAGTGGTCCGTTCCTGTTTGTAATCGACAGGTCCTTCACTGTTAAATTTTAATGAGTCCAGTATAGGAGAAACTCAGTGTTTTTCATTTTTAGGGAGTCAGAAGAAAAACTTAAGAAAACTCCATGGGTGTAATTTTTTGTAAATTTAGTCTCTCAAGCCCGAAAAAGGATAAAATAATGCAAGAGAGAACTCTATTGACTATGATTAGTCAACGTATACCTTTTTCGTAAATATTCCATTTCAGTCCAGAAAAGGGCTAAACTTATACTGAAGGGATGACTGTTCATTTACTTTAATGAGTTTGAATATTCAAGTACTCAGAAATCTTTTCATTTTTAGAGAGTCTGAAAAGTGCTTAAAAGAGGACTCCATGGTTTCGCTTTTTCATAAATTTTTAAAGAGCCCGAAAAAGTGATAAAAGTTTACTCTTCGTCAAAAATGACCATTTTTCCTAAAAAATCCGTTATTCTGTACAAAAACTCGAAAAATTAAACATACTTGTTTCAATAATAAAAAATATTTTGAAAAACCGACTTTTTAAAGTGAAAAATAAATAAATTTAAAATTCATTTATTCGAAAAAACTTATAAAAAGGAGTTTTTCAAATTCATTTTCACCGTTTGAGTTTGGAGTGAAGATTTTAGAGCTCTTGGCAAAAAACTCTTCAAAGAAGATTCTGGGCAAATCGACCATCGAAATCGAAAACCGTCTGCTTCAGGTAATCCACAACCTCTTGCTCTTGCTTTTCATTTGTTCAATTTTTAAATTAGGGTCAAAATTTCATTTTTGGGAGGAAAATAGGTTGAAAAATCTGCCCTCGAGGGTCCGCAGGTATGACATTGGGTACCTGCAGACCCCGACATTTTTATACAAAGGAAAATGTCAAGGCCCCGCACTTTTAACACAAAGCCCATGTGGAGCTACGCATTGTCTCTGTGCGTAAAGTGCGGGGGCGCCGTAATGAATTTAAAAACATATTTTCTTCCTAAATTACCCAAAAAAAAATTTTCAAAATGATTCTAATCCTTCATTTTACTTGTTGTAGGATATCTACAATGCTCATTTGGCAAGAACGGGAACATGAGGAGGTAGATGAAGTAGCAATGATTCATCAACCAACTTTTCAAGTTTTAAGAGCATGCGGGCTTTTCAAATTTTGGGCTATCAGTGGCATGAGAGCTCAAGTGGATCTTCTTACTTGGATGGTAAGTAAATGGGATGTTTAGGACCAGTTTTTCGTGATCGGAGGTCACCAACTCGAGATTGAGCTAGAAGACATATATTTTTTGACTGGTTTGTCTAGAAGAGGTGAACCACTATCTCTATTTGGGGCTAGGCCAGGTGGCCAGTCTATTGCCAACCTGCAATTAGAGTTCTGTAATGATGAAGCCAATCCCTGAGACAAATGGATTGACATTAAAACTATATCTATCTCGAGCTAAAATTTATTTCTTTCACCGTTGTCAAGTTGTGCGGAAGTGCAGCTTTTCATGTAGCCACTAGATCTCAGATGCGCATCGCAGTAGATTGCTTCCGAGGCACCATATTCAACTGGTGCGAGGTAGTGTTGGAAAATGTGAATGACCAACTTACCAGAGCAAAGAATGGGAAGTTAAAAAACTTCGGATATGGGTCCATCGTCATCACCTTTACCCTAGAGAGGATCCCTATGTTAGCCCCGCAGCATATTCCTGTTGATGTTGTTCGACCTCGAGAGCCTAGGATGGTTCGTTGGGTTGCTTTGATGGCCCACCAAAGTGAGGGTGGGGAGATTTTTCATTTTCCCTCAACTTATTTTCATTGGCTAGAACGCCAAATTTTTGTGATAGAGGATTTTCCTTATGCTGGCATGGATTTTTGTGGTGACCAGGATATTCCCCTTCCTCTAGGAGCTCAGTGGGATGAGTCAGGTAAAGAATCTCTTTTGACATGTTCTAATTTCTAATTTTTATTTTGTTTTTTAAATTGTCCAAAACTGATAACAAAAATTTCAAATGCAGATGTGGGTCTGAGTCGACCAGCCATTCTCTGCCCCTTTGACCGAAGGCAAAGGGATGCAGCACCAGCACTAGCACCCCCACAGGATCAGACTGCAGAGATCCTGACTGATTTAGAGCACCATTTGGAGCGGCTCACTATGGATATTCCTGAGACCACCATAGATGATATCCCACTCCATCTACAGAGATATGTCATTGGTGTTCCTGGACCATTCAGGAGGTTTTTGACTAGGGTGGCATGAGCAGTGGTGTATTATCGTGATCATCACCATGGATAGTGGATGATTAACTTGTAGACTCATTTTTTGTATCACCTTTTTCCGATCATAAGGCGTTTTGAGCCTATGATAAAATATGGTGTACTATTTTTTGAACACTACATCTATACTATGATATATTATTATTTCTAGTTACCTGTTCAATCATGTTATCGAATGTTGATTTATTACTTTGTTATTGCAAATGTCTGTTTAAAA
Source organism: Pinus albicaulis (assembly GCA_034641835.2). Lineage (NCBI taxonomy): Eukaryota > Viridiplantae > Streptophyta > Pinopsida > Pinales > Pinaceae > Pinus > Pinus albicaulis. The sequence continues at coordinate 244,436 of JAXQQM020084618.1, read as the reverse complement.
CAATAGAAGCAATTGCATATGCTAATGTATTTAAATTTCTTGGAATGTGTTGATACTCAATCAAAACGAACTCTCGTTCCAAGAGACGAACCCTTAAAAATAATCTTAATAATACTGGATTTCTAATGGCATATACTTGGTTTAACTGTAATACAACGAGTTCAGAATCTAACCTAACGATCAAACTCCAAATTCCAAATGAAATGGATTCCGATAATAATTCAATAACTGCACTATATTCGGAAATATTGTTCGTTGTTTGACTGAGGGTTACCCCATGCATCAATACTAACTCGTCAGCGGGTGGATAAATAACCCAAGCTGCAGAAGAGATGTTCCGTGTACTATGACAAGCGCCATCAACAAACCAATATATGTTTGAAGGGACGTCAACATCTGCGATATCAAAAGTATCCAGATAAGCAAGAATAGTAGTAAGAGCACACTTAAGCTAGGCACACATTTCTAATCTATAGCACACTAGCTAGAAAGTAACTAATATATAGAGAAGATCCCCACACACAAAAATCAAGCGTAATATCTCTTCAGATAAAGTCCATTTCTGGGTTTACCTAAAGATACCCCATCAAAATCAATCAATTCATAGGCCCCTTTTGCAAGCTGTCACTTGAAAATATAAGGACCATGCCACATGGGTTCAAATTTCCTAGCCCCTAGCTTATCGTTGGATTGATCATAAATCAAAACTAGGTTTCCTTCTGAAAAGTTACGAGGGGTAACACTTCTCTCATACTGAGCTTTCATTCTTTTCGCATAAGTCTCGGTAGCTAATGTAGTGGTGCGCCGATTCTCATCTAATTAAGCCAAGTATAAAAAAAAATTTCTCCTCTTCAGAAGTTTCTAGTAGTAACTCTATGGCTAGTTGGAGTGACGGTATCTCGCATTCAATGGGTAATACCGCTTCCAAACTATAAACTAGTTGAAAAGGGGTAAAGCCTATTGATGTTTTTGCTGAGGTTCAATATGCCCAAAGTGCTGAAAAGAGCATGGTATGCCAATTCGACTTATGAATTCCAATGATTCATTTGATCATGGTGACTAAAAAATTATTATTCGCTTCAAATAAACCATTGGCCTACAGATAATATGGTGTAGAATTGTCATGGCACAGGCCAAGTTGGTGTGTTAACTCGGTCATCATGATATTTCGAAAATGGCTCCCATGATCAGTAATTATTGCTTGGGGTACACCAAAACAAGCAATAACATGATTGAATATGAAAGTAGCTGTAGTTTTGCCATCTTCCACAAATGTAGGCATCGCCTCGGCCCATTTGTTAAAATAATCTACTACTAGAATAATATACCCATGCCCCCCAGTCGAGTGAGGGTTACATGTAATGAATTCAATGCCCCATTTTGCAAAAGGACCGACAAAAATTATAGGGTGAAGAGGAGCAGGTGGTGCACGCATTTTTCGATCGAATATTTGACAATTATGACATTTTCGGACTGCATAAATATAATCTTTAAACAAGGACAGCCAAAAATAACCTGCGCACAATATATTTTGGGTTGTGGAATACCCAATAATATGACTGCCACATGCTCCAGAGTGACAGTCATTTAAAACCTTTTCGACATCCTCATGGGTTAGACAACGTCGAAAAACTGAGTTTGCACCACGACGGTATAGTGTGTCACCAACAATATGATATTATTGAGACTGGAAATGTATTTTTCGTCGTTGCGACTGTGAAAGCTCAGGCCAGAAATATTGGGTCTAAAGATAAACAATAATATCTCCATACCAAGGATCAATGGTACTAATAAAAAACAAAGATTCATCCGCAATTGTTTGTTCCGCCACAGTTTCTGTATCATTACGTGGGAAATCACACATAAGTTCAGCAAATATTAATGATTTCTTGGATTTGGACTTTTCAAACTCCAAATCAAACTCATATAGGATAACAATCCATTTGGAGTATTTTCCCCTGAGCAATTGTTTGGTCAAAATGTACATCATAGGGTTACAATCAGAGATCATTGTCATTTTGTGTAAAAGTATGTAGTGACAAAAACGTTGGACAGCTTGAACAACTACCAAGGCTAATTTCTCCACATGTGAATATTTGATCTCAGTCGGATGCAAATTTCGACTAAGATAGCAAATCACATGTTCACTATGCAATTCACTTCCTAAACTAAAACCATCCCTATCGTGGAATCAAAAGATGCGAGGTATAAATATTAATATTGGTTGTAGTTGGGAGGATGCAGTAATGGTGCATGGGTCAACGTGTTTTTCAGAGCATTAAAAGATCTATCAACGACCTCGTCCCAAAAGAAAGTAATGTTCTGTTTCAACAACCTAGTGAAACCTTTCGTTAACTCGGCGTAGTTAGGAATGAATCGACGTAAAAAGTTTTCTTTCCCTTGCAAACTTTGGAGTTGGCAAAGAGTAGAAGGAGGAGGTAAATTGATGATTGCCTCAACCTTCGATGGATCAACACGAATGCCTACCTTTGAGACAATAAATCCTAGAAATCGTCTGGATTGTATGCAGAAAACACATTTGTGAGGATTCAGGCGAATCTTATAATGCCTACATCGTATAAATATGGCTTGTAAATGAGTAATATGATCTGCTCTGCATGAAGAATGAGTAGGAAAATCATCGAGGTAGGGTTGTGTTTGTGCTCAACCTAGTGTTCATAAATTGAGTTCATTAATTGTCAACCAGGGCTAGTAAACTGCTGAAGTGTGGTGCACTATATGTGCCTAGGTATTTGTTTCTCACTATGTTGTGTTTAGTGTTTTATGATGTTTTTGGTTTTATGGTTTTATGTTGAAAAGGGAAAGAACTAAGTGCTGGTGAAAGGAAGCTATTGATTGTGTTAAAACAGAACAAAGCCTAAACTATGGATGGCAAACAACAAATGCAAAGCTTGATAATGACTTCATTGCAAGGGAATAAATCACAACATGAACTTGAACTTATCCAATTCATTCATTAAAGATGTGTTGGAAGAGCTTGAGAAATGGACAAGTAAAGTATAAATGAAGTTCTCCTAACTAAACAATCAAACAATCAACTTACAATGTTACAACATCTCATCCATGGTTAAAGGTTTATTGGAACATATTTGGAAAAGAACATTTGTAGCATAATAAGATTTCTACTCTAAACTAGCTTCTAATTCTGTTTTGCAACTCAATCTAGCACCACTAGGCCTCACTCAAAAGTTATAGATTTCTTTTTAAAATAGTCTTTGAGAAAAGGCTTATTTGTGAAATGGTAAAAAGGTTGCAAAATACTCTAGGTCTTAGACTGATACTAGCTTCTGTCCAAATGATTATGTATTAATATGAGGTTGGAACAAAAGAAGTTTTGTAAATAATGAAGACCGTGGTATTTAAATTTAACAACTAATAAAATTTAAAAATGCAATGGATAACAACTAAACTGGAGTGCTAATACAGTGAGCTAAGACTAAACTAGAATGCTACTAGTCTACTTGAAGTACAATGAACAGTGTTAAATTAAAATGCCATTATCAAACTTGAAATGTAGTGACAGAGCTAAACTAAATGCATTCTACCTCCGGAGTTGTTTTGGGGAAAATCACCCTAGAGGTTTGTTGGGTCAAAACCTCCACAGATCAGGGCATGCTATTCAGAAGGACTCACACACAACCACACTTGAATGCTAAAAACCAGATAACAACGATAGCAGAACTCACCCGTAGTCCTACGTTCGATGTAGATCCCGCGGGGTCCAAACCCCCAGCAACCCTTCTTCCTCTCCAACCTGGAAAACAAGAAAGAACATGCATGGAAACCTAGTTGTACAGCATATATTTCTCCTAAACGTTAGTGTAATCCATGTGAAATATGATATAAACGATAATAACTGCTTAATGATCAATCTTTTCACATATACAAATAGATACTAACACATAAGTTCAGGAACAAGATGGTTCTTCATTATTGCGAACAGCATGTACAGAAATAAGGAGTGGAGAGATCACCTGAATCCTTCCACGATCTTCGAGCAAACCATCGTCCGGATCCGTCCCGCCCTTGCCTCGCTAAAATACTTTCAAGACTTGTGCACTTGAGATGGCATATAAATGGATGAACATCTCCAGGAAACAAGGGTTTCCTGTATAAATCTGGGAAAGTGCAAGAGGCACGAGAAATCAAACTTGAATTAGGGATTCCAACAGAGTATAATATCTATAAAAAATTTCTCTCCCTTAGGCCATGCACATGAGGGGCTTTTATACTCCCTCAAAGTAGTTTCAATCAATTGAAAACAGTTGGCCACGTGCTAGGGTGGTTGAACTACTAGAGTAACCATCAACCCAACTCGAAAATAGGGAATTTTTATATATTTTTTAATGGTTTTAATGGCATACGCGGAAAAGTACATGTGGACTCACGTATACACGCGGAAAAGTATGGGCATACCCGCGTATGGGAATTTTAACACTGTTTTTAATGAATTTGTTCAAGTCTGTGGGAATGGGTGCCCAAAGCCATAAAGACAATCATGAATCACCTGAGGGTGAAAAATGATACTATAACGTATGCCCCCTAATATATGAGGTCAGAAGGGGTACATGATGGCCGAAATGTATTATGCACATAGAAAGAACTTCGCAAGGACAAGAGAGGACTTCACCAGATTTCAGCCTGCCAAAAGCCAATGAAAGAACACAGAGAGTCAACTCATGCTGAGGCGGGAATACCCATGCTTAGTCAAAAATACATGATATGGAAAGTATAGAATAGATCCAAAATGTATACAAGTATAGCTGAACTGAAAGTACACAATGAATCATCTAAGCATGGCCCGGAAGTATAAGTCTAAATCAATGTCCAAGTATCACATATAGAAAGCTGATCAATGATGCTGACACTGGATGTCTAATCATATAAGTAACTGAATCTCCAAGTACCAAATCATAAGAGGTGGAATAAACGGTACAATCACGCAACTCGGGAGCCAACATATAAGATGTTGTTGTACTAACACTGCAACATATAAGGGTGAACGACACCACTGGCAGAAACTGAATGGACTATCAAAAGTGAACCGAGAAATGTTGATGCAACCCGAGGTCTTCACCGATCACTATGGCACAATTCTACACAAGGGGAATAAATGAGCTGAATTCGACCATGTGAGAAATCGTTGGATTACCGGTCAATGATGTATACCGTTAACCAACGCGAGACACCCCACCAATAATGAAAATGAGTGTCAAGGTGCCCCAGTACAATCTAACAAGTGCGAATAAATGAGTTGAAGTCGAACACTTGAAATAATCTACCAATCAGGAGGCAATGATGAATCCCCACTGTCGATAGCGAAGAGTCTGCCACTGATGACTGCAAACCCTAAGGTACTGACAAAAAGACTCTAGATCTTGTTCCCAGAGCAATGAGTCGGAGTCGATGGGAAAAGATCTGCTGGAAGGAAGGCATTAAGGCATCCCACATCATTCCAGCGCGAGTGTAACCCGCAGGCCAAGATTTGGAAGGAATCGGACGAAGTAGAGTGATGGAACCAAAACCGAAGTACGTTTCCGACATGCACAAGATGAAGCTAGCGCACGGAAGAAACCCTCTGAACCAACCAATAATGAAAGCTAACACAGAGGCGAGAAATCCACTGATAGGGTCAAATGGAAATCAAGGTACTGCATGAATCCCAAGTGTGATAATGTATGCTGACGTGGAACACAGGGGAAACCACTCAGTCAAAGACCCATAATGATGATCAAATGCTGAGCACAAGGTCACCTATCAATGATGGAAATAGGGCCAGGGTGCAGCTCTAGGTTTTCTCTCAGAGCAATGTGTCATAGTCGATAAGAGACAAACCCGCCAGCAAGAAGTCAATGGAGACCTTCTCAAACCAGCACGAGCAGAGGACCAAAACATCTGATGTGATAGAACAAGATACTGACAAGACCGGGAAGGCCGACTAAATAATGAGTCAAGAGACACCGCGGAATGGCCGACTCTGGTTAGACTTCCCTTGAACAAAAGCACGACTCATGATGACCATGGCAGTAAAAAGTGACACTGTATAAGTCTATTATGCAGGAGGCAGAACAAACTCTCCATATGATTGGAAGAGATAACCAACCGGGGGAGGACTTTCAAGTGAAACAAGTTAAATTCTGAACCTAGGTCAAAACTAAAACCATCCAAAATGTAGGAAATATATAATTGTATGTGCTTTGTTCAAGGGTGACAAACTGACACTGTACTGCCATCAAACAACGAAGTTACATCTCGTTCCCGCTCTTTTTGTTATATTTGATTTTTTTTTTCTTTTTCATATAATAAGCCTGAAAAAGAATAAAATAATGCTATGGTACAATGGATAGAACGAGTATCAAGAAACATATGCACTAGTTCCTGGGATTGGAATGATCCTATGCTCAATGCAAGGTAGCAGAAACTGGTAAGCGATACTCAGAGGAATGTTCCATCCATGGGTAAAATGGTGTCAAGTCACGATAGCTAAGTGCATGCAACGGTTAACTTGTACAGATAGACAAGGTCAAAAGTTGGCTTAAACATTGAGTCCAAATGAAGCTAGCTAAAGGCCAAGATAAACAAGTAGCCAATATGCAATGCAGTAATACAACTCAACAACACCAGGCAGCCTCTAGGGTAATAGCCAGAAAAATGATAGTGAGGAAGAAGAAGAATGAAGCTTCAACACATAAGTCATGGTGGGACTAAAGAGGACTCTCGAGCCCACATAAAATGCAGCATGGGCAACAAGTGATAGCGAGGAACTAACTAGGAAGCCCATGTAAAGGAAGGCTCTACCACCAAGTCATGATTAAATAATCGGCGAGTGAAATGGGTGTAATAATCATGACCTGATGGGATCGACCCTATGGCAAGTGATCAGAATGGAGGCTAGTATGCAAAATGCAACGGAAAGTGGATTCCCTAACCTATATGCCAGTGAAGATCATATACTTGCCATGACGGGTCAGCAGTCATGGATAAAAAACCGGAAAAAATCTCGAGTTCATCAAAATGTACCTGAAAATATACCAATCTGGGCACTTCCAAGCATTCGGGTTATGCAGCTTAAGATAGATTGAAAAAATAAGCATAACAAATTTTTGCGAAAATTTTCAACTTTTTGGGCATAAATAGACAAATTACCTCATATTCGGTTCATTGTTAAATTGCTGATTTGGGAAAAAGTGCTCTGGAGAAAAAAGCCTCTTTCGTCAAAACAGGAGTAACTGACCGTCAATCTTCACTGAATTTTTCAGGTAAGCTCATAAACCATCCTTGCTATTCTTTTTGTCCGTTCATAAATTAAAATTTAGGAATTTTCACCGTAGAATCTCTTGCTAAAAATCACGGGTTTGCGCATACGCGGGTTGGTAATGACCAAGTCGCGTATACACGCGACTGTGCACAAATAAAGTCACGTATGCGCAACCCAAAAATGAAAAATGCGTAGCTAACGAATGAATTATTGACATTTGCAGGATGACCATATCATGGAGAGAGCGTGAACACAGTGCTATTGATCAAGAAGTCATGCGGGATCGAGCATCACTAAATATTCTCTGGAATTGCAGATTGCACAAGTTTTTCAAAATGCCAAATATGAAGAGTAATGTCCAGTTGCTCGAAATGCTTGTGAACTATTGGGAACTGGAAGAAGACTGTTTCATCATAGATCAGATGCCCATACGCATCGAAGTGGAAGATATATATTTTATTACTGGACTCTCCCGGAGGGGGGAGCCAGTAGACTTGCACGGTAAGCCTTTGGGAGGGCTAACCATGGAAGATTACATCCACGTGTACTGAGTAGAGGGTTCCAAGAAAGTTGGAACTCAAATTGCTATCAAAGATCTAAGAGACTTGCACATAAAAATCCTCCTTTTTACCATTGGGAGAGTAGCAGGATCAGCTTCTCTACACCAGGCATCCAGGACGCAAATGAGTATAGCAGTGGAATGCTTAACTCATTTATATGATTGGTGCACAGCTCTACTGATGAACATGAAGCAACAATTGACTTCAATCTGAAAGGCAAAGACAAAACATTTTGGATATGGTACAATTTTGATGACATTCTTCTTCGAGAAGATTCCAACGCTGAGACCCAGAGTGATCTCTACCATCAGCAGCCCGAGAGACCCAAGAATTGGCCGCTGGGCAGACATGATGAAGAGATTGGGGGGTAGTGAAGTTCCCCGGACCACTTGGGATGATGAGTTCTTCCTTTGGTGGGGAGAACAAATCATCGCTGTGGATGACTATCCCTATGCCGGGATGGACTTTCGTGGCGATCCAGATCTTGTCCTTCCACCAGGCGCGGCATGGGGCACAGTCGGTAAGTTTGCAATTTTTTTACTTATATAATTTTTTTGGATTTTTTCGATATGTATGAAAAAATGGAAAACAAACATGTTTTTGATTGGATTCATAATGACTTACAATTTAAAAATGATCATGATACAGATATTGGACCAGTGCGACCTGATGGTTACCCGCGACATAAGCGTCGCAGGGGCGAAGCGGATACAGTAGATTCAGACAGAACCCTCCAGGCTGTACAAAGGAACTTGGAGGGATTAACCCACAAAGTACCTATGGTTGCAGTGGAAGATCTGCCTGAAGCCATCCAGAGACGGGTGGTAGGAGTGCCCCGAGACTGGGTATGGTTATTCCGTCGTGTTGCCACCGCGATCGTGTTCTATAGGAACACAACTTCTGGGCAGGGACCTCAGGAGTAGATAAATATGATGTATCAGATGACTGTATATTATTTGAGACTGAACATGATCGGGCATAAGCCCAATTTTTGTATGACTTATGGATCCAAATTTTGTATAGTTTTTTGAACACTCTGATGATATATATACAACGATGTTTGATGTGATGTGACAAATGTATCAAAATGTATGATGTTTTTGATGATTAAATTTTATTGTATGGAATGATTAATGTGCCAATCAATTGCTTGATTAGCTAATGAGTCTGCCAACCAATTGTCAGCTCGAGGAATATGAATGAAAGTTAAAAATTGAAATGATCTTTGTAACAAGCGTACCCTCAAGAACAACCGGAGTAAAAATGGATCTCGAACCCGATAAGTATTGTTCAACTGTGACACCACCAGCTGAGAGTCCAAGAAAACTACCAACGAATCAACACCCAAAGATATTGCTTCCGAGAGTAGATAAACAACTGCAGTGTATTCTGCTATATTATTGGAAGCAGGACCAATGCAGACCCCTCTTGATACTAACAGCTGACCGGATGGATAATGAAGCACCCAAGCCGCGGAAGCTAAGTTCCGGGTGTGTCTACTAGCACCATCGGCGAAACCAAAATGACTCATAACATCCGACACAACCTGCCAAATCAGATCAAAAACATCACCATCCCATCAAAGATCGAAAAACCAGATATGTACAAAGCAAAACTACTATATACAAAAGCAAAATGCCAGGTCGAAGCCTAGGCATAATACTTTTTCAAATAGAGCCCATTTTTGGGCTCCGGCAACTCGTTCCCTTCAAAATAAACCAAGGTATATGCCCCTTTCTTAAGGACTATTTTAACGATGAAGGGGTCATACCACATAGAATTAAATTTTCCTGCCCCCAGGGCATATTTTTCTTGGGCATAGACCAAAACAAGGTCACCTTCTGAAAAAACCCTGGGTTTGACCACCTTATCGTACTAAGCTTTAACTCAGTTTTTATGCGCCTCATTCATCGTGGTAGCATCCCGACGCTGCTCATCGAGATGTTTCAGATGATGGAGCCGTTCTTCAAGACTAGAAGTGTCAGAAAGAAGTTCAACAACTAACTTAAGAGAAGGAATCTCACATTCAATGGGAAATACAGATTCCAACCCATGCACTAGCTGAAACGGAGTAAAGCTAGTTGCAGTTTTCACTGACGTCCTGTATGCCCAAAGTGCAGGATATAGCATAATATGCCAGTTGGATCGAGCTTTATCAATTGTCCTTTAAAGAATTGTCTTCAAGGATTTATTCATGGCTTCCACTTGCCCATTGGCTTGAGGATAATACGGAGATGAATGCTCCTGCTGGAAACCTAATTTTAGAGCCAACTCAGCCATCATGCTATTCTGAAAATGACTGCCATGATCAGTGACAATCTTTCTAGGAATACCAAAACGAGAAATAACCTGGTTGAAAAGAAAAAGAGCTGCAGTCTCACCATCATTCCCAAAAGTAGACATAGCCTCAACCCACTTTGTAAAGTAGTCTACTGCTACAATAATGTACTTGTGACCTTTAGCCGAAGGCGGGTTACAAGTAGTATAATCAATACCCCACTTTTTAAAGGGACCAACAATAATGACTGGAAAAAGCGGAGCTGGATGAGCGTGCATTTTTCGAGTATAAACTTGACACGGATGACACTTTTTGACCGACTCCATACAATCCTTGAAAATCGAAGGCCAAAAGTACCCAGCACGCAAGATCTTTTGGGCTGTAGCAAGCCCAGATAAATGACCACCACAAGCTCCACTATGGCAATCATTCAGCACAGCCTCAGCTTCTTCGAGAGTTAAGCAACGTCTCAGGATTGAATCAATCCCTCGACGGTATAAAGCATCACCAATAATCAAGTAATTCTTAGCCAAGTGACGCAACTTATGACGCTCATCTTTCGACAAAGTAGAGGGAAACTTCGCAGTCTGAAGATACACAATGATATCTCCATACCAAGGATCCTGTGAAGAGATAAGAAACAAATGTTCATCCTAGAAGGATTCATCATAAATCATTTCTTCTCCACAGGGCAACTCGGAGATCAATTCCGCGAAAACTAATGATTTCTTGGACTTGGCAGACATAAACTCAAGATCAAATTCCTGCAAAATCACAATCCATCTATTGCATTTGCCCCCAATCACTCGCCTACTGAGGAAAAACTTAAATGGATTGGCTGCTGCCAAAACATAAGTTTTTCGAAGAACAATGTAATGCCGGAGTCGTTGCACAGCATGAACAGCTGCCAAAGCTAACTTTTCTATCGGAGTGTACCGAAGTTCAGGTCCTACCAAGCCTCGACTAAGATAGTAAATAACATGCTCTGCAAGAGCATCATCCTCCTGAACCAGAACCACACCAATAGTAGATTCTGCTGCTGCAAGATACAAAAGGAAATCCCTGCTATAATCAGGTGGACTCAATAAAGGAGCAGAGGTGAATGCTTTTTTCAAAGCATCGAATGAGCGTTGAGCGAAGTCATCCCAAAAAAATGGAACTCCCTTCTTCAACAATCTCATAAATCCCTTGGTAACTTCAACATAATTTACGATAAATCTCCGAAGAAAATTAGACTTTCCTTGTAGACTTTGAAGTTGATGGATAGAGGACGGGGGAGGCAACCGAAGTATTGCCTCAACCTTGAAGGGATCTACCCTAATCCCTTCCCTAGACACAATGAATCCCAATAACCGACCGGATGTAACCGCGAAAATGCACTTGTTCGGATTCAACCTAATCTTATAGAAACGACATCGTTCAAATATTTGACGGAGGTGAGCAGGATGATCCATCCTCTTTCGAGAATGAGCAGCTAAATCATCCAAATACGCCTCGATAATATTTTTGATGTCATGGAAGGAATATGACATGGCCCGCTGAAACGTAGCCCCAGCATTTTTAAGACCAAAAGGCATCTTCTTGTATGAAAAAGTACCCCAGGGACAAATAAAGGCAGTATTATGCTGATCTTCAGGATGGATAGTAATCTGATTATATCCGGAAAAACCGTCCATGAAGGAGAAAATCTCATTACTAGCACACTCGTCAATGATTTGATCGATAAATGGTGTGGGGTAATTATCTTTGGGACATGCTTTATTGAGGTCTCTGAAATCAATGCAAACTCGAATTGTTCCTTGTTTTTTATCTACGGGAACAGGGTTTGAAACCCATTCAGTCAAAGGAACAGGGAAAATGAATCCTGCCTTAAGCAGCTTCTCCACCTCAGCTTTGATAGCTGCTGCCTTCCTAGGATTGACCGGACAAAATTTTTTCCTCACAGGCTTAGCGTTTTCGTAAGTCTTGATCTCATGCTAAACAATAGATGGATCTATACCAGGCATTTCCTCATAAGACCAAGCGAATACATCCCTATACTCTTTAAAGAGCTCGGTGTAAATCTGAATCTCTTCACGGGAACATTCAGCTCCGATGAAGACATTCTCAATAATATTGGGATCCCTGGAAATGTTCATCGAGATAGTAGGAGAAATCACAACCATGTTCCCTTCAGCATAAACCTGTGTTGGTGCTAAAGGGTTCAGGACTGGGCGAACAGGACCAGGAGACGGAGGACTTGGAAAACTCGTTTCAACTTCGCTCAAATCAGGTAAAAAGTAAGACCGATGATGCAAATCATCCCACGGTCTATCTATACCAGTCATAGCTTCTAGGATGGCCTCTTCAGATGGAAGAGTGGTATCAAGGCAATCCTGGGCAGAAGAAGAACTAAGTGCCCAAGCCGGAGCCACATCTCCATCCAACTCTTCCAGAGACAGAGGAGCTGGAATGGAGTCTGCAGAGTCAACAATAGACTGATAAGAAATCTGAGCTGCAGACATAGGAAACGCCATTCCACCCACTTGACCTTCCACTAATATGGCGGTAGGGGAAGGCAAGGTCCAAGGGTCTGAAAAATAATGAGTTCTGAAGAAATCTCTTCGAAGAGGAGCCTTGGAGGATGAAATGGTGTTTATATGAACCGTAGGAGGTGGAATATCAAAAGTACCCATCAAGGAAGAATACATTCCAACCCCTAAATTCTCAACAGGCGTCTTGGCATTATCCAATTTTGGAACAAATGAGTCAGTAGATGCATTCGGGTCTACAGGAGGACAGTCCAGTTGATCCACTATAACAATCCTCCCTTCGTGAGGGAAACAAATAATCCAAAATAATGAGGATGCAATGGCATCCATCTCATAAATCCAGTTTCTCCCCAACAGAAGGTTGTAGTCCAAGCTTGCATCAACTACCTCAACCTCTATATTCACAGTTTTTCCCCCAACACAGATAGGCAAAGCTGGGACAATACCATGGGGTCTGTGAGAATGACCATCAAACGCAGTCAGAAGTGTGGTAGATGGAACATCTTTGGGAGATCCAATCGTCTTCCAACATATGAGAGACATCACGCACGTGGAAGCACCCTCATCAACAACCGTTCGAAAGATATTGCATTTCCGGTAAGATGATTTAATATGAAAAGCCATATGATGGGGTAGTCTCTTCTTAAAATTAGTCATATCAAATGTAATCAGAAGAGAATTTTTCAGATCAATAGCCCCAATGGCAGTGAGCAAAGCACTGCGCTGAGCCGGACAAGACTGGAGCACCTCTAAAGCCGACATGGCACAAGGACTCTGCGCCAGATCTTCCACAATAGAGTAGTTCTGGGCAGCCCTAGCGTTTGGATTAATCGTCGAACGCTTAGTAGATGCTTTGGGCATCCGAGGTATAGGCTCAACAGTAGGCCTCGTAATGTGAAGCGGCTCAGTAGCATCAGGAGTATCCTTAGCTTTCGAAGACTCTTCTCCGCCATAATCATGGGATCTCGTAGCGACATCCACGTGAGCACTCATCATGAATATGTTTTATGGAATTTCCCCTTCCTGGGTGCCCCCAGAGGAAGCCCCAGGATTTTGATTCACGCCAACAACTAGTTGTTTCCCTTGGGGAAAAGGGTTTGTCAACACAGCCTGGGAACTGGAAGAACCCTGCTGAGCTAACAAGCGCCGCGCATCTTGAATTTTAGGGCAAAGGTGTGTAAGATGGTCTCCAGTACATAACTTGCATGGAAACTTCACTTTATTTTTATCCTTTGGCCCCTCACCAACATGCTCGTTGGTTTTATTCGCATTACCCTTCCCATTCTTGCCCTTTTTCTTATTATTCCGTCCCTTCTTCTTCCCTTCGGATTGTTGATTTCCTTTGGGATCAGAAGTTTGGACAGCATTTATCGACAAAGATTGGGAAGGCGATGACTCAGTAGGCACAGCCTGACCAGAAGGAGCAGATTGTATAGACAACTGCTGCAATTGAGTAAGCAGGTTAGCTGCACCACTATTGATCGACCCAATAAGTCCATCACCATGAGGACCAGGCTTAGTCTTGGATAAATCTAATTTGGAGCGAGGAGCATTGGGAAAATATTTATGAAGGACTCCAGACTGAGAATATATCAGTTCCAGCTGTTGGGCCCTAAAAATAGCCTGTTCCTCAGAAAATACCCCAGACAGGGATACATCTTTAGAAATGTCTGACTGCAGAGATTTCAGAAACCATTCCAAAAGGAATTCTCTTGGAATATGAGCTTTAATAAGCCTCTTCCTTCTCTGCCATTCCTGAATATGGTCAGAAATGTGGGTTGCGTCGTCCTGTTTAAAATTAGCTAGGAGTTCAGTCCCGGCATCATAACGGACTGGCAACTGGAAATGGTTTAGAAATGTAACAGCCAGTTCTCCAAATGTAGCAAAACTGCCCCCAGTTAGCTCAATATACCATTTGGCAGCGTTTCCAGTTAGGGTGCGTTGAAACAATCTCAACCTAATCGAATCGTCGATCAGGGAGTTAGAAGAACACCATAAATGGAAAGTGGTGATGTGGTCAGCCGGATCCTCTCCATTCTTCCCTTCAAACTTTGGTATATCTGAAGGTAGTTTGGTCGGGACCGGAGGCCACCCCGGACTGTACCGAATCGGATCATTCGTCAATTTCGACAGATCTGGCAAGTTTAACGTTGCCAGAAAAGGTAAACGAGGCGGAGTCTAAGGATTCCATCCTTGATAGGATGAATTCCCAACATTTTGAAAAGAATACCATGGATTTGATGAGGCACCAGGTTTCCAGAAAGAACTTGTAGCAAAAGGAGAAGAACCTCCTCCCCACGCCGAGTTACCAAGGACCAGACCAGTTCCCCCGCCCGAAGTATTAAATGAAGAGGAAAGCCCTTGGTAGGGGTTCCAGGCATTAGATAGAGGGGGGAAAGTCTGATAAGCACTTGATGAGGGGAAAGAAGCATTCCCTTGGTGACCAGTGTAAAACTGATTCCCTACCCCTGCTGTAGTGTATACAGGGTTCCAACCTGTAAAAGTAGTCGAACTTTGCCCCCCAGACCAAGGGTTGAAACTCTGGGTCTGAGAAGTAAATGGAAAGGACCCTAAAGAAGGATTCGAGCTAGGAATGTGTCCAGTTCCGAAGGGGAACCCTTGAAAAGAAGCTGATCCACTAGCCATGGAGGACATGGGTGTAGATCCAGCTGCAGCGGCGGAAAACGAAAAAGAAGGAATCCCACTGGTGGGCATTCCAAAACTGAAGGGACCAGATTGAGAAGCATGTGCTTGGGTGAAACCAGAGCCAAACACAGCAGCACTAGAGGCAATCGAAGATATAGCAATAGTGCCCCCTCCTTCAACAGAAGCAGGAGTCTGAATGCCTGCAGCACTCACAGCAGAAGCCGCGTTCCCAGTCGTGGCCATCGAAAGGTATGTATAATAAGGAGGATCTTCCGGTCTCTCTGACTCGGGTCCGATGTATTCAACAATGAACGGATAATCAGGAGGAAGAGGAGATGGAAGTGACTCTGAGGGTTCAGACACTTCCTCTACCTGTACTTCTTCTTCCTGCGGAAATAATACTCGCGAGGTGAGTGGAGCACTCCTCTCGGAACCAACACCAGAATCAGCTACGAAACCTTCAGACCCTTGTGGAGGATCTCTCTCCACTGTGTCAGACGTCACAGGGTGGTACCCACCTGCTAAATCACTCCTACGCCTTCTTGAAGAAGGCTCTGGACTCGCGGGAGATAACCCCCGGATTCTCCTCGATCGACGAGGCGCTTGATCAGCCACTTTAAAAAATTTTAATTAGACTCAAAAAATATAAAGCTAAGCAAGCTAGGAGCAAAGAGCACTCACTACAAAAAATAATCCCTGAGATACAATTAAGCAAATAGCCTTCAGGTATTTCCGCTCCGGGTGATTAGGACCGGACACCAAAATACAAGAAAGCGAAATATAGGACCTCCCAAAAGTAGTCTGGGATAATTACGGCCCAGGCCTACTAGCGAAGGTAACAGAAATAGTTACGCCAACCTCCTAATGATAGCCTTTGCCGGCACAAGTACCCAAGCTTCACAAGGGCACCCCCCAGAAGTACTGGTGAAAGTGATACGACGTCTGCCTCAGGTACCACGAGTATTCCCCCCCGCAGTCACCTATGTGGAACC
The DNA here is from genome assembly GCA_034641835.2 of Pinus albicaulis. NCBI lineage: Eukaryota > Viridiplantae > Streptophyta > Pinopsida > Pinales > Pinaceae > Pinus > Pinus albicaulis. Next base: position 228,150 of record JAXQQM020084618.1, on the reverse strand, counting down.
TAGGAGTGGCAACTATGGGCACCAATCCGTGTTAGAAGCCGGGCAGAATGGTCTTGAGGTCAGATTCAGCAAATCAGAGAGGGATTATCTCTCTTCTCAGCCTTCACTTCCCCTCGCGCTTGACTCTCTGGAGGAGAGCTTTCCCGGTCCACCTAACGGAGTTGGATTTCGCTCAATTAATAAACTTCTATGTTTTGTTTGAGCGGCCTTGGAGAGTTAACTCTCCACTCACCTAATCCAAGGCCCTACAACCTAGCTAGTTGGTGTATGACACTTAAAAAACTTGCTAGTTGCTTTTAAATTATATCACTTATTTTAATTGGCTGTTATGTTAAGTCAAAGGGATACGGAAATGAAACTTGTGGTGTTTTGACGCAGAAAAGAAATTAATAAAAACCAAACTACATGCAAATGCAGTTATTGTATTTCGATGAAAAGAAACTTCTACACAGGTTCTACGAGACTAAAAATTTTATTTTTCTTTCCAGATAACAAACTTCACACTCACAAAAACTATGAAAATGACTAAATGCTTAAGTGCACCTGATGCAAATCACTAAGAGCATGCAAATTATAAGATGCAAAATCTACTAAAGCAGAGAGAAATTTCCCAAAGATCCTTCAGTTTTATCTCTTTTTGGTTGTCCAGAAAGCTAGTTCCCAAAATCAGAAACTCTTAATATAAAGACACCAAAAACGCTTGAAACAAGAGGAAGAAACCAATGACAATTCCTTTCCAAAATCAAGTCAAAAACCAAAGGCAAGAAACCTCAACAAAGCTTCAAAAGATGCAACGAAACGAAAACAAAAATGTAAGACAAAAGCAAACAATAAAACAAAATGTTTCTTGAGCTTTTGAATTTTGTAAAAAGAAGATTTCGAAAAGACCAAGAAAAACTATCAAATCCCAAGCCAAACAACTCTGAATTTCAAGAAAAAACTTCAAAAACGCTCCAAATCTTATAGGGCTAGCTAGTAGCAAGATTTATTTGGGCAAAAGAAGACAAGAAACTCAATCACTCAGCCTAGAAGAATATTACAACCTTGCAGTAAACAAAAATTTCAAAGAACCAAGAAAGACTCTTCAAAAATTGCAACAAGACCTAGTCAACTGAACTCAAGAAAAACAACCAAGAAATGGGCAAAAATCGAAGTGCAAAGCAAGACACCAAGGTAGGAAAGAGTAAATGAGCAGAGGCTCTCTGTTCTGATAAAGCAAAATAGCCAAGAATCCCCAGGAAGAGATCCTGGTACTCGACCCATAAATGCAAGCACAAGAAACAAGATTTGCCAAATAAGCTAGTTTTCAACCAAACAAGAGAAAGAAAAGACCAAAGACCACTTTCTACACAATCCAGAGGATACAAAGACACTGCAGGAATAGGTCTCCATAGGCAGACAGGACTAAAAAGCCAAGAAATCCAAAATTTCAAAATTCACCCAGGCATACGCTACTTGACAGTTTGGAAACAAGCGTGCATACGCGACTGTGTTAAAGGAAACCCGCGTATACACGACTCCCTTTAACAAAAAATGCGTGTATACGCATCTGTGTACAGAAAAACCCACGTATGCAAAGGTAAATAATGAAAAATAAAAAAGATCAATCCTGGATAAGGAACCAGGACTTCAGTCTGACTGAGAAAGAGTTAACTGGACTGGAAATAAAAGTTAAAACTGTTGGAAACCTATCAAACAGCTGAAACCACCCAACAGTGGAATCACAAAAATGTGGTCCCCAGCGGAGTCGCCAGTTCTGTTTCGGGGAAAATCACCCTAGAGGTTTTTTGGGTCAAAACCTCCACAGATCAGGGCATGCTATTCAGAAGGACTCACACACAACCGTACTTAAATGCTAAAAACTAGATAACAACAATAGCAAAACTCACCCGTAGTCCTACGTTCGATGTAGATCCCGCGGGGTCCAAACCCCCAGCAACCCTTCTTCCTCTCCAACCTGGAAAACAAGAAATAATATGCACAAAAACCTAGTTTTACAGCATATATTTCTCCTAAACGTTAGTGTAATCCATGTGAAATATGATATAAACGATAATAGATGCTTAATAATCAATCTTTTCACATATACAAATAGATACTAACACAGAAGTTCAGGAACAACATGGTTCTTCATTATTATGAATAGCATGTACAGAAGTAAAGAGTGGAAAGTGTTAGCCCCCCTATAAATTTTTGACAAGCAAAAAAGGGGGCTAAATTGTTTTTGAGCCTTCAAGGAATGCATTTCCTCTGAAAACACAGTCTCGTTGAAGCCTCCATGTGTCTTTTATCCTTTGATAATTTCCCCTCTGCTGATTCCTATTTAAAAGCCTCTCTGTTTGAGAAGAAATGCCCAGGAGCCTCCTTTTCCCTCTTATTTCCCCCCCACATAGCCTCAATTGTATTCCCCCTTGTCTTCCCCTTCTGTTTCCCTTCTTACCCTTCAAATCTCCCCAAAATCCCCTTTAAATTCCTCCTCTAACCTTTGTTGGCCATTTTTCCTCTTTGTTCCTCTATCGTTACCCTTCCCCAACCTTCAAATTCCATTAAAATAGGCCTAAACCCACTTTAAGCATTATAATGGGCCTAGGCCCCTTTACCGTAAACCACTTCCCCTCCATGACCCGAAGGACCTTGTAATAAAACCTTATATTATAAGTCCGCCCCTTAACCACTTCCCCTTTTTCCATGCCCTGCCATACACATTATCGAACTTTATTATAAAGTTTTGTGTTATATATATAACCCCGCCGCAGGTCAATCGCAATCGCAAAGTCCATTCAATCGCATTGTTTGTGTTTTGACCCCCGATCATTCCAATCGCAAGTGTTTGCGATGCGATTAATCACATCGCAAGTGTTTGCGACGCGATTAATCGCATCGCAATACATTGCGATTACATTGATCGCAGTCCTGTCTCCCGATCCCCCAATCGCACTGCTCCCCCGATTGCTCTTCCCACCGTTGATTCGTCCCGAAGATCCGACGGTTCCGCGCTAATCGCTCCATTCCTCCTATGGACCTAATCGCAAGTCCTTTCTCCAATTGCCCGATCTGACTCCCCCTCTGATTGAACGTGAACCGTTGATTTGATCCCCGATCCAACGGTCAGCGCTCAATCGCGCCCCGACCTCCGATCGCAATCGCAAGTCCTATCTTCCTGTCCCCGATTGCGATTGCTCTGATTCGATCCTGTCCGTCCATCCCCCCCGCCGATCCAACAGTCATCGCTCAATCGCCTCATCCCGTCGATCACAATCGCAACATTTGATATATGTGTTGCGATTGACACCCACTCCGATCTCCGATTGCGATTAGACCCCGGGCCCACCGCACTTCCCTTCCACCTATTCATATATTATAAGGCCCTCCCCTTTATTAATTGAAAATTTGTATGGTCCATGCCAATCGCATCGGAAGTTTTGTTGCATATGCATATCCCTCCGCTCTCCCTCCCGATTTGCGATTGCGATTCATGTCGGTCCCGCCTCGTTCTATCCCCCGCTTCATTGTTCTTCTGTCCATTTCATTGCATGTCATGTATATCCTTTATAACTCGCCCAACGTTTAACCTTTTGGCTTTACACTGATGATCCTCTCTCCCGCCGCGCTTTCACTGTTTCCACTGTTCCACCACCGTTCCTCCAGGTTTCCACTGCATTTCTCCACCACTGCCCGGGCTTTAAACAGTTTATTTTATTGTGCAGATAGCACAGAGAGGCCATTAGAGCCACCAGCACAGCAGCAGAGGCGGGTTCTCAAGGGATTCAAGCCGGCTAATGGAATATTAACAATTATAATCCCATGTTCAAAGGATCGAAGCACAATTTGAAGACTTAAGCACGCAAAGAGTCTTATTTTTGTTTAATATTAGCAGAACTTTTTCCCCAGGCGTACACCATTCCTACAGAAATCTTCGTGCCTCCTCGAGCCCTGAAATGATTAATTACACTGACTAAAGCTCATCTAAGACAGTCAGGCGGCAGTTATGAGGTAGGGAGAGACCTGCAGATCATCCCATCCAGTTCATTTATTTCAGAAGGCTAGCACAGAGCTCCAAACACCAGAAAGGACTCCAAAGAAATATCCGAGGTCAAATTCGACCTGACAGAGACGTCAAAATAGCCTACAGAGTACATCAGAACGCCATTAAGCAGAATGGGCTCAGCTTCCTCCACCATTCTGTCTTAATGAGACTCATTTAATTGTTCACCTACTTCTGTTTCTTCCTCTTCTCCTATAAGAAATCCCCGAGAACATAATGTAAGGGTTGTTGTTCTTCAGCTGTTGGGCAATTTGCTGTTAGAGGGATTCATTCCGACTGTTAGAATAGTCTTGGGAGGGAGTAGCAGAGTAGTTGTATGTAATAGGCTGGGAGAAGAAGTCTGGACTGTATTAGCCATTGAGCTTATTGTACATGACTGGTTTTGCATCAATTAATCAAAGCATATTTCACAGGATCCTGGTCTATTACTATTGGTGATGTTTTTCCTAACTCTGTTTATTACATTTTCATATTGTTTCATGTTCTTCTGGTAGGAAACAGAAGTATAACATAGGATTCACCCTTGCTAGGTGCCCTATGTTTCCTGCTCTCCCTACCTGTAATGTTTTCTGCTTTATGTGTTATTTAAGAGCGAATTCATGTGGTTTAACCAGTGTAGTGGATGTTATTTCCTGCTGGCTGATGTATGAACTTGTGGGTTTGCTGCTTGGATGTTTCTTCGTCAATCTTATCTCTGTTTTCCCTTGGACTTGCTAAAGCAGACCTGGAGTTAAATGACCTCTGGTCCGATCTATAAGCAGCCCCTTTGTCCCTCTTTGAGAGCTGCCTCTGAGTATGTCCAAGTAGGTCTGGAGTTAAATGACCTCTGACCTGATCTATAGACAGAAGATTGGTTGTCTTTCCTTCTTCCATTTTCTCTCCTTAATGTTCCATTCCACCATCTGCCTAAAATATCCTTTAGTGTAGATGACTTGCCCTTTGAAAGCCTTGGCTAGTTGTTGCATGTAATTTCCTTTCATGACTCCATAGCCCAATGGATGGCACTTTCTCGGCCTATCCTCTTTGCTGAAGCCTCCTGTTGTTTTGTTTCCTTTCTCCCATTACTTTCTCAGTCTATGATCTCCTGACCAACCCAGCAACCAACCAACCAAATCATTTAAGCCCCCCATTCGTGCTTCATACCTAGCCTAATATCTCAATTTAAGCCTTCAAATATATATCATTCTTTCTCTATTTGGAGAGATCCCTCTCCGGGTCCAGGAGGGCTAGATCCTAGGGCCCCAAAGTGGTTTGATGTTGTCTCATATTTTGGTATTGCCAAATCTGCCAAAACATGGGAACCCCAACAGAGAGATCACCTGAATCCTTCCACGATCTTCGAGCAGACCGTCGTCCAGATCCGTCCCGCCCTTGCCTCACTAAGATACTTTCAAGACTTGTGCACTCGAGATGGCATATAAACGGATGAACATCTCCAGGAAAAAAGGGTTTCCTGTATACATCTGGGAAAGTGCAGGAGGCGTGGGGAATTAGACTTGAATTATGGATTCCAACAGAGTATAATATCTATAAAATTTCTCTCTCCCTTAGGCCATGCACATGAGGGACTTTTATACTCCCTCAAAGTAGTTTCAATCAGTTGGAAACAGTTGGCCACATGCTGGGGTGGTTGGACTACTGGAGTAACCATCAACCCAGCCCGAAAATAGGGAATTTTTATATATTTTTTAATGGTTTTAATGGCATACGCGGAAAAGTACATGTGGACTCGCATATACACGAGGAAAAAGCTGGGCATACCCGCGTATGGGAATTTTAACACTGTTTTTTAGTGAATTTTGTTCAAGTCTGTAGGAATGGGTGCCCAAAGCCATAAAGTCAATCATGAATCACATGAGGGTGAAAAATGATGCTATAACACTTCCAAATACCAGATGGTAAGGAGAATATCCGGTGGTGTTTTTTCATGTTGTGCGATAAGCCCACAAGGCCGCTGGCAGTCTAGTAGCCCAATCCCAGCGATGTGTTGAGACTGTTTTAGTGAGAATTTCCTCAAGGAATTTATTGGTGCTTTCAAGCTGCCCGTTCACCTGTGGGTGATAGAGAGAGGTGACCCTATGGGTGACATGGTGGTTCTTCAGAGTGGCCATGATTTTATTTCCCACAAACTGTGCCCCTCCATCAATTATCACTTCCCGAGGTAAGCCATAATGCACAAATAGCTCAAAAAGAAAATTGATCACATATTCTTTTGTAGTTCTTGATAAAGCCATTGTTTCTACCCACTTCATCACGTAATCTATGGAAACTAGTATGTAGGTATTCTGATTCAATGACAGGTTGAATAGTCCAACAAAGTCCAGTGCCCACCATTCGAAAGGTTCCACTACAAATTATGGCTGTAGTGGCATTTTGTCAGATTGGCCAGGGCAGCCCATTCTTTGCAACTATCGTAGGCTTGGACATATTTCTTGGCATATTTAAATATTGTAGGCCAATAATAGCCCATTTGTAATACTTTGTGCCCTGTCCTACGATCTGCAAAATGGCCACCACATGGTTCATCATGACAGGCCCTTAAGATTTCATAAATTTCATCTTCTCAGATGCATCTGCGGATATGCATATCAGCTCCTGTACAAAAAATATATCCACCGATTCAGGAGAATCTAGCACTATGCTGAACAATCAGATTTTGTTCGTTTGATTTCAAGTGTCTTGGAAGCTTTCTTACTGTCAGATAATTTTCTACATCTGCATACGATGGCGTTTTTACTACTACAACAAATAAATTCTCATCAGCGAACTAATTGTCCACCGCTACAGGGTCATCTAACTTTGGAACTCTAGACATGAAATCTGCAACTACGTTCTCCTTCCTTGGGCGGTCCTTGATAGTTATGTCAAACTCCTGTAAAAACAACAACCAAAAAGTCACTCTTCCATTTGTAATAGGTTTATTAGCTAAGTATCTAATGGCAGAGTGATCGGTATTTAGGAATACTTGATAGCCAGTTATATAATGCCTAAATTTTCTAATAGCATAAATAACAACCAAGAAATCCTTTTTGGTCATTGTATAGTTTAATTCGACAGGAGTGAGATTCATGTTGATATAGTAAATAGCGTAGGGATTTTTTTATTCTTCTTGACCGAGAACCGCCCCTATCGTTGTGTTGGATGCATCTGAGGAAATATGAAAGGGCAGCTCCCAACTGAGTCTGTGTAAGACTGGTGCACTCGAGACCAGTTTCTTCAAATCTAAAAAAGCAATGTCACATTTTTCAGACCAATGGAATTCAACATTAACAGCTAATGCATACAAGGGTGCAACAATTTGTGAGAAATTCTTTATAAACCTAGGGTAGTACCCTGCATATCCAAGGAAACTATGTACCTCTATCTGACTACAAGGTGTGGCTAATAAAAAAATTACCTCTATTTTTGCCGGATCTACCTGTATTCCAGCTGCAAAGATGTAGTGTCCTAGGATTACTCCTTCGGTCATCATGCTGTGACATTTTTTATTGCTCAAACACAATCTGGTAGCAATACATCATCCCAATACTTTTTCTAGTGTTTGCAGTGCCTGATCAAAGTCATCTCCATATGGAGTAAAGTCGTCCATGTAAATATCGAGCCCTTCATTTATTAAATCAAAAAAAATGTTGAGTATGGCCCTTTGAAATATTGTTGGGGCATTAAATAATCCAAATGATAATACCCTATAGGCGAATGTACCCTAGGGGCAGGTAAAATTCATTTTATCTTGGTCTTCAGGGGCTATCTATATTTGATTATAACCACTGAAACCATCAAGAAAAGAGAAGAACCACTTTCCTGCCAATGTATCAAGGACCTGATCAATAAAAGGGAGGGGGAAGTGGTCTTTCTGTGTTTCTCTATAATCCACACAGATTTGCCACTTACCATTCTTCTTAGGAACAACTACTAGAGTAGAGGCCCATTTGTTGTCTAAAATAGTGTTGGACACCTAATCCTCTATGGGTAGGTGTGGAAGGTGAGCAGTCACAAAGGAGTCCAAGTGACCTTGGAAGATGAATCCAAGTGTCACACCAATGTAACATAAATAGAAATCTATGGTGAATAATATGAATAACGCATGCTTATCTTTCTATGTGTGTGTTTACCTTCTCACCCACCATGTGTGTGTTTTAACATGGTATTAGAGCTGTAGGTGTACTCCTAGGGTATTCTACTTTGAGCCATTATCCTTCCATCTATGACACACCATTCCTGTGCGTGACAATCAATTCAAGTGGCACTGACATCTCTGAGGTCCGCCATATCCAAATTCAGATCTAGATCTCTGACCATCTCCAAAATCTGCGCCTTAGTCTCATTTATTGTGCGTTTGAATGTATTTTCAGGCTTCGCCACTCTCACCACTCATAGTCGACCTCGCCTCTCACTCTCATATCCGATTCCACACCTATTTGAGCTTCCTTAAATAGCACTGGTCCATGAAATATTTGCGCACTTGATTGTTCTCATTTCTCAGCATACCTGTTCCTTGGTTAAGCTTTGTTCCGGCTGGCATATTTGTAACGCATATTCTACTGGCACCATCTTTGTAACTCATATTCTGCTCCTACATGTGTTACCCCTATAAGGAATACCCAAAGGAGAACCCTCTGGCCAACATCTAGACGATCGTCATGTCTTCCAGTGTTCCCTTCAGTTTCTATTCAATTCAACTGCTAGCAAACCAAACCAAATGGCAGTTCATTAGGATTCCTTCCCATGACCTTTCACTGCAAATTAATGCAAGGAGGGGGATTTTCATGGAAGAGTGGCCTCGCAGGTTTTGAGAAGGATCTTCGACTTCATAAAGGTTCATTCCATTACTCACGCTTATGGATGTGACGAGGTTTGAACCTCTGACCCCACAATTGCCCTGTCTGATATCTGTGGGTGCATTTTCTATGGGTTTAGCATCCTGACCTCTCAGTTTTGAGCTGAAAGAGTTGATGAGTGATGGGATTGAGACAATGGTGGCATGTCATTGAAAGGAGGACTTTACCTACGGCAAAACGTGTACATGTTCCCTGGGGTTTTCCAAATGCTCCTCACATTCCTGGTGCCTGTGATCGGATGCTCGCATGGTGGCTCGATGTCACACTGCAATACTTTGCTAGAAGGCCAACAAAATATATGTACTTATTATTAGGAGGCCTATTTCTCCCTTCTTGTTGCTCAATAAGTGAATATGAAATTTGGGTGTTAGAAAAATTATTTAATTTGATCCCATGCTAAAAATACAATGCCTCACTATCACGTTTGCAATCATGAACCACTTTTGTAACATGAAGAGATTCTAGAGAAGGTTTGCAAGCATTCATTAATATGTTTCCACCCGCAACTGCATCAACTAGATACACAGAATCCTCAAATGCGACCATGTTGAGATAGATTAACACCCTCACAATCGAAGCTGATCACAAGTTTCCTTTCATGAGAAATTTGAAGAAATGCAAGCGGAAGTTGTGATGGATCTGTGACAATATGCACAGGTAAATGTGCCAAACAATCCTTCAATTCTTCCATATTGTGGTCCAATTCTTCCATATTACGCTCTGGCACTGAAGGATCGGGTCAATACTCACTCTCTGCCTCCCTCTTGGACTTTGACACCTGGTATATGTGATACTTTACCACACCAAGTCCTCCAGTTAGATCTTCTCCTGGTTTCCTAACTTCTGTCCTGTCTATGGTAATACCTATCCACACAGTTAATACCACCATCCAACAATAAAATCACCATTTTCCCTATGCTCTCCATACACTTTGAAAGGCCATGAATGCATGAATAGAACCGGTTGCTGTGTTTGTGACTTCATATATATGTATGCATTTATCATTGTATATGGTATATTGAAGTATTATTGTTCGATTATGATGGGTATGAGAACCTTCATGCTCCTTATATGGCATTGATCAATCTATATATTTATTCTCTTTAACATGTTATAAATTTTATAGGTTGGAGTGTATGAAGCATGTATGGTTAATATGTAATGGCATATGAAGCTTATGTGTCTTGAGGGATAAGTTTATTTGTTGAAAAAAAAAATGGGCAAAATTGATGATACATTAGAGTTATTGAATACCCTAATTCATACCACTATAGATGAGATGATAAGAATCAGTAAAGACACTCTTTCCAACATTAGAACATGTCTACAAAATGAAAAAGAGAAGACATATTTTTTGCAGCTTGAGACAGAACTACAACAAGAAGAATTACAGCAGTGGAGTCCTCATTCTGAACTTGTTTTTTTTCATAACACTAAGACAAACTCCCATCAGCAACAAGAAATTGCAGATGCAGTACCAATTTTAAGCATAGATTTAAATGTAGAAGAAAAAATCCGGCATGCACCTCCCAAGCCCATCATTAGTCCTTGGGAAGAGCTTGTCCATAACAAGCACTGAATAGGTCTTGGATATGACAAGGAATTGTCCTTTCATATTCCGGACTACTCCAAACCCATTCAATTTCAGAGAACTGGATTTCTTCATGATATCACACCTACATCCATTCCAGATTCTGCCCCTCTTCCAAATCACAAACAAGAGATTGAAAAATGCTAACACTGTGATCGATTTGGCCATATGAAAGATCAATTTCAATCTTCACCCATGCAAGCACTATAGTCAACACATCCATTCTTCACACAGATGCTTCAAAAACAAGCCTCCTACAAGAACAAAGATTCATCTTGGTGTTACACATTATTTTGTCACCATGACATTTTACTGTCTATATGGGTTCATCAATAACTATATAATGCTCCCTTAGAAGTCTAAAACCCTAAAGTTCCTAAACCAAGTCTTAGATTTGGAGAAAAGCTCATTAAAATCATAAAAAACCTAACTCCGCACTTTTCCTAGCCATTACCTACGGTACCGCACCTTTTGTAAAGAAAAATTGCGGTACCTACCGCACGTTCTATTCATTAAAACTACAGACCCCTGTAAAAGGTAAAATGAGCGAAAAAGTAAGTTCTAGAAGCCCATCTGGTCGAATATTCTCCTAGCTGGAAGTTTCTAGACGGCGTTATCTGGTTGAAGCTTCACTCCCTCCATTCATGAACATTCATCCATTCATTAAAGGAGCCTATTCCTTGGTATTTGGAGCTTAATCCCTTTATGAGATGAATTATCCCTTCCTTTTTGGAACTAAAACCACTTCCATTTTGCTATAAATTGAAGCCATGGTTCAGTCTCAAGGGTAGAGACTAATATGTAAAAAATTACTTGCTTTGTACTTCATACTACATTAGAGAAGAGAATTGCTGAAGAAATATACTCTTTTTGCTAACCATTATCCATGCGAGAACGATTACACACTCGTATTTAGGCTGGTTCAAAGAGTGGAAGGGCTTGTTAGACCAAAGGAAAATGCTTGTTTCGTACCTTGGAAGGACCTGTATGACATCAAGGCAAACACGGTTGTAAGACTCCTTCTTTTATTTAAAGATAATACAAATGGATTCTGTTTTCTCAATAATTTGTTTATGTGTTTACTTGAATGACTTATTTCTTAAATTCCTTGATCATTAAGATAGATTTCTGACTTATGAATTAGTATATTGTGCAGCTATTTTTTATTCTCTTCCATGTCTTTGATTGCAGGTTTTAAGAGATGACTTCATTGGAGCGACGGAAAGAAGAATACAACTAGCATTGTATCATAGGTAGGTCCTTTCTTCATCATAGAAAATTCTAAATCATACATAATCTAGAGAAAGTATTTTACATTTGTCCTATTTGTTCCTAGCTATCCTTGTGATACTAGGGAGATCCTTCTTGTCCGCAAGAATGATTTATCTACCTAACACTTGGATGGATCACTTCTTTGTAATGGGCATAAACAGCCAAGAAGATTTTTAAGTCACAGCTTAGAACTTGTTCTATAATATTGAACAAACTTGCAATTGAGTTTTCGCTATCATCTCACCTTGTACCTAACAGGGGGGGAAATGGTGGTCATCTACAAGCTTCGACGCCACATCAAGTGAGCCTGAGCCACAATATCTCATTCCAGATTCAGATTTGTAGCCAGAGACACATCAGGTCAAGCGAGCCTGAGCCACAATTCTTCATTCCAGATTTAGAGTTGTAGCCAGAGACACGGATGTCCATGAGCATTCCTTTGGTTGGTGCACAGCCTTAAACCATCTATGTGAGGTTGATATTATTCCTCTTTCAGAACACTTCCTCTAGTAGAATACTTTAGCTTATTGCCAGTTTTGGTTGAGTTCCAACAAATGCATTAAGCATTCCAGTGTTGGTGGTCATCCTTAAACCATCACAAGTTATAGACCTCCCTTCTTCTAGGTTGAAAGTCTCCCTCTTCAAATATGAGGGACACTTCCTCTAGCAGAAGCCCTTAGCTTCTTGCCAAATTTTGAAGAGTTTCAGGAACTACAATAAGTGTTCCATTCCAGTGTTTGTGGTCATCCTTAAACCACCTCTTTATGCCAACATTTCAGAGAGCTGATTTAGCTTAAGTATTGTCATGCATACTTTGCAGATTTGTATTACAACTCTCTTCTTCGACTCACACATACCCCTTCGGATTAAGGGGGGAATGTTGGAAACCTAATCCTCTATGAGTGGGTGTGGAAGGTGAACAGTCACAAAGGAGTCCAAGTGACCTTGGAAGATGAATCCAAGGGTCACACCAATGTAACATAAATAGACATCTATGGTGAATAATATGAATAACTCATTCTTATCTTTCTATGTGTGCGTTTACCTTCTCACCCACTTTTGTGGTGGATTCGACACACGGGTTTACGAAATTGCACAATTTTAGAGAGTGTGGTATACTCTCTAAACTATAGGTAACAGACAGTATCTGGGGGGAGCTCAGAAGTATAAAACTTAAATGAAGTAATACACTAAAGTATGCTCTATTAAAAAACTAAAACTAAAAACACAAAAGAAGCTATATAGAGAGTTCCAAATAGTAACAAGGTAAACAACGGCTTGATGGCCTCTTCTTATTGAATGCTTGGAATGAAAACAAATCTTACCTTCTTTCCAAAGGGCCCCTAGGCATTGGCTCTAGGTCCCGATGTAAGGATGTTTGTCCTTCAAGTTCTGCCTTCTGACGCAGTCTAACTCTCTCTCTCTACTGTAGTGTACTAAGATGTTGGGTGGCCAACCATCGAGTCCTATGCTTCAGCTCCTTGGGTCACACAAACTGATGGTGTTGCTTGGGCAACTTTGGCCAGCATAACCTTGTGATCACCATTTTTTCATCTCTTGGTGTGTTTAAATAGGTGAGCTTCAAATCCTCCTTCCCTCCCTTGGTACATGATGGATGGTGACCCAAGGGAGGGGTATTATTCCATTATGTGCTCAAATATGCTTTTGTGTGCTCACACAATGCCTAAGGAGGCATTAGTGTTTTCCTTAGGTGGCTTTCACATAAGGAGAAATTTTTCTTTGCTTGCTTGTGGTCCCAGAAAGTGACTTTTTTCCACTTCTAGGAATGCACGCTTATCGGGCTCCAGTGCACGTAGAAGGTACTCTTTTCGAAGGAAAAAGTGCACCTTTGAGCATTTATGACTAGTTCAAATTTGATTTTCTCAAAACCTTAGAGATTTTAAATACTTCTTGATTCCATAATGTATCCCTATCCTGTAAATCCTTAGGCTCGACATTACTTGATGTCGTCTTCTTCTGTACGATTTTCTAGTGTTAACAGTTGCCCTCTAATGTGTGAGGTATAGGAAGAACTGTATAGCCGAAATACATTATAGTTTCTTTTCTGTATCATATGCAAAGAGAGAGAGAGAGAGAGAGAAAGAGAGAGAGAGAGAGAGAGAGCGAGGCCTGCGTGTAGAATAAACAACAGCTTGCACCGTTTCCGAGATAACCATGGCCTAAGGGTCCCCCTACAAGAAGACAAAACATAAAACATATTTGAAAATTTTCAACGAGGCAGGCATGTCCCATGCTCATGATGCTATGGCTAGTTAAACAAAATTGACAGATACATGTGCTATTTGTGCCACTATTGTGGTAGTGATGTTGGTGGTTGTTGACGATGACTGCTGACACCCTCAGGGGCATTTTTTCTTTGACGATGGGTGGAATGTGGTACCCTTATGCGTAACTTTGGTATGGCATACTACTGTTCCATGTATGCATATGTACTAGTTGGGACCTTCCCATGTAAGTATTGTTGTCAGAGATGCTTATAAAGGCATGGGTCTTCGACAAATCTTGATCAAAGTGCAATGGTTATAAGGTACGATACCATCGTGACATGAAATCTTTTGTTGTAGTTGAATGTCAAGAGGATCAATGACATCTATGGACAATGATGTCTCCCACAATGCCACCCGAGGATACCCCTTTGCATGGGGAGGGGTTATCCAAGGTACCGCTTCCTTTTTGGAAAAGAGGTGTTGATGTCGACAAAAAGGAAGCCTTAACCAAACCATAATGGGTTTAACATATGCATGTTGGTGAGCAGTATCTGAAAACGGATGATGGGGATTCAATGGCCCAAGGTCGAAGTATATTTGAGCAGCTTGGCGGTAGTCATAGGTATTTCTGAAGGGAAAATTCCCTAGAGTCGGTAGGACTTCTAGGGCGAGTATGAACCGGCTATGATTGTCATAGTGGTGCGTGTGTGGGGGGTACGGTGGGGTCACCAATCCTGTTGCGGTGGATTCGAAACATGGGTGTACGAAATTGCATGAGTTTAGGGAGTGTGGTCTACTCTCTAAACTATAGGTAACAAGCAGTATCTGGGGGGAGCTCAAAAGTATAAAACTTAATTGAAGTAATACACTAAAGTATGCTCTATTAAAAAACTAAAACTAAAAACACAAAAGAAGCTATACAGAGATTTCCAAATAGTAACAAGGTAAACAACAGCTTGATGGCCTCCTCTTATTGAATGCTTGGAATGAAAACAAATCTTACCCACTTACCAAAGGGCCCCTAGGCATTGACTCTAGGTCCCGATGCAAGGATGTTTGTACTTCAAGTTTCGCCTTCTAACGCAGTCTAACTCTCTCTATCTATTGTAGTGGAATAAGATGTTGGGTGGCCAATCATCGAGTCCTGTGCTTCAGCTCCTTGGATCACGCAAACTGCTGGTGTTGTTTGGGAAACTTTGGCCAGCATAACCTTGTGATCACCAATTTGTTCATCTCTTGGTGGGTTTAAATAGGTGAGCTTAAAATCCTCCTTCCCTCCCTTGGTACATGATGGATGGTGACCCAAGGGAGGGGTATGATTCCATTGTGTGCTCAAATATGCTTTTGTGTGCTCACACAATGCCTAAGGAGGCGTTGGTGTTGTCCTTAGGCGGCTTTCACATAAGGAGAAACTGTCCTTTGCTTGATTGTGGTCCCGGAAAGTGACTTTTTTCCACTTCTATGAATGTGCACTTATCGGGCTCTAGTGCGCGCAGAAGGCACTCTTTCCGAAGGAAAAAGCATGCATTTGAGCATTTATGACTAGTTCAAATTTGATTTTCTCAAAAACTTAGAGATTTTAAATACTTCTTGATTCCATAATGTTTCTCTGTCCTGTAAATCCTTCGGCTCGACATTACTTGATGTCATATTCTGCTATATGATTTTCCAATGTTAACACCCACCATGTGTATATTTTAACAAATAGGATAAATGAAGTTTACATCTAGCAGCTTTTTTCAATTCATATTTTACAATGTTTTTCAGATCCGGGTTTAACCTCCATTGACGCCGCTGAATAGGCCGAGCCTCCTTTTCAGTATAAATGTGATGTGTGCATAGTTGAGGATATATACCCTTCAGGTCTGGGTAGTCCCAATAAAATGCTCCCTTAGATTTCTATAAAATATTTCCAAGCTTTTGTTGTTGGTTACTATTCAGACTGCCATTGATATTTAAAACTTTTCCTGACTCAATTTCAATTGGCATGCTGTTGTGAAAAACAGTCATGGGTATGTGCTAGTCATCAATGCCTGCTAAGGGGTCATCCTGTTCTTAATTATCAAGAACTAATTTTAACATTTTGCATTTTAAATTTTCTGAAGTAGATGGCTGGTTCATGAAGTTATTGATTACATCGTCTTCAGTTTCATCTTTTAATTTGAGTGCTTCAATTATTGTCAGCGGTGAACGGATGTTTTGTTCCCAGTATGTATGTGGTTTTTTTGGATATTTACAGTGGGAATGCTTGGTTTGGTAGGGAGGAATATGAAAATATTCTTTATGGCATCTCCTCTATCAATGGTCATGTTTCCTGTTCAACAACCTATGTAAGCATCGGCGGTTGCTAACCAAGGTCGTCCCAATATTAGGGGATGTCCATCTAACCTACTTTTTGCATTAATAACTAAAAATTCTGTCGAGTAATCCCATGAGTCCATAGAAACCAGGATTTCCTGCAATATACCTTCTGGTTTGATAACAGATTTGTCTGAAATTTCCAGCAAGGTAGATGTGGGTTCCAATGTTGTTATACCTAACTTCTCGTAGGTTTTTGTAGTTAAGATGTTGATGGAAACCCCCAAATAAACTAATGTGTTTGAAAAGGAGTGGCCAGAGATTTGTCCTATGAATATGGGGTTTCTTGGATCCTCGTATTTTACTGGTGTTTCTTTACGCAAGAGTAAGTCTGACAGTGCTCCACTACATGAACAATTGGTATAGTCTTTTCTTTCCTCACCTGTTTTTTCCACACAGTTCTTTAGTTGTTTTAGCATAGATAGGAATGTCTTACATAGCCTGCAAGAGAGAAATTTTAATGCAAATATTTTTTAATTCCCATAGGAGATCAAAATCTAACGAGACTATTGGTTTAGGCAGTGTTAATCTCTCAGGGAATGGAGGGGAGGAAATAATAAGTTTTTCAGGGTCTTTTTGGTCAACTGTGTCCCTCCCCTATCCTATCTGTTATAGGTCAATTTGGGCACCATTCCTAATGACCTGGTTAATTTGGCATCATCTCCAAGACCAATGATCAAGGGTCTATCATTCCCTATCATTTCAGTTGCTACATGCCCTAAGACAAGAAAAAAAAAAAAATCAAGCAAGACTTACATCAAGCAAAGGTGTCCATGGTTTCAAGCTTATTATATAACATATGAGAGCTCACTGACGCAGGCTCTAAGGGGCCTAAGTGTGTTGCATATGTAGGTATCCCCATGCAAGGCTGCTCTGCAAAGCACTTCCCGACATTCACAGGTGCTGGTCACATTGCGAGCAAAATTCTCATTGTTCCGGAATCTCCACTTGGCCAGTGCCTTCTAGAAGAGTTCACATGTGTCAAAATTTGGATCCAAGTGTCCATTTGACATCTACATGAATGGAAACATGCCTTGCCTATTTTTGGAAAGCTATTTATTGCAAAACAACCTACAGTTCATCTATAAATTGAACACAGATCTAAGTGTTTGAGAAGGAAGAATTTGAGTAGAGACATGCTGGAGAATTTTCAATTCAGAGCTTGATTTGTAGAGCTACTGCTAGAGAGATTTATGCTATGATGAGATTTGGAAACTTTGCTAGAAGGTCACTTCAAATTAGTCACTAGGTTGTAACCTCTCCTTCTGTCATCAATAAAGAGTACTTCTTGTTTTTCCCTACATGCATCTATGTTAACTTAGATTTTCCATATTGTAAGATCTTGGTTGATGAATGTAGTTTATGCTTAACTGATTTAGCTAACTAGCTTGAATAGATATCTATATTATTGCTTCTTCTACTATTTTAGTGTTCTTTCTTGTAGAAAGCATTCAACCAATGAACCTCTTGAATTTGAAGCTGTAGTAGAAGTGACAGAAGGAGTCATTTGGAAGCGACTGAAACAAGTAAGCATCCAATCCTCTATGTGTATCTATTCTGAGTTAGGAGAAATAGTAGTATAGTCTTTCACCTGTTATTCTAGACTAACACCTATCTAGGGAAGCGTAATTTATCTGTAGATTACAATTATGGCCCAAAAAACTGGTGACCATACTGGGGAGAATTTCTCTTATTTTTAGGTGCTTTAGTCTCTGATTTGCTTTGATTATCCACCCAGTAGCTGTTACACATAAAGATTAGACTTTTCATACCTTAATTTGCAAAGACAGTGAGCCAAACAGTAGTACTTTTCATTGTCTACTGCGCCCAATGCACCCTTAGTCAGGGCACAGTGCTTTGCAGAGCACTGTCTCCCTTCCAAGCCTGCGTTGCAGAGCATTGTCTCCCATTGGAGACTACATTTACTCCTAAAAGGGACAAAATTCCCTTGAATTTGGCTTTGCAACTTGCTTCAGTTTTGTTTGCTGCTATGTTCTAAAAATTTTCATGCTCAATTGACCAGTGACTCTATATACTTCTTCCTCCTTTGGCTGAAATTTTTTTCAATGTTTGTTTGGAAAAGTTTTTCTTTATCATTGACAAGTTGATTTCAAAGTATTTTTTATGGTCGCATTAAGAATCGTTTTCTTTCGAAATAGGAAATTGTCATAAAATCTTCATTTCCTTGATAGGAGAAATTGTTGTTGAAATCTTCGTTTTTCCTTCAAAAGAGAAATTGTTGTTTGTATTCTTGTTTCTCGAAAGTAAAAATCATTTCAATTATTGATCTAGTGCACCTAGTTTCTTTTCTGCATTCATAACATTAAGGAAACTGAAAAGAAAAACTTGCATTTGCATGTACGATTGTGTGTTTTTTGCTAAAGGAACATTATGAAATCTGCATTTATTTTGTGATTAATTGATTTTGTTTTTGTTCATTGACTTTTTTGCTCAAAAATTATTTGCTCTTTTCCTAACAAACTAGCGCTCTCTTCCCTTAGTAGCTAGCTTCTTCATTGAAAAATCTGAAAGTGAAAGTTTGTTATCATTCTTAGCTTGCATTTTAGGAATTTCATATGCATCATCATGGTGAACCTGAAAGGAAAATTGTTAAGAAAGATCAACATAAAATAAATCTCAATTTACTTAACAACACATTGGAACCTTAACGATAACATTTAGAAGGTCTAGGCTAGAGATGTGTTCTGGCATCGTAAAACATGTAGCTGTCATTAAATTGTCTGCGATACATTCCGAGTGTGATACCTCACTCCACGTACATAAGTATATCGTAGCTCGTCCACATACTCTCAGGTATATCAGGCGGTGTTACATTACGATAAGTATAAAGGGGTGCTCTCACTGTGCAGTTTCGCATCAGACAACGCTAATATGGACTTGGGCCTCCACGTACCTTTGGGTATATTTGGGAGGACAATTTTTAGGTGCTATCCATCCATATTGAACCAAGTCAGCGACCCTAAAATTGTGATACACCGAACACAACATTCGGGGAAATTACCTGCCCATACTTCTTGGTTCGCCAGGAGGTATTCTTCAATTCACAGTTTCATGGTAAACCCTTTTTCCTAGCATTACCCTCTTTTTGTTTATTTGTTTTTGGATAAAATAAATCAGTAATCCTGGAAGAAAAAAATCCTACCCCCCATTGTTCACGTATATTAGCTTTAAAACCACCTTTAACACTAGAAGTTATTTCTGGTAGGCGAAGGCGATCACGATATGCCAAATCAAGTACAATTCGTACCTCTAGCGAAACATCATCATTTAAACCAGAGTTAGCTAAAATTGTTTTCACACATCTCGGTTCATTTACTGTTGTCGAAACAGAGCCTTCACAGCTACCCGTGGTCACAATCCATTCAATCGCTGAGACCATACCTCCTGGACCCGACGTTGTTCAATCATAAATTGATCCAGATCCTGTCTCTTCTTTGCCAAAAAATCTGAATCCTGAACAACGAGAAGTTGTTCCTACTTTGGTCACTCCAAAAATATCTATAGCTATTGAAACTCCTATATCACATAGTCAACTGTCTAAAATATATTTTGGGCCTGATGGTGAAGTTCTTCCTCCTGGTTTAATTGTGATTGAATAAATCCCACAACCTGATACACCTTTATTTCAAACCCATTTTGGGGGAGATCTTTACCTGTACCAGTCTTTTCCTCAATCGTTTCCATCTGCTTTTGTGGATCCCATTGCCATTCAATCTCCTATTTATTTTGGAGAGTATACATTCAATCTCCTACTTCAAAAATTAATGCCATGTCATTTGAAAAAGGCAAAAGTGATAAGCAACCAGGAGGTAAGAAAAAGGGGAAATCAAATAAAAAGCAAACTTCTAACCCACAGGAACGATCATCTGATCAACCGTCTGGACCATAGAAACCTCGTTATCCATGCGTAATATTTAATGAGGAACACTTTGTTAGGGATTTTCCTCACCATGCTGAAGTCTCAAAAATCATCAAGACTTCTCTTGCATCAGCTGTGTTGACAGACCCATTTCCAAATCCGGACACAAATTTGGTTGCCACAGATCCAGCTCCTAGTTCTCAAGTCTTAATGTTATCCACTACAAAACCTTCACAATATATTTTGGTGTCAACGCGGAATAAACTATGGTAATCCGCCCACTGATCAACCTACCACCTCGACAATGAATCCATCTAATGAATCGGTACCACCTCCTGTTATTCCTGAATTAATGATTAAGCCACCAGAGGGAGTAATTCATAAATCGACATATAATCCTCGAGCAAGAGCTGCACAAAATTATAATATAGTATAAGATGCTACTCAATCCCCTTCAGCTATGTCTGCTCTTGAGGTATTACAAAATTGTCCCTCCCAAAAGCAGACTTTATTGTCGGCCATTGGTGGAATTGATCCGCCTGATTCTTTAATCATACGGGCTATGTGCCGCAATTACCAACAAAATTGGCATTCTCCATCCAAGTAAATGTTCTCAATCACCTTGTTCATCACATTATTATTGATGAGGGAGCATCTATGTGCATTATGTCTCTAAACTATTGGAAATCACTTGGCTCACCGCAATTATCACAATCATCAATGACGTTGAAGGATTTTGATGGAAGAACATACAAATCTTGTGGTATTATTAATAACCTGCAAGTTGAATTAGGGGGGAAAACAATAAGTATTAATGTTTAGGTTGTTGATGGACCTCTTGACTATAATATTTTACTCGGAAGACCATGGGTATATGCAATGGCTGCCATTGTTTCTAGATATTTTAGAATGATTTCCTTTCCACATAAAGGTACAATCACAGTCACTAATCAATTATCCTTTTTTGCCTCCGCTTCACAAGTAACTAGAAGCATTATGTATATTAACTTACCCCAACTAGAAATCCAGAACATTGGTGTAGGACTCTTAAAGGATTCCACTCTTATGGGAACCTTTGCATTACCGACGCCTGTGACGTCGACAAAAATTGTAAGCATAGAGACCTGCTACATGATCTCTTCCACTCTATCTGGCTTAAGGGAGATTACGGGTGATTCTGATATTTCTACGTTGGATGATGTTTTACCTCTCAGCCCCATTGAGCTACAATAGCAATAAATCTATTTGGCTTGGGCATCAAATCCGAAATCAGTGTCACCAAGTGTTTGGGTTGATCGTTCATTAGATTTTGGAACTCCATCTGATCCATTTTCCTCAAAAATTTTGACAGATGAAAATATTTTGGAAGCTATGATGTCAGTAGGAGAACCATGGGAAGATTATCGTCATCATTCCCATCTTCGAAATTATGAAGAAAATAATATTTGTGAACTATATCACCCATCCATTCAAAATTTCTTTTTGAATTCTTTTCCGATTAATGCAATTGAATCTGAGTGAAATTTATCTAATATTGAAGAAATTATTTCTATCGATATTTCGACTAAACCTGGCATTGTAGAAAATATTCATGTTGGTGTATATTGTTCTCCATCAGAAATTGATTCATATTGCTCTATTTTTCATGAATTTCGTGACATATTCGCTTGGTATTGTTAGTGTCAGCCTTTGCAGCCTTCCTCCAGTGATCAAAAATGACTCTTACAAAGTGATTTTAAGGTGTCAAGGTCAAATTTTGTCATTTCAAAGAGTCTTCGAGCAAAATTTGGTCACTAGGCATTAGGTCTAGGGTTTGTTTTCACTCTTTTCAAAGTTGTCCAAATGTCGGTCCATGTCACCATTCAGCTAAGTGTACCATAATTCAGATGGTTTTAATCATCATGTCAAGTTCCATTGGGTCATTTTACAGCTGGTTCATGCTTCAGTCGTGCCTAGGTAAGGTCCATTTCCCTCTCCTAGGGTTTTGGAGGTAATTTCTCTTGGATGGTAAAATCATTAGAAAAACTTGTATCCTAATGTTCATACACCTTCCCCTATCATTAATGTACCTTATTAAACACTTCCCATCACTGAGATCCCCCAAATTCCTCATTTTTGCACAAACCCTAGTTTCTTGCCACAACTTGGCAATTTTCTAGGCTAGGCCTGTGTTTTTCCCTTTTGGACCCCTTCCCCTCACTCAATATCTGAGATTCCACTTTCCCCTACTTCCTAACATCCCTCCATACTTCCAAAAATTTCCCCAAGAATTTATAAACCCCTTATCCCCTTCATTTCGCTTCATTTCGACAAACTCCCTTGTTTCACACATCGGGATAAGTTTCAGTCAAATGATTTTTCAGAGCAATAAAAGATGAATTTTGGAAAACTGAGAGAGGTTTTTGTACAAAACATGCCAAGGAAGAAAAACCTCCTTCACTTTTTACACAGGTGTAATGGTTTTGGAGAAATGTCAAGAATACCGTTGCCTCAGGAGAATTGATGCACCTGCAGGAAGTAGTGTTGGGAGATTTGATTTTTGACAGGGTAAATGAACTCCAAATTGAAAAATTATACTTGGTTTGGAAATTAGACTCCAAGATATTTCCAACGAGCTATCACACGCCCAATTTGGACACCGGGAAGGCCTCCAAAAGCCTCCTGAAAAATGCACTATGTAGCGCGCGGCGCATACAAAGAGCGCACGACGCATTGAGCCATCAAGCTAGAAATTCACCCAAACTCTTCAAATTTTCAAATTCAAATCATCTTTTCGCCTCCAAGTAAGTGTTTTAAAGCTTTCTCATTGGTTTTTGGATATGCTGTGGTGGTTTAAAGGTGGAGAAAACAAATGTTTGAACGGTGAAAGATTTAACCCTATGTCTACATCCAAAATTGCTCCATAGGGTTTTGAAAGAAGTGTTGGTGATATTGTTGGTGTTTGAACTATTTGTCCACTCTCATCGTGCTTTCATACTTGTCACAATATTACCACAGTCCCTATCCTATATTCATTATCCCATATCCCTAATACCATTTCATTCCCATGCTTTAAATTCCCAAACCCTATTACTTACTCCCACATCTCTCTATCGACAAAGCCTAATGGTCATGACATGCAAGGATTGTTTCTTTGTCCTTGATTTCACTTGGCTCATATATATGTTCCCTTTTCATTTTCACTCTTGTTCCTAATAACTTTCTCACATCACTACACTCATTCCTATTCACTTGTAAAATCTCCAAATTCCATAATTCCCAAAAGAGTGAAGTGTAACTGTTCTTCTATTCAAACTCATTTGACAGTCCTTTTCCACTGTGGTATTTCTTATAGCACTTTGGTATATATGTGATCATTTGGGGGTTGAAACAAAACACACCAATTGCCCATTTTATAATCAACCAAGCATATACTTGTTAAACACATTTTAGCACCATGTCAGAAACGGATTCAGTATATGAGCAGGGGTATGACAATGATTCCACAGCAGAGGTTAATGTGTCAAGGAGATCTCATAAAAGTGGCCGTTACATATCAGAGAGGCGCCAGAGCCTTGTTTGCAGCATCACGACGAGTACTATCTCCACCCGGGGTGGAAGGGGTCTCGTTAACTTCATCAGTAGCGCGAGTACTATCTCCACATGGTGTGGAAGGGGTCTCGCCTTCGTCATCAACACACGCTCATAGAGTTGCGGCAAATTCGGGAAGACCGTGCATTGGCCCGGAAGAGACCAGGTGACATGACACGGTTGATCGAGAGACCTGCCTCACGCATGTTAACATTCATCTAGAGAAGTTATTGGCGAAGGCCAATAAAGACAAAGACATGCTCCGTCATATGAAAAATCATTATTGGGCCCGCATGCACGTTTGCAAAGCAAAAATGAAGATTCTGAAGAGAAGGTTGAGCAAAGCACTAAAACGGCGAAAGAGGCCTGATCCACTCCGTATTTTGGCCGAGGCTTCATTGGCTGAGCATAAGGCATGATGGGAGATCTTCACTCCGAATTTCAGCAAATTCTGAGAATTTTTTGTCTTATCACAATGGGTGGTCTCGAAAAGCAGTTTTTCTGTGGCAACGTGGCCGTCTGACAGCAACATGATTGGGACACTTTCTGGAGGAAAACTTTGTATTTTTGGATTTTTCATGGTAATTTATTCATGCTCAGAAATGGCCAAAGTATTTCATCAAGTTCTGGATGATCAAAAGGGCCAAAAACACCATGAAAACCACCTTTCTGCCACCTTTTGCACCAGCAGGAAGTACTCTTGGGAGATTGCAGTTTTGGAGGGGTAAATGAGCTCCAAAATGAAAAATTCCACTTGGGTTGGATAGCCAACATCCTGGTATTTCCAACGAGATATCATGAGCTCAATTTGGACTCCGGTAAGTGCCCAAAAAATAGGTGCAAAGTAGCACGATGCATAGAGCTTTGACGCGCGGCGCATAGAGAGTTTTGGCATATTTTTCACCTTCCAGCTCAGGAATTCGGCCAGTTTTCACTAGTTTCACCTTTTGATGTAATATTTGACTTATCTTGATGTAACTTGAGGACTATGATGTAATTTTGGCTTTTTTTCACTTGTTCTAGAGGATTCATTCACAAAATAGCAAAAATTTAATGAATGGATTAGTTTCCCTTCTTTTAGAGGCAAGTTGTTTGGATGCCTAGATTTCAATTCCATGATTAGAATTGGTTCAAACTGCTCCTAGAAGGAGGAAATCAACCCCTAGAGGTTAGGGAATGGGTTGGCATTGTCTATATTGTGTAAATTTTCAATCAGTAGCAAAGGTTGGAATCTTGGGAAAAGTTTGGCACACTATTGTACATATTTTCTGCATTTTGGCTAAGGAAAGATCAGAGGTTTTGCAGCACCTGTTGGGATTCTTGTGGTTTTCAGTTTTGATGGTGTGTTCTCTCAGTTATTTTTAAGTTCTTTAATTTTTTAATGTATGCCATTCCCTTCTTTTGCTTCTGAAACTAAATGAATGAGTAAGTGAGATAGAATCCATTGATTTCAGTGCTCTGCCTTTAAATTTGTTTAGTTTTATATGTTTTCTCCAGTTTGGAGAGGATCCCTGTTCCCCCTTGCCCTCTTCAGCTCCTTGTCATTCTGATCCATCCATACACATAATCAAAAAGCATCAATACTACTGCCTACCTTGCCCCAACTCGAATTCTGCAAAGATCTGGTCTCATCCCCTAGCCCAAAAAATTGTCTTTCCCATTTTCCAACAAAAACCCAAAATTTCAAATGAAAACCCTTCTTATCAATTTACTAGCCTAAAATCAGTTCCCATTTTGAGTCATCTCGCATCCTATTGCTCATTTTATCGAGATTGACTGGAGAGAGCCCTCTCCTGTCCTCGTAGGGCTAGCTACGAGGCTGAGCTTGGTTTGATGTGGCCTTGAACCTCGCCTTCCTTCAGTCTAAGGCAGATTCCAGCACTAACATAGTGGCGACCATACTGGGGACGTCTTCCCTGGTAAAGGATGACAAAGTTCAGATCCGATTGCTGATGGTGGACAGCAGTCAGACATCAAAAGGCTGAAATCATCCACCTGGAGACTTCATTCACTAACAATCCAGAAATCAATGCTTCATGGTGACTTCACTGTAGGCAGATCAGTAGCTTCAAGATTGTCAAGATGGACCAGATTGCAAGAAGATATGCTCCCATGAGCCGAGATCACATCCTAGGTTTTCCAAATAAGATGCCGAAGGTAGATTGGTCAAGGAATCTGCCTACGTTTAACGATGATGGTAAGAAGGATGCTGCTTTACATCTGGTTAGATTTCACATGCATATTCGCAAGTTGAAGGTGGATTTTCCTGAAGATTGCTTGATGAAGATATTCCTGGCCACTCTGGAAGGTGAAGCCCAATCTTGGTATGAAAATTTGCCGCTGGCCTATATTTATTGTTTAAAGGATTTTCATGCCCTGTTCATTGAAAGATATCAAGCATCTTATTCATCATTAAATTTAGTTCATGATTGTTGCAAACATGCTTCTACTTTTATTGAAAGCCTTGAGAAATATTATGAAGATGATAATTTCATGGATGATGAGATCATGGAAGCCCTGTATGAAAATCCATTTCCGCAGCATAAAGATGATCATGAAAATTTGCAGCAGGATCAAGATTTTAGTGCGGTGGAAAATGAAGGAATTTTGCATCTTGACAGTGAACAGGAATTACATGAAATGGATCAGCAGTATGAGGAAAATCTGTATACTCCTTCACTTGAAATCAATGAAGACAATCACTGTTTGAGGTAAAGAAAACAAAAGGTATTATCTCCTCTATCTGAAGATGAGATAGATCAACTCTTGAACGGTCATGTTCCAACTCAAGTTAATGCAGATCTGCTGTGTGCACATGGTCAAGAAGGTGATGGTGGAACTTCTTCCTTTTCTGAAAAGGATGACAGTCCTGTAAGCAGCTTTATAGATCAGCAGGTTGAAGATCATATGGCTGAAAGTGATGAAAGAGAGAGTCTCATTTTAGATCTGTCAATAGAAGAAGACAACAGCATGCAAGTAAGTCTAGTTCTAATTTCAGATTGTGATAATGTCAGGACAGCTATTTCAGTTCCAGATTCAGTTGTGCTGAATCCTGAAAAGGAGAGTTCTGCTGTTGAGATCATAGACAGAGTTTTGGATTCAGATGTTCATGAAAAACAGAATGAGATCTTTGTGCAAGTAAGTGATAAATCTCCTTTCAATAACTCAGTAATAAATGATAGTTTGAATGCCCTGTCATATGAAGATAATTACTGTTTAAGCAGAAGAAAACAAAAAGCATTGTCTCCTTTGTCTGAAGATGAGATAGATCAGCTTTTGAAAGGTCTTGTTACAACCCAAGCTACAGCAGATTTGCAGTGCACACATAGTCAAGAAAGTGTTGGTGAAACTTCTTCCTCTTTTGAAAAAGATGACTGTCTTGTAATCAGTTTTATAGATCATCAAACAGATAATTTTTTCTTTCACAAAGATGATAAGGCTGTCATGTTTGATAATCTTGAAGATTGTTTTTTGTTTAATAATGACCTAGATCATGAAGTTGAGGAATATATGCTAGAATTTCTCATGGTCAAGGAACCCACAACTAACACTCAGATGGCAGATACCTCTCTGTGCATTTCTATCCCTCAGAAATCAATTGTCCTTTCAGATCAGAATGGAGTGAATACTTGTATTTTTGCAGCTGGATCTCCAGATAAGCCAGTGCTTCAGGATTTTCAAGATCCCTTCAGCATTCTTCTGCAAGTATTAGAAAATATAAATATTGCCTAGTTCATTATCATAAGCTTTGGTTTCAGTGGTTATTTTGAGTTGCCTACAGGTTCATCATTCTACCTGCTCAAGGTGAGTAAGAGCAGAAATTTGGGGTGTAGCCATCTGCTGGATTGGTTACATTGGAAGGCGCACTACACATAATTGTACATATCACATCAGTATGCAGGTGGTTGCCATCATGATTTTAAAGCTTGATGGACTGTTGCCCTTTTTCAAAAAAAAATTGTTTTAATTCAGTCATTTCAGTTTGAGTCGATTTTCCAGTTAATAATTTGAGTCATCAATCTTTAGTCTGTTTGTCAAAATAATGGATTCCATTGCCCAATGGATGGAGGCACTGTCTGCTCTCCCAAAGCTCTGCAGTTCTTGGCACCTCCAAAAAGCGGCAGCTGCCATCCCCATTGGAGCCAATGTTAGTGTCAGCCTTTGTAGCCTTCCTCCAGTGATCAAACATGACTCTTACAAAGTGATCTTAAGGTGTCAAGGTCAAATTTTGTCATTTCAAAGAGTCTTCGAGCAAAATTTGGTCACTAGGCATTAGGTCTAGGGTTTGTTTTCACTCTTTTCAAAGTTGTCCAAATGTCGGTCCATGTCACCATTCAGCTGAGTGTACCATCATTCAAAGGGTTTTCATCATCATGTCAAGTTCCATTGGGTCATTTTACAGCTTGTTCATGCTTCAGTTGTGCCTAGGTAAGGTCCATTTCCCTCTCCTAGGGTTTTGGAGGTAATTTCTCTTGGATGGTCAAATCATTAGAAAAACTTGTATCATGATGTTCATACACCTTCCCCTATCATTAATGTACCTTATTAAACACTTCCCATCACTGAGATTCCCCAAATTCCTCATTTTTGCACAAACCCTAGTTTCTTGCCACAACTTGGCAATTTTCTAGGCTAGGCCCGTGTTTTTCCCTTTTGGACCCCTTCCCCTCACTCAATCTCTGAGATTCCACTTTCCCCTACTTCCTAACATCCCTCCCTACTTCCAAAAATTTCCCCAAGAATTTAGAAGCCCCTTATCCCCTTCATTTCGCTTCATTTCGACAAATCCCTTGTTTCACACATCGGGATAGGTTTCACTCAAATGATGTTTTAGAGCAATAAAAGATGAATTTTGGAAAACTGAGAGAATTATTTGTACACAACATGCCAAGGAATAAAACCCTCCTTCACTTTTTACACAGGTGTAATGGTTTTGGAGAAATGTCAAGAATACCGTTGCCTCAGGAGAATTGATGCACCTGCAGGAATTAGTGTTGGGCGATTTGCTTTTTGATAGGGTAAATGAACTCAAAATTGAACAATTCCACTTGGGTTGGAAACTATACTCCAAGAGCTTTCCAAGGAGCTATCACACGCCCAATTTGGACACTGGGAAGGCCTCCAAAAGCCTCCTGCAAAATGCACTATGTAGCGCGCGACGCATTGAGCCATCAAGCTAGAAATTCACCCAAACTCTTCAAATTTTCAAATTCAAATCATCTTTTCACCTCCAAGTAAGTGTTTTAAAGCTTTCTCAATGGTTTTTGGATATTCTGTGGTGGTTTAAAGGTGGAGAAAACAAATGTTTGAACGGTGAAAGATTTAACCCTATGTCTACATCCAAAATTGCTCCATAGGGTTTTGAAAGAAGTGTCGGTGATATTGTTGGTGTTTGAACTATTTGTCCACTCTCATCGTTCTTTCATACTTGTCACAATATTATCATAGTCCCTATCCTATATTCATTATCCCATATCCCTAATACCATTTCATTCCCATGCTTTAAGTTCCCAAACCCTATTACTTACTCCCACATCTCTCTATCGACAAAGCCTAATGGTCATGACATGCAAGGATTGTTTCTTTGTCCTTGATTTCACTTGGCTCATATATATGTTCCATTTTCATTTTCACTCTTGTTCCTAATAACTTTCTCACATCACTACACTCATTCCTATTCACTTGTAAAATCTCCAAATTCCATAATTCCCAAAAGAGTGAAGTGTGACTGTTCTTCTATTCAAACTCATTTGACAGTCCTTTTCCACTGTGGTATTTCTTATAGCACTTTGGTATATATGTGATCATTTGGGGGTTGAAACAAAACACACCAAGTGCCCATTTTCTAATCAACCAAGCATATACTTGTTAAACACATTTCGACATCATGTCAGAAACGGATTCAGTAAATGAGCAGGGGTATGACAGTGATTCCACAGCAGAGGTTAATGTGTCAAGGGGATCTCATAAAAGTGACCGTTACATATCAGAGAGGCGCCAGAGCCTTGTTTGCAGCATCACGACGAGTACTATCTCCACCTGGGGTAGAAGGGGTCTCGTTAACTTCATCAGCAGCGCAAGTACTATCTCCACATGGTGTGGAAGGGGTCTCGCCTTCGTCATCAACACACGCTCATAGAGTTGCGGCAAATCCGGGAAGACCGTGCATTGGCCCGGAAGAGACCAGGTGACATGACACCGGTTGATCGAGAGACCTGCCTCACGCATGTTAACATTCATCTGGAGAAGTTATTGGCGAAGGCCAATAGAGACAAAGACATGCTCCGTCATATGAAAAATCATTATTGGGCCCGTAATCACGTTTGCAAAGCTAAAATGAAGATCCTGAAGGCAAGGTTGAGCAAAGCACTAAAACGGCGAAAGAGGCCTGATCCACTCTGTATCTTGGCCGAGGCTTCATTGGCTGAGCATGAGGCATGATGGAGGATCTTCGCTCCAAATTTCAGCAAATTTGGAGAAGTTTTTGTCATTTTGGAAAATTTTGGTCTCAAAACAGGTTTTTTCACCCAACGCGTAGCGCGTCACGACGCGCGCTTATGATTGGGACACTTTCTGGAGGAAAAATTTGTATTTTTGGATTTTTCATGGTAATTTATGCATGCTCAGAAATGGCCGAAGTATTTCATCAAGTTTTGGATGATCAAAAGGGCCAAAAACACCATGAAAACCACCTTTCTGCCACCTTTTGCACTAGCAGGAAGTACTCTTGGGAGATTGCAGTTTTGGAGGGGCAAATGAGCTCCAAATTGAAAACTTCCACTTGGGTTGGATATCCAACATCTAGGGATTTCCAACGAGCTATCATAAGCTCAATTTGGACTCTGGTAAGTGCCCCAAAAATAGGTTCAAAGTAGCATGATGCATAGAGCTTTGGCGCGCAGCGCATAGAGATTTTTGGCATATTTTTCACCTTCCAACTCAGGAATTCGGCCAGTTTTCACTAGTTTCACCTTTTGATGTAATATTTGACTTATCTTGATGTAACTTGAGGACTATGATGTAATTTTGGCTTGTTTTCACTTGTTCTAGAGGATTCATTCACAAAATAGCAAAAATTTAATGAATGGATTAGTTTCCCTTCTTTTAGAGGCAAGTTGTTTGGATGCCTAGATTTCAGTTCCATGATTAGAATTGGTTCAAACTGCTCCTAGAAGGAGGAACTCGACCCCTAGAGGTTAGGGAATGGGTTGGAATTGTCTATATTATGTAAATTTTCAGTCAGTAGCAAAGGTTGGACTCTTGGGAAAAGTTTGGCACACTATTGTACATATTTTTTGCATTTTGGCTAAGGAAAGATCAGAGGTTTTGCAGCACCTGTTGGGATTCTTGTGGTTTTCAGTTTTTATGGTGTGTTCTCTCAGTTATTTTTAAGTTCTTTAATGTTTTAATGTATGCCATTCCCTTCTTTTTCTTCTGAAACTAAATGAATGAGTAAGTGATATAGAATCCATTGATTTCAGTGCTCTGCCTTTAAATTTGTTTAGTTTTATATGTTTTCGCCAGTTTGGAGAGGATCCTTGTTCCCCCTTTCCCTCTTCAGCTCCTTGTCATTCTGATCCATCCATACACATAGTCAAAAAGCATCAAGACTACTGCCTACCTTGCCCCAACTCAAATTCTGCAAAGATCTGGTCTCATCCCCTAGCCCAAAAAATTGTCTTTCCCATTTTCCAACAAAAACCCAAAATTTCAAATCAAAACCCTTCTTATCAATTTACTAGCCTAAAATCAGTTCCCATTTTGAGTCATCTCGCATCCTATTGCTCATTTTATCGAGATTGACTGGAGAGAGCGCTCTCCTGTCCTCGTAGGGCTAGCTACGAGGCTGAGCTTGCTTTGATGTGGCCTTGAACCTCGCCTTCCTTCAGCCTAAGGCAGATTTCAGCGCTAACAGGTCTTATGAGGAAATGTGAGGCATAGATACTAGTATAGTTGGATACACTATTAATATGTATCCTGATGTCAAGCCTGTGTGTCAACGGCTTCGTCCTGTTCATCCAAAGAAAGTTGTTGCCATCAAAGCAGAAGTTGAAAAAATTTTGCGTGTTGGTTTCATTTACCCTGTTCCGCTAACTAAGTGGGTTTCCAATATCGTTCCTGTTATGAAAAAACAAGGAACCATTAGAGTGTGTGTCGATTATCAGGATGTCAATCAGGCTCGTCCAAAAGACAATTATCCTACTACCTTTATCGACCAGATTATTAACGATTGTGCTGGATGTGAAATTTTTTCATTCATGGATGGATTTTCCAGCTAAAATCAAATCAATATCCACCTAGATGACCAACATAAGACAACATTCATCTGTCCCTAGGTCACATTTCACATACAGAAAACTTATGTTTGGTTTAAAGAATGTTGGGGAAACTTTTTAGAGAGAAATGTGTTATGATTTCAATGACATCAAGCACATTGTTCAACCATATCTAGATGATTTACCAGTGCATTCATGAAATTGGACTGATCACTCGATGCATTTGAGAGCTATTTTCTTACGCTACCAACACTACAAGATACGCTTCAATCCGCACAAATGTGTGTTTTGTGTTGGTTCTGGTTGATTGCTTGGATTCGTAGTATCAAAATAAGGAATTCAAATAGACCTACTAAAGGTACAAGCTATTCTTGATTTGCTTGCACCATCAAACTTACTTTAGATACATAAACTTCAAGGAAAGGCTAACTTCTTGAGAAGGTTCATTCCAAACTACGCCGAAATGGCTAAATGATTTACTAAAAAGAGTTCCCTTCCATTGGGACTGAATTGCGCAAGCTTCTTTTGATGCTGTCAAGGACCATCTTGTCTGAGCGTCATTAATGTATCCTCCTAATTATCAAAATTATTATTTCCTATATATCGTTGCGGTTGAAACGACCATCGCTATGGTTTTGGTCAAAGTAGAATATGGAATTGAACATTTGATCTATTATTTGAGTAGTAATCTCAATGATATGGAAGTTAAGTACTCATACGTAGAAAAGCTTGCCTTGGTAGCCGTTTAAGCTGTCCAAATATTTCACCATTATATCCTGCTCCAAAAAACAACAATAGTTTCGGATTGCAACCCAATGACTTATATCTTATCACGTCAATTGCTCGAGGGAAAATTTTCAAAACGGATTGTCATTTTTTAGAAATTTGATTTGGAATTCATCAAATCCAAGTCAAAGAAGTATTTAGTTTTGGCTGAGCTTCTATGTGACCTTCCCTCTAAGAGTAATGCAACTATGTCGAAACCATCTATAACAGACGAGTCTCTATTTCTGATCGGATCATCTGATTCCTCATATGGAGATTTCATCATTTATCTCCAAACCCAAACTTTTTGACCTAATATCTCTCGCTTTGATCAGCGACATATTCGATACCAAGCCAAAGATTATCTGATCGTCAGCGATACACTTTATCATCGTGGTGTCGATACCATCTTAAGGAGGTGCCTCACTCATGAGGAGGATGAAAAAGTTTTAAATGATTGTCATGCTAGGGCTTGTGGTGGACATTTATCTAGATATGCTACCACGCAAAAGATACTCTGTGCCGGTTACTTTTGGCCTACTATTTTTCGAGATTGTATCCTCACAGTCAGAAGTTGTCATGCATGCCAGATTTTTTAACGTAAAATCCACAAACCGCAAGTGCCAATAAATCTTGTTGTCTCTACTGGAACATTTACGAAATGGGGTATTGACTTCATGACCTATAACCCTCCTTCGTTTGGGGGGGGGATGGTTATATTATTGTCGCAGTCGACTATTTTACCAAATGGGCCGAAGCGATGCCTAGATTTAACAACATAGGACATACAGCTGCATTGTTTTTCTTCAACCATGTTATTGCACGGTTTGGGGTCCCACAGGCTATAGTTACGGATCATGGGAAGCATTTTCGCAACCATATGATTTCTGAATTGACAGCCAAGTTAGGATTTCCACATGATAATTCTACTCATTATCCACAATCAAATGGACAAGTTTAGGCTATTAACAAATTTCTTAAACGAATGCTTCAACGAATGATAGGAGTCCGTAAAAGGAACTGGCACTTGATCCTGTACTCCGCCTTGTGGGCGTATCGAACTTCAGTGATAAACACAACCGGATTCACTCCTTTTCAGTTGGTGTATGGTCTGGAAGCTATCTTACCAATCCAATGTGAAATATCATCATTAAAACTCGCGATAGACTTTTTATCTGACACCTCAAAAGAAGAAGCGCGTCTCCTTAACCTCATCCATCTAGATGAAATGCATCGTGAAGCCCAATTGGGAAACGAAGTGCCTAAGAGATGTATAAAGACGCAATATGACAAGAATGTCCAGCCTCGCATCTACTAAGAGGGTGACTTGGTCCTTCTATATGACCAAGAAGCTGATGTAATAGGTATAGGAAAATTCGAGCCATTATGGCATGGCCCCTATATTGTCAAAAGAGTTCTCGCTAAGGGTGCCTATGAGTTAGTTGATTACGATGGGATTCCGTTGGCACAACCTAGAAATGGGTTGTATTTGAAATGTTACTATGCTTAATCATGAGCGTAATATTTTTTTGTAGTATATTGTTTATATGCTGTTCATTTGCATTCACTATCTTAATTTGTTTCTTAGAGTTTTCTTGACGTTAGTAATCCGCTTTACATTTTATGGCAGATGTCTGAATCTTCGGAACCATTTGTTGGATATGATGATTGTGCTAGTCGTAGTACGCAGAATCTATCCTCTGCAGTGTGGGCCATTTTCACTCCGAATGACAAGTTAGTGAGTTTTCAAGGGATTTTCATCGGTAGATCGATGAATAATATTTCTGAGTATAGTTCATTGATCTAACTTCTCTTTGATGCCATTTCATTTGGTATTGACTGCATAATCATAAGGTTAGACTCACAACTTTTGGTACTACAACTTACTAGTATTTATACTGTTAGAAATCCAACACTTCCTAGATTGTTCCTAAGAGTTCGAATTTTGGAGAGACATTTTGATTTCATCCAATATCAACACATTACCAAAAATATGAACACTTTAACTGATTCATTAGCTAATCAAGTTTTAGACAGACATTTGTGACATAGGTAAAGAAAACATTCACATCATTGAATAGGATTGCGCATTAAACATAGGAAAAACTCTAAAAAAATATAGATAGATAGTTATAGGTTTTTACAAAATTTGTGCCCAAGACACGATGGTCATATGACCTCAAAATGTATGCAAAAATCACAAGTAAACTAATGGTGCTCATGGTATCATGCTATAGATCTAGAAATTCTACGGAGCAACCACATCCAACAGTTAGGAACCCCAATAGTGTGTCGCTACAGTTGCATGGGTAACTCTTCAAGCCAGCAATCCAGAATCCTGAAGGTTAATCCCTCTATGTGCTGCTGAAGCTCAGCTAAAGTCTCAACCATATTAAGGTCCTGAAGGAATGCTCTCCTGAAAGCCCTCTCTACTAGCACATCTACCTCGCACTCTGGTTCGTCTACTGGTTCAACGCGACCGATATCTACATTACATTAAACCTTTAGTTTAGACTTGGAAAGAAATCAAAAAAACAAGAACATTGTATAACCTTAGGAAAGTCAAAAAACATGTTCAAATCATTCTTACCCATTGCACCCCACTGAGCGCCTTCTGGTAATAATAGATCTGGATCTCCTCGAAAGTCGATGCCTGCGTATGCATACTCATCGATGGCGACGATCTGTTGCTGGAACCATGCGAAGAATGCAGTCGAGAACACAACAGTTGATTTCCCTGCATGCCAACCCATGAGTTCTACCCCTCTCTGCATTTGAGGATCTCTAGGACTAGATATATCCAATGTTACATGTTGTGGCTACATCAGTAGAATCCGTTCCAAAGCGAAGCAGATGAGGATGGAACCATAACTGAAATTTTTCTTCCTCCCTCCCTTGCTTTATTCAGTTGTTCCTTTATCTGAGATAGAATAGGTTCAGACCAGTTTAAGACTATTAGCTCTAAACACTCTAGCGCATACTGCATATATGATCGGTTCGCTACATGGAGTGTAATGGTGCCAGCAAGTTTAGCGATTGTGAAAAGGATGGTTCTCAAAGGCAAATCCCTGACATCTCGGATGTTTATTTTTCCATATTTACTAGGTTCTGACCCTAGATAGCAATACTGCATAACATAATCCCTCACTTTCTCTCGTCCAACGGTAGACCCTGTGAGAGAAATGGGCAAACCTCTCCTTGACAAACCTGTGAGAAAATACACATCCTCAACTGTTATGGACAACACTTGATTTTTTATGTGAAATGCCTCTATTGCTGGATCCCATGCTCAAAATAAGAACTCCAAGAGTTCTATTTGTTACCTCATTCTTGAAAATTTGAAGTACTTAAGTAGCCCGCAATCTCTTAAGGCTCTTACAGTACTTGGATCATTTAAGGCAATCATATCTTGTTCTTCATGTTCTCTTTCTCTCCATGTAATCGTTATTATAATCTGATGGAAACTTGAAAATCAACCATAAGATTCATTAGATACCATTCATTGCAAAAAACTATGAAAATTTTGGACACAGCAAGAAAATCAAAAACTTCAACTGCGCCCAACGCACTCCCTGGGCTGAGACAGTGAGTTGCACATGTAGGTACCCTTCACTATACCTGCTATGCAATGCAGGTTTCAACATTCAGGGGTGCGTTTCCCTCATTTTGGGAATAATTTATCCTAGGGGGCCTCAAAACCCTAAAAAACTACAAGGAATGGTAATGAAATGAATACTAAAAGAAAGAGGAGGTTCATGGCACTAACATGGATCAAACAGTGACGAAATCCATCCACAGACACAACCGCAATCAACAACTGAAGTTCGGGGGAAAAATCAGGTTTAGAGCTCCAAAATGAAAATGGTAACTATGGAATGGTAAAAATGAATAGTGAAACTGCTTTTTATAGTCATTTAATTGTTTAAAAGTTAAATTTATTGCTATTACTATAGTTTTATTATGTTTTTATTCATCAAACAGGTATTTTTAATCCATTTGATGTTGTTTTGAACAGGAAATACAACCGATGAATAGATTAGTCGTGCAGATTTATTCAAAGAATGACTTGACCACAAAGCATATTTTTTCTCCTTATTTTTCGAGCTTTGTTAAAAATGAAAAAGGATTTGAAGTGCACTTTTAGCTCTTTTTCGAGCTTCGATAACAGCAAAAAAAGAACCCCTACAGTTTTCTTTCAGCTCTTTTCAGACTCCGATAATGTGAAAATATTCTCGAGCACTTGTCTTTTCAAGCTCGTTAAAGTAAATGAATTGATATCTACTCAATATAAGTTTAACCCTTTTCTGGACTGAGATGGATTATTTATGAAAAAGGAATACCTTGGTTAAACATGGCCAAAGAGGTTCTCTCAGATATCATTTTACACTTTTTCGGATCTGAGTGACAAATTTATGAAAAAAAAGTACTTTTGGAGTTCTCTTTCATCCTCTTTTTCAAACTCTCTAAATATTAAAAAGGACAGGGCTATCACTGTCGTTAAGCTCATTAAAACATAAAATAGTGACAGGCTTGTCAATCATGGAAAGAATCAAGTTTCATTCATTGCTAGACTCATTAAATTATTAAATAGCGATACTTTATTCGCCTGAAGGGTTGAATTATAGATCAAGTAAATGTTATCCTCCTCAAGCTTGTTAAAAAATAAAGAGGTACTGGTCGAAAAATGACTGGGGAAAATTTGGGAAAAGTAAGTAAAGTTTCTTTTTGGTAGTAAATCGCTCTTTAACATGACACTTCTTTCACTCCATGTCCGTGATTGTTTGGGTTGGGTAATCATCTTCATGGTTCATTCACACCTATGGTTCATCATACCTTCACTTCAGTTTTGGGTCAATGCTGCCAAATCAACACAGTGTCGAAAATATGTTCAAGAGAAGTCATCCAGTGATTAAAAACTCATCCATCTGCAATACTCGTAAACCTTCATTTTCATGACCATCCCTGAAAATTGCTATATCAAGTCATACCATTGTCTCCGAAATTAGTAACTCTAGTTTTGCAATAAGGTGACTTCTTGTCGACAACAAATCAATATCCAGGAAGTTCACTTAGAAACATCAGATTCTAGTACCATGAGGCTTGTTACAGCATCGTCAAGATCCTGGCTTCAAGACCTTTGACCGAAAGATTTTGTTTGGCGTTTGACATCAAATCATCTATTCACGCCTTACGAAATGTACTGCAGTACCTTGAGGGCCATTTTTCATTAATGGTGGTTCTCTCGTGTTTGTTAACAGCTCACATCATTGGCTAGTAATCAAATGATGTCTTTCCATGTTCGACAACAAATCATATATTCACATAGATAAACTTGTACCCGAATGATCGAGTAAACGAGATAAGAAGACCCTAGATCTAGTTTCATCCATCCGAGCTGCAATTTCAGGATTGTTGTACACATCATCTATATGGTGACCTTACATACAGATTTTCATCCAAACATGGGCCTATATTTGTAGGCGTGTTTGCATCTGGGCAACATTCCAATGTAGACGACTTTCTGAATTACGTACATGTTATTAGATTGTTTTATGTGCTGAACATGGGAATGCCTACCCTTAACAATTATGATCAATAGAGGATATATCATGATGAAATTTATTGTAATATTGATGTAGGTGACAATTTTTCTTCGTTTCCAGGCTCATCACAGTGTAAAGCATCTTAATCAAATGTTCTTATTATTTGGATCTCATGTTGTAGGGGGCAATTGTTATAGGTCAATTTGGGCACCATTCCTAATGACCTGGTTAACTAGGCATCATCTCTAGGACCAATGATCAAGGGTCTATCATTCCCTATCATTTCAGTTGCTACATGCCCTAAGACAGGAAACAAGAACAAATCAAGCAAGACTTTCATTAAGCAAAGGTTTCCATGGTTTAAAGCTTATTATATAGCATATGAGAGCTCACCAACGCAGGCTCTAAGGGGCCTAAGTGAATTGCATATGCAGGTAGCCCCATGCAAGGCTGCTCTGCAAAGCACTTCCCGACATTCACAGGTGTGTTGGTCACATTGGGAGCGAAATTCTCATTGTTCCGGAATCTCCACTTGGCCAGTGCCTTCTAGAAGAGTTCACATGTGTCAAGCTTCGAATCCAGGTGTCCATTTGACATCTACATGAATGGAAACATGTCTTTCCTATTTTTGGAAAGCTACTTATTACAAAACAACCTACATTTCATCTATAAATTGAACACAAATCTAATTGTTTGAGAAGGAAGAATTTGAGTAGAGAAATTCTGGATAATTTTCAATTGAGAGCTTGATTTGTAGAGCTACTGCTGGAGAGATTTATGCTGTAATGAGACTTGGAAACTTTGTTGGAAGGTCACTTCAAATCAGTCACTAGGTTGTAACCTCTGCTTCTATCATCAATAAAGAGTACTTCTTGTTTTTCCCTACATGCATCTATGTTAACTTTGATTTTCCATATTGTAAGATCTTGTTTGATGAATGTAGTTTATGCTTAACCGATTTAGCTAAATAGATTGAATAGATATCTATATTATTGCATCTTCTGATGTTTCAGTGTTCTTTATTGCAGGAAGCATTCAGCCAAAGAACCGCTTGAATTTGAAGCTATAGCAAAAGCGACAGAAGGAGTCATTTGGAAGTGACTGAAACAAGCATCCAATCCTCTATGTGTATATATTCTGAGCTAGGAGAAATGGTAGTATAGTCTTTCACCTGTTGTTTTAGACTAACACCTGTCTAGGGAATCGTAATTTATCCTTAGATTACAATTCTAGCCCAACACTATCTCTGTTTCTATCATAGTTGATTGTTTAGGTACTGTTAGAATTTCAGACTCAAGTTGTGGTGAGGCCATATCTTCTTCAGGTGAAATAACACGTCTGGATCTCAACCTAAGTTCATTGTATTGCTTCTGTTTAGTTTCAGGGTTTGGGTTTTCAACAATCTGGATTAGCTGAACAAGTCTATTGTTGGGATTAGGATTGGGTTGCACTAGTAGTTGAGGGTGCATAATAGGTTGAGGATTGTGTTGAACTGGGTATGGGGCTTGTAATGTGGTTTGATTCTGAGCCCCTAGTCCCATAGGTAAATTGGTCATTCCTAGGGGTTGCTGCCAGTTTTGAGACCAATTTGTATTCTGTGAAGTGGAGATAAGCCACTAGGGTTGATATGGATTTTTTTGCCAATTAGTGGGGGGAAAACAAAAACTTGACCAACTATTACCTGAAGTGGATTGTGTTGGCCAATGATTTATGGAAAATGATTGGGATGGACAAACAGAAAAAGGTGATTGGCCCTGCCATGCTGTTCCAGGGTTCTGTTGATTAAATTGTGGAGGAGAAAAGAATTGAGATGGGTCTTGTGGCATACCTGGTCGTGCTTTCCACTGCCGACGTTGATTCATTAGATACACTGGTTCTCTTTCTTCTTCTACCTCTTTAAAAACTGCTTTCAACCCTGGAAGTGAAGGGAAATGGTTACTGGTGTGGTCCTTGGTACAAATAGCACATTTCTGGACCATGTCTAATGGAAATTCCCACTGGTTTTGCTTCTTCCTATAGCATGGGAAAAAAAAAGGCAAGTTATGTTCTGCTAAAGCTTGCTTCTACTTGGCTTGTAATAAATCTAGTTGCGTTGTGAGGGTGCCTAATATATCGTTTTAAAATCTTCTAAAATATTACCAAATTCTGCTTTGGTCACGTTGCCACTGTTGGAGTCCTGTGATTTGGCTGATTGGCAAACCAAATGACAAGGCAACATATAAACCAGTCTTTAGAGCTCTAGGATCTAACCCTCCTAGTCTCAGAGAGGGATCTCTAAATTGTTTGCAAAGATATGACTTGTTTTCTTGTAAAAGGTTGATTTTAGGCTAGTTATTAAGTGCAAGTTTGTTTGATTGTTTTTGGTTGGTTGGACATGAATAATCTAGGAAACATAGATAGAAAGGGGAAACATCGGAGCCATTGGGCAATGGAGTCAAGAAGAAGTTATAACAAGCTCAATCAATGGATATGGAATAGCAAACGGCCAATCTAACTTAGCCAGTGGATCTTGGGTTTGGTGGATGAAATGAAATGGACATTAAGGATTTAGAAGGAGAAGTAGAACTAAGGACAGCTAAGAATCCTTAATTATATGTACCTATCAACAAAGGGACTTAAAACATAATTTGAACATGAAGAGGCATTCCATAGACAGGGCTAACCATAAATTCTAGAAACCACACTTCAGCAAATAACAATATCAAGACAATTTTTCAAATGAAATCAAGGAGTCGAGGAATGCTCTATTTCATCAAAGCTTTCACTTTCAAGGATAAGAAAACATTTAAGATTCACAAATAACTACATTCATAGAAGAGGGAACTCCTAGACATCTAAGACTGCAGTTGTAAGGAACTTCAAAACAATTATCTGAGCAAGAACAAAGGATATGATCAAAACATACCTCTTTGGCAGACTGTAAACAATGGTACTTTAAAGGGAGAACTTCAGTAACAGTTTTCAAGTGGCAGCAAGTAAGCAGGGAAAACCATAAATCATTCTTGAGACCAACTGTTTGAACTATTTCTGAAATAAGCATGCTTAAGGGTTAAAAATAAGTCAAAGTACTTAATAAAACCTTCAGTAGATGAAAACATAAAGGCAGTGAAGAGTAAACAAGTCTAAGGTGCTTCTAGGAGACATTTCTTAGCCTAAGATTTTTACTCTACTGCAAGCAAAGCATAATGGAACAATATGGAAAATAGGAAATAACAGTTAATAGATTATAATACATCACCAACAACTATATTTAGGGATCCAATGATAGAGCTTTCTCATTAACAAAACATTTCAAAACATCATCAATCTTCCAAAACTTCAATTTCTTCTTAATCTTCAGCCAGAATATGTACAACTTCAAAGAGTTCAAATACCAGCAACCAACCCCTACAAATGAGTTCCACATTAGTATTTATACTATAATTGAGGAGGTGGAGCTCTTTTTAGGGTTCAAAATGTCATTAATCTACAGAGTAAATGCATTCCTAGCCTTGAAAACCATGCAAGGCATAAGGTAGGAATGTCTTGCACTACTTCTCTGTTTTAATAACTCTGCCTTAATTTCTAAGAGAAAACAGGTGAAAAGTTTGACTTTTAAGCCTATTTCTGTCTTTTATAATAACTGTCTGATAGCTTAAAATATCTTCTGACTGTGTAATAACTGTCAATTTTTCCCCTTAGGACATAAAGTAGGACATAGGGGGCAGTTAGGTTTATCAAGTGAATATCTGCTCTGTGTTGATTTATTCGTGGCCTTCTTAAGCTTATCTATCCTTTATTTAATCATAAAAACTATTTTTAAGGCCTTTTAGCCTTGATCTGCCTTTAATTAATCTTCTTTGAGGCTTTGATTTAGCCTTGAACCTTCATCACCATCCTTATGCTGTCTCTTTAGTACTTTTGTTCCTTTGTCTCTAACCTCACCTTTATCCCCTTTTTTTAATTTAAACTTTAAACTCTGTCTTTTCCTTTCTTCTTCACTTCAGTGATTCTTCTTTGGTTTTGTGTGCAGGGTTTCCCTTTGGTGCGCTGGAGGGTCTTGTGTTTCAACCAATGGTCATGAAACACTGATTAAAAATTCTGAATTAAAAACCCCATATTTCCTTTTTCTTCATATTTATGGCCCTTGGACCGTCATTCAAAGGCTCTTCGTCACTTATTTTGACTGTGGGAGGGAAGCTTTCAAACCTTATCCACCATTCATCCTACAAACAAACAAAAAATATTATAAAACCCTTCGCATTTGTGGTTAACTGCTTATAGAGGCTTAAAGGAGGCAGAAGGAGCAGTGAGGTGGAAGGAGAAATGCATGGAGGGAGGTGGAAATATGAAGAAAACGGGTTAAATTTTAATTTGGGCGTGAGAATGGAAAGTGGTTTTGGTGAAAACCACAGCGGTTTTCGCGTTGACAATTGTCGATAAGCGATAAAGCGCAAATCGAACGTGATACATGTCGGAGGGTGACGCGTGTCCCTCCGAAACCACCGTTTTCACGTTGATTTTTTGCATTAAACCTCGACAGGGGATCGAACGCGAAATGCGATGTGAACCGTTGGATTTGGATAGGCGAGAACAACAGTGGGGGAGGTGCGCGGTGGGGGAAAGGTGTGCGGTGGAAGGGGGATGGTGGAGGCCAGGTGTCAGACGAGGATTGGACGAGTGGCAGAGTAGTGGGAGGTGGACCATAGGTCGTGACGTCAGCTAATGCGTCAGGTAGTGGGTTTATGTGATTGGCGGGGTTGATCGACAGGTTAAATGAGGGCTGTTGGATCACACAGATTGATGGTTGAGGACATGTCAGAGAAATTTTATGGAGTGGAAAGGTAGGGAGATGGGAGGCTCAACCATATCCGTTAGATCGTTGGGATGGATGGCTGAGATCCATCAAGGAAGACACAGGCACGGGGAAAAGAAAATTTGAGGAAGGGGGCTAGAGAAAAAGGGAGAGGTGCGGTCCCATGGGTGTGATAATAAGACCTGGAGCGGAGAAGAGGAGGGGCTAAAGCTTTAGCGGGTGGTTTTTAAGCCTTGGTCTTATGACACAAAAAGGGCTAAGGACTAGTGCATAAAGCGCTTAAGGCCTAATGTTTTTGAAAAGGTCGGAAAAGGCCAAAATGGGGTTCTTGAGACCTTTTCAAGGTTTTTGATAGATAAAAGAGGGGTTTTAAACCAACACAAAGGGTTTTTGATGATTAAAAAAAAAGGTTTTTTAGGGAAAATGGAGGATAATGAAGAGGAAAAAAAGGAATTTTTAGTTGGAAAAAATGACCGTTTAGATAAGTGAAAATGAGTGAAAATGGGCAGATATGATGGAGGTGAAAAATGGGAAATATAGCCTGAAAGCAATTTCTTTTTGAGATGGCAGGATAACTTGGAGGATTTGAGTGAAGATATTCAATGAATTGATAGACTTGGGATGATGAAGGAAATGAGATTTTTAGAACTCACAATGTTTTTGCAATATTGTTTCTAGAAATCTAAGTTTTTCAACTTTAGTCATCTTTGGATAAAGTCAAAATTATGGATGACTAACAGTGGCTCCACTTGGGGAGGACAGCTATCTTTTTAGGTGTCTAGAACTTCAGCTTATGAATCTCTAGACTTTAGCAGACCAGTGCCTTAGCCATTGGGCACAATTTCTTTGTTTTCTTGCTGATTTTATTTATATTTTGACAATTCTTCAATGACCTGCAGCATGAAAAACTCTTTAAGACAGCACCTCTACCTACCCACAACTACTTTTCCTAGCATTTTTTCTTCTCTTGAGTGCATTTGAACTAGCAAACTCTTTGACATTTTATTTTTTGAAAACAGGAAGATAAAAATATCTAATGCTACCCTTATTTCTTCCAAGAGTTCAGATTAAACTGTTGAACTCTTTATTTCTCTACCTAACTATCTATCTGTCAAGATTAGGCTGTTTGGCAGATTTTGTTCTCTATTTCTAAGACAAAAAAATTAAACACAGTCAAATCAGTATTATTCTGTCTGATTTGCTATGGTTTCTATGGCTGTATGTACAAGCTGCACATAGACTTTACTTGCAGAAAATTAAAACAAAATTGTGAAGGCTTAAGATCTAAAAATAAAAGACATCCTTCTTTCTTCTTGGCTCAAGTTTTGATCTATTTAGAGCCATATTTTTATTTCTTTGGTTCAGATTTTGAGCATGTTTGAACCATTCTTTCTTCTATCCTAATCTATTCTACTGATAAGCCAAGATTAAACTGTTTGGAAAATCTGATTCACTAACCTATCAACAGTAAATTGAAATCTATCTAGTCATGATTAGGCTAAATGACTAAATAGCAGTGTTTTTTTTTTAGTAGT
Organism: Pinus albicaulis; assembly: GCA_034641835.2. NCBI lineage: Eukaryota > Viridiplantae > Streptophyta > Pinopsida > Pinales > Pinaceae > Pinus > Pinus albicaulis. The sequence goes on along the minus strand of JAXQQM020084618.1, from coordinate 183,454 downwards.
GATATTTAAGCTTGCACACTTTCAGATTTTTCTCTTTTTTGGTATGGGGTTGTACCTTTATTCTTTTATATCTGCCCTCTTTTCTCTTTTTCTATTGTTTTTGTATTTTTTCAATTTTTATTTTTCAAAGAAAAAACAGAAACTAACTAGATGCTCACAGGCTGAGCTTATTTGATTTCCTATCTAACCTAATCTAACCTAGAAAATTTACATATTTAGCTAATGAACTCCCTTTTCCAATATAGCCAATCAAGTAAATGGTTCCATGATTGGTCTTTTCCCATCCTCTTGAGTATGTTGGACAAATAGATCCACTCCCATTTCCCTTGTTCTTTAGCAGCAGTGCTAAAAAATCTTCTTGCTTTTGGTAATACACTGCTTCTAACATCCTTTATCCCTTTTTCAAATATCTTCAAGAATTTAACAAATGGATCTTGAAATAACCCCTGGTTATGAATATTTGGAAGATGGGGTTTCAACCAGGATTACTTTTTTCTCCACTAGATCAAGCTTAAGACTCTTTTGAGAAAGAACTTCTTCCTCATCTTCATTATCATCTGAACTGGAGGACTCATCATATATTGCAGCATTGTCCTCTTGTAGTCTTGGTATGCTCTGATTTACTGGACTGTACTCTGTGAAGAGATCGTCATGTTCTTGAGCAGGGGTATCTTTTATTACCTCAACCCTTTAGGAGAAGGCTCCTTATCTTCATCATGCTAAAGAAATTCCTCTTTATTTTCAATCTCAACATTACAACTGATAAATTGTTGATTCCCAATTATGTGAAAGCTATTTCTAATGGGTTGCTTTGTTTGATTACGGATTTCAAGCTGGTGATAATGAAATTCATGACACCAACCCACTGCTGGTTGCCCTGTATGATTAGTTTCTATTTGGCATTCATCATCATCAAATTGATCAAAAATTGGAAAATCATAAGTATAAAAAATTTCACCAATCAAGCATATTGGGCTATCAGTTTGTTTTTCTTTAAGCTGATCTACAAGTTTATTTTCTGGTTCAATACAACCAGTTTTAGTACGTAGATGAGTAGAATTATTTTTTTCAAAAGAAGTTTTGAGGGCTGGTTGTTATTTAATATTCGATCAATTTCTTCTTCTGTCAAAAGAGGAGATGTTTCTATGTTTCTTTGAGCAGAAGTACCGCAGTTTTCTATCTCTTGAGAAGACTGAATTTGAGGTTGGATGTCTTCTTGAGCCTCAGCTAAAAGGGATGATGAATCAATACTTTTTTTTTGGTTGGATCCTAAGTATTTTCTTCTATTTCCTGATCTTTTTCACTCTCAAACAACTCCTCTTGATCTATGTGATAGTCAATTTTAACATGGGATTCATGAATTGTTTCTAATAGATTGTCAAGATGCGATTCTTCTTTAATAATGTGAAATGAGTTGTAACATAAAAGCATAGACTCTAGTTGTGTTGTCTCTTCAGCTATTTCAGATTTTGTGAGTTCAGGGTGGCCAACTATTTCCTAAGGGCAATGCTCCTTGTTTATGTTTGCAGCTTGCTCATAAAGTTCTCTTAACAGTAAAACACAAGGTATAGGTAGGCAATCAATAACTTTTTGAAAATATTCCTCATTGTTCTCTTTGTAATCTTTCTCATCATACATATTTTGTTTGTTGTTTATGTCTTGTAGCGGTTGAGTTTGTGTTTGATCAGGGAAAGGCATAGGTTGCTCTGGATAATCAATATCTGTATCAGCCTCATGCCTATCTAATATTTTAACAGGTATGTACATCATTTTTTCCATTATGTCCAATAATGTATCTAGTTTTTCTTCTCTGTCCATACATGGATCCATGTTTGTAAAAAGAGGTCATTGTATCTTTTCAACCCGTTCAGAGTCTTCTTCCAGTGGAGTCATTAGCTCTTTTGGCGGTTGTGGAGTCGCCAGGTGGAAATTTTTAGCTATTTTGGAGGTAAAATATTCTATGGTCCACCACCAATGTTTATTATGAAGGGAAATCTGAAATTTTTTTTGGGGTTTTCTGAGTTTCTATGGTTGTTGAAGGACTAATGAGTCTATAAGACCTTGCTAGGCAACTATGAACTCAGAGGTCCCACCGTGATCGCAAAAATGTTGGAGTCCTGTGATTTGGCTGATTGGCAAACCAAATGACAAGGCAACATATAAACCAGTCTTTAGAGCTCTAGGATCTAACCCTCCTAGTCTCAGAGAGGGATCTCTCAATTTTTTGCAAAGATATGACTTGTTTGCTTGTAAAAGGTTGATTTTAGGCTAGTTATTAAGTGCAAGTTTGTTTGATTGTTTTTGGTTGGTTGGACATGAATAATATAGGAAACATATATAGAAAAGGGAAACATCTGAGCAATTGGGAAATAAAGTCAAGAAGAAGTTATAACAAGCTCAATCAATGGATATGGGATATCAAAGGGCAAATCTAACTTAGCTAGTGGATCTTGGGTTTGGTGGATGAAATGAAATGGAAATTAAGGATTTAGAAGGAGAAGTATAACTAAGGAAAATTAAGAATCCTTAATTATATGTCCCTCTCAACAAAGGGACTTAAAACATTATTTGAACATGAAGAGGCATTCCATAGACAGGGATAACCATAAATTCTAGAAACCAAACTTCAGCAAATAACAATATCAAGACAACTTTTCAAATGAAATCAAGGAGTCGAGGAACGCTCTATTTCATCAAAGATTTCACTTTCAAGGATAAGAAACCATTTAAGATTCACAAATAACTGCATTCATAGAAGAGGGAACTCCTAGACATCTAAGACTGCAATTATACAGACCTTCAAAACAATTATCTCAGCAAGAACAAAGGGTATGAGCAAAAGAGACTTCTTTGGCAAACTATAAACAATGGTACTTTAAAGGGAGAACTTCAGAAACAGTTTTCATGTGGAAGCAAGTAAGCAGGGAAAACCATAAATCATTCTTGAGACCAACTGTTTGAACTATTTCTGAAATAAACAAGCTTAAGGGTTAAAAAGCAGTCAAACTACTTAATAAAACCTTCAGCAGATATTTTATGAAAACATAAAGGCAGTGAAGAGTAAACAGGTCTAAGGTGCTTCTAGGATACATTTCTTAGCCTAAGCTTTTTACTCTACTGCAAGCAAAGCAGAATGGAACAATATGGAAAACAGGAAATAACAGTTAACAGAGTAGAATACATCACCAACAGCCATGTTCAGGGATCCAGTGATAGAGCCTTCTCATTAACAAAACATGTCAAAACATCATCAATCTTCCAAAACTTCAATTTCTTCTTAATCTTCAGCTAGAATATGTACAACTTCAAGGAGTTCGAATGCCAGCAACAAACCCCTACAAATGAGTTCCACAGCAGTATTTATACTGTAATTGAGGAGGAGGAACTCTTTTTAGGGTTCAAAATGTCATTAATCTACATAGTAAATGCATTCCTAGCCTTGAAAACCATGCAAGGCATGAGGTAGGAATGTCTTGCACTACTTCTCTATTTTAATAACTCTGCCTTAATTTCTAAGAGAAAAAAGGTGAAAATTTTGACTTTTAAGCCTATTTCTGTCTTTTATAATAACTACCTGATAGCTTAAAATATCTTCTGACTGTGTAATAACTGTCAATTTTCCCCTTAGGACATAAAGTGGGTCATAGGAGGCCGTTAGGTTTATCAAGTGAATAACTGCTCTGTGATGATTTATCTGAGGCCTTATTAAGCTTATATTACCTTTATTTTATCATAAAAACTATTTTTAAGGCCTTTTAGCCTTGATCTGCCTTTAATTAATCTGCTTTGAGGCTTCGATTTAGCCTTAAACCTTCATCATCATTCTTATGCTATCTCTTTAATACTTCTGTTCCTCTGTCTTTAACCTCGCCTTTATCCCCTTTTTTTAATTTAAACTTTAAACTTTGTCTTTTCCCTTCTTCTTCACTTCACTAATTCTTCTTTGGTTCTATGTGCAGGGTTTCCCTTTGGTGCGCTGGAGGGTTTTTTGTATCAACCAGTGGTCATGAAACACTGATTAAAAATTCGGAATTAAAAACCCCATATTTCCTTTTTCTTCATATTTATGGCCCTTGGACCGTCATTCAAAGGCTCTTTGTCACTTATTTTGACTGCAAACAAACAAAAAATATTACAAAACCCTACACATTTGTGGTTAAATGCTTACATAGGCTTAAAGGAGGCAGAAGGAGCAGTGAGCCGGAAGGAGAAATGTGTGGAGGGAGGCGGAAATATGAAGAAAACGGGTTAAAATTTGAATTTGGCCACGAGAAAGAAAAGTATTTTTGGTGAAAACCATGGTGGATCTGGATAGTCTAGATCAACAGTGGGGTGGAGCGCGGTAGGGAAAAGGTGTGCGGTGGAAGGGGGGTGGTGGAGGCCAGGTGTCAAATGGGGATTGGACGGATGGCAGAGTAGTGGGAGGTGGGCCATAGGTCATGACATCATCTAATGCATCGGGTAGTGGGTTTATGTGATTGGCGAGGTTGATCGGTGGGTTAAATGAGGGCCGTCGGATCACGCAGATCAATGGTAAAGGACGCATCAGAGAAATTTTATGGAGTGGAAAGGTTGGGAGATGGGAGGGTTAACCATAGCTGTTATATTTTTGGGATGGACAGCTGAGATCCATCGAGGAAGACACAGGCGTGGGGAAAAGAAAAGTTGAGGAAGGGGGCTAGAGAAAAAGGGAGAGGTGCGGTCCCATGGGTGTGATAATAAGAACTGGAGTAGAAAAGAGGAGGGGCTAAAGCTTTAGCATGTGGTTTTTAAGCCTCGGTCTTATGACACAGAAATTTCTAAGGGCTAGCATGGAAAGCAGTTATGTAATATTCCAAAATTTGCACATAAGCAAATTGGAATATTAGATTTTGCTACTTTCACCTAGGAGAGGAATAAATGGGTAAGGAGGCCCATGAACAATAAAATATGAATTAATTCCACCTTAGTAAGGGAATATATCACCTTCGGATCTATTTTTACACTTCCAAGTGTGAACAAGGACATTTTAGATGGAGACATAGTCAAATTTGACTAAGTCAACAACCATTCTTCAGGAGGAAGAAATACTCAAGTAAACTAGCTCAATGTGAACAAGGATCAGCCTAAGACACATATGTAAACTAGATTGAAGATCTCTAGTGTGAAAAGAGGCATTGGAGGTGGATTTAGTTGACCAAGTCAACATTGCAGCCACAAGAGTAGGGAAGCAAGCTAGGGCAGCGCAGTTTTGAAAGAGGAAGCTTCATGAAGAAGTTACCTCAACATTGTGTGGGGTCCAAGGTGAGGAGGTTCACCAAAGATAAAAGGAAGGCATAGAATCAAAGGGAGATCATTCATGTATTCAGATTTCCTGGTCTAGAGACCAATTGCATACTTCAGCTGTTTAGCCGGAGTTGTTGCACTACTTAGTGCAAAGAATTCCCATGCGGGAATTCCATCCTCTCTTTGGATCAGCTTGCTTAAGGGATCAAGAGAGAAGGATTTGAGCTTCATTTCAGTATTTGGCTTTGGGCCACAATTCCATATTCAGCCACAACACAGTCTCCTTCATAAAACTACATCATTTATGCAGCAGTAGCAGCAGCACAGCTACACCCTTTGATTTTATGCAAATCTTTGAGGAGGTGCTCATTTCCCTCCGGGAGTTCTAATAAGAGGCCTAGGGACATTTCTTTGAATTATTATGATATTTCATGTCATATTCAGCCATGTATAATATAGAGATGCAGTGACTGTGTTATTTTTGTAGTGATGTTGTTATTCATGCATTTTGCCAGAAAACTTGCCGGATGTCTTGTTTCACCGTATAAGTTTGTAAATTTCAATTTCTCTATTTGTTTGGTTAATTAGGTCTCATATCATAGCTCTTCCATCATTTTTTGTAGAAACCCTCATTAGAATAACGCATTTCTTGATTCATTAGTTGCTGCATGAGCTGGGCTATGGGGTTTTAGCTTATTTTAGTTGCATAGATTTGGGGAGATCTATTTATATGAGCTAGAGTTATTTCTTTCACCTTTAATTCTACATAAAAGTTTTATATCATGTATTCTAAGGGATCCAAGTCACATTCCTCACTTGTATAGCGTTATTTTCTGAAGACAACAGTTTTATGCCCAGTATTGCTGCATTTCCCTACCCGAGAAGGAGAATATTGGCCATTATCTTGTTGATGTTCTTTCATCTGCTAGGTTGATGTTATTTTACCTCTCTTGAGATTCTCTTCATTTCCATGCTCATGGTTTTCTAAAGCTCCACATTGGTAATAACTCACATTATTCTCAATAGTGTAGCTGTTCCAATTTTGGAACATTACAATGGTATCAGAGCTTTCACCTTGGCTCAGCCTGTGGATTTCAGATCCAATCAGAAAATAAGAAGAAGAGGAGAACAAAATGATGGACAGTATGAGCTTACTCTCATCCATTTTTAGATCCAAGAAGAAAGAAGCAGAGAAATGCACTGAAACTCCAAAAGGGTTTCAAGGAGGAGAGAGCTGTAGTGAAACCTCTAGTTTTCAAGAGGCAGAAAGATATGCATGCACTTCCTGTTCTCATAGAGGAGGTGAAGAGCAAGGAGATAATTTAGAGCATGAAATCCTAAGTGGATATTTGGCAGAATACAAGTGCCAACCTAGGGCTTTCAAAAGACCCTAGATTTTCCACAGTTTATTCAACTGAGAGAAGAGAAAACACCTTGCAGCAAAGGAGAGATCAGAGGCAATAGATTCCTACTATCTAAATTTGATGGATCAACTACAGCAAGAGCTTGGGTAAGAAAGATTTATTCATTCTTCATAATTCATCCAGTGGAAGAGAGAGAGGTAGCAGAAGTTGCAGCGCTGCACCTGGAGGGTGAAGCCAATGCTTGGTGGTGAAATCACTTGAACCACACAAGAGTGACTTCTATTTCTGAGTTCACTCAAGAGCTGATCAGAACCTTTGATGAAGGGAGATCAGAGGAGAGAAGACCCACACCACCATGGGAGGAGGCAAGTACCAGCGCTGCCATGACCTTGAGAGAGCAGCCCTCTACACCAGCAATTGGATCAGCCAACATATTGAAGAGAGAACCTCTTGCAGCCATAGAAGATGTCCCAAAGGCTCACAAAGGTATGCATAAGTTTCCATGTCTTAACATTATATAAAATTTTAAGGAAGGGTTTGGAGATTTGTTTGTATATTTCCCAGGATCAAATAGTGCTGCTGAGATAGAGCAGCAGGATTGCACTACGTTGTGCAAGATTGGAGGGTTCAAGGGAGATTTGAACCATCAACCTCATGCATCTCTGATGAGTTACACACAACTCTTGAGGTTGAAGTGTGAGTTCTTGGAGGATGGAGTGGACTTTGCTCCAAGCAAATTCATGCAGAAGCAAATGTTCATCAGGAAGTTGACACATGAGATAGCCAAGATACCCTAGAGGAGGGTTACAGTGTTGTCAAGTGGTAGCAGCAAGGAGGCTTTTCTTTCAGCCCCTTTGGATCCTTATGGGTCCAAGATAATCATTGATGAGATATCTTTTCTTGGAGGTCTCCAAGGAGTTTCATTTCATCATCTTATGACATGCAAGGAGGAAAAATTGATATGGGAGGATGGTAGCCTTTCTTGGAGGAGTGACAAGATGGAGAATGCTCGGAGGCATTCATCAATAGATAGGTGGATGTGGATGGAGAGAAAGAAGTTGGAAAGTTACTTGCAACTCTATGATACCGGGCAGCAGGAGGCAAGACTCCGTTGGCTACTCTTGAGAGAGTTTGGCCATCATGTGGCATATCCTTCTTCTAAGGGTATGAGGGAGGAGGATACTTGGCAGAGTACTTGCATCATGGGGCAGCAAGGAATTCAGATGCATTATGATGATATGGTCATTTTTTTTCACTACATCAGTTATATGATGGAGGTATGATGAGGCAACAAAGACATTTGTTTCTTTGGAGGATTGAGAGAGAGCAAGGGAAGAGTTTCTCTCACATTTTGCATGATGCTGCAATGGGAGGAGATGGAAAAATTATGAGAGGAGTCTTTGACATTGAACATGTTAGAGGATGGATTTATGAATTGGCAGGAGCCTATTCACATAGGCCAACAACACTGTCACTTGGGAGCATGAGCTTATTGGTGGAGTGTTCCCAGGATCACTTCATATTTGATGCACTTGGTGGGCATAGAGAAGGTGAGATTGATAGAGTGGTGGATGGACTGATTGGTTGCTGTGGTATGCTCTCCTTGACTTGGATGTCCAAGCATAAGAAGGAGGATTCTCATGGGGCATGTGATTCACTCCTCTTCAGATTGATATGCCATACCACTATGGAGGATTCATCTATGGATCTTTTCACCATCTTGCTTCCATCACATGGTAAGAACTTTGTTGTTGCACTTATTTATTGTTCGTCACTATATTTTTATACTCTTACCCTGTCCTTGCAGTGCATTTATCTACAAAGGGGAAAGGTTCTCTTTAGACTCCATGGTATATTTTTAGCCAGCTATTATGATGGAGACAGCCATCTAATGTATGATCCGGGGCAAGTATATGGTTGCTTCTTGTATGCTCAATTGACATATCCAGCCATCTACTATTTACTAGTGGGTGTGATGACTTATACAACAAGCCATTTGTCAAGAGACAACCTGCTATACCATTTCCTGAAGCTATAGTGGGGAAGACTATGCTGTGACCACTTGGGAGACTGTTGGTACACTCTAGCACTACATAAAACCTTCAGTCTTTCTCTCATTATGATCTTGATCATGATCCTATGTGCTAATCTTATTCTTACCTATATGAGGAGCATGGTTGGAGGAGAGACACATGGAGTGGATGTGTTCTTGGGGGAGAAGCATCCCCACACTTTCTGCAGAGGAGGGCCATGATATGGGTGGGATACCATATGAGGTGAGTTCTTGTCCATCATGTATTAGATGGTTTGGGCCAACTTGATTCACAGTGCTGGGAGAGGGACCTTTGGAGGTCTAGCTTCCTTCTTGCCATTTGAGGGAAACACTATTGCAGCCCAAGATCAACAAATCCTCTACACTTGTCTTAAGTGGAGAGGAAGACAGCTTGGGGTAGGCTACTAGGACTACCATGACCAAAATTTCAGCCCACCTTCTTTGCCGGAGCTTCGGGTGGAGGATGACTTGCATGAGTTACCATTTTGGATGGTGGCTCATTTTCCTTGGTTGATAGCTTGGGGAGGAGAGATTAAAATGGGGATGATGAATCCTAATCTATATCAGCCCTCATTCTTCAATAGGTTCTTCAAACAGCCCATTTTTTCCCCCATGGATGTTTCATTGTCACATCATGTTAGCTATCTCGGATGTTCTCCAATAGATGGCTTGCACACTTGGGAAGAGAAACTTGGAGATATATTGATGATATAGCGCATTGATCCTTGGATGATTGCATCATATGAGGTTGATACATGGGAGGAGAGGGTGCTCTTCAGTCCTATCCTTCCAGTTGCTTGAGGATAAGCAAAATTTGGGACGGGAGAACTGTAATATTCCAAAATTTGCACATAAGAAAATTGGGATATTAGATTTTGCTACTTTCACCTAGAAGAGGAATAAATGGGTAAGGAGGCCCATGAAAAATAAAATATGAATTAATTCCACATTATTAAGGGAAGATATCACCTTAGGAGCAGGTTTTACACTTCCAAGTGTGAACAAGGACATTTTTGATGGAGACATAGTCAAGTTTGACAAAGTCAATAGCCATTATTGAGGAGGAAGAAATACTCAAGTAAACTAGCTCAATGTGAACAAGGATCAGCCTAAGACACATATGTAAACTAGATTGAAGATCTATAGTGTGAAAAGAGGCATTAGAGGTGGATTAGTTGACTAAGTCAACAGTGCAGCCACAAGAGGAGGGAAGCAAGCTAGGGCAGCACAGTTTTGAAAGAGGAAGCTTCATGAAGAAGTCACCTCAACATTGTGTGGGGTCCGGGGTGAGGAGGCTAACCAAAGATAAAAGGAAGGTATAGCATCAAAGTGAGATCATTCATGTATTCATATTTCTTGGTCTAGATACCAATTGCATACTTCAGTTGTTTAGCCAGAGTTGCTGCACTGCTTAGTGCAAAGAATTCCCGTGCGGGAATTCCATCCTCTCTTTGGATCAGCTTGCTTAGGGAATCAAGAGAGAAGGATTTGAGCTTCATTTCAATATTTTTCTTTGGGCCTCTCTTCCATATTCGGCCACAACGCAATCTCCTTCAGAAAACTGCGTCCTTTATGCAACAGCAGCAATAGCACAGCTACACCCTTTGATTTTATGAAAATATTTGAGGAGGAGGTGCTCATTTCCCTCCGGGAGTTCTAATAAGAGGCCTAGGGAAATTTATTTGTATTATTTTGATATTTAATGTTATATTCAACCATGTATAATACAGAGATGTAGTGACTGCATTATTTTTGCAGTGCTGTTGTTATTCATGCATTTTGCCGGAAACCTTGCCGGATGTCTTGTTTCACTATATAAGTTTGTAAAATTCCATTTATCTATTTGTTTGGTTAATTAGGTGTCATATCAGAGCTCTTCCATATTTTTTTGCAAAAACCCTCATTAGAATAATTCATTTCTTGCTTCAGTAGTTGCTGCATGAGCTGGGCTATGGGGTTTTAGCTTATTTTAGCTACATAGATTCGAGGAGATCTATTTATATGAGCTAGAGTTATTTCTTTCACCTTTAATTCTGCATACAAGTTTCATATCATGTCTTATAAGGGATCCAAGTCCCATTCCTCACTTGTATAGCGTTATTTTCTGAAGACAACAGTTTTATGCCCAGTATTGCTGCATTTCCCTACCCAGGAAGGAGAATATTGGAAATTATCTTGCTGATGTTCTTTCATCTGCTAGGTTGATGTTATTTTACATCTCTTCAGCTACTCTTCATTTCCATGCTCATGGTTTTCCGAAGCTCCACATTGGTAATAACTCACATTATTCCCAATAGTGTAGTTGTTCCAATTTTGGAACATTACAGTGGTATCAGAGCTTTCATCTTGGCTCAACCTGTGGATTTCAGATCCAATCAAAAAATAAGAAGAAGAGGAGAACAAAATTATGTAGAGGATGAGCTTACTCTCGTCCATTTTTAGATCCAAGAATAAAGAAGCAGAGAAATGCACTGAAACTCCAAAAGGGTTTCAAGGAGGAGAGAGCTGTAGTGAAACCTCTAGGTTTCAAGAGGCAGAAAGAGATGCATGCACTTCCTATTCTCATAGAGGAGATGAAGAGAAAGGAGATCATTTAGAGCATGAAATCCTGAGTGGATATTTGGCAGAATACAAGTGCCAACCTAGGGCTTTCAAAAAGACCTTAGTTTTTCCTCAGTTTATTCAAATGAGAGAAGACAAAAGACCTTGAAGCAAAGGAGAGATCAGAGGCAATAGGCTCCTATTGTCTAAATTTTATGGATCAACTACAACAAGAGCTTGGGAAAGAAAGCTTGAGGCATTCTTCTTACTTCATCTAGTGGAAGAGAGAGAGGTAGCAGAAGTTGCAGCGCTGCACCTAGAGGGTGAAGCCAATGCTTGGTGGTGCAATCACTTGAACCACACAAGAGTGACTTCTATTTTTGAGTTCACTCAAGAGCTGATCAGAACCTTTGATGAAGGGAGATCAAAGGAGAGAATACCCACACCACCATGGGAGGAGGCAAGTACCAGCGCTGCCATGACCTTGAGAGAGCAGCCCTCTACACCAACAGTTGGATCAGCCAACATATTGAAGAGAAGACCTCTTGCAGCCATAGAAGATGCCCGAAAGGCTCACAAAGGTATGCATAAGTTTCCATGTCTTAACATTTCAGAAAATTTTATGGAAGGGTTTGGAGATTTGTTTGCATATGGCCCAGGATCAAATAGTACTGCTGAGATAGAGCAGCAGGATTTCACTGTGCTGTGAAATCTTAGAGGGTTCAAGGGAGATTTGAACCATCAACCTCATGCATGTCTGATGACTTACACACAACTCTTGAGGTTGAAGTGTGAGTTCTTGGAGGATGGAGTGGACTTTGCTCCAAGCAATTTCATGCAGAAGCAAATGTTCATCCGGAAGTTGACACATGAGATAGCCAAGATACCCTGGACAAGGGTTATAATGCTGTCAAGTGGTAGCAGCAAGGAGGCTTTGCTTTCAGCCCCTTTGGATCCTTATCAGTCCAAGATAATCATTGATGAGAGATATTTTCTTGGAGGTCTCCAAGAAGTTGCATTTCAGCATCTTATGAAATGCACGGAGGAAAACTTGATATGGGAGGATGGTAGCCTTTTTTGGAGGAGTGCCAAGATGGAGAATTCTCGGAGGCATTCATCAATAGATAGGTGGATGTGGATGGAGAGGAAGAAGCTGGAAATTTACTTGAAACTCTATGATACCGGGCAGCAGGAGGCAAGACTGCGTTGGCTACTCTTGAGAGAGTTTGGCCATCATGTGGCATATCCTTCTTCTAAGGGTATGAGGGAGGAGGATACTTGGCAGAGTACTTGCATCATAGGCAGCAAGAAGTGTGGATGCATTATGATGATATGGTCATTTTTTTTTCACTACATTAGTTATATGATGGAGGTATGATGAGGCAGCAAAGACATTTGTTGCTTTGGAGGATTGAGAGAGAGCAAGGGAAGAGTTGCTCTCACATTTCGCATGATGTTGCAATGGGAGGAGATGGCAACATTATGAGAGGAGTATTTGACATTGAAAATGTTACAGGATGGATTTATGAATTGGCAGGAGCCTATTTCCATAGGCCAACAACGTTGTCACTTGGGAGCATGAGCTTATTGGTGGAGTGTTCCCAGGATCACTTCATATTTGATGCACTTAGTGGGCATAGAGGAGGTGAGATTGATAGAGTGGTGGATGGACTCATTGGTTGCTGTGGTATGCTCTCCTTGACTTGCATGTCCAATCATAAGGAGGAGGATTCTCATGGGGCATGTGATTCACTCCTCTTCAGATTGATATGCCATACCACTATGGAGGATTCATCTATGGATCTTTTCACGACCTTGCTTCCATCACATGGTAAGAACTTTGTTGTTACACTTATTTATTGTTCATCACTAGAGTTGTATACTCTTACCATGTCCTTGCAGTGCATTTCTCTACAAAGGGGAAAGGTTCTCTTTAGACTCCATGGTCTATTTTTAGCCAGCTATTATGATGGATACAACCATCTAATGTATGATCCGGGGCAAGTATATGGTTGCTTCTTGTATGTTCAATTGACATATCCATCCATCTACTATTTACTAGTGGGTGTGATGACTTATACAACAAGCCATTTGTCAAGAGACAACTTGCCATACCATTTCCTGAAGCTGTAGTGGGGAAGACTACACTGTGACCACTTGGGAGACTGTTGGTACACTCTAGTACTACATAAAACCTTCAGTCTTTCTCTCATTATGATGTTGATCATGATATTATGTGCTAATATTATTCTTACCTATATGAGGAACATGGTTGGAGGAGGGAGACATGGAGTGGATGTGTTCTTGGGGGAGAAGCATCCCCACACTTTCTGCATTGCATGCTCTAAGGGGAGCATGAGAAGGGACATGGCCTCTACAGCAAAATATTTGTTTCTTTATGAGGAGGGCCATGATATGGATGGGATACCATATGGAGGTGAGTTCTTTTCCATCATGTATGAGATGGTTTGGGCTAGTTTGATTCACAACGCTGGGAGAGGGACCTTTGGAGGTATAGCTTCCTTCTTACCATTTGAGGGCAACACTCTTGCAACCCAAGATCAACAAATCTTCTACACTTGTCTTAAGTGGAGAGGAAGACAGTGTGGGGTAGGCTACTATGACTACCATGACCAAAATTTCAGCCCACCTACTTTGCCAGAGCTTTGAGTGGAGGATGACTTGCATGAGTTACCATTTTGGAGGGTGGCTCATTTTGCTTGGTTGATTGCTTGGGGAGGAGAGATTCAAATGGGGATGATGAATCCCAATATATATCAGCCCTCATGCTTCAAGAGGTTCTTCAAATAGCCCATTTTTTCCCCCATGGATGTTTCATTGTCACATAATGTTAGCTATTTGGGATGTTCTCCAATAGATGGCTTGCACACTTGGGAGGAGCAAATTGGAGATATATTGATGATATAGCGCCTTGATCCTTGGATGATTGCATCATATGAGGTTGCTACATGGGAGGAGAGGGTGCTCTTCAGTCCTATCCTTGTAGTTGCTTGAGGACAAGCAACATTTGGGAGGGGAGGACTTTAATATTCCAAAATTTGCACATAAGCAAATTGGAATATTAGATTTTGCTACTTTCACCTAGGAGAGGAATAAATGGGTAAGGATGCCCATGAACAATAAAATATGAATTAATTCCACATTATTAAGGGAAGAGGTCACCTTAGGAGCTGGTTTTACACTTCCAAGCATGAACAAGGACATTTAATATGGAGACATAGTCAAGTTTGACAAAGTTAATAGCCATTCTTGAGGAGGAAGAAATACTCGAGTAAACTAGCTCAATGTGAACAAGGATGAGCCTAAGACACATATGTAAACTAGATTTAAGATCTCTAGTGTGAAAAGAGGCATTGGAGGTGGATTAGTTGACCAAGTCAACAACACAACCACAAGAGGAGGGAGGTAAGCTACGGTAGCGCAGTTTTGAAAGAGGAAGCTTCATGAAGAAGTCACCTCAACATTGTGTGAGGTCCGGGGTGAGGAGGCTCACCAAAGATTAAAGAAAGGCATAGAATCAAAGGGATATCATTCATGTATTCATATTTCTTCGTCTAGAGACCAATTGTATACTTCAGCTGTTTAGCTGGAGTTGCTGCACTACTTAGTGCAAAGAATCCCCGTGCGGGAATTCCATCCTCTCTTTGGATCATCTTGCTTAAGGGATCAAGAGAGAAGGATTTGAGCTTAATTTTAGTATTTTTCTTTGGGCCACTCTTCCATATTCAGCCACAATGCAATATCCTTCAGAAAACTGCGTCCTTTATGCAGGAGCAGCAGCAGCACAGCTGCACCCTTTGATTTTATGAAAATCTTTGAGGAGGAGGTGCTCATTTCCCTCCAGGAGTTCTAACAAGAGGCCTAGGGCCATTTATTTGTATTATTCTGATATTTCATTTCATATTAAACCATTTATAATACAGAGATGCAATGACTACATTATTTTTGCAGTGTTGTTATTCATGCATTTTGTCGAAAACCTTGCCAAATGTCTTGTTTCACTGTATAAGTTTGTAAAATTCCATTTCTCTATTTGTTTGGTTAATTAAGTCTCATATAAGAGCTCTTCCATCATTTTTTGTAGAAGCCCTTTTTATAATAACGCATTTCTTGCTTCAGTAGTTGTTGCATGAGCTGGGCTATGGGGTTTTAGTTTATTTTAGCTGCATAGATTCGGGGAGATCTATTTATATGAGCTAGATTTATTTCTTTCACCTCTAATTCTACATACAAGTTGTATAGCATGTCTTATAAGGGATCCAAGTCCCATTACTCACTTTTATAGCATTACTTTCTGAAGATAGCAGTTTTATGCCTAGTATTGCTGCATTTCCCTACCCGGGAAGGAGAATATTGGCCATTATCTTGCTGATGTTCTTTCATCTATTAGGTTGATGTTATTTTACATATATTGAGCTGCTCTTCATTTCCATGCTCATGGTTTGCTGAAGCTCCACATTGGTAATAGCTCACATTATTCCTAATAGTGTAGTTGTTCCAATTTTGGAACATTACAGCTTAAGGCCTAATGTTTTTGAAAAGTTTGGAAAAGGAAAAAATGGGGTTTTTGAGACCTTTTCAAGGATTCTGATAGATAAAAGAGGGGTTTTAAACCAACACAAAGGGTTTTTAATGATTAAAAAAAAAGGTTTTTTTATGGAAAATGAAGGATAATGAAGAGGAAAAAATGGAATTTTTAGCAGGAAAAAGTGACCGTTTAGACAAGTGAAAATGAGTGAAAATGGGCAGATATTATGGAGGTGAAAAATGGGAAATATAGCCTGAAAAAAATTTCTTTTTGAGATGGCAGGATAACTTGGAGGATTTGAGTGAAGATATTCAGTGAATTGATAGACTTGGGATGATGAAGGCAATGAGATTTCTAGAACTCACAATGTTTCTGCAATATTGTTTCTAGAAATATAAGTTTTTCAACTTTAGTCATCTTTGGATAAATTCAAAATTATGGATGACTAACAGCCACCAGACTGTTTCTAATTCGTTGTAGTTGAATCCTATCCAGTTGGTCTGCTTCACGTACTACCCCGAGAACACCTGATGCACAATGCAATAATGTCATCATATTCTTCTTGATCAACGTCTCCTTTTCCCATTATATTAAGTTTTTTGACCCATTCCTCTTTCATTCCTTCAATCATTGTTGCTTTTAAAATATCTTTAGATAGTGTAGTATATGGAGATCTTTGCAGATTGTATTGAGATATTTTAACGTATTCTTCTAATGTCTCATTGTCTCTTCCAGACATATTGAATATTTCTTCTTTTAGTTCTCGAGTCTGGAAGTAGTGTTGATATTTGTTAAGAAAAGGCTTTTTCTTCTAATCCTAACTATAAATGGTTTCTCCACCGAGCCCCATAAACCAATGTAATGTTGTCCCCTTCAAAGTAGAGGGAAATAGTTTTAGTTTTTGAGGGTCAATGGTGTAGTCATATCCCCTACATAATACATCAAATTCAAATAAAAATTCATCCGGATCTTTCGAGGTCAGCCCATGGAAGGTGGGGATGTTTTCTAATGGAATAGCTTTCATAGGGGCATTTGCAGATGGATCATCAACAATGGGATACTCCAATATTGATGTATGTCTCTGCTTTTGGTTGTTCGCCATCTGATCAAAGATGTGCCAATAATCTTAATGGATTTCTTGATTTGGGGGAATAATTTAAGTGGGATTAGGGAGGGATTTAGAGTACGCCTTACAACACTTCCCTGATTTGGAATACTGGGTGTCTCTCTCTCAACCACTCTATCAGGGGATCTAGGCTCTGGAGCTTTTACCTGTACTGCACTGCTAGTTTCTCCCTCTCCTTCCTGCAAATTTCAAGAATTCCCCTCTCTCGAAGGGTCGGGACTTAAGTGCTCAACAGTCTAAAGGCTTTTTTTAGACCCTTCTGTTTCACTGTGAATCTTGGCGTGGGCTGTAGATTATGAGACTGTAGCCTTAGGGACTATAGTAGGACTCTGTGTAGGAATGGTTATGGGTCCTACGGATGCCTGTTATTTAGCCTTCTTAATGATTTCGTCTCTATATGTTGTTCTGCCAAGGACCACCAATCCTTTGGGTTTTGTGGATTTAAGTGGGGAATTTTGATCTAATTCTATATTTTTCTTCCTATTCATAAAAAATAAGAACACCTATCCTATTGACCTTTGCACAATTGCTGAGAAACGGATTGGAGAGCAAGCGTTTTGCTTGATAGTATGCAAGTTCTTACCTCTCGTTTTCAATACCCAATTCTTCCACACCAAAAAGAAAAAGAAGTAAAATACATCACTCTTAAACACTCTCCTCGGCAACGGCGCCAAAATGTTAGGTCATAAAGGTGATTGTTTTAAAGGTAACCTTCATTAGGAGAATTTTGAGGTCTAAAATGGGCCTCCTAAGAAAAATGTACAACCAAAATAAACTTTATAAGAACCAATAGGATTCAAGATGATGATGTCATCCATAACGGATGATTCACCATTTTTGGAGTAAAAAAGTAAAAATATTAAAAAATAATAAAATAATAAAACTACTTTTTCAACTCGTATTTTAAACTTATCTCCCAAAATTTTTACTCAAATTTCGAGCGGGAGTACTCGTTGGATGCCGAATTTAATTCCTCATCCAAGGAGTACCCATGTTGCATACTTTCGATGAACTCTTCTACACGAAAAATGAGAAATACATAAAAAAACGTGATTGTAATCACGTTTTTTTATTCATTTCTCACCGTGTGTAGGAAGGATGCAAAGTATGCAACATGGAAGTACTCCTTGGATGATGAATTAAATTCCGCATCCAACTTGGTCCTCCACATCTTCAGAACAGTGCGCTTTGGGAGATAAGTTGAAAATATGAATTGAAAAAGTAGTTTTTTCATTTTTCCCTCTAAAATTTGATGATGTTATCAAATCTTATTTGATTTTTTCCACTATTATTTTATAATTTCCTTAGGAGGCCCATTTTAGACCTAAAAATTCCCCTAATGAATGCTTTACATTAATTATCAACCCAAGGAAAGTCTTGTTATTTCAAGAGTGTATGAAAAATATATGCAAGTGACATCAGGGATTAACTACTTTAGATTACTGTAAGAAAGATTGACTCATTCTCGAAGTTCAATCAAATCAAATTGAAAGTGAAATATGAAATACTTTAGACCAATGAAAGGAGCAGATTATGTTCTAATCTTATGCAGAAATAGCCACTCAATACTGAAAAAAATAGATTGCAATTGAACAACACGCTTTGATGAATTGAACAACTACCTTAATGAATTGAAAAATAATCCTAATAAATTGAACAACAATCAATTATTCTATATTTTGCAATGGAATTCTATATTAATCAACTAATAGCATCCTTCGAAATTAAATATCAACCAAACGCTCATAATTATGATAAAAAGATTCAAACATTAACTATACGCAGAATTGAACAACAACTGTGTTGAAACTAGTCTAACGAATGTAAAAGCATCAATTCCTAATAAGAGGACATGAATGATAAATCTAATCTAGTGAAAAGGAAGTTATAACATCTTACTCTTGCGATTAACCAATTAAATGATAATGTTATGAAACACAATGGATAACTGGAAATGCAAGTTTTGTAAATAAACGTATAGCACAGAAATAGCAAGAGAACCCCCAGGGCTGGGCCCGAAGCCTCTAGAAGCCTTCTACTAAGGAATACTCAAAATTATTTTATACTAAAAATGCCAATTTATTCATTAATCAGTAAAGCAATACATTAGCATGAAATTGACGATTATGTCCGAATACATTTATTACAAGAAAATTATAATACATCAATTGTCTTTTGTCTTGTTCATCTTCGGCAATTTATAGCTTAAAAGAAAATTCAAACAGAGTAACAGATCATTCTCATTATGAGATCCTGTCACTTTGTGGCTATCGACTGAATACTCAAAGAGTATGTGTGCCTCTACATCTTCCGCTGATTCATAGGAGCTGATACGATCCCGTTCGCCTTCCTTGTCTGCTTTCATTTGGTCATCCTGGTTAGCAGTTTAGTTGTTTCGCTTCCCTATCAATAAAGACAATGCCAAATCATTTTTTATGTTATTAAACACACATTTTATTAATAATTCGTTCAACCTTATTTTTGCATTATTTTCCTTTACTTTATTGCTAAGATAAGGGAATATATATATAAAAGTAAATGACAAATCATGGTAAAGATAGGGCTAAAATGTACCTTCTCCTTGGGTCAACAACGACATCGGCTCATCATCCAGGAAATTGACTTAGAAACATCTTTTGAGTTCCTTCAAACTTTCTTACATCAATGGTAGGTTTCTCGCTTTCGGCGATAGGTTGACATCACAAAACTTCGATCGAAATATTTTGTTTAGTGTTCAACATCAAATCATCTATCCACACCTTGCAAATTTTACTGTAGTACCTTGAGAACCATTAACATCAACGGTGGTTTCTTTCTTGTACGTTAACGGATTACATCATTATTTGGTAATCAGATGATGTATTCCCATGTTCGACTTCAAATCACATATATGGCATGGTTAGACTTGTACTTTAACGATCGAGTAAACAATATAGAAGACTCTGGATCTAGTTTCATCCATCCGGGCTACGATTTCAGGAATTGTACCACATCATCCGTATGATGGATTTACATACAGATGGTCATCCTATCATGGGCCTATATATGTAGAAATGTCTATATCGGTAGATGACTTTCTGATTTATGTATGTGTTATGATATTTTATGTGTTGAGCATGGGTATGCCTCCCTTAGCAATTCATGTCCAATATTTACAAGATATCATGATGTAATGTATTGCAAATTAACGCAGGTCACTGTATGCTTCAGATTCTACTCATCACACCATAAAAAATCTTATCCAGATATTATCATTATTTTGACTTCATACTTTAAGGGGAAACTATTATAGGTTAATTTTGGCATCATCCCTAAGAAGAGTATGAATAGGGTCTACCATCCCCTAATTCAATACAAACAGGGTATATCATCCCCTAATTCAGTTGCTACATGCCATAGAGAACTCATTCCACTGATGACTTTAATTCATGATAGTTTCAATGTTTGAGGTATAGTTAAAATGACCCATTGACTCATCAATGCTCCTTTGAATGGGCCTAAGTGTGTTTCAAAGCACTTACCCCCATGCAAGGGTGCTCTACAAAGTGCTTCCCGAAACTTAAGGGTGCTTTGGTCTCTTGGGAGTGAAATCATCATTGCTCTTGGAATCTCCACATGTCCAGTGCGTTGTAGAAGAGATCATAATTGTCATACTTCGAATACATGTGTTCATCCATTACCATTGAACCTCGAAACATGTCTCATATATTATTAAAATCCATTCAAAATAATTTATTGACAAACTACCTACAATTTCCCTATAAATTGAGCACTCATATAAGTGCAAGGGAGGAAGAAATTTAGGTAGTGTTATGCTATTGGATTCTCCATTCTTGGAGAGATGAAGTACTATGATGATGTTGGGTTGATGCTTGGTGTGATGATGACGAGATGGAGTTGGAGCAGGTTGACAGGGAACTGATCGACTGGTTGTAATCTATTCCTCCTAAAACTACAATAAAGATATATGTTCTTTCTCCCATATATGCATTTGTATCTTGTGAATTAATTCTCAATATGTGCATATATTCTAAGATTTTGTCAGTTCAATTTGGTTATGATAAATAGATATTGTATATTTGTATCATCGTGTGATGTCTTTTGGTTTTAATTACAGGTATTGATCTAGTGAGTTCAGTTGGATCGAAAGCGACAAAAGCGACGAAAGAAGAAGAACGAGGGCGAAGGATCACAAGTAAGTCTCTTCATCTTCTGTTTATCTATTTATTATAGAGAAAAAAAAATTTACCTTTCCTCTATTATTTTGAGTGAAGGAACACCACACTTAGGGAAGACTAGTTTATCCGTAGATTAGAATTCCTTATAACAAAATCCCTCTAACAAGATCCTTCTCGCCTTTGCTACCTTCTTCTGCCATGCATCAAGAAGTTGGGCATCTGCTGCTGCGGGCTTGGGAATATCAAAATCTATGAATTGCTTCAACTCCTTGTCCTCCAAAACAGCCTCGATCCTGTCCTTCCATGTAATATAATTCGAATTTCACTCGAGTGTAAATTCGAGTCTCAAGCCATTAAAAGACATCTTGATCTGTTGTTGGATCCTAAAGAATAAATTTGCAAATTTGAACCTGTTCAAGACAGACTCAATTTATTCCCTTATATTGTGATTACTCGTGCTCTGATACCATGTAGAAATTATATATAGAAAATCTATACCAATTAATTCAATCTGATCATGTAATGTACTAAAACAAGATACTAAATCCTTCTACTATATTTGCGGAATGTAAAACGCGATTGCTCAATCACATGCAAGTAAGAGAAAGAAATAATCAATCACATAGCACAATATGTATCTATGGAAATCACCTACTCAAAACCCCTCTATCATATATTGTACATATTCAAATAAACATGAAACAATACAATGCTTTCTCACACCGAGAAAATCATGCACTCTACCGATTGTCTCACCCAAAACTGACTAGCATTTCTCAGGAAAACTTGACCAACACTTAGCCAATTCTCGGCATTTTCTTAGCCTGTCATTTCTCATGAAATCCCTAGGAAATTAATTCATATTAAAAAGGATAATCAACCTTCGTTGACTTCGCAATCCATCATGAGCCTTCCTATGACTTTATAATTGCGTGTGAGAAATTTTCTAATAATACAATTGATAATTAACTTCCCTTTAACCTCTATCTCAACTAGGTCAACATCATAATTAACATGTATGCAGCTAATAATAGAAAATTATCATTTATATGATAGATTAGTACTTGTGAATTAATCCTAATTTAATTCACTTTCCCTCTCACTAGCTCATCACTCGGTTAGAACTAGTTAAACTGATTTTAACTCAATTAATTTGAGTTAACTGGTTACACATGCACCCCACTAGTGCATTAACTAAAACTTGACCCCCAAACTAATATAATCACTCTACATGCCTCACCTTTGACCATCAACTTGAAATTCTTAAGCTAACTTAGCCTTTCTGACTTAGTTAACTGATACCAGTTGTTATGAGATGAAATTAAAATTTATTTTCCAATTTACTTAAGGGATAAATAAATTAGATGCCCACAATTAGCACTAATGTGTAATGAAATTCCTCATTCATGTGTGACTGGAATCCCACACTAGTATGTGGTCAATTTTTATCCTTTTTGGATGCCAATTTAATTGTTTGTTGTTGCAAATTTCAACATAAGGTATTTGATTAATAAGGCTATCTTAGGAGGAAAGGTTTGCAAATGGTTCCTATTATTCTAGGAATATGACTTTCATATCATTATTAAACCAGGAAGACTGAATGAAGGACCTTTCCATCTGTCAAGACTGGAAACAAGGGAAGAACCAACTAGCATAGAGGATAATCTCCCTGATGCACAATTATTTGGAATCAAAGTATTTCATTCTAAATATCCATGAACTTTTTATGATTGAACTCTAGTCATGATTCAATTCCACCCCTAGTAGCCTTGCAATCCATAATGCACGTACTTTTTCAAAACTCTCACTAGAGATCAAACAAGGTTTCCTTTTTATGTATTCTTTCAAGTTACGTAAGTGGAAGTCCATCAAGAGCATGTTTGTGTTCCAAAATTTGTTCCATATTTTACATGCATCTCCCACTCTAATGAGGATGAAAACCATTTCGATGATTTTTCTTATGTGCTCGAACTTCCTGAAAAGTGTTCTTAAGCATGGAAACAACCACCTCGAGGATGTGGTTTCCTCCATGGTCATGTTCCCTGCGCATCTCCTCCTTGACATCCCATAGACAAGGCTCTCTTTGGTACTCCTCATAGCACATATATTCCAAGTATCATAGTACAAATACTCCCAAACATTAACCCATGAGGCATTTTCAATAGGAAATATGAAATCTTCACCTTTATTGATGCAACTTTTTCCATTCTTAGGCTATTCTATCCAGGAGGAAAACTTTGATTTCTCAACTTCAGTGCAGAAATTAAACAAACCAAACTCACAAATCCTCGTATGATGGCCATAGCTTCAACCTCATAGTCCTTACCAACTGACCCTTGTTTGAGACTCTAGCTTAACCTTGGACATAAACGTGTCCCTCTAAAGTTAAAACCTGGACCAATGCCCTAAGACCAATTGTTGAAAAAATTATAAGAGAAAAACAAAATATTTACAGAGAGAATTATTGAAAGAAATGAAAAAAATAGATATGCACAAAATGTATACCCTGGGAAAACACCAACTCCAAGGAAAAACCCAGTTAATGGAATTATATTACATCCCTTGGCCAAAACCTATTCAAATTGGCCAACTAAGGCTTGAGCCTTCACCGCTCACATTCCCTAGCCCATTTCAATGAATTTCTCCTGAGCCTTTTAAATTCTTCGTTACCTGCAATCTATTGGGTATGTGTTATATTCTTTCCACGACTAGCCCCACGCGTTGTATGTTGCGCCGGGCACAGCATGGGGTTCACAGGGGGGGCAACAACCCCCCCTGTCGTGGTCCGGGGCAGCGCCCCAACAAAATTTTTTTTGGTATGCAGTCCCACTCATAGGTGGACCCACCCATGTTTTGTGCATGAGTTTGCACATGGTTTTGGGGTACGATGGTTTTCGGCCCCTAGTATTTTGTAGATTCGGTCAAGGGAACTACGGTTATGTTCTAATCCAAGGTTAATGGATTGGGGTTTATGTATGCTTCGGCATGTATATATATGTGTTGTAACACTAAAAGGAATATAATGAAAAATCAAGCTGGTCGTCCCGATTTGGGATCCAGGGGAAAATCTCTGTGTTTATCTGTTTTATGTTTTATGCTCTCGCTATTGTTTATTTTCTATTATAAGATTTGTGTGTAGATAATTTCTGTTCAGGGTTAAAACCTACATTTGGTATCAGAGCTGTTTCGGCTTCAAGGGGACGCCTTTGTTGTTGAGGGTTTTTTGCTCGAGCCTGTGGTAGACCATTCGGTGGGAATCTGATAATCGATTCTTCTTTGTGAAAGAAGATGGCGAGCAACGGAAAGATAGAGATCGAAAAGGAAATTTAATGGTCGAGTTTTGAGTTGTGGAAGCTCAAGATGGAGGATCTGTTTGGTGGATAAAGATCGGTGGATCGCGGTAGATCCGAGGTACTAAACCAACGAACGTATCGGATGAAGACGGAAGAAAGCCCGGATCGAGGGCTAAGAGCACAATACGGTTGTGTGTCTCGGATTGATGTTGAATGTGTGGGGAAGCTACGGTGAAGAATTTGTGGGGAGAAGAAACTTGGGACTTTTATTGTAATCTAAGTCTCACAGTGAATAAGTTGTTCTGTGAGAAAAATTTGTATAACCTGAGGATGAAGGATGGAGACTCGGTGACAGAGCATATGAACGCCTTCAATACTGTGGTAAGTCAGTTTTCATCTGTTGATATTAAAATCTCAGATGAAGATAAGTGCATCAGTTTGTTGTGTTCTCTACCGGACTCGTGGGACAGTCTGGTTATTGCAATAGGTAGCAATACAACTACCTTGAATTTTGATGACATTGTCTCAGCCTTGCTGTCGGAGGAAATGAGACAGAGAAATATGGAGGGTCAAAATGGAGATGCCTTATCTGTACGAGGAAGGTCCCAAAACAGAAATAAGAATAAGGTTTTGAGTGGGAGATCCAAATCTAGAGGGATATCTAAATCTCCTAGAAAGTTTGTAAAGGTATGCTGGAAATGCGGAAAGGAAGGGCACTACAAAAAGGAGTGCAGATCTAAAGCTCCTCAGAAAAGAAAGGGATCTGATGATGCTCCTTCTGCAGAGGCAAAAACCACCTCGGATGAAGGTGGGGATGTGTATTTGGCTTCTTCTTCAAATACACATGTAGATCATGAGTCATGGTTGATTGACTCAGGTGCATCCTTTCACTTCACTCCCCATAGGGAGTGGTTATGCGAGTATGAGAAATATGATGGTGGTGATGTCTTCCTAGGGGATGATAGGAAGGCCAGAATCGTTGGACGTGGAAAGGTCAAGTTGAAGCTGCAAGGTGGAAGGATTAGAACACTTCCTAGTGTTTTGCATATTCCTGCATTGGACAGAAACCTGATTTCTGTAAGAAAGATGGATTATGCAGGTGTAAAAACAGTGTTCGAGAAAGAATCCTGCAAGATGGTTCGGGGAGCACTGGTATTAATGTGGGTGTTATTGCCTAAATATACCTCAGGCTGAAGGAAGGCAGAGTTCAGGGTAACATAAAACCATGCTCAGTCTGGTAGCTAGCCCTACCAGAATAGGAGAGGACTCTCTCCGGGTCAATCTCAACGAAAAGTAATCAATAGGGCTTGAGATGAATGAAACAAAAGCTAATTTTAGGCTAGATATATAAATGAAGGAGTTTGAGTTTGATTTTGGGGGTTTTCGTTGGAATCAAAGGGAAAGGCAAATTTGGGTCCGAGGATGAGGCCAAATTTTTGCAGAGTTCTAATTGGGGCAAGATAGGCAATCGTTTTGATGCTTTAGATTGAGTGATTGGATGGATCAGACTGATGAGGGGTTGAAGAAGGCAAGAGGCTGCAAGGATCTTCTTCAAATAGATGAAAACATGAAAAACTAAACAAATTTCAAGGCAGAGCACCAGCAAATTAATGAATTCTACCTTTGTCACTCATTTGTTTAATTTCAGAAGAAAAAAGAAGGTAAATGGCATACATAAAACATCAATGAACTTACAATTACATGGAGAAAAACACCATCAAAACACAGAGCCACAAGGATCCCAACAAGTGCTGCAAAACCCTAGTCTTTCCTTTGCCAAAAATGCTGAAATGAATGTACAATGAAGTGCCAAACAATTCCCAAGAGTCCAACCCTGAAAATGACTGAGAAAATACATGATATAGACAATCCTAACTCCTCCCCATGCCTATAGGGGTCGAGCTCATCATTCTAGGAGCTATTTCAACCATATCTAAACTAGGAACTGAAAAATAGGCAATGAAAACAACTTGCCTCTATATGCTAGGAAACTGATTCATTCACTTACATTTCAACTTTTGGTGAATGAATCTTCTAGAACAAGTAAAAATGTGCCAAAATTACATCATAGTCATGAAATTATATCAAGGTACATCAAAAATTACATGAAGAAGTGAAACTGGTCAAAACTAGGCGAAATTCTGAGCTATTGAGTGAAAAATAGACCAAAATCCTCTATGCGTTGCGCCCAAAATCTCTATGCATAGCATAAGTTTGGAGCTGATTATGAGGCCCTTCCCGAAGTCAAAATTGAGCTCATGATAGCTCGTTGGAAATCCCTTCCTGTGTGATTTTCAACCCAAGTGGAATTTCTGGATTTGGATGTCATTTGCCCTCCAAAACTTAAATCTCCCAACACTACTTCCTGTGGGTGCAAAAAGTGGCAGAAAGGTCACTTTTTGGGTGTTTTTGACCCTTTAGGCAACCCAGAACTTGATGAAATCCTTAGGTAATCCATGAGCATGCATAAATTTTCATAAAAAATCTAGAAATGCAAAGTTTCCCCCCTGAAGAGCTGCCAATTGTAAGCGCGCGCAAGGTGGCGCTACGCGTCGGGTGGAAAAACCTATTTTGAGACCAAAAATTTCAAAAATGACAAAATTTTCTCCAAATTCCTTGAAATTTGGACTAAAGGTCCCTCATCAAGTAATATTCTCAGCCAATGAAGGTTCGGCCAAGATTTGAAGCCTATCATGCCTTTTCCGACGTTTCAGTGCCCTCCTTAGCCTCGCTTTCAGGATCTTGATCCTTGCTTTACAAACATGTGTGTGTGCCCAATAATGGTTCTTCATGTGCCTAAGCATGTTTTTGTCCCTATTGGCCTTCGCCAACAGCTTCTCAAGGTGAATGTTGACCCTCTCAAGCCAATTCTCCCGCTCAATGGGTGTCATGTCGTCTGGGCCTCTTTGGGCAGCTCGCTAGTCTTCACGGATGTTGCGCAACTCCATGATTGTTTGCTGATCTTCTAATTGTTTATTTCGCTGCTCCAGGAAATTCATAACTAACTTGGCTCTTCGCAACTTGAAGGATAAGGTTTCTATCTCCGATTTTTTCTCCTGAATAATCTCTCTCAACTTTGAGTTGGGAGAGCTCGAATCAACATCGATCAAGACAAAATCAGTATCCGGCCTCCTGAAGGGCCCTCCTCCTGCATAGGCCTCTTTCCTCTGTCCTGTACCTGTACCTGTGCTGCTGATGATGACAACGAGACCCCTTCCACCCCGGGTGGAGATAGTACTCATCGGGCTGCTGCAAATAATGGTCTCATGCCTCTCTGATAAGTAATAAACATTGGCACACTGATAGACTCTGTCTCGAGACCTTCAAACTGATGTGAAGGCTCACCAAGCTCATGAAAAATCTCCGGAGGAGGCTGAGAGGCTGTGAAGAGCTCACGGGAAATGAAGTCTTCCCATGTGATACCCTGCAAACCAAGCTAATGTACAACAATGATCTTGATGAGCGCATACTGATAAATGTTGTTATGCTGCTGCTCGGGAGTCTTCTTCTACACAAGAGTAGTCATCCTCTCTATGTTTCGGCACATGAAATATGGAATGTTCATCATCCTCACTCTCATGAAATGCATCAATAACCGGATGTGGTATGCATAGAGGCATGAGAAGCGGCCCTCACAACTAAAGTATCTGATAATGAGTCTCATCAATGGCGCATAGGATTCCTTCAGAAACCGGAATGGGAATACCCTGCTGAGCTATCTCACATAGCTGGGCCTGATGTATGGCTCATAATGTACTCTGTCCACCTGCTGTCTCTTGTTCCACTCTTCACCTACATTCGGTATTCATGTTGCTTGAGAAATGGTTTCTAGGGTAAAGGTGAAGTTTACACCAGCAAGAGTAACATGACCATCACGCAAATGTAAAACAAACAACCGGGCTAACTCCTGATGATGCTGGATCTGAGCAATCATCTCACAATATTGAAAGCATGACTGTTGTTGGAAACATGCCATGGCAAGCGGGCAGGCCTGCAGTTCGATCAGTGAGGTGGGTTCTTCTCTTACATGTTTGCCACCTTTTCGAGGCCTTCTCGGTGCATGAAGCTCTGTGGTAGAGTCACTCTCTTGTTCATATGATGACTTAGTGTCCATCATGGTGTTGCAAGGTATATATCAAGTGTATGTTTGGTTTGTTAAAAATGAGAAGTTGGCGCCTTTGTTTCAATTGCCAAAATATGCCAAGTAGGAAGGGACTGTAATAAATAGGGACAGCGGATATAGTGGACTGTCAAGTGAAATTAGAATGCAATAACAGTCACTTGACTGTGTTCTAGGAATGTGGGGTTTGGGGATTTAGGAATTTTGCAAATGATATGGGAGAGTGATGGTGATGGGGAATTTTAGGGTTTAGAGATAGGGATAATGGGAAAGAGTGATAATAGGATTATAAGGGAATAGGAGAGGGGTCTTATGATAATATGACAGTGATGAGAAACACGGGTGAAAAATGGAATGGGAGTGTTTTGGCACCAAAGTCAAGTTTTAACACCCAAATTCAAACCCTAGGAGCAGTTTTTAATGAAATGATAGGGTTTATGATTTGATATTACAAATCCTCCAACCAATCTTCAAAACCATACCAAACACCGATCAATGGAAAATTACAAGATGATTGACTTACTTGGAGCAGAGGGGCCAAGAAATTTGGAATTTCGTTTGAAGGCAATGAGAAAACTCAGTGTCGGCTCTATGCACAGCGCACAAAACCCAGTGTGCCGCGACTGGTATGTGCGTCGCGCCCGTTCAGTTTTGTATGGAGGTTTGTGGCCCTATGCGCCGCGACGACTATGTGCGCTGCGGCTTCTCCCAACGCGCCACGCCTTGAATCTCTCCCACAGTTCCGGCTTTCAAAACACTGTTTTCGCTCCTCCACACTTGAGTCAGCTCATGGCTATCTCTTGGTGTCCAAATGACTTATTCAAAACACAAAATATATTTTATGGTTTGGAATTTGATTTTTGCTTCTTAAAAACCCACTTTCTAATGTTGCAGAACTTTGGCACTTTCACATTTTAATACAAACACTGTTTTTGTTTCCATTTTGACTTTTTTTTGGAGCTGAATGACGAAACTTGTCTGCTTTTTGCAGGGATGATTGGCATTGGATTTCGGCAGAGGCGACCAAGGCTGCGCCTAAAGATTTTGACAACTAAAAAATTTTGAAAATATACATGGCATTTATTACGAAGGACAAAATGACGATTTTCTTCAAAACAGAGTTTTGAAGAAAAGTCACGATCAAGCAATATGATAATGAAATTTTGTGATGAAAACTTATTTTGAGCCTCCCTCATGTGCCTGCTGGCATTATTAAACATTTTGAAGACTAAACCCTAGACCTAATGACTAAAATGACTCTTTGTTGAACAAGAGACCAAGCAGGACTGTGGATGAATTTAAAATTGATTTTGATGAACTTCGATAAATAGAACTGAGCCAGCAGGTACAAGACATGAGGGGCATAAGTTACAAGACCCTTCCGTCAGAAGATCGATGCTCCTAATGGAATGCAGATGATCAAACTGAATGAGACACCTAAAAATGAAATGCAACGAAAGAGAATTTGATCTTTGACGGAGGGATGAACAGGCCGAATCTAACATTGGCTCCAATGGGGATGGTAGCTCCTGGGAGGTGCCAAGAACTACAGATTTCTGGGAGAATAGGTAGTGCCTTCATCCATTGGGCTATGGAGTCTATAACTTTGAAAAAACAACACAAGACTCTTAACTCATTTATTGACTGAAAATTTGACTCAAACTGACTCAACTTTCAAAACTGAAATGACTGGAAAACTGACTTGACAAACTCAAACCAAAACTACAATCATTCTTCAGAATTATAGCCTTCACTTCGGGCCCTAGACTGAAGAAAATATCACAGCACACACTTGCAATGAAACTGAAATATAAATGGTATGCACAATGGCAATGTAAACAGCAGAAAACATCTTAGAAATGATACCGCTTGAGCAGCCGACCATTGACCGGCCCTCCTGGACAATCTTCCCCGTTCATCTCCTTCAGAAGAAAAGCATTCTGACCACGATATGCAGCAATTTTAAAGGGTCCTTTCCATAGATTTTCGAACTTACCGTGCTTACCCTTTTCCTCATTTCTAGCATCCCATTTCAACACCACTTCTTCCAATTGGAATTTGTCCGCCTTCGCTTTTCTGTCATAGATTTTCTTAATTATCTCTTGCAGTTTGAATGTGTTTTGAAAAAATTCTTCCCTCGTCTGCTGCAAATGGATCATTTGATTTATTCTTCTCTGCATATGATCTTCTTCACTGCCAGCTTCTTGTATAAGTTTGACCACCGGCACTGCGAGAGAGGTAGGAAACACTGTATCAACTCCATAAACTAACTCAAAGGGGGACATACTAATGGATTTATTCTGACTCACTCGATCTGCCCAAAGTGCATTGAATAACTTCTTATGCCAACTTTTCTTGTTTATTTCCAGCAAATTTTTAATGATGTTGACCAAAGATTTGTTGGAAGACTCTGCCAATCCGTTGCCTTGCGGATGATAGGCGGTTGAATGTCCCAAAATGATTTTATACTTGTCACAAAACTCAATCATCTTTTTTGATTTGAAAGCTGCTGCGTTATCAGTAATTATCTTATTCGGGCAACCAAAACGAGACAAAATGTTATTATCAAGGAATGAAATTATTACCGCATCCGTAGCTTTCCTGGTGGGAATTTCTTCGATCCATTTCGTGAAATAATATGTCGCCGTGAGGATCCACTTGTGCTGAGCTGAAGAAGGAGGATGGATTTCACCAATGAAATCCAAACCCCACTGCTGAAAAGGGGCACTCACCTCAATGGGCTTAAGTGGAAAAGGCTATAATTTCTGCCTTCCTTCAAAAATATGATATTGACAGCTTTTGATAGTCTTATATACATCAGCAAAAAGTGTCGGCCAATAATATCCGGCTCTCAAAATCTTATTGGCCATTGTTTTCCAAAAAAGGTGACCGCCACAATCTCCTTTATGAAAATATTCCATTACCTTCTTCACTTCTTCTTCCACCAAACAATTCAGCAAAACACCACCGGGATCTTTCCAATAAAGTTAATTATTCAAAATGCAAAACTTAGCAGCCTTTAATTTCAAAGTTCTACTTTTGTTTCTAGCCATGCCGGGTGGTGCTGACAAATTTTGAAGCACATATACAATATCTGAATACCAAGGAGACATCACAAAGATTTCTGATACCTGAACTGATGAACTTTCCTCATCCTCATCGGACATAGCAGCGATCAGATTTATGTCTAAAGCATGCAAATTCGATTCAGCCATTAATTTTGCCAACCCCTATCCTTTGACCAGCTTTGTGGGCTTTATCTCCACATCATATTCCAATAAAGCTAAAATCCACTTGCCACGTCTTCCTTTCGGATCTGTTTGTACTAAAACATCCTTGACAGCAGCGTTAGGAACATAAGCCAAAATATGAGAGTGCAGAATATATACCCGAAAATCTTTCAATGCTTTCACAAGTGCAAGAGCTTGCTTTTCAATGATGTTATATTTCAGGGCTGCATCTCTTATGGTACGGCTGAAAAAAGCAATTGGTTTTCATGTTCATCTCTTGTCTGCATTAACACAGCTGCCATAGTATGCTCAGAAGCAAATGAAAACAATATAAAATCCTGAGTGTAATCCGGGCTGATCAACACCGGAGCTGAAGAAAGAGCCAATTTTACTAAATTGAAAGATTTTACCGCCTCTTCAGTCCACTTCACTTGGCTATCCTTCTTAAGCATGTTTGTAATCTCTCTTAGGTGTTCAGAAAGATTAGGGACAAAGCGGTGTAAAAAATTCATCTTACCATTAAAAGATTGTATCTCCTTCTTATTCCGGGGAGGATCAATTTTCTGAATTGCTTCTACATGTGCTAGATCAATATGGATGCCATCTTTTGAGATAATATGGCCAAGTAGTTTTCCCTCATCCATGGCAAACAAACTCTTCTTCGGATTAAGTGACACACCATACTTTCTACACTTTTGAAAAACAATCTTCAAATGATACATATGCTCTTCATCAGAATTGGAAAAGACTGTCAAATCATCAAGATACACAACCAAAAATACATCCTTCTCATTTTCAAATTCCATATCCATCGCCCGCTGAAATGTTGCACCAACATTCTTTAAACCGAAAGGCATTTTAGCCTAATGGAAAGTCCCCCACGGAGTGGTGAACCTTGTTTTGTCTCTAATGTCTTCATGGACCAAAATTTGGTTATACCCAGAATAACCATTGAGTAGTGACATACGAGCTACTCCAACTACTCGCTGAAGAATATGATCCATTTTTGGCAATGGATAATTATCTTTCAATGAAACTTTATTAAGATTCCTAAAATTGATG
This sequence comes from Pinus albicaulis, assembly GCA_034641835.2. Lineage (NCBI taxonomy): Eukaryota > Viridiplantae > Streptophyta > Pinopsida > Pinales > Pinaceae > Pinus > Pinus albicaulis. Next base: position 150,673 of record JAXQQM020084618.1, on the reverse strand, counting down.
CACAAGCTAATCTCACCTATCTTTTTGTGCACGAGCACCAAATTAGAGATCCAATCATAAAATCTGATAGGAACGATGATTCCTGCTTTGTACAACCTGTTTACCTCCTTTTCAATCGATGGCAGCAGCTTCGGATTGATTCTTCTCAGCTTCTGTCTGAAATACTTCTAATTTGGCTTGATTGGAATGGTATGTTGAATTATGTTCGTATCATACGTCTTCAGGTCTGAATAGTCCCATGCAAATACATCAACAAAAGATGACAACAAACTCATATATTTAGCTTTTACCTCTGGTGGCAATGCTTTGGACAATTTCACCATCTTTGGATTTTCAGTTGTTCCAATATTCACCTCTTCAACTCCCTTTTCAGTTGGCTGCAAGGTTGGTTTCCGGGCTACGTCATCTTGATCAAAGAGTTCTTCTAAAGGTATCAAGCCTTTAGGAATAACATTGTCCTTTAGCTGCAATACTTCCATTTGATTTATTTGCACATCAGCTTCACCATCATCATATTCTACATCAATTGAGGTATCTTTGAACTTACCTTTGTTTTGCAGAAAATCATAAATCTCCTCATCATCTTGGAAAACTTGCCAATATCTTTGATTATCCGGGACAATCGGACGATGCTTCACATGGATTTCGAATTTGTTAATTGAGTTCATTGGAATCTTCAAATTACTTGCTGCCTTAGCAAGTGCATCTGCAATGCCATTTTGGATACAAGGCACACACGTCAAGGTATAATCTGAAAACAACTTCAGGATATCTAAAACTGCATTTCGGTAAGCCTGCATTTGAGGATGCTTAGCTTGATATTCACCCTTCACTTGCTTAATCACCAATTCAGAGTCACCATATACTACAATCCTCTTAGCATTCAGCTTTCTTAGAATTTTCAGACCAGCAATCAGAGCTTCGTACTCAGCCTCATTGTTCGAACAATCAAAAGCTAACTTGTAAGAACATACCCGTACGTTACTAGGCACTTTGTTTGGAGCAGAAAAAGGACTGCATACCCAAATACCAATTCCAGCACCATCATTTCCCACTGCACCATTGAAATCCATGGTCCACAGACCGTCTTCATCATCTTCTAAGTGCTGAAATTCTGCTAGCTCTATTTTTTCTGCTTGTTGTCCATTATCTTTAGCTACTTGCTCAACGGTATTTTCTTGTTTTTCTTTCTTCAAAACTTCTCTGAAATTTTCTGTTATTTTTGGAATATCATCTACTTCAACTAACTGACTATTTACATCATTGAAACTATCGGCATACAAAACAAAAGACTCTAAATCTGTATGTACATAATTAATTGGGTGATTAATCGGTTTCTCCTTGCTTGTAATCATATACTTCATTTTTTGTTCCTGGTACAACTTTCTCATTTGGCCAAACACGGGAATCATTGCATAGGAGAAATCTAGTTGAAATGTACCTTTTAATTTAGTGCCCCAAGATCTGGAAAGAAGCATACCAAATCTGAGAGGAATGTCTGCCACAACCACGTCCATCAAGACATTCTTTGTCGGAATCTGATCCAAACTTACAACCAAGTCTTTAATGAGCCCAATACATCTTACTCTGCTGGAATCAAATGAATAAAGATCATGGTACTTCCTTGTGATGTCCAAACCCAACTTTTCCATAATTGCCTTCGGCATAAGATTATGCGAAGCACCGGAATCAAACATAGCATTATGCAAGACAAAATCATGCAATCTTAAGCTGATATAAAAAGGAGGCACATCACTGTCTGGAGACTCACCATCCAATGTTGGTCCAAAAATCAGTTCAGGTTGATCATCTTCCACATTTACCATATCAGACATTGAATCAAAATTCAAAATTTTAGAGACTTGACCCCTATAGTTGTTGTTCTTCATTAGTTCAGTCAAGGGAATGGATACCTTTAATTTAGAAATCTCATTTTCTAAACTAAAAGCTGAAGTCTTTTCTACCTCTTTGACTGTAACATCTTTCTTTTCATCCCTCTCCCTCGATACAATTGGTTGATTTGATTTTTCTGTTGATGGTGACTTGCTGGTAGCAGGATCAACTGTCTCTTTTCCTTTCTTGTGTGCAACAAGCGAATCATTCTTCGGTGCTGAAACTTCCTTTCTCTTATGAATTGGGGGTTGACAGGCACATCTTTGTTTATAAGTGAATATTGCTTTTTCTAGGTGGACAAAGAATTCATATAACCTCTCTGATACTCATCTGATTCTTCTTCAAGAGCTGTGTCATTTGCTAAGATAAAATCCTCATCTTTTTGTACAGCTGAACTTTCTGCATACTCCTCATCTTCGGTGATGAAAGTTGGCATATCATCAGGAGTGAAGAAGTGATTCTCCTCCCCTACTACATCATCTTCATCATTTGATTCAGGACCAACAAAATTCTACTGAAGAGGTGTCTTTACCTGCTGCTGGACTGTCGGTTCTTGGGCTCGCTGCTCACGTTGTTTGATCCTGAATTGCAGTTGCTGCTGACCACGGAAATTGGGATTTCTGATCTGCGGTTTGGGCTTATCGAGTGTGAATATTTTGAACATCTTTTCAACCTTGCGGAGTATTAGATCTGATGTAGAAGCTTCTTCCTTTATTGTGACTTTCTTCTCTGCTTTCAATCTTGCTCTCTTGTCATTCAAATTCGCTTCAACACTTACTGCAATCTTTTGCATATCCTCCAAAGTGGGCGGATCTCTTTCTCGTAAGGAATAGGCCATGTTCAGATCAAAACCATCCGAAAAATTAAGCAAATCTGACTTTCTAGACGGCCTTAAATCATCAGGAATTGCATTATAAACCGCATTAAATCTAATACAATAGTCTTGGACGGACTCAACAACATTCCGCTTGATCTTGGTATATTCAGAAGTGATCTGGAGAGGATCTTTCTTTATTTCCCACCGATCCAAAAACTGTCTTTGGAGCTCAGCCAATGTAGTAATACTTCTAGGCTGCAAAGCTCGGAACCATTTTCTTACTTCACCTCCAAAAGTTTGCACAAATAATCTCATGGTTACATTTTCTGCATCAATTTTGTGGAGATCGAAAAAGTCTGCCATTTTGTCCACATGCTGCTGAGCAGACACACTTTGAGGAGTGCCATCAAACAATGGGATTTTACTCTAGTAATCTGCCGGCATATCATCCAAGTTTTGAGGTAACACGAGGGGAGCGAATCGAGCAGCCATCACTCTTGGTGGATTCACAACCGGATTTGGGAAAATAAGAGTATTTGGAATTGATGATTTATGAGGTGGGGATGGAGGTGAAACTATTGCAGAATGCTGATCAGGGATATTAGGTTGCATGAGAATGGTAGGGATAAAAGGAGGCTCAGTAGGAATCCGTGAACCGGATGTAATTGCAGAAGATCCAAGAGTTTCAGATGCAAATTCTATGAATTCAGGGATGTTCGTTGCCACAATAGAATTCTGAATGTTCAAGATGTAACTATCAATGGATTTGTTAGCTTGTTCAATTTCAAGGTATTTAATAAACTCAGGATTTATGACAGTAGAATCAAGATCACTTTCAGACTTAGTTTCAAACAGGGACAACTCGAACTGCTCATCAAATTCAAGGTCTTCAATATATTTGAAAACAGCAGGACATGAATGAGATTTAAAGAGGGGAATCAGAGGACTTTCTCATTGATGGATTCTTGCAATCAGATTGGTATTTTCATACACTGGAGGCGGATCGGGATCAGGATTTTCTCTAGTAAGTCTTCTGGAAGCCAGTGTGGAATTATTTTCAAGAATCACAAGGAAAAAACCAACTTTTTCATCCTATTCAATTTCTAGACTTATCACCCAAAAGTCTAGGATATATGATCTACTGGGGGAAATTCACAAGTTAAATGTTACGATTACAAACTAGACCGGAGATTTACTGAAGCAGCGTTTATCTACTTCCGCTGATGCATAGCAAGAGCGTTTCGAAGGCTACCTAGCGTAACTTCTGGCTCCGTCTGTAGTCTATAAATCAAATAACACTAACAAGAAAACCATTTTGTATTCCCCAGTCTGGTCGCCACTATGTTATTGCCTAAATCTACCTCAGGCTGAAGGAAGGCAGAGTTCAGGGTAACATCAAACCACGCTCAGTCTGGTAGCTAGCCCTACCAGAACAGGAGAGGGCTCTCTCCGGGTCAATCTCAGCAAAAAGTAATCAATAGGGCTTGAGATGACTGAAACAAAAGCTAATTTTAGGCTAGATATATAAATGAAGGAGTTTGAGTTTGATTTTGGGGGTTTTCGTTGGAATCAAAGGGAAAGGAAAATTTGGGTCTGGGGATGAGGCCAAATTTTTGCAGAGTTCTAATTGGGGCAAGGTAGGAAATCGTTTTGATGCTTTAGATTGAGTCAGTGGATGGATCAGACTGATGAGGGCTGAAGAAGGCAAGAGGCTGCAAGGATCATCTTCAAACAGATGAAAACATGAAAAACTAAACAAATTTCAAGGCAGAGCACCAGCAAATTAATGAATTCTACCTTTGTCACTCATTTGTTTAATTTCAGAAGCAAAAAGAAGGGAAATGGCATACATAAAACATCAATGAACTTACAATTACATGGATAAAAACACCATCAAAACACAAAGCCACAAGGATCCCAACAAGTGCTGCAAAACCCTGATCTTTCCTTTGCCAAAAATGTTGAAATGAATGTACAATGAAGTGCCAAACAATTCCCAAGAGTCCAACCCTGAAAATGAATGAGAAAATACATGATATAGACAATCCTAACTCCTCCACATGACTCTAGGGGTCGAGCTCATCATTCTAGGAGTTGTTTCAACCATATCTAAACTAGGAACTGAAAAATAGGCAATGAAAACAACTTGCCTCTATATGCTAGGAAACTGATTCATTCACTTACATTTCACCTTTTGGTGAATGAATCTTCTAGAACAAGTAAAAATGTGCCAAAATTACATCATGGTCATGAAATTACATCAAGGTACATCAAAAATTACATGAAGAAGTGAAACTGGTCAAAACTAGGCGAAATTCTGAGCTGCTGAGTGAAAAATAGACCAAAATCCTCTATGCGCCGCGCCCAAAATCTCTATGCATAGCACAAGTTTGGAGCTGATTTTTAGGCCCTTCCCGAAGTCCAAATTGAGCTCATGATAGCTCGTTGGAAAGCCCTGCCTGTGTACTTTCCAACCCAAGTGGAATTTCTGGATTTGGATGTCATTTTCCCCTCCAAAACTTCAATCTCCCAACACTGCTTCCTGTGGGTGCAAAAAGTGGCAGAAAGGTCATTTTTTGGGTGTTTTTGACCCTTTAGGCAACCCAGAACTTGATGAAATCCTGAGGTAATCCATGAGCATGCATAAATTTTCATAAAAAAATCCAGAAATGCAAAGTTTCCCCCCTGAAGAGCTGCCAATTGTAAGCGCGCGCAAGGTGGTGCTACGCGTCGGGCGAAAAAACCTGTTTTTAGACCAAAAATTTCAAAAATGACAAAATTTTCTCCAAATTCCTTGAAATTTGGACTGAAGGTCCCTCATCAAGTAATATGCTCAGCCAATGAAGCTTCGGCCAAGATTTGAAGCCTATCATGCCTTTTCCAACGTTTCATTGCCCTCCTTAGCCTCGCTTTCAGGATCTTGATCCTTGCTTTACAAACATGTGTGCGTGCCCAATAATGGTTCTTCATGTGCCTGGGCATGTTTTTGTCCCTATTGGACTTTTCCAACAGCTTCTCAAGGTGAATGTTGACCCTCTCAAGCCAAGTCTCCCGCTCAATGGGTGTCATGTCGTCTGGGCCTCTTTGGGCAGCTCGCCAGTCTTCACGGATGTTGCGCAACTCCATGATTGTCTGATGATCTTCTAATTGTTTGTTTTTCTGCTCCAGGTAACTGATAATTGACTTGGCTCTTCACAACTTGAAGGATAAGGTGTCTATCTCCGCTTTTTGCTCCTGAATAATCTCTCTCAACTTTGAGTTGGGAGAACTCGAATCAACATCGATCAAGACAAAATCAGTATCTTGGCCTCCTGAAGGGCCCTCCTCTTGCATAGGCCTCTTTCCTCTGTCCTATACATGTACCTGTGCTGCTGATGATGGCAACGAGACCCCTTCCACCCCGGGTAGAGATAGTACTCGTCGGGCTATTGCAAATAATGGTCTCGTGCCTCTCTGATAAGTAATAGACACTGGCACACTGATAGACTCTGTCTCGAGACCTTCAAAATGATGTGAAGGCTCACCAGGCTCATGAACAATCTCCAAAGGAGGCTAAGGGGCTGTGAAGAGCTCACGGGAAATGAAGTCTTCCCATGTGATACCCTGCAAACCAAGCTGATGTACAACAATGATCCTGATGAACACATAATGATAAATGATGTTATGTTGCTGCTCGGGAGTCTTCTTCTGCACAAGAGTAGTCATCCTCTCTATGTTTCGGCACATGAAATATGGAATGTTCATCATCCTTACTCTCGTGAAATGCATCAATAACCGGATGTGGTATGCATAGAGGCGTGAGAAGCGACCCTCATAACTGAGGTATCTGATAATGAGTCTCATCAATGGCGCATAGGATTCCTTCAGAAACTAGAATGGGAATACCCTGCTGAGCTGTCTCACATAGCTGGGCCTGATGTATGGCTCATAATATACTCTGTCCACCTGTTGTCTCTTGTTCCAATCTTCACCTACATTCAGTATTCCTGTTGCCTGAGAAATGGTTTCTAGGGTCAAGGTGAAGTTTACACCGGCAAGAGTAACATGACCATCACACAAATGTAAAACAAACAACCGGGCTAAATCCTGATGATGCTGGATCTAAGCAATCATCTCACAATACTGAAAGCATGACTGTTGTTGGAAACATGCCATGGCAAGTGGGCAGGCCTGCAGTTCGGTCAGTGAGGTGGGTTCTTCTCTTACATGTTTGCCACCTTTTCGAGGCCTTCTCGATGCATGAAGCTCTATGGTAGAGTCACTGTCTTGTTCATATGATGACTCAGTGTCCGTCATGGTGTTGCAAGGTATATATCAAGTGTATGTTTGGTTTGTTGAAAATGTGAAGTTGGTGCCTTTGTTTCAATTGCCAAAATATGCCAAGTAGGAAGGGACTGTAATAAATAGGGACAGTGGATATAGTGGATTGTCAAGTGAAATTAGAATGCAATAACAATCACTCGACTGTGTTCTAGGAATGTGGGGTTTGGGGATTTAGGAATTTTGCAAATGATATGGGAGAGTGATGGTGATGGGGAATTGTAGGGTTTAGAGATAGGGATAATGGGAATGAGTGATAATAGGATTATAAGGGAATAGGAGAGGGGTCTTATGATAATATGACAGTGATGATAAACACAGGTGAAAAATGGAATGGGAGTGTTTTGGCACCAAAGTGAAGTTTTAACACCCAAATTCAAACCCTAGGAGCAGTTTTTAATGAAATGATAGGGTTTATGATTTGATATTACAAATCCTCCAACCAATCTTCAAAACCATACCAAACACCGATCAATGGCAAATTACAAGATGATTGACTTACTTGGAGCAGAGGGGCCAAGAAAATTGGAATTTCGTTTGAAGGCAATGAGAAAACTCGGTGTCGGCTCTGTGCGCCGTGACTGGTACGTGCGTCGCGCCCGTTCAGTTTTGTATGGAGGTTTGCGGCCCTATGCACCGCGACAACTATGTGTGCCGCGCCTTCTCCCAACATGTCGCGCCTTGAATCTCTCCCACAGTTCCGGCTTTCAAAACATTGTTTTCGCTCCTCCACACTTGAGTCGGCTCATGGCTATCTCTTGGTGTCCAAATGACTTGTTCAAAACGCAAAATATCTTTTATGGCTTGGAATTTGATTTTTGCTTCTTAAAAACCCACTTTCTAATGTTGTAGAACTTTGGCACTTTCACATTTTAATACAAACTCTGTTTTTGTTCCCATTTTGACTTTTTTTTGGAGCTGAATGACGAAACTTGTCTACTTTTTGCAGGGATGATTGGCATTGGTTTTCGGCAAAGGCAACCAGGGCTGCGCCTGAATATTTTGACAACTGAAAAACTTTGAAAATATACATGGCATTTATTACAAAGGACAAAATGACGATTTTCTTCAAAACAGAGTTTTGAAGAAAAGTCACGATCAAGCAATATGATAATGAAATTTTGCGATGAAAACTTATTTTGAGCCTCCCTCATGTGCCTGCTGGCATTATTAAACATTTTGAAGACTAAACCCTAGACCTAATGACTAAAATGACTCTTTTCTGAACAAGAGACCAAGCAGGACTGTGGATGACTTTAAAACTGATTTTGATGAACTTCGATAAATAGACCTGAGCCAGCAAGTACAAGACACGAGGGGCATAAGTTATAAGACCCTTCCGTCAGAAGATCAATGCTCCTAATGGAATGCAAATGATCGAACTAAATGAGACACCTAAAAATGAAATGCAACGAAAGAGAATTTAATCTCTGACGAAGGGATGAACAGACTGACTCTAACAACGGGGAGTTCGGATTGGAACTCTGTACAAGCTACAAGGTAGCACTGTTATTGATGGGTGTAACAGTTCTGTGGTTCCTGAAAGAGGAGCGGAAAGCCTAGCTATATCTGGAGAAAATACCATGCTATGGCATCAAAGGCTTGGACATATTGGAGAGAAGGGCCTTCAGATACTGCATAAAAATGGTATGGTAGAAGGTATGTCTAATTTCTCTCTGGATTTTGATTTCTGTGAACATTGAGTATATGGGAAGCAGAGTCAGGTGAGTTTTCCTTCTGGTGCTAAGAGGGCGAACAAGATATTAGAGCTTGTGCACAGTGATGTGTTTGGACCTGTGTCAGTTCCATCCCTGGGAAAGTCTTTGTACTATGTTTCATTCATAGATGACTTCTCAAGGACTACATGGATATATTTCTTGAGGAAGAAATCTAAAGTCTTTGACAAATTTAAAGAATTTAAGGCTCTGGTGGAAAAATAAACAGAGAAGAAGATAAAGGCGCTGAGGACAGATAATGGTGGGGAGTTCTGCAAGTAGGAGTTTGAAGAGTTCTGTAAGAAGTGTGGTATAGCATGGCAGAAGACTACTCCATACACACCTCAGCAAAATAGAGTTGCAAAAAGAATGAACAGAACGCTGATGGAAAAGGCAAGAAGCATGTTCAATGGTACCAGGTTAGGACAAGAATTCTGGGCAGAGGCAGTGGAGACTGCATGTTACTTAGTTAACAGATCACCTTCATCAGCGTTGGAGGATAAGACTCCACATGAGGTATGGACTGGTAAGAAACCCTTTCTTTCACATCTAAGGGTATTTGGATGTGATGCATATGTACATGTTCCAAAGGAGAAAAGGACCAAGTTGGATAATAAATCTGAAAGCTGCATCTTTATTGGGTATAAGGATGGTTTAAACGGTTACAAGCTTTGGAACCCAGAAACAAGGAAGGTTGTGTACAACCGAGATGTGGTGTTTAAAGAGGTGAAAGATGTTGTTACACATGAATTCCTACCAAAGGAACCTGAGAAGATAGAGTTTGAGCTAAAGGAGGATGAATCAGACTCTACAATAGAAGAAGACTCAGAAGAGGAAGAGCCACAAACTCTAGCTTTGAGAAGATTAGCTTGGGAAAGAAGACAACCAGAAAGGTATAGTCCATCTGCTTTCTGTTCAAATTTTGCCTTAACTATAACTGATGATGATCCCAGAACTGTCAAGGAAGCAGTAGGTTCAGAGGATGGAAAACTCTGGAAGGAGGCCATGGTTGATGAAATGGCATCCTTGCACAAAAATGAGGCATGGGATCTGATGGAGTTGACGGCTGGAAAGAAGCCCATCAGGAGAAAATGGGTGTTTAATGAATGTAGAAGGCAAGGTGGAGAAATACAAAGCTCGGTTGGTAGCAAAAGGTTATTCCCAGGTGCTGAGAATTGATTTTGGTGATATTTTTCTCATGTTGCCAAGGTTACTTCTATTAGATTACTTTTATCTGTTGCTGCTGCATTTGATTTTGAGATAGAACAGATGGATGTGAAGACAACATTTCTTCACGGGGATCTAGAAGATGAGATCTACATGAAGCAACCTGAAGGCTTTATGGTGAAGGGTAAGAAAGAACTGGTATGCAGGTTGAAGAAGTCTCTGTATGGGTTAAAACAGTCACCAAGGATGTGGTATCAGAAATTTGATACCTATATATGCAGAATTGGCTTCACCAGAAGCAAGGAGGATCACTGTGTTTATTTTAAATTAATTGGTGACCATGTTATTTATTTGGTCTTGTATGTGGATGATATATTGTTGATTGGAAATGACAAAGAAATTATCCAAGATTTGAAGACCCAACTGTTCTCCAAATTCGACATGAAGGATCTGGGTGCTGCAAACTATATTTTGGGCATGGAAATTAAGAGAGATCGAGCAAGAGGAAGCTCTGGATTCAGCAGACGAAGTAATATAGAACCCTGCCAGGACAACAGAGGACAATAAACCGGTGAAAGTTCTGTTGCGCCGGTGCCAGCTCTATCATTTGAACGGTGTCCCAAGACACAAGAAGAAGAGGAGAATATGTCTCGTGTTCCATATGCAAGTGCAGTGGGTAGCCTGATGTATGCAATGGTCTGTACTAGACCAGACATTGCACATGCAGTGGGAGTATTGAGCAGGTTTATGTCAAACCCAGGGAAGAAGCATTGGACAGCAGTGAAGCGGGTTTTTAGATATTTACGTGGCACTAGTGATTATGGCTTGTGCTACCAAGGAAGACCAGGATTGGAAAGAATGTTGGACATTCATGGTTTTGTTGATGCAGACTGGGCTGGAGATCTGTACCAAAGAAGATCTACAAGTGGGTATGTGTTTAGCCTATTTGGAAGTGCAGTCAGTTGGATGAGTAAAATACAGTCTGTAGTGGCGCTTTCAACTACAGAGGTAGAATACATAGCATCCACTCATGCAAGCAAGGAATCAGTTTGGTTACAGAGATTGTGTTCAAGTATGGGGTTGGTACAACAAGCTATAATGATAGACTGTGATAGCCAAAGTGCAATTTTCTTGGCTAAGAACCCTGCTTATCATTCAAGGACAAAGTGCATTAATGTTCAATATCACTTTGTTAGAGATATGGTTGAAGCTAAAAGGGTGTTGCTGGTAAAGGTGGACACTTTGAAGAATGTTACAGATGCATCGACGAAGTCTGTAAGCACTCAGAAGTTCTCTTGGTGTAGAGAAATAATGGGTGTTGAAGAATTGGCCCAATGACTAAGCTCTCTTGTGGCCCCCTGTGGAAAGAAAACAACAAGTGGGTTTCTAATTTTTTTTTGAGTTGTTTTTAGTGTGGTTTTTTGAAAGTTTTTTTTTGTGGATTTTTCAGATTTAATTTTTCAATTCAGCAAGAATTCATTGAAAACAGAAGTTTAATTAATACCTTGCATAATGGAAGTTCTCTAAAAGATTTTTAGACTTTTGAATCTATATACAATTAAAAAAAAAAAACAATTTAAATAACAAAATCAAAATTTTATCTCAAAACTGAATTAGTGACCAAAAATTCCAAAAAAATCTCAAATAACTCCATTCTTTTTTAATTTTCTAATAGAACTATGTTTCTCTTTTTTTTTTCCAAAAAGATTTGGAAACATGATTTTTTTATTATTGGTATAGAGTCGACGAAAATGCGTTTGTCACTCTCATTACAACTTTCGTTGTGCTTTATAAATTTAAGAGACATCGACCCAATGTGAAAACTACCTGGTTTGTAATCCTTTTTTAATATACGTTTTCTAATTATCTCTCCTTCTCTCTTTTTTTTCCGAAGGAATTTGGTAACATGAACTTTTTTTTTTAATGGGTAGAGAGTCGACGAAAATGCGTTTGTCACTCTCATTACAACTTTCGTTTAGTTCTATAAATTTAAGAGACGTCGACCCAATGTGAAAACTAGCTGGTTTGTAATTCTTTTTTAATATACGTTTTCTAATTAACAATGTTGCTCTTTCATGAGTTTTTGTGAGAATATGTTAGTAATGGTGTAAATTTCATTTTTTATTAAAAATAGAGTTGGTATTTTGAAAAAAATAAAAAAATATTTAAATTATGTAAATTTAATTATTTAAAATTAAGATTTTTTTAATTTCTAAATAAATTTCAGATAAAATAACTAAAATATATTAAAAAAAAAACAAAATTTTAAATTTTTTTGTTAATTTTCATTACTGTAAGAATTTACTTTAATCTTAAATTAATGTTTTGAACTTAGTTATTAAGTCAATTTCAAAAATTAGATGAGAATAAAGTAGATTTATTTTTCACTATTACAAGAATTTTCTTTAACCTTATATTAATGTTTGGAACTTGGTTATTAAGTCAATTTCAAAAATTAGATAAGAATAATGTTTGGAATTTGGTTATTAAGTCAATTTTAAAAAAAATTTAAACAACTCGCAATCCCACAAAACTATTCGAAAGTCAAATATTAATGTGAAGAAATGGCACGACGGCATTCATTAAAACAAACGATCATAAAAGCATTATTCCATGCTTCAACTTTATAATTTTTCAGGTTTATAATGCTCTAAAATGAAAATACAGAAACAAAAATTATCGGGTTCAAGTTGTGTTATTTTATCGTTCAGAGGAAATGCTTTTTTTTCTTTTTTTTTTCAAGTATCAGTACTTATAAAGCATTTGCATTATTGTACCTGCGTGTTGTTTTATCGTTCAGAGGAAACGCGCATGCTTCTTTTTTTTTTCTTTTTTAAAGTATTAGTGCTTATAAAGCATGTGTATTATTGTACCTGCTGCTGCAGGTCACTACGCATTGCATTTGCATTATTGTCCCTGCCGCTGCAGGTCACTATGCATAGCATTTGCATTATTGTACCGGCCGCTGCTGGTCACTACGCATCGCATTTGCATTATTGTACCTGCCGCTGCAGGTTACTACACATCAGATTTGTTCCTGATGTGACATTAATTTAACTATGTTTAAAAAAATTTATGCTTTTGCCATATTTCAAGTTTAGTAATTTTTATTATTTATTTATTTGTATTATTTAATTTATTTATTTTGACATTCTATTGGTTTAAAATTTTAAAACATTATTGCACACTGCATTGTAGTTTGTGCCGTTCATTTATCAAGCAGCCGTTACTCTTGTTACTAACCTCAGATTTTGCTTGCCACCGCAGATTTTCGAATTTAATGCTACATTTGTCATGCATTCATTGACGTCCCATATGAAAGCGGTTGGCAAATAGCCATTTAATAATAGTCAAGTTTTTTGTACCGAAACGTATTTCGCTTGTGAATAGGAATTAAATTAGTAGGAGCTTTAATTAAATTAAAACAGTAAGACTGTCGTAAATACTTCAAACTTGGGGAATACAAACACTAATATTGTCATAAATACTTCGGTGGCTCCGCAAGGCAACAAATCACTGAAAGAAGCTATCTTTACTGAGATATTATTTTAAAATAAAAAGCAATGAAGGCTATAATAAAAAATAAAAATGATTATGATATGCACGTTTAGTTAGTTGCCTAAATATGCTATTCAAATGACGGTCATTAACACCCACGCACATGGCATTATGATATATCACAACAACCATTGATTTACATTGCTCACAGCGATTGGATCATATCACTCAATGAAAAGGCATTATAAAAGCTGCATCTTCTCACTTGACATGGTAGTTGGATGGAATGAGCGTGGGTCATTAGATCATGTTGTGAGTTAAAATCACATTGAAATGTGTGCGGATTTGGGGGCGATGCACCTTATCAGCCAAATGATCGAGGGGTTTGATGATATCAAGCATGGGGGATCACATGAATACAATGCTTAGCCATTCTCCATTGTAAAGCCCCAACCGTCAGATTCACAACCCCACAACATGTACTCGGTAACTCCCAAGGAGAATATCAATTTATGTCCAAGGTTGGTATGACTATATCAACTCTAAAGTATAGTTAAGCTGTAACATTTCCATTGATTCCAAAGACAAGATGGAACTGTTGGCACTGGAATCAGCACTTGGACTGCTTCAAGTGCCTGACCAGACACATCCTAAACTCTAAGGAAATTTAATGTTTTGCTTTATGAGATTAGTAGGTGGTTTAAACTCCTATTCACTGAAAAGAGATTTCAGTCAAGTCCATTGTTCTACTAATGAGGGTATTGGGTCTGATGTGGTAGAAAAAGAGTGAGTTTGTAGCCTATGAGGGGGAGCAAGGTGAAATGGAAGAAGAAACAGTGGGTCTGCAAGGCAGAAATCCACTGCTTTTGGTAGAAAATAACACAAGTAGCAATTTGTCAATATTTCAACAAGAGAAAGCTATTTCTAGACTTACAATATTCTCACTGAAATATCAAGTAAGATCATTGTTATAAGTGATGCTCTTTACACAGTCATCATGTGTATTTCATTAAGAAAGCTCACTGTGTGAGACTAATAAAATTTGATAAAACACATGAACATGTCAAGCAACTGATAAAAACACATAACAGTATTAGGGATTACAAGTTTCCATTGAAGATAATAAGATATGGAAACAGAAGAGAATATTAACAATACACACACTAGATTGATAATAAGTCCTTAGAAGTTTCTTCAATTTTATTCACTGAAAAGAGTACTAATCATATGAGCCAAGATTCTAAAATCGCCAACCATCCTGTTTTACATAGTAGTTTATCACATATATACAAAAATAATAAATTGTCATCTCCACAAAAGGAGTAAAACTGTTCCCAAAATTTATTACGATCTCGTGCAAGAGATGAGGCTTATCCTAAAACTTTATGAAAAGTAAGGGGTCCACAATGTTTATTAAGTGTGGTAGGTTATATGATATTACCAAGGTTTGTTGTGGGGGGCAGAGCTCAGTAAATGACATAAGTGGACGTTTTGGTATTTTGGCAAAAGAATGAGGAAAGGATCGAAGAGAAATGGCGAGGATGTAGTGAGAAGTGGAAAGAAAATTTGAAGCATAAGGAGCTAGAGGCCAAATAAACTAACGGAGAGGGCAACTTTGAAAGGAATCAAAACCAATGCAAACAATTTCTCTAATTGGGGATGATATGCCCCCTATGGGCTATCAAGAACTGTAGTTCTAGTGCCTTGTCTAGCCCTTATTTCTCCAAGCAATAATTTTTCTTATTAACTCAAAAATACTAGCATGCCTAGCCATTGGGTAATGGAGTCATAAGCTAGATTTCAATCTTCTGCAACTTATTTCAACATGACTAAAATACCGAAATCAAACTACAATCTAAAAATGAAAAGAAATGCTCGAGTGGTGAGCTTATTCATCTTCCTACTTCTAATCAGCTTAAATTCACTTGATCAAGTGTATACAAAGTTCCAAAAGAATTTTTTTTTAAACTAATTTCCTGACATGTCTTCACATCCACTACTAAAAGGCTGAAAAGTATGAAGCATAATCTCTAAATGTGACTCATACTTGCTGCTATGGACGAGAAGTAATCCAAGACTAATAACAAGAGAGACTTTCATAAACCAAACTCCATATAGTCAGCAATATGATCAACAAATCAACAAGGAGACTTACTCAAAATAGCTTTGAGTTCAAGGATAGGCTGACACATACTTTCGTCTAATAGAACAATGCTTTGATGAAGAGATTGTTTTTCATTTTTTTCACAAATTTCTCTTCGACACTGAAACCCTGCAACATAGATTTATACATTTCAAACATAGGCTCATAATTGTTTTTCTTATCATCAATTCTTAACAAAGGTGATAATTCCTTGGCAATTTGTATGAGGTGAGCATCATCTTCTTCCCCGGATTCAGATTCATAACCGTCATAGATTGGATCATCATTGTAAAATTTAAAACAAGGTGACATAAAAACCTGCTCTTCATCATTAGGATAATTATCAAACAAAGGCTGATTTATGAAGTTTTCACTATGTTCACCTAATATCTCATCATGTTGCTCAATAATATGTTGTTTAACCTCTTCTTGAATGATAGGAGATTGAAGAAAATGATGAGAACAAAAGGGTTGCTCAATACCTTCCTGTATAACCATTTTTTCTGTACATTTATGTTGTTCACCATCACTTTCAACTTGCTTATCAAACTGATAGCAAAATTCTGGTGTGAAACATTCAACTGAATAGTTATCTTTATAAAATGAATTAAAAGCATCATGAAACTCTTTCAAACAAGTGATGGTATTTTTAGGAATATTTTTGCACAAATCAAGGGTTGCACCCTCCCATATCTAAACAGCTTAATATTTACGTCTTCATGAACAAAATGCAGCCTATGAATCCAGTCATAAAAATCCCATAAAAACTCAGTTAGTACTTCCCAATAATGTCCACTAAACCTTGGAAGAGAAAATTCTCATTCACTTATATTTGGAAAAGGATTAGGAAAACCATCTATGTTTGAAAAATTGCAAAAGGAATACCTTTTAGCGAGGATCACTTCCATCAGAGTGCTGGATCTGAAAATAGTGGAGTTGCCTCTGGATTCTTTGTCATGGAGTCACCAAGTGAAATATCACAATCTTCTTTAGTGTCTAGTCTTTTTTCACCATAAAAAACAAGATCTGATCTTTGTATTCCTTTTTCATCTGTAATGATCTTCTCTGGGTCAGCAACTGGAGTCACAGTAAGTGATCTCTTATTCATCCTTGTAGAAGGTAGTCTTGAAACCCCTCTTCCTCTTTATGGAGTTGCCTTGTGAAATAATTTGTATTCTTCTTCAAGTCACCAATTCTTGTTCACCATCAAGAATTGATTGCTAGCAATTAAAAACAAGAGACTCGGGAGAATACTTCGTTTCAAGGCCTTCGTCTCCTCACAGACGCACCAAAATATGTTGGCACTGGAATCAACACTTCGACTACTTCAAGTGCTTGACTAGACACATCCTAAAATCTAAGGAAATTTAATGATTTGGTTTATGAGATTGGTAGGTGGTTTAAACTGCTATTCACTGAAAAGGGATTTCAATCAAGTCTATTGTTCTACTAATGAGGGTATTGGGTCTGATGTGGTAGCAAAAGAGTGAGTTTGTAGCTTATGAGGGGGAGGGAAGGTGAAATGGAAATAGAAATAGTGGGTCTGCAAGGCAGAAATCCACTGCTTTTGGTAGAAAATAACAAAAGTAGCAATTTGTCAATATTTCAACAACAGAAATCTATTTCTAGAATTATAATATTCTCACTGAAATATGAAGTAAGATAATTGTTATAAGTGATTCTCTTTACATTGTCATCATGTATATTTCATTAAGAAATCTCACTATGTGAGACTAATAAAATTTGATGAAACACATGAAAATGACAAGAAGCTGATAAAAACACATAATAGTATGAGGGATTACAAGTTGACACTGAAGATAATAAGATATGGAAACACAAGAGAAGATTAACAATACACACACCATATTGATAACAAGTCGTCAGAAGTTTCTTCAATTTTATTCACTGAAAAGAGTACTGATCATATGAGCCAATATTCTAAAATCGCCAACCAACTTGTTTTACATAGAATTATATCACATATATACAAAAATAATAAACTGTCATCTACACAAAAGGAGTAAATTTGTTCCCAAAAGTTATTACGATCTCGTGCAAAAGATGATGCTTGTCCTAAAACTTTAATACAAAGTGCTATGATTCTGGTGCAACCAACTCCACAAAAAGTGTAAACAACAATGAAAATAGCATGTGGTTGTTCCTTGAATGCTGCCTGGTGCCTTGTAGAAACGTGTCAGTGCTAAGAGTAGTGGTAGAAAACTGTTTCAGAGAAACTATGTCGTTGTTCTGCTGTTCCTTTCCTTATTTGGTGGAAAACCCTTTGTAATGGCGGAAAACCCGAAACTTTTTGGATAGAATGGCGGAGGTTCATTTTATGAGAAATTACAAACAAACCCTTTGAAAAAGGTTTAATTGATAGGGGAGACGTGGAGCAGAATCAATGATAAGAGGGAGGAGAAAACCTTTCAGACATATATCACAATCACAAATCAGGGTCGGATCATTTAAACTTAAGACACAAATGGGAGAAAATGTGATTTGCGATGGGGTGATGATGTGGCAATGAAGTGGGGCCGATCACAAATCACGCATCAGAAGTTTTATTATGAAACACGAGAGTTAAATGTTGGAATTGGCGAAGTGCGATGTGTAATGAGACGAAAGGTGGGGCCCAGAAAATACCACAAATTGCACATCACAAGTTTTGATATGAGACACAAGAGTTAAACATTGAAACTAGCGAAGTGCGATGTGCGATGTGAACGGAGGGACGTGTCATAACAGATGGTGGGGTCATCCGCAAATCACAAATTGGAAGTTTTGAGGGAGCGAAAGTGAATGCGGTAAGTGAAATTTGTGAAAAGGTGATGTGAAAAGGTAGGTGGGGCCCTTTAAACGGGTTTTCAAAGTGGAAAGAAAAAAATTCGTTAAGTCATGGTAATATGATAAAAAGATGCTTGAATCATAAATAAAAGGTTTTATAACGTATTTGGGGTATATCAAAGTGAAGTATGGGTCCCATTCAATACCGCAAGTCACACTTTGGGGGGTTTTTATGAGACGAAAATGTATCTGAATGGAAGTTATAACTGCAAAGAGTTGATTGCGATGAAAGGTAAGGGGGGCACTGTTAAGCAGGTAAATCCTCTCTACAGACAGAGACGATCCCTCTAGCCCCAGAGTGGGTCTAGAAACAAAGATACATTCTTGAGTGTAGGTTCTTAATTACAGAATGAAAGAGGACATGGTAGATCGACCTACTTGGAATCCAACGCTGTCGTTACGGCATTAGTGGTGGTGGCCTCTTGTTCCTGCCTTGGCAAGTCACAATCCTTCCACAGTCATGCTTGGATACATGCACATAAAACAATAAACAAGAGCAACATACAACATAATAATTCCATTTGTAATCACTAACCAGTCAAAGAGGGCTAAGCATATTGCGTTAAACAAACGACATAACACAAAATGGGAACCCAAACAATAGTCACGTATATATTGATAAAAGGAAGAGGTACAACCAAAGCTTTGACGTCGCAATCTCCCCCAGTGGGGTTCAGCCGAAGCGCGTCTCAGATACTCATCAGGGGATTCAGACGGGATTAGGGCATGGGCTTAAGCTCTCTTAATGAAGTTCCTTCTTGCTCTATCTCTTCAACAATTCTACTATAGTAGTTTAATTCTCCATGTTCAACTAGCTTATGCAAGGAGAGATAGCTTCTTTTTATAGAGGAAAAGGAGGATGTTAGGATCCCAACAAAGGTGGGAGGGAAGCCTATACTTTAGGAGGTTCTAATGGGAGGTGGAAACCATAAAATAAAGGAGGGAGTCAGTGGTTATTCAGTTCAACCACTCCTAATGACTCATCCTCGAAGTTGTTGAAGTGGAATATTCGCCTATATTTTTATAAAACATTCCATAAACAACTCAGTGCAAGTGTCTAACTGGGACAGAGCTCCAACTAGTGGGGGGCCTAGTTGTAATATTCCTCATCGTCTCGAGGGTAGAACTGGCTACTCACGCTAAGGAAAAAACAAGGGTTTTTGAAGCTTTGCTCAGGGAATTATTTCTCTCATGTAAAGGGATGCAATGATGGTCTTTGCAAGGAATGAAATTTCTTATTAGTCACATAAATGACCCTCCAATGTGCGAGTTGGGGATTTCAAGGACAATGAAAAAAATGTTGTGTAACAAATGCCCCCTAAAGTATGAGGTCTGAGGGAGAGGGAGGGGCGAAATTCTTCATGAGAATGTGTTCGAACCAAACACTGTTGTCGGAAAACCTACAATTACAAATACAACTGATATCTCTGATACATGAACATGTGGTATGGGCGTAGCCATCCATAATAGAGTACATAACAACTGAGATCCAGGGTATGGACACAACCATCCAGCAATAAGGATCAATAAATAGACTCAGGTATGGCCGCAACCATCCAATCAAAAGAGTCATGTAATAACTCATGATAATCCATAAAAATCCGTAGCCTGGATTTTATCAAATAAAATCCAGGGTCTTGCGCTCCATCTCGACCCGAACAAGTACAATTTCAAACATGCGAATATATGAGCTGAAGCCTAACATGCAAGAAAATCATCTGATTACCAGCCAGTGATGAAATATGTTAACAGACGTGAGAGAAACCACCAATAATGACAATGGCCCTCAAGGTATGAAAGGTACAATCGACGGAATGTGAACAGTGTCTAGCGTTGAACATCCGCAGAATCACCCGATCGAAGGCCAATGATGTGGACCTTGCGTCGAATGTGAAGAACCTGCCATTGAGGCATGCAGGCTCCAAGGTACCAGAAGGGAATCTTTAGATCAAATTCCTGGATAATGAGTTGAAGTCGATAGGAAATGACCTGGTCGAAGGAGGGCCATAATGTTTCCCACATCATCGACACGAGACAGAGGAACGTGACGATAGTGAATCAGGAAAAACAGAGAATCAGAGGGAGGTTGACAACTGCAAAGTAAAACTTCTCTTGAACATGTCAGTGACACGACACTGGATTTGGCAGTATTTGACATCAAGGGATATGAGGTCATGATGACGTGGCATAGAGAAAATGAGAGGTCAAAAGAGATTACCCAAACCCATGGAGGCAAAAATGACGAAATGAGATGTCCCCAATCTAACATGAATGCATACAAGTGTCACGTTCAAGAGTGACATACTGCCAACATAACTAGAACTTGGTTCCATTTACCCCCACCATTTCTGGTGAGTACCCCAATTATTTTTTAAAACAAGATTGAAGGGGATAGCATATGCTTGCAATGTAAGTTTGTCCTTCGGACAAATCCAACCTAGTACATTTTACATGCTCTAGGAAGGAGGAACTCAAGTAACGTCATGGTGATGAAGTCTGATGTCATCAGGGTTTAACAAGTCTGAAAAAGGGAGAACTCAACATCTTTTCATGTTTAGAGAGTTTGAAAAGAAGGCAGAAAAGAAAAATCCAGCATGGCCCTTTTTGTAGATAGTCTCTATGATCCGAAAAGGTAGAAAACAATATCTGAAAGAACCTCTTAGTTGCGATAGGTTAAGGTATTCCTTTTTCATAATAATCCATCCCAGCCCGAAAAAGGGGTAAACTTATACTGGGTAGATATCGCTTCGCAGCCATTTAACAAGTTCAAAACGACAAGAGTCTCGGAAATATTTTCAATTTTAGAGAGTCAGAAAAGACCTGAAAGATGACTCTTGTGGTGACATTTTCGTGTTTTTACCGAGTCCAAAAAAGTATAGAATATAACTCGTTACTTCATCACTGTCGCATGAAAACCTGTCGCTGCACAAGAGACATGTGTAAAACCCATTTCTCGAAATAATATAATAAAATAATCAAAAAACATGTCTTAAAACATAATTAGGGTTGTGAAAAAAGTTATAAAATGCCAAAAATGGCAAAAATAATTACTTTTCACTTTTTACCTCTTGTAGAGCAATAGTTACTCATTTAACACTGCGATTTTTCGGCGACGATAGCGGATGATCTGGCAGACCAATCTCGAATCCATTAGTTGCAGGTAAGAACCGACACCTTTCCCTTCATTTTGAGTCCTCTTTTATTACCTACAACCCTCAATTTGATTTTTGAGGGGGGAAATTGCAAAATTTAGGTTGTAGTGGTTGGCGTGAGTTTCGGGCACGGAATTGCGCCAATCACCATGTTTTCCTAACTAGGGCACGCCCATTGGCATGAATGTTTGAGAAAAAGTCGCGCCAACTGCGCAGACCATTTTATGCTCAAAATTCCAGTCAATAGACCCAAATTTTTACAAATTTAAGTTTTTGATTAGGCTAACAATGTCCATGTAACAATGTTCACAGGTACAAGCGGAAAAATGGTAATATAATGGAAAGAGCAGGAACACAGTGAAGAAGATGAGCTTGCCATGGGAAATGAGATATGCATGGAAGCTCAGAGAGACTGTGGATTGAAGAAGTTCTTCTTAACACCATGTCTTCGAGCTCAACCGAAGCTGCTACAGTATTTGATCAACATATGGGATGAGAATTAGGGAAAGTTCATCCTTCGAGATCAGGAACTTGAGATTGATGTCTTTGATGTCTATTTCATAATAGGATTATCACGGAGGGGAGTAGCACCAATCCTAACTAGCACCTGGCCTTTCATGGAGAATATGTCCATGGTGATTGACAGGGTATGCCCCGGGGCACGAAAGGGATCAGGCAGTGGGAAAGTCTATATTGAGACTATCCTATATTGGGCACTAAAAGTAGTGCTACATACCATCACACGAGCTGCGGAATCGCAAGCACCGCACGAAGCAACAAAGACACAGTTGCTTCTTGCTGTAGACTGCTTGTCACCAACCATCTACAACTGGGCATAGGTCGTGAAAATAAACATGAAATGTCAGCTAAAAAAATGCAAGAAGGCCAAATTGAAACAATTTGGTTATGGGTCTATCCTTGTATCGTTCTTCTGTGAATGACTACCAATCTTTCAGCGACAGGAGGTCATAGTCCCGACACCACCAGCGAGGGAACCACGGATGGCCCGATGGGCAGCCCTGATGCCAAGGGCAGAGGGCGGTCAACAGATGTCTTGGAGACCATAATTCTTTGATTGGCTCCACCGACAGTTGATTGTAGTGGAGGATTGACCCTACTCTGGTATAGATTTCACTGATGATCCAGACCTCCCCCTCTCGGAAGGAGAGGATTGGGATGAAGATTTGGGTAAGTCTCATTTTTTCAATTTTCATGAATGTTATGATTTATTTTTAATTATGTATTTTATGACATTAAATCCATATGTTTTCCCAGAGAGACCCACAGGTATGTCACTGATATCAGGGCGAATCCCTCGTGATTTCGACCCTCATGGCGACGAAGGCGATGAAGATGAGATCGTATGAAATGTGGAGGGAATCACACGTGGAGTCCCAGATTATGCATGATTCGATGATGTTCCTCGTGCCTACCAAAGACATACCGTAGGGGTTCCCATCCGAATTCACTACTTGTTGAGGCGGCTCGTACGGGAAGTGACATTTTATCATGAGCATCATGCCAATTAGACACATAGGATTTTTATCTGCATATTTTGAGAGACATGGTGTCTCAAAATGTAACAGAAACACACATATTTTTTGAAGTTATGATGCACACTGATGGGAATGTTGGTGTAAAGAGATTTCACATCAAAGCTCACAAGGATGTCATCTTTATCTAGGTGTAATTGTTTGATTTCATTAATGAAGTGAGAGGAATCTTTGACAAAGGAATCGGTGTTACCCACAAGGGGTTTGAGTTTTTTAGCGAGGTGTTTGGAAAGATGGTAAGTAGGACCCCCAATAGTGTTGAAAATGGGTCTTAATGGGATACCATCCTTATGTATCTTAGGGGCTCCATAGATGCAGGGGGTGAAGGGGTTATTCTCTAAGAGATTTTTAATGTTAGGCATATCGTAAGATTTAAGTAGGTTTTGAACATTTTTGGAGATTCTTTTCATAGGGTTATTTTTTAATTTAATGTAACAACCTGAGTTATTGAGGTGGTATAGCATCTTATAGTCATAATCTATCAAGTTCATGATGACAGTAGCCCCACCTTTGTCTGCTTTCAAGACCACAATATTAGGATTTTCATTTAAAGATTTGAGAGCTGTAAATTCTTGTTTGGAAATATTGCTTCTGGGAGGTTTGGCTTTTCTCATTATGATGGAGCAGTCTTGCCTTATGATTTCTTTTAAGTTATCCGGGAATTATTTTATGCCATATTCAATGCTGCAAAGAATATCATCCTTGGGAATGTTGCGAGGTGAAATGGAAAAATGAAGAACTTTTTCAAGAAGATTGAGCCTGGGTTGGTCAATAGGCATGTTGGAAAAATTTATAACCTTATTATTGATGGGCGGGGAGGTCGAGTTAGTGTGAGATATCTCTTTTTCTTTTCCGTTATCGGGTCGAGGTAATAGATTATTGTTTGTCAACGTAATATAATTGATATCCGAAATATTTATGTTACCTATAGTATCATCGTATGGAATTGTAATATTTGAACCGGAGTCGGAAGACATAGTGGGGTTTAGTGTGCACGTATTCGATTTCATCTGTTCTATTCTGATTTCATTGACAGCATTTACATCCGTCCTTGTGGCAAGTAGCGTGAAAACTGGCATTAGTTTGTTATTGTCAAAACTAGACACAACAATGTAGCATTGATCCTATTCCATTATGACTGCAGACAGATGGACTTTTGTATCTGGAAATGTAACATCTGAACCAGAGTTTGAAGGAGTATATTTCAGCTTACCCGTGTCCGATTTCATCTGTCCTATTCCAATCTCAACAGCCACATAATACTTCTTTTGCTTGAATCTGTGTATATATGAATATTTACAAACCACTCCCAGAAAGTATTGAATTAGAATATGAAGGTAAGATATGGCAACAGATTCTTGATTACGAACATATCCCATTTAGATGTCGTAGATGCCATGAATATGGTCATCTTTATAAAACTTGCCCATTGAATAATCTAGAAAAGAAAATAAGCTAGCAAACAAAAAATACAAACCAGGAGAGGGATCACAATGATGGTTTCAGAGTCATTACCAACAAAAAAAAGAAATAATAAACATGCAAATTAGGAAAGTGCATCTAACCAGAAGAACACACAAAACCGTTATGAAATCTTACAGGAAGAAGGTGAAAATATGCTAGTAGAGGAGGATATCCAAGGGCAAGGAATGGAAAACCCACTGCAAGAAAAAGAAACGACTAGCCAAAAAATGGTAAATGTGAAAATAAAAGCCCCACAAGAGGCAAACGAAATGGAAGAAAACAGTTTACCAGAACAAGCGCCAATGGACATAGAACATAAAAAAGAAGATTTAAGTGTAGAAGAACGAGTTCTAAAGTGGTTACTACATGAATGGAGAAACTTGAATGACAAGTTTATTCCTGAAGACCAGAAGAAACTATACAAAGAAACTTTCAAACACTACCTAATAGCTAAAGCACAAAAAGAAGTAAGTACTCCTGAACCCACACCATCTAAAGAATGAAGTCAACAACAAAAAGGGGGCAAGAAAAGAGGAAGAAGGACATTGCATGATTCAATACAGATGGTAGGTGAGATGTTAGTTAATACTGGGAAGATAATTCCGTTAACAATGGTATTCCAACAAATACCAAAAGTTAACCAATGAAAGTAATTTCTTGGAATATTAGAGGCCTTAACAATAAAGGCAAGCAACGATATTTAAAGGAAAGATTAAAATCAGAGAAACCACAAGTACTCATTGTTCAAGAAACTAAAGTTTCGAGCCAGAAAATAGAAAATATCCTCAAATCATTTAAACCACATTTTGAGGCGATGGCTATTGACTCTCGAGGAACAGCAGGAAGCATCACTATTTTGTGGAATTCTGCAGGGATTACAATGGAAGGATGGATAGGCCTACCCCGCATTCTAACAGGTACCTTTAGACAACTAGAAAAAAAAGAACAGTTACTCATATCAGTAGTATATGGGCCTCCTAATCTAGGAGAAAGAGAGGCGTTTTTAACAAGCATTCAAAATCTTAGCAACATGCATTAGGAGAAACTCTGGTTGCTAGGAGGAGACTTCAATATGATTTTAAACCTAACAAAAAAGAAAGGAGGAATAAGAAGAGAAGACCCGGAGATGGAATTATTCCGGAACTTACTTTCTGATCTCAAGTTAGGAGATATACCGACAGTGAATGGCAAGTTCACATGGAATAATAGACGAGGGGAAATGCACCAGGTTGCTTCTAGATTGGATCGTTTTCTAGCCTCGGAAGCTTTAGTTAGCCTAGATGTCTTCATTGAAGCGTCAATCCTCCCCACATTAGGATCAGATCATTGGTCGATCAGTATAGACATAGATATCAAACAAGGGCCAAAGAACTGGCCTTTCAAATTTGAAGTATTCTGGTTACGAGACCCCACCTTTCTGGACAAAGCCAAACAATGGTGGGAAGCCAATAAAATCGAAGGAATAAATAGAATGCATTCCTTTTAACTTCGCTTGAAAAAACTCAAAACAGAAATTAAAAAAATGGAATAAAACAGAGTTTGGAAATATCCACCAAGAACAGGCAAGATTGCAAAGAAAGATGCAGAGTATTCAACAACAAATGATTAATAATGGCATAACAGTGGCATTAGTAGTAGAAGAAGGCAACATCCTAAGCCAACTGGAAGAAAGAAGGAAGCAAGAAGAAATTCTATGGAAACAAAAATCATGGGTGCAATGGCTTAAAGAAGGAGTGAAAAATACAAATTTCTTTCATAAAGCATTGATTCAAAGGAGACAACATAACATAATTTTTTCATTAATAGGTCAAAATGGAAACCGAATACTACAACATGAAGATATGGAAAAATTGCTAGTGGATCATTTCAAAGAAATTTTGACAGAAAATAATCAAAATAAATAGGCAACAATAGATAGAATAGCCAGTCATATTCCATCACTTCTTAGCAGAGATCAAAACCTTGCCCTCATGGGAGATATTACTATTGAGGAGGTTGAAGAAGTGGTAAAAAACCTACCCAAGAATAAGGCCCCTGGCCCGGATGGATTTACCGCAAAATTATTTAAAGCTACTTGCAGTTTCATGGGTAATGACATTTTGGAATTGGTAGAGGAATCAAGGAGGCTTAGAAATGTATATCCAACTCTGAATGCTACAATGATATCTCTTATTCCAAAGCAGGATAACACGAATACACCTACAAGTTACAAACCAATAGCACTGTGTAATGTTATTTACAAGATACTGTCGACGATAATGGTCAATAGACTAAAGCCTTTTTTGCCTAGCCTGATATCTCAAGAGCAAACAAGATTCATGAAGGGAAGACAAATTTTAGTGTTGGCAATATGATGTAGAGTGTTGTCCTTGATGGCAACACACTTGATAGAGTGTTGTCCTTGAATGGCAACCCACTTGATGATGGCAACCTACTTGATGAAGTTGTGCTTGATGGAATATGTCTTGATGATCTTGTTAAATGATGTAAATCTGATGTATCTACAGTGAGTACAGAAGGTAATGAAGAAAGGAATTCAGTATGTGCTATATCTATGATGAAAAGAGTATTTCTCAAGGCATCTGGCCAGGTATCTGCAGACAAGTCGCGTATGCACGCGGAAAATAACGTGCCAAGTCGCGTATGGGCTAAAGCGCTCAAAAAGTGCAAAACCAAGGATAACCACCATGGTATTGACCCATTGTATTGGGTAATGATTCGATACATGTGACCACATCCGGGGAATACACCGCCAGAAGTAATGTAGTTTTGGCTCTGAAGCATTGAAAAGGGTAAACCTATATAAGGAGAAGAAATTCATTATGCAAATAATGAGTATAGATTGTAAGATTCCAAGATCGAATGAATACTTCTCTAAAGCATATGCAGATGGAAAGGGTTATGATGAATGAAAGATCTGAATGTATGATGCACCAATGAAGAAATGATAAAGAAGGGAATCTAGATCTGGAATGTATTTGTATCTGCTAGATCTGTTTATGGAAGGATTAGATCTGAGATGAGGCGAACATCTGTCTGAAGTGAAGAGTTAAATCTAAACTGAATATCTGATCTGAAGAAGTATGCAGCTCTGTAATGGTTGAAGATCCATACGCTAGTTTATTACAGTGGAAGCGTGTATATACGCGAGTTTGGTAAATCGAAAGCGCGTATCAATCCTGAAGTATGAATAGATGTATACACTTGTTGATGTAAACGTAAGCACGTATATACGCGATATCAGAGAAAGGAAAGCGCGTATGCAAACTAGGGTTTGCTGAAGTATGGGGTATGAAATGTCTGATCTGTTTTTCTATGTTATAGCTATCTGTTGATGATGTTTGACTGTGCTTAAATATATGGAGTGGGTCTAGTCTGAAAATATGATGAAACGTGGCCTACAAGTTGTGCTCTATTGAAGTTGTTGGATCAGTCATCAAAATTGATGAAACATAGATCCATGAGGTCACTAGGTTATCCTTGATCGAGAGGTTGTAAACTCCCTTCTAGGTGGTGCAGTATGAATCAAGAGGTCGTAAATATCAAGGAGAAGTGGTAAACAAATGGTGTGGCTCCCTTCGGAGGAGAGGTGCATTAAGCAATGCAATTGGGTGCATCTTTGGTAGGAGAATTTGCCTTGACATAAGTTGTTGTAGCTATGTTTTTCTCTATAATAAAGTATTGAAGGCTGAGCAACTACAGCGGTGGTTTTCTCCCGACTTGGGTTTCCACCTAAAAATCCTGGTGTTCATGTGTGATGCTTTGTGTGATGGTTTATTCTGTTCTTACTGCACATGTTTACTGTTTATAGAACATCTAATGAATGAATGATGGAATGATATAAGTGAAGAACTAATGGCATAATTAGATCTCTGTGTATACGCGAGTTTTATGAAGGATATCCGCGTGTATACGCTAATTAATGACATGCATGTGGGTTCAGAAGGTAAGTAAAGTTGATAAATTCTAAATGCCTGAGTACCTCTGAATTATTTTCCCAACATTTAGATGGCATAGTCACAGCTCAAGAAGTAATTCATTCACTACGTACGCTCAAGGTGAAAGGTATTCTCATTAAACTCGACCTTTCTAAGGCATATGATAGAATCAGTTGGCCATACTTAGTAGCTATTCTCAAAGCTTTTGGATTTGATAATAGATGGATAGAATGGTTGATGGTGTTTATTTCAACCCCAAATTTATCAATACTTTTGAATGGAATCCCTTCCCACCCATTCAATGCATCTAGAGGTTTACATCAAGGAGACCCTCTTTCACCATTCCTTTTTATTATAGTAGCATAAGGACTAGGCCACTTAATCAAATCTCAGTTAGCAAGTGGCCATTTGAAAGGGATGAACCTTTGGGGACAAGATTTAATTCTCTCACATCAATAATTTGTAGATGACATCCTGCTATTTTTTCAAGCTACTTTCAAGGAAGAAAAATCAATATTAAATATCTTTAAAAAAATTATGGACGCTTCAGGAACTCAGGTTAATAATGGTAAATCAAGTGTTTACCTCTTCAACATAAATGAGGCAACACATATATTCCTGGCCCGAACATTATGATTCATTGCTGGAACATTCCCCATGAAGTATTTGGGCTTCCTATTAAACACTACTTCGCTAAGAGTCTCCGAATGGAAGAACCTGCGCAATGGTCTGTAGAAAAGACTACAAAAATGGGCATTATGTTCCCTGAATTCCCCAAGTCGAGTAATATTGTTGAAATCCATTCTTCAAGCAATACTAGTTTATCAACTCTCAAGGAGGGCAGTTCCAAAAACAATGTATAATAGCATGGTACAGATCTTTAAGAAATTCCTCTAGCAGGGGGCCTAAGAAACTCGAAAATGGGCACTTCTTTCATGGGAAAAACTTATAAAACTGAAGACAGAAGGGCGTCTAGGTGTCCGATATCCCTATGTGTTAAATCAGGTGATGGGAGAGAAATTATGGCGGCGATGGCTACAAGGAGGTCTCGATCTCTAGAAACAGATATGGGAGAAAAAATATGACATGCCCAGTACAAGATCTGGAAAACTGAAAGTAGATAACACTCCTAAAGGGTCAAATATATGGAATTTAGCAGCCATCAATAGAGACCTAATATGACAACATATTTTCTGGGAAATAAGGGCAAGCAGAACATCGTTTTTTTTGGAAGACTCATCGCAACAAAGGGAGAAATTATTCAGCCACCTAGATCTGGGAGAAATATTTCTGTTTACAAATATGCCAAACAAGAGAATGATAGAACAATTTTGGTGCCAACAAGATGACATAAAATGGAGAAAATTGAAGGAAAAACAAGGTTTTAGAGAGGCCCTTGAGACAATGCAATGGAATAACCTTCAAAAGGAGCTGAAAACCAGAAAGATAGTTGCAGCAACAAGAGAAGACATACTGAGATGGGGCTATCAAGACAGAGGTTTGTTTACAATCCAGGAAGGATACTACAAAACAAACAACCTCCATAATATAGCAGTACCAATTTGGAAGAAAATTTGGGTAGAGAAACATTGGCCAAAAGTGGAACACTTTCTCCAGTTACTAAGTCATTCTAAGATCCTCACATGGGATTAGTTGCAGTAGAGAGGTATGTATGGCCCTTCACTCTGTCAAACGTGTAGCAGGCAAGCTGAAACCAAAGAACATCTAGTAAATACTTGTGACACGACACAAACTCTCTGGAGTAATAATATAGAGTTATTTCAACAGACTGACAGAGATAACACCATCATTAATGAGACAATTATAAAATGGAGAAAAGGTGGCTACAAATGTGAAGTTCTCAATAGAGCGTGGAGATTGTCAATAGGATTGATATTGTGGGGAATTTGGAAAGAGAGAAATCGTCGCATATTTCGGGGTGAGATTCGCAATATAAATCAAATATGGCAAGGGATTATTGAAAACATACGGGAGACCATTTTGGTAGAGAAATGGACATAAGAAGACTAGAAAGCCACAA
The DNA here is from genome assembly GCA_034641835.2 of Pinus albicaulis. Classification (NCBI taxonomy): domain Eukaryota; kingdom Viridiplantae; phylum Streptophyta; class Pinopsida; order Pinales; family Pinaceae; genus Pinus; species Pinus albicaulis. The sequence goes on along the minus strand of JAXQQM020084618.1, from coordinate 120,125 downwards.
GAATGGAACGAAACATTTTAAACAAATTGAATTTAAAACCTCAAATGTTGGCAAATGCGCTATGGAAATTCAAGCCACCAAGACAAACCATAGGTGATATCTTTCAATTGCCACAACCGGGATTCATAAAACTTAATTATGATGGAGAATCCAAAGGAAATCCAGGTTAGATAGGGTCAGGAGGAAAATTTAGTAATTCCCTTGGAGCAACTTGCAGGATTTATGTTGTTGATATAAGGTTTGCTACGAACAATGAGGTAGAGCTAACAACGGTTAAACAGGGGCTTATAATAGTGGCTCGAGAGAACTACCACCGATTAATTGTGGAAGGATATTCTACAATGGTTATAGGGGTGATAAGGAAGCTGCAGCAAGGGATGTTGTGGGAGAAAATAAGTAATAGTTGGAGGACAATGCATCTCATACAGGAGATATGAAAACTAATCCAAGAAATAGGTTACTTGATACCTTCGCATGTACGCAGAACAGGTAATGAGGTTGCAGATTACCTTGTGAACTGGGGATGTAGCAATGAGGGGTGCCAGTTGTATGTGATTCAAGGAGATCGGGCATGGGGCATTGAGTTACACTCTCTACAAATCATAATTGAAAGAGATAAAGACAAAGTTAGAGATCCCCGATCGGGGTGCCAAGTGGATAGAGAAGGCGGGCAGGTGGCGAACGGCCGGGAGTGTTAGGCACGTGATGGCATGCATCCGACCGACAGTCATTAACCCTGCAGTTAAGGTTTATGGTACTCTACATGCTGCCTCATGATGATGATAGCAAGATGCCAACTATTCTTGTCGGACCTACATTGGAAACAACATAGGAGGGGGTTTAGTAAAAATCAAGTTAACGACCAAAACATTCTTTCTGGTAGCAGTTCTTGCGGAGGAGCAGAAGCGAAATTTACTGGTCTCGTCATGCCAAGCCTACAACTATTATTTCCTGAGGGTTATCGGTATGTTATGGTTATGACCCTAGTCCTATTCCTTTACACCATACTTACTGTAGTCATTGGTAACTGCAGGGCCTTGCATTTTGAATCTAGGAGTAGCGACAGAATTAAGCCAATGCATCATTTTCATTTTGGGCATCATAATGATTGTGGGAAGGGTAGAAATTCTCAATATGTAGCCAAGAAGGACATAAACCCGTGTTTTCGCAGTCCGTGTAGAATTCTATGTAGGAGTCTGCTATTTGAATGTATCTGTGTTTGCCCTCGTCGCAGCTTTTCTCAGTAGGCTCATTTATGTGAAATCTTAAGAATGCAACGCCATGATAAAATTGAAGGCATCTGTACCTATTACTATGGTGGTCATTCTTGCAAAATGGAAATGACACTGCTCTATTTCTACCCCTTTTTAGGCTCCTAGCAAAAAATGATGGATAGTTACCTCTGTCAGTCTGGTAGGATAGATAACCTGGGTAAAATGTTTAATTATGAGGTTCTTGGTCAAATGTATTTAATTATAAGTGTCTGTAATGGGAATTGCATGCATCTCAACAAATCAATGGGGCCTCTCACTAAATTTACCACGTTCTATGTTTACAAATTGTTACCCTATACAGGCTCTCTCACAAACTTTGCAGGTTTAGATAATCTGTGGTGCGTAATCCTCAGTCAGAGGAGCGCAATGGTGAAAAGGTAGACATCAAAACACTAGCCAAAGGATAATGGGAAGAAAAATCTTGTGCAAAATAATGCCAGTACCAGTAAGAGAGGAAGAAGGTCGAAAATGAAAAAAATGGAAAATCTCTTTGAAGTTTATGCAGCAGGAAACTCTCCACAAATTAGAAATTTCATTCATGGATGGGAAAGAGAAAGTGATAGTAAAGAAGAGGATATTGAGGTTCAGGAGGAGAATATGGACTTTGTTGTTGATCCTTGGAGTACGAGAGGACGTTTCTCCCTCTTTCATCAATCAATACACACCTATTGAACTCTAAATGTGTTCTAGCTAAAGCTCTTCAAGCTTATAGCTAAGTGAAGGGAACCCCCAGATGATTTCAATATTACAGGAAATCAGAACAGATATTCGGGAGATAAGGGTGTCACAGTATCATGCCACCGCTCATATAGGCAGGATTGGAAGACAGCTACAGCAGATACAACAGGTTGGTATGCTAGGATCTACAATAAAGGACCCGTCACCAATATACTCTTCTGATGGTTAATTAAATTTAAGTTAATATGCTTTTTGCGGATAAATTTTATATTTCATGTTTTTTAATAGGCTTCATAGAAAACAGTAAACATCCCATAGCTGCAAGTAAACGAATGAAACAATTACAATTTTGGATGGCATTTAATGCCTTAAGGTGGCCAACATACCTGGTTTCCTACAGGCAGGTTGAGGCCACCATCTGTCAATATGTTGCAACTTACTCTAACTTTTTTGAGAAATAGAAAATGGTAATAATCTACTAAATTTACAGAAGAAAAAAAAAATATTCCATTATCCGTTGAATTTCTAATGAAAAACCCATTGGATAAACAAATGGGTTGTCAAATACACCCCTACCAATCATTGTATTTATGGTGGTCTCATGGGGCCATCATATGTGCAACGTGGCTGACGAATGTCAATCATTGTATTTGTGGCACCATAAGGTCTCATGGGGTCATCATATGTGCAACATGCACAACGAAAACTATCGGATTTGACACCATAAGGTCATAACGGGTTCCTGGATGGGAGTTGTCTATCTATGCGCTTATTGAAGGCTTTGGATTACGATTTTTATTTGGGGTGGTTAAAAAAATTCAAAAAATCAAGTAGTTGGAGCGTTTGAATTGAGTATTTGATGGTGGAAATGGATTCATCACCATCAAAAACCCTTTGGACACCCAAAATACTGAAGTTTAACAATTGTAACTCAGATTTACAAAAATCTTTACCAAAATCTTTTATAATCTTACCGGAATTTCTAAATTATTCTGTGAGCTTTTTTGGACTATATCCCTCAAATGTACAACACCAGTGTCAGACCATCATGTTATATTTCCTACATGTAAATATAAAAAATCCGTAGTTGGATGTGCAGCTTGGCCTTTGGTTAGCCGCTGAATTATTGGTCGACTATCCAAAGCTCCCGCGTCAAATTCTTATCATCGAATTTTTGGACTCTTCGGATGAATTATGTCGTATATATTACATCAAACGCATCAAAGACTTGACATAATATTCATCTCCTATATTTATCCAACTAGAGGTTGGCGTATTTCCTATATACTATCTGACACCATGTTATCAGATTCTTATAATCGAATATGTGGACCATCTGATGGGATTCCATCAGATATCTGGTGGACTGTGTCAGAAACGCGATAGAGCATTCATCTCCTATCCATTCGTTATTCGACTAGTGGGTGGCGTCATATATTCGATGCCCATTTCTCTCGTTAATTATTCAATTGAAATGCACCAACAGTCCTGGAAAACGAGGATCTTCAGAGTGACGAAGCAATTCTGTCAAACATTTGACACAAAGCTCTTGGATTTTAGTGCACTCTGTAGTAGTAAGTGGGCTATAAGTCCTCATTTTCAAATGATAAGGCATTAGAGTAGTGGAATCCTTGATCGTGACAATACTAACAGAACCATGAATACCAAGTATGGGTAATGAAAAAAAAAGAGGGTGGAAGAGTTATAGGCCATCAGTACTCAACTTTAAGAAGACAACAAGAACTTGAAACACTAGGCTTAGAGGTTTAACTTGAGTGTGAGAGAAATGGAGAAGAAACTTGAGATCTTGAAAATTTTGTCTCCATTGGTAAAGAAGCAATTTGCTGAATTATAAGACTCCCTTATTGTACTTAAGAAACATCGAGGTAGTAGCAGAGTTTAAACTATACACATGGGAGAGAATATCATCCAATTGGACACTTGGTAGGAGGATAACTGCACTTAAAGGATGAGGCTAGCTACAAAAAGAGTTGGTAAAGAAAGATGAGGAATTGGCAAAGCTCCATGAAACTATCTAAGATCATAGAAAAGCAACACCTCCTTACATTGCGATTGTGAAAGAGAGCACTATGACTAAGACAACTCTAGTAATCTCAACTTATGTAGACACTTCTGAAGAGTGACTTAGTGAATTTTAAAAGCACACTAGAGGCATTGGATTTAAATTTTAATGTAGATGGGGTATGATTGACATGGGTTAGGAAAGTGTATACAAGGCATCCACAACCCCATTATAGTTGAACAAATGGTCAACCATGATAGCTTTGGTTTCAATGACAAAGAGGAAAAAACCATTAGATCAATGATCATATCTGTGAAAGAAAATGGCATGGCATAGTTGGCATACTCATTAGAAGAAAAGGAAATATTACATGAAGGTGGAAACCCACCGCTAGCTCATCCTTCTTGTGGAAACTTATAGAAGGAAAATGATGAGAAGAGTTCAAATAATCATGCTACACCTACACTCAAAACAAACAACAAGAGGATTAGCTAGATGAAGAAGAATAAGAGTTTTGGGTATGCATGATATAGGGAATACATGGTTTTCATTGTTATAAGAAAAAATTCCATAGAACTACTAGTTGTTGGTACTTTGAGGTATGCTTATTTTGTGTGAAGACAAGCTATTATGTGGCATTTTTCTAGGAGAAACAAGACAAGCAATGTGCCACTAGCCATAACACTTACAGAGGAGGAATGGAAAGAAAATGTCCCCAAAAAAATAGAAAATTCAAAGGAACAAAGAGAAATGGGGCATTTTAATCTGGCCATACAACCTTAAGATATTTTTCCATTGTGGCGAGTTAAGTGGATATTGTGCTAGATATCCATTTCAAAACCCTAGAAGGAATAGAGTCATAAAGATTATGTTACCAATGGATTTTGGTTGGAATTTATCTGTAGCTTTCATTAAAAGAAAAACAATATTTTGCAAGTTATTGGAGTTTGGTAGTGTTTCATGTGTAACATTTGTTGAAAATAAATTTAATGTTGGATGAATTCACAATTTCCCCCTCCCTGTACAACGAAGTATTTCGTAGCATTATTAGTATAGTCAAATTATTTCCAATGCCATGGTTTGATGAAAGGAAGCACCCTTCAATAATTTATTTCCTCCCTCTTTCTTGAATCATTTAATTGAGATTGAGTTAAGTTCAAATTTCCAAACTTGCCTATAATTTTGATTAGCAATTCTCCCTTTCAAATGGTCAATTTTTGTTGGTAAATTGTAGTCCTCCATTCCCAATTTGCTCCACTCTCTTGTAGATATGTGCTTTCAAGTGTTATCAGGAAATTTTCATCATTTTAAAAAGCCAAGAAATTTGATGTCATTAGTATACATCCATTGTTCCCACTTCTATCTAATTACTATAGAGTTAATTATGTACTTCACTATTGCTACATGACAATGATAGGTTTGATAGAGATATCTTACAATAATCATCATTTTCTCAACCAATCAAGTTGACCTCGACATTATTTACCACAAGAACAATTAAACCAGTAACACACAAAAACATTAAACACAATATTTACCCTGGGAAAACCCTAACTCTAGGGAGAAACCCTACCTAACGAATTTCCATTAGATCTCTATGCCAAAACCCTAGCCAAGCATGCCAAGTGAGCATTCATCACTCACATCCTTGGCCCCATCATAATGAATACCTCCTATCCTTATAAATGTTCCATTACACCACGACAATATTACCATGGGAAACCAAGAAACCATGGGCCCAAACAACTATTGTAACCTAGTCAACTTTGACTCTATCCCCAAGTCAAGTTTACTTAATATTCCCCCCCCCCCCAAAACCTTGACTTAGGGTTTCCATTGACCAAATTTGGTCAAACCAACCAAGTGAATCAACACTGCTCACTCTTTCCCTTACCCCCGTTAAAGTGTATACCCAAGGTATCTATTAACCTGACATTCCACCTTATCACCTAGGTCTAGCACCATATTTACTGATTTTTACCAAGGGGTGTGCATGTCTCACCAGGTATTACAAAAGTATACACATTTACATGTAATAATTGGCTCCATTATATATATATATATATATACACACACATTTTTTTATTTTTTTTGTTTATCCCTTATTGTTATATTTATATGACCACTCCCTCGACACACACTTTGTGCCCGATGCTCTCATCAACCATATACCCCCACACTCTGCAAATCATTTGATTCATGCATCTTATGAAATATTTTTCATGTATCTAATACCCATGGTTTCTCTCTATACACTTACACACCACTACCTCAATTTTCATTAATGAATCCAGTCAACAATGTCGTGACTCTATTGAAGCTCACATTTTATGTGAAGTTACCTTTACTTAGCAAGAAGGCTCTCTAATTCACACATTGCCATCCAAGCTGTTGGTTTCCACCCACTAGTTTCACTAACAACCATGAACTAATTATGTGGAATAATGATGCATCCCTCGATTTCCACAACAAGCTTTCAATCGTTTTTGGAACATATAAAGTACTCTTGTAAATTTTCATGACTAACATAGGATATATCACCCCACCTTGAACCTGGAGATCAATATATGGTAAAATAAAAACCGATCTCTAGATCGCAAGTTTCTACAATATCTACCATTTGTTTAACATTTCACAACTAAAGTGGATGCGTTTGAGTTTGTTTTCACCTTCTAGCAAGGAGATAACCCTATAACAACTTGTCCAATCCACTCCTTGGGTTATTTTGTTTCCTCTGCAAATTGAGTGTCATGACTACTACTCACCATATCTCCCACCACAAATATTTACACTTTAGGTTCCCTTGAGTGGAAGAAACACACCCCTATCAACCCATTTATTCACTGACATTATCACTAAGAAACGTTGATCTAATAATGGATCCAATAAAATACATTATGGTCCTCACTTAAGCTTCTATTGTGCCAAATAGCCACATCTATCTTAACCTAAAATTTTCTTTTCATTTGCTAATTCAACAACATATATGTAATTTCTAACTGTAAATTTTCGATAGTAATTCCACCATCGTTGGCCGCCTACTTCCTAGAATCTTCATCCCTATTGTTCATCTTGCCTTTCATTTTCCTAAAATCAACACACAAACTATGCAAAGGTAATTTGAAATAGCTCATATGTCTTGGGCATGCCATAATGCATCTTTGACTAATTTATTGTTATGTCTCAACCCTATTCTTGGCCTTGGCCTTGACATTCCAATCTGTAGGCTTCTAGACTGGTTGATTTATTCACCTCAACTTATGTGCATGGCTTTTTTTTATTAATTAAAATAAAAGTACCCTCTTTTTATCATTAAAGTAAAAGTACGGAAAAAATAGTGGTAGAAGAAACTTCATGTCAAGATGCTATCTATAATTCTTAGCATTCTTTGCAAGAGTGTTGCAAGTATGGAAATAAACTTCCCCTAAATTCATGTCAACATGCTTCTCCCATCTAAATGGTAGAGGCATTTGAACGTCTAGATCTATTTCTTTAACCATCCAGATCCTTTACTATCTTGAAGTGGGAACTTCAAAACCTCACTCACACCAGATCTAACCAAATATATATTGATTTGGCTTCTCTTCCATATTTATGAACAACCTTTGCATCAATCCCTCCATCCACTAGGCCAAATAACCCTTGGAAATAGTAGCATTCTTCTGAAGCCAAAACACATCCACTTTTGGCTCTGATACTAAATGTAGAAAAACAACTAGAGAGAAAAATAATTTACCACAAGAATAATTAAACCAACAACACACATAAAACATTAAACAAAATATTTATCTTGGGAAAGCCCTAACTCCAAGGGAAAATCTAGCCTAATGGAATTCCATTAGAACCCTTGGAAAAAACCATGGCCAAGCAAGCCAAGTGAGCTTTCACAACTCACATCCTTGGCCCCATTACAACGAAGTCCTCCAACCTTCTAAAGGTTCCATCACATGAAAAATTACCATGGGAAACTAACAAATGATGGACCCAAAACCACTATTATAACCCATTCAACTTTCAATCTATCTCATAGCCAAGTTTACATAACACTATTTTGTCTCTAAACAAATTTAATTCAAAAATAAAACTTAAAAATAACTCCTTGTATACCATTTGTAGTGTCCCCAACCCACAACCTGGAAACACCACTCACCGTAGCTTCATAATTATAATTAATTTAAATGTGGAAGCATGTAACACTCAAATTTGTCTTCATTTATTCCCTATGTTTGAAAATAAATACAACATGAAATATAGTTCTAAATGTCATGCAAGAACTATACATCACATACATTACAATTTATAGAACACAAAAAAATGAATATAAATTAACAACCATTAAGCTTGAACCTAGAAGCTAGGGTTTAAAAATAGAAATTATTAATTGAGCACAACACATAAATAATTTTCTAGACACAATAATGTGAGATCTTATCTGAGAAATGAGATATGATTGACTATGGGCTCTCCACATTCCACTTAGCCATAGACCTAGTGCTTCATAATCTCAACCACTGTGCCCCCCCCCCCCCCCTCCTCCCAAAGTTGAGACAAAAACTCCAAAGGAAATAGTCATAAAACCAAGAAAAAAACCCTACCCGAAGCACTAACCCCAACAACATCGGTTTCCAATTGCAAGCTCACGACCCCCTTACCGACACGCAAGTGGTGTAACATAAATCTATGAATGGTGCCCACCTTCTTGTGAAATTTATAGTAATCAAGGAATATATTATTCCACAAATCTAGGAGCTTTGTTGTTGTCTATGCATTCACATACCAATAGATGTTATACCAAAAAATATATTCTATAGACAAAAGTGATCTCCCTAGAATCCTAAAGGAAAACTAGAAACAAACATACATAAGAATAACTCTTTCCCTAAGCTAACATTGTTTAAATAATTATAACTACAGAATGAGAGTGGTACTCTTAGCTCTCAGCGAAAAAGCTTGATGAAGATCCATAATTTGTCCCAATGTAGCTCCTCAATTCTTTGATGAGACCACGGGGGCTTCACTCAATCAACCTCTATCCTATCACGTGCGTTCGTGGCATATTAAACAATACCCTTAATTTGACTACATATTAGAAAATACCCCTAAAAATCACATTATTTAACCCCCTACCAATATGAACCCGATACACCTTCCCAATTTAAAAAACCCCTACTTCCACTAGATATTGTAGGTATCCATTTTTTCATTAACATTTTTTTATACCCCTTTATATTTTTTCATTAACTTTGAGCTCCATTTTTTATACCTATCAATATAAAAACCCTTTACCCCCTATATATCCCCCAATATATTATGCCATTTTTTCCTCAATATAAATCCCCCAATGTGAACCCACGTGGTATGGTATTGCTCCCCTAGTGCAGTCCCTGTGGATGAGACCTGTAAAAACAAAAATACAAGGGATCACACGCATATACAATATAATGATATAAAACAAGCTTAATATAATGATAAAGGAGATTAAAAATTGAAATTACCTTAATGAATACATAAAGAGTATAAACCCTTTGTAATTCCAATATGATAACTCAATAAAAAAAAAGTATTCAAATGTATTAATTCAGAGATAAATCAAGATCCTTACAACTTGGCCTTGATGTCGGGAAGGTTCCTCCTAAATGCCTCTAATCCTTCTCCTTAGATGATAAGCTTCCCAATCCAAAATTACGAGCACAAGACTACCATTTATGAACTCCTCTAACCCTATAGCCTCAAAAATGGAGGAGGTTTCAGATCCATTAATAGTGGGATTAGGGTTCCTTGATCCAAGAGAATTAACTCCATGTTCAGAGGGGTTGTGCTCGAATAGATATGACCCATAATATTCTAGTTGGGATATATCTTCCCAATAATGCTTCTAGAATTCACTTTTTATTTCTACTTTTCTTTGAGTCATTTGTAATTGAAAACATAGCGCATTTTTGCACGGGTCTCAATAAAAGAAATTGCGCATGCACAGAAACTGACTAGAAAAAGTGCAAAAATCATGCTAAACTGGTTAAAAGGCCATTTTATCCAAAATTCATGATTTGGTCAAGGAATTTAAATGTTTGAATTGCAAATTAGTGGATTGGAAAAGATGTATGGATGGCGAAAGATCCATTTTAACCATCAAATGTCATGATGAAAAAATGATGTGTAACAGATTCCCCCCTAAAGAGCGAAGTATGGAAAGTTATTAAAATATGGAAGCACTTTATCATTTCATATATTGGATCAGAGACAATGGTTCAAAACCTGCAATGAAAATTCAAGGATTAAAATGCAAATATATATAATAATAATTGAGGTAGGCATTACCATACTCAAAGTAAAAATAACTCGATGAACAAGTACAAAAATAACATAGAATCATATCAATAGTAAATGCAGTATAGATACAAACATCTGTTATGAATTTGTCTACATAATAATGAATACATAACTCCTTGCAACCTTGATGGATGAAACTAAATTCAGGGTCTTGATCTCCATCTCTTGATCCATAGTACGAATCTAACCATGTGAACAAATGCGTTGAAGTTGAACACAACAGATACCACTTGATTACCAGTGAATGATGTGAACCCTTAACAAGTGCGAGAGAAACCACCAATAATGAAAATGGTTCTTAAGGTACTTCCTGTACAATATATGAAGTGTGATTAGGTCATATGTAGTCGAACACTCATAGAATCACTCGATCGAAGGTCAATAATGAGAACCTATCGTCGAATGCGAGAAACCTACCATTAAGGCATGCAGGCCTCAAGGTACTAAAAATGGTTTCTAGATCAACTTCCTAGATATGGAGTTGAAGTCGATAGGAAGCGATCCATCGTAGGAGATCCTTATGACACAAAACTTCATGTTAAGTTGAAGAATTTTTTTGCAAGGACTCACTCAGGGATGACAGATGCGAACGAGTGCTAATATTTGTAAAATGACATGAACTGAGGTTGAACTTCTCTTGAACACATGGCGACATGACAATTGACTTGGCAACATTTGACTTAATGATAATACCTAAAACTAGATGAATACTTTTAATGAGGCTTGATTAACTGTAAGACAAATGGAATACCCAACCAAGACACAAGTGTGACATATTTTTGTGTTCAAGAGAGACATATTTCCTTTATATGAATGTAAAAATGAATACCTTTTCTCAATTCCTCCCCACCATTGCTAGAAAGTACCTCTTTATTTTTGTCAAGATTGAGGAGGATAACATTTTATTGTTCTGTAAGCTCATCCTTCATATGAGTCCTTCGAAGTATTTTTAACGAATCCTAGGAAGGAGTGGTTTGGTCCTGTTGTGATCGATGAGTCCTGCACTCTTTAGTTTTAAGAGTCTAGTGTAGGATTAACTCGATGTCATTTTCATATTTAAATAGTTTGAAAAGACATGAAAAGAAAACTCGTTCATTTCTTTCAACGTAAATTTTTAATGAGTCCGTAGAAAGTAAAACTTAGTTTTTATTTTTATTTTTAGGGAGTCAGAAGAAAAACATAAACAAACTCCGAATCTTTTTTTTCGTAAATTTATTCCCTCAAGACTGAAAAAGTATAAAATGATGTAGGAGAGAACTCTATTGACTATGCTTAGTCAACGTATACAATTTTCGTAAATAGTCTAATTCAGTCTGTAGGAGGGGTAAACTTATACTAAAATAGATGGTTGTTCATTCATTTTAACGAGTTCGAATAGTTAGGTACTCGACAATGTTTTCATGTTTAGAGAGTTTGAAAAGGGCTTAAAGAAAACTCCATGGTTTCACGTTTTCATATTTTTTAAGATTATGAAAAAGTGATAAAGTTTACTCATAGTCAAAATGATCCATTTTTACATTGTAACCTGTATTCTGCACATAACACTCGATAGATCATCATAACTGCTCAACATTATGGTCAAAAAACATAAAAAATTGACTTTTAAAAGGTTAAAGGCATAACAAATAATATTTTATTCACCAAAAACTTATAAAATTTTGAAAGAGTAATTCATTTTCATCATTTGAGTTTTTTAACCAATTTGAGAGGAGTGAAAGAGTTTTTACCACAAAACTTCAGAGGTTGATTCCGGGCAAACCAATGGACCAATCGACGAAGTGTTTCTTCCAAGTAATATATCTCTTTCATATCTTGCTTTTCATCCATTTAGAATTCACTTTTAGGCTTTGGTTTGATTTTTTGGGGAGGCTGTAATTTCAAATATCCACCCACAAGGCTGCGCAGTTTTCCTTCATCAGGGTTGTGCACCCCAATATTTTTTTACAAACTAAAACACATGATTTGCTTAGTTTTTCTACTGATAAATTGCGTAAATGCACTATGTATGTAAAGAAAAATCACGCAAGTTCCAAGGGATTTCTAAAATATATAAAAATACACCCCAAAAATCCAAAATTTCTCTCAATCAACGTTTTAACACTCATATATTATCAATTTCAGGACTCTTGAGCAACCATGTTGGAGTGGAGAGAGAGAGAGAGAGAGAACATGAAACTCATGATGCAAAAGTGATTGATAACTCGACAACTCTGCAAGCTCTAAAGAATTGTGGCCTTTATAACTTTTGGGCCATTCCAGGAATGAAAGCTCAATTAGATCTCATGACATGGTTGGTGAGGGCCTGGGATGTCTAGGAAGGATGTTTTATTATAGGTAATCACTGCCTCACATTTGATTTCGATGACATGTAAATCTTGACTAGGTTTTCTCATAGAGGGTGTGACATTAATTTATTTTCCAGAGACCAAGTGGGGAAACTACTGCCTCATAATTGAGATGATATTGTGTCTCTATTTCAGTGCTTAAGGATGGCCGGATAGATATCAAAATTATCTAATGAATTTATTTGAGTACTATCGCTTTCATAGTCACTAGAGTGTGTGGTCGTCAAACAGCTCACGTGGCCACAAAGGCCCAAATACATATTGTAGTTGAGTGTTCAGAGTCCACCATTTTCAATTGGTGTGAAGGAGTGGTTGTCAATATGAAAGGACAACTTACCAGATCAAAGGAGGGAAAACTAAATAACTTTGACTATGGTGCCATCCTTATTTAATTTGACCTAGATAGGATTCTTCTCCTCATCCCACAACAGGTTATTGTTGATCCCGCAGGACCCATAGATCCACGTATGTTGTGGTGGGTTTCATTGATGGCTCGCCATGGTGGTGATGACAGCCTAATTGTGAGATATACTCCTTAGTTTTTTGTGTGGCTAAGAAGCCAAAATTTCATGATTGAAGACCTCCCATATACAAGGATGGACTACAGGGGTGATCTAGATATACCACTCCAAGTTGGAATGCAGTGGGGGAATCTAGGTAATTTTTTTCCATTTTGATACTTCATATTTAAAAAAAAAAAAAAAAAAAATTTTAAATCCAAAGCTAATTATCGAAATGTTGATGCAGATGTAGGCCTAGATCGACAAATATAGCTACGACGATTTGACAGGAGAGGATACTAGAAAGTAGCAGCTCTATTACCACATTCAGACGTAGTAGAGGCTTTGACTAAGTTGTTTCACAACTTGGAGACACTTACTCTAGATATCCTAGAGATTGGGACTGATGAATTTCCTCTCTAATACCAAAGGCATGTGGTTTGGGTTCTAGGACTAATCAGGCGACTGCTATGCCGAGTGGCTCCTGCCATAGCTTGATACCATGATCATCATCATGGATAGCTAATAGTCGTTTAGGGCTAAATTTTGATTTTTTTATCATCATATTTCGAATAATAAAGGCCACAAAGCCTTATTTCCTTGGATGATATTTTTTGTAACACACTCTTAACAGACTATTTCACCTAATGAGAACTGCGAATTTTATTCTCTGAGTATATTGCTCAATATGGATGAATATTGTTTTATTTTCAAATGTTACAAATGTTTATTTAACACTTGATTGGCAAATGCATAAGGTAATGTGTTTAAATTTCTTGAAATGTGGTGATATTCAATATAATCAAACTTCCTTTCCAAGATATGGACCCGCAAAAACTTTCTTAACATTGATAGACTTCTAACTGTATAAACACCATTTAAATTTAATACAATGATTTGTGAATCTAACCTAATGATCAAACGCCAAATTCCAAATGCGATGGCATCAAATAATAGTTCAATAACTGCACTATATTCTGCTATGTTATTTGTTGTTAAACCGAGGCATACCCCATGAATAGAAACTATCTCATTAGTGCATGAATATATGACCCAATCCGCAGAAGATAAAATCTGAGTATTAGGACTAGCGCAATCAACAAAGCCAATGTAAGTATGAGGGAACATCAACATATGCAAATCAAGAGTAATCAAGATAAGCAGGAAAAGTAATAGAAAATCATAAAAAATGTTAATCTACGACATACACTCGTTGTTGTCAAGATAAATCCCCTCTATGGACAAAGGCGGTCTCTCTAGACCTAGATTGGGTCTAGCACCATGAGATTGTTTCTAATGCAAAGCTTTCTTAACTAAAATTTACAATGTGACAAGAAAAAAGACATAAATACCCTCTTCCCAATGCTCCACTTCAATCCGTTGATGATGACCTTGATCCACGATCCTTTGAGGCCCGCTCCCTGTTATTGATGGCAGATGAATACATGTGGATGATCAAGAGACAACAAAAAAAATTAATATGATACATAATAATTGAAAACATTAGCTATCTAGTAGATCAAGGAGTACCCAAATATTTTCATAAACATTTAGAAAAATATAGAAAGCAATCGTCATATTTTATTATTGATAAATACAAAAGGAGAGCTTACAACCCAGGCCTTGATGTTGGAGATGTCCTTTCGTGAAAATCTGAGTCCTTCACCAAAGATCAAAAGCATTCCTTCCCCTAAACACTTAGGCCTTATCACAATGCTAGGATGCAAGGGGATGAGAGTTCAGACGAGTCTGGCAATGACCAACCAAGCTCTAAATTTGGGTGAATGAGGGATGTGAATTTATAGGTGGGTTTAAATAGGTGAGCTTCAAATGACCCAAGGGAGGGGTATGATTCCATTGTGTGCTCAAATATGCTTTTGTGTGCTCACACAATGCCTAAGGAGGCGTTGGTGTTGTCCTTAGGCGGCTTTCACATAAGGAGAAACTATCCTTTGCTTGCTTGTGGTCCCGGAAAGTGACTTTTTTCCACTTCTATGAATGTGCACTTATCGGGCTTCAGTGCACGTAGAAGGCGCTCTTTCCGAAGGAAAAAGCATGCATTTGAGCATTTATGACTAGTTCAAATTTGATTTTCTCAAAAACTTAAAGATTTTAAATACTTCTTGATTCCATAATGTATCCCTGTCCTGTAAATCCTTAGGCTCGAAATTACTTGATGTCATCTTCTGCTGTACGATTTTCCAGTGTTATCACCCACCATGTGTATATTTTAACAAATAGGATAAATGAAGTCTACATCTAGTAGCTTTTTTCAATTCATATTTTACAATGTTTTTCAGATCCGGGTTTAACCTCCATTGAGGCTGCCGAATAGGCCGAACATCCTTTTCAGTATAAATGTGATGTGTGCATAGTTGAGGATATATACCCTTCAGGTCTGGGTAGTCCCAAGAAAATTCTCCTTTATATTTCTATAAAATATTTCCGAGCTTTTGTTGTTGGTTACTATTCAGACTGCCATTGATATTTAAAACTTTTCCTAGCTCAATTTCAATTGGCATGTTGTTGTGAACAACAGTCGTGGGTATGTGCTGGTCATCAATGCCTGCTAATGGGTCCTCCTGTTCTTATTATCAAGAACTAATTTTAACATTTGGCATTTTAAATTTTCTGAAGTAGATGGCTGGTTCATGAAGTTATTGATTACATCGTCTTCAGTTTCATCTTTAAATTTGAGTGCTTCAATTATTGTCAGCGGTGAAAGGATGTTTTGTTCCCAGTATGTATGTGGTTTTTTTAGATATTTACAGTGGGAAGACTTGGTTTGGTAGGGAGGAATATGACAATATTCTTTATGGCATCTCCTCTAGCAATGGTCATGTTGCATGTTCAACAACCTATGTAAGCATCGGAGGTTGCTAACCAAGGTCGTCCTAATATCAGGAGATGTCCATCTAACCTAATTTTTGGGTTAATAACTAAAAATTATGTCGGGTAATCCCATGAGTCCATAGAAACCAGGATTTCCTGCAATATACCTTCTATTTTGATAACAGATCTGTCTGCAAGTTCCAGCAAGGCAGATGTGGGTTCCAATGTTGTTATACCTAACTTCTCGTAGGTTTTTGTTGTTAAGATGTTGATGGAAACCCCCAAATCAACTAATGTGTTTGAAAAGGAGTGGCCAGAGATTTGTAATATGAATATGGGGTTTCTTGGATCCTCGTATTTTACTGGTGTTTCTTTACGCAAGAGTAATTCTGACAGTGCTCCCACTACATGAACAATTGGTACAGTCTTTTCTTTCCTCACCTGTTTTTTTCCGCATAGTCCTTTAATTGTTTTAGCATAGATAGGAATGTCTTATATAGCCTGCAAGAGAGGAATTTTAATGCAAATATTTTTTAATTCCCATAGGAGATAAAAATCTAACGAGACTATTGGCTTAGGCAGTGTTAATCTCTTAGAGAATGGAGGGGAGGAAATAATAAGTTTTTCAGGGTCTTTTTGGTCAACTGTGTCCCTCCCCTATCCTATCTGTTATAGGTAAATTTGGGCACCATTCCTAATGACCTGGTTAATTGGGCATCATCTCTAGGACCAATGATCAAGGGTCTATCATTCCCTATCATTTGAGTTGCTACATGCCCTAAGATAAGAAACAAGAAACAATCAAGCAAGACTTACATCAAGAAAAGGTGTCCATGGTTTCAAGCTTATTATATAACATATGAGAACTCACCAACGCAGGCTCTAAGGGGCCTAAGTGTGTTGCATATGTAGGTAGCCCCATGCAAGGCTGCTTTGCAAAGCACTTCCCGACATTCACAGGTGTTGGTCACATTGGGAGCGAAATTCTCATTGTTCCGGAATCTCCACTTGGCCAGTGCCTTCTAGAAGAGTTCACATGTGTCAAACATCAGATCCAAGTGTCCATTTGACATCTACATGAATGGAAACATGTGTTGCCTATTTTTGGAAAGCTATTGATTGCAAAACAACCTACAGTTCATCTATAAATTGAACACAGATCTAAGTGTTTGAGAAGGAAGAATTTGAGTAGAGACATGCTGGAGAATTTTCAATTCAGAGCTTGATTTGTAGAGCTACTGCTAGAGAGATTTATGCTATGATGAGATTTGGAAACTTTGCTAGAAGGTCACTTCAAATCAGTCACTAGGTTGTAACCTCTCCTTCTGTCATCAATAAAGAGTACTTATTGTTTTTCCCTACATGCATCGATGTTAACTTTGATTTTCCATATTGTAAGATCTTGGTTGATGAATGTAGTTTATGCTTAATTGATTTAGCTAACTAGCTTGAATAGATATCTATATTATTGCATCTTCTACTATTTTAGTGTTCGTTCTTGCAGAAAGCATTCAACCAGCGAACCACTTGAATTTGAAGCTGTAGTAGACGTGACAGAAGGAGTCATTTGGAAGCGACTGAAACAAGTAAGCATCCAATCCTCTCTATGTATCTATTCTGAGTTAGGAGAAATAGTAGTATAGTCTTTCACCTGTTGTTCTAGACTAACACCTATCTAGGGAAGCGTAATTTGTCCGTAGATTACAATTCTGGCCCAACAAATTGGCGACCATACTGGGGAGAATTTCTCTTATTTTTAGGTGTTTTAGTCTCTGATTTGCTTTGATTATCCACCCAGTAGCTGTTACACATAAATATTAGACTTTTCATACCTTAATTTGCAAAGACAGTGAGCCAAACAGTAGTACTTTTCATTGCCTACTACGCCCAACGCACCCTTAGTCAGGGCACAGTGCTTTGCAGAGCATTGTCTCCCTTCCAAGCTTGCATTGCAGAGCACTGTCTCCCATTGGAGACTACGTTTACTCCTAAAAGGGACCAAATTCCCTTGAATTTGACTTTGCAACTTGCTTCAGGTTTGTTTGCTGCTATGTTCTGAAATGTTTCATGCTCAATTGACCAGTGACTCTATATACTTCTTCCTCCTTTGGCTGAAAATTTGTTCAATGTTTGTTTAGAAATTTTTTTTTTATCATTGACAAGTTGACTTCAAATTATTTTTTATGGTCCCATTAAGAATCGTTTTCTTTCGAAATAGGAAATTGTCGTAAAATCTTCATTTCCTTGATAGGAGAAATTGTTGTTGAAATCTTTGTTTTTCCTTCAAAAGAGAAATTTTTGTTTGTATTCTTGTTTCTCGAAAGTAAAAATCATTTCGATTATTGATATAGTGCACCTAGTTTCTTTTCTGCATTCATAACATTAAGGAAACTGAAAAGAAAAAATTACATTTGCATGTAGGATTGTGTGTTTTTTGCAAAAGGAACATTATGAAATCTGCATTTAGTTTGTGATTAATTGATTTTGTTTTTGTTCATTGACTTTTTTTTTGAAAAATTATTTTCTCTTTTCCTAACAAACTAGCGCTCTCTTCCCTTAGTAGCTAGGTTCTTCATTGAAAAAGCTGAAAGTGAAAGTTTTTTTATCATTCTTAGCTTGCATTTTAGGAATTTCATATACATCATCATGGTGAACCTGAAAGAAAAATTGTTAAGCAAGATCAACATAAAATAAATCTCAATTTACTTAACAACACATTGGAACCTTAACGATAACATTTAGAAGGTCTAGGCTAGAGATGTGTTCTGGCGTCGTAAAACATAGTAGCTGTCGTTAACTTGTCTGTGATACATTCTGAGTGTGATACCTCACTCCACGTACATAAGTATATCGTAGCTTGTCCATGTACTCTCAGGTATATCAGGCGGTGTTACATTACGATAGGTATAAATGGGTGCTCTCACTGTGCAGTTTCGCATCAGACAATGCTAATACGGACTCGGGCCTCCACGTACCTTTAGGTATATTTGGGAGGACAATTTTTAGGTGTTATCCATCCATAGTGAACCAAGTCAGCCACCCTGAAATTGTGATACACCGAACACAACATTTTGGGAGATTACCTGCCCATACCTCTTGGTTTTCCAGGAGGTATTCTGCAATTCACAGTTTCTTGGTAAACCCTTTTGCCTAGCATTACCCTCTTTTTGTTTATTTGTTTTTGGATAAAATAAATCAGTAATCATGGAATAAAAAAATCCTACCCCCCATTGTTCATGTATATTAGCTTTAAAACCACCTTTAACACTAGAAGTTATTTCTGGTAGGCGAAGGCAATCACGATATGCCAAATCAAGTACAATTCGTACCTCTAGCGAAACATCATCATTTAAATGAGAGTTAGCTAAAATTGTTTCCACACATCTCGGTTCATTTACTGTTGTCGAAACAGAGCCTTCACAGCTACCCGTGGTCACAATCCATTCAATCGTTGAGACCATAGCTCCTGGACCCAACGTTGTTCAATCACAAATTGATCCAGATCCTGTCTCTTCTTTGCCAAAAAATCTGAATCCTGAACAACGAGAAGTTGTTCCTACCTTGGTCACTCCAAAAATATCTGTATCTATTGAAACTCCTATATCACATAGTCAACTATCTAAAATATATTTTGGGCCTGATGGTGAAGTTCTTCCTCCTGGTTTAATTGCGATTGAATAAATCCCACAACCTGATACACCTTTAAGTCAAACCCATTTTGGGGGAGACCTTTACCTGTACCAGTCTTTTTCTCAATCGTTTCCATCTGCTTTTGTTGATCCCATTTCCATTCAATCTCCTGTTGATTTTGGAGAGTATACATTCAATATCCTACTTCCGAAATTAATGCCATGTCATTTGACAAAGGAAAAAGTGATAAGCAACCAGGAGGTAAGAAAAATGGGAAATCAAATAAAAATAAAACTTCTAACCCACAAGAACGATCATCTGATCAACTGTCTGTACCATAGAAACCTCGTTATCCATGCATAATATGTAACGAGGAACACTTTTTTAGGGATTTTCCTCACCATGCTGAAGTCTCAAAAATCATCAAGACTTCTCATGCATCAGCTGTGTTGACAGACCCATTTCCAAATCCAGACACAAATTTGGTTGCCACAGATCTAGCTCCTAGTTCCCAAGTCTTAATGTTATCCACTACAAAACATTCACAATATATTTTGGTGTCGACGCGGAGTAAACTATGGTAGTCCGGCCACTGATCAACCTACCACCTCGACAATGAATCCATCTAATGAATCGGTACCACCTCCTGTTATTCCTGAATTAATGATTAAGCCACCAAAGGGAGTAATTCATAAATTGACATATAATCCTCGAGCAAGAGCAGCACAAAATTATAATATAGTTTAAGATTTGGCTCAATCCCTTTCAGCTATGTCTGCTCTTTAGATATTACAAAATTGTCCCTCCCAGAAGCAGGATTTATTGTCGGCCATTGGTGGAATTGATCCGACTGATTCTAATCTTGTCGTCTTTAATCATATGGGCTATGTGCCGCAATTACCAATAGAATTGGCATTCTCCATCCAAGTAAATGTTCTCAATCACCTTGTTCGTCGCATTATTATTGATGAGGGAGAATCTACCTGCATTATGTCTCTAAACTATTGGAAATCGCTTGGCTCGCAACAATTATCACAATCATCAATGACGTTGAAGGATTTTGATGGAAGAACATACAAACCTTGTGGTATTATCAATAACCTGCAAGTTGAATTAGGGGGGAAAACAATAAGTATTAATGTTTAGGTTGTTGATGGACCCCTTGACTATAATATTTTACTCGGAAGACCATGGTTATATGCAATGACTGCCATTGTTTCTAGATATTTTAGAATGATTGCCTTTCCACATAAATGTACAATCACAGTCACTAATCAATTATCCTTTTTTTCCTCCGCTTCACAAGTAACTAGAAGCATTCTGTATATTCACTTACCCCAGCTAGAAATCCAGAACATTGGTGTAGGAATCTTAAAGGATTCCACTCTTATGGGAACCTTTGCATTACCGCCACCCGCGACGTCGACAAAAATTGTAAGCATAGAGACCTGCTACATGATCTCTTCCACTCTATCTGGCTTAAGGGAGAGTACAGGTGATTCTAATATTTCTACGTTGGATGATGTTTTACCTCTCAGCCCCATTGAGATGCAATAGCAATAAATCTATTTGGCTTGGGCATCAAATCCGAAATCAGCATCACCGAGTGTTTGGGTTGATCATTCATTAGATTTTGGAACTCCATCTGATCCATTCTCCTCAAAATTTTTGACAGATGAAAATATTTTGGAAGCTATGATGTCAGAAGGAGAACCATGGGAAGATTATCATCATCATTCCCATCTTCCAAATTATGAAGAAAATAATATTAGTGAACTATATCACCCATCCATTCAAAATTTCTTTTTGAATTCTTTTCCGATTAATGCAATTGAATCTGAGTGAAATTTATGTAATATCGAAGAAATGATTTCTATCGATATTTTGACTAAACCTGGCATTGTAGAAAATATTCATGTTGGTTTATATTGTTCTCCATCAAAAATTGATTCATATTGCTCTCTTTTTCATGAATTTCGTGACGTATTAGCTTGGTCTTATGAGGAAATGCGAGGCATAGATACTAGTATAGTTGAATACACTATTAATATGTATCCTGATGTCAAACCTGTGTGTCAATAGCTTCGTCCTGTTCATCCAAAGAAAGCTACTGCCATCAAAGCAGAAGTTGAAAAACTTTTGCGTCTTGGTTTCATTTACCCTATTCCGCTAACTGAGTGGGTTTCCAATATCGTTCATGTTATGAAAAAACGAGGAACCATTAGAGTGTGTGTCGATTATCAGGATGTCAATCAGGCTTGTCCAAAAGACAACTATCCTACTCCCTTTATCGACCATATTATTAACGATTGTGTTGGATGTGAAATTTTTTCGTTCATGGATGGATTTTCCGGCTACAATCAAGTCAATATCCGCCTATATGACCAACATAAGACATCATTCATCTGTCCCTAGGGCACATTTCGCATATAGAAAACTTCTGTTTGGTTTAAAGAACGCTGGGGAAACTTTTTAGAGAGCAATGTATTATGCTTTCAACGACATCAAGCACATTGTTCAACCATATCTAGATGATTTACCAGCGCATTCACGAAATTGGACTGATCACTGGATGCATTTGAGAGCCATTTTCTTACGCTGTCGACACTACAAGATACGCTTCAATCTTCACAAATGTGTGTTTTGTGTTGGTTCTGGTTGATTGCTTGGATTCGTAGTCTCAAAATAAGGAATTCGAATAGACCTACTAAAGGTACAAGCTATTCTTGATTTGCTTGCACCATCAAACTTACTTCAGATACATAAACTTCAAGGAAAGGCTAACTTCTTAAGAAGGTTCATTCCAAACTACGCCGAAATGGCTAAATGATTTACTAAAAGGAGTTCCCTTCCATTGGGACCAAATTGCGTAAGCTTCTTTTGATGCTGTCAAGGACCATCTTGTCTGAGCGTCATTAATGTATCCTCCTAATTATCAAAATTATTATTTCCTATATATCGTCGCGGTTGAAATGACCATCGCTATGGTTTTGGTCAAAGTAGAATATGGAATTGAACATCCGATCTATTATTTGAGTAGTAATCTCAATGATACGGAAGTTAAGTACTCGTACGTAGAAAAGCTTGCCTTGGCAGCCGTTCAAGCTGTCCAAATATTTCGCCATTATATCCTGCTCCAAAAAACAACAATAGTTTCGGATTGCAACCCAATGACTTATATCTTATCACGTCAATTGCTCGGGGAAAAATTTTCAAAACGGATTGTCATTTTGTAGAAATTTGATTTGGAATTCATCAAATCCAAGTCAAAGAAGTATTTAGTTTTGGCTGAGCTTCTATGTGACCTTCCCTCTAATAGTAATGCAACTATGTCGAAACCATCTATAACAGACGAGTCTCTATTTCTGATCAGATCATCTGATTCCTCATATGGAGATTTCATCATTATCTCCAAACCCAAACTTTTCGACCTAATACCTCTCGCTTTGATCAGCGACTGTTACACAGTAATTTGTCACCATCCCTACCTTTCCCTGTCCCGCACATTGGAGGGCCCATTTTGTGACCTGTGAGCAATGTCATGCCATGAAACCATTATCATTGCATTCCTCTAAACATGAGCTTCAATTTCCCTGAAGACATCTCTTTGCAGAAAATCATAAAAACATCCCTTTCTGCACTGGCGCGGGTATCCAGTTCAGAACTCGCGCCAATGAGGAAAATCCTACAAAGAGGCCGCGCCAACTGGCGCTCTGTCATAGATCCGTACCCACGCCAACCATATTAAGAGGTGTTTTTTAAAAATAAAAGGCGGAAGTTTCATCCTAACAAATTATTGGGCTGATTTCTATCTTGAGTTGGGAGGTTTGGCTACGGATTTCCATGGAGAGGAATTGGTTTTCCACCTCTCATGGAAGCTTCCTTGATGATAGGGCCAATCCCATAATTATAGGAATCCCAACTCCCCTTCATCCTTCTATAAAAGCTTTCCCATTTCCATTTGCAATCTAGCTCCAAAGGGTGGCAGAATTTCTAAGTTCCCAAGAGCTTTCATGTTGCAAAAGCCTTCTTGATTCCCTAAGGCCAAATCCAAGCAAGGAGACTATTTCCAAGTATCCGGAGAGAGAGACTTGTCCCATCCCTGACAGGATTTATCGAGACATGTTGTGTTGACGACCCGCCAAAGGAGAGTGCTGCGTCGAAGCTTTAGTTGTATTCTTCTTTTGACTCATTAATGATAAGCGACTATCGGTTATGGTTCCACTCTTGTTCTTAATTATGTTCATGAGTTATGTCCTCTTCGACTGACATATAGTTGTATATACTGGATTTTATGCTTGCGTTTGTGTTGTTTCTTTCATGTGCAGGTGTCCGATCACGGAGATCGTGAGGATTATGATCTGCCAAGGCAAAGGAACGGGAGCACCACCTCTTCTACAGACGGCAGCATTGGATTCCAGGTAAGCCCTCCTCGCAAGTCATTTTATTTACAATTAGGAACCTGCACTGTAGTGTGTTTGATTGTTGCTAGACCCGATCTAGGCTAGTAGGGATCGCCTCTGTCCGCAGAGGGGATTTACCTCCTCAACAATTTGGCGACTCCGCTGGGGACTCAGCTTGTTGTTTGATTTGTAAACTATAGACGGAGTCTGAAGCACAGCCAGATAGCCTTCGAAATGCTTTTGCTCTGCATTAGCAGAGTAGATCAATGATGCTTCAGTCAATCTCCGGTTTAGTTTACGGACTAAAAAACTGTGAGCATTGTCTTGTCTTTTCGGTTGATTCTTGATTCTCCTTGCTTGATTGGTTTTTTGGGTTGGCTCTTTTGTGTTTGGCTTTTGGTTCAGCCCCAGAGGATCAAATCTGACCTCTGCTTTTCCAAATTTTCACCTTTTCATAGTTGGCTTGCTTGGCGCGAGTTTAGCCCTGACAGTCGCGCCAGTTGGCGCAGTTTTCCAGTTCATCACTCGCGCCATTCCCTGTCTGGCGCGGATTACAACCAGACAGTCGCACCATTTCCTGTAGGTGCTAGGGTTTACCCTTGTTCGGAAGCTTCTTTTGGTCAGTACTTTGCTTCTAGGTTTGTTTTGGATTCTACTTGAAGTGGTGAGTCTGGTTTTGGTTGGGAGAAATTCTTTGTTTTTTCATTTTCAGGCATTGGCGCTTGTTGTCAGTTAGCAACCCGCGCCAATTGGCCATTGGCGCTAGTTGTCAGTGAGCAAGTCACGCCAGTTGGCGCTACTTGTCAATGTACAAGTCGAGCTAATTTCAGGGTGTGTGAAAATTGAGATTTTTTCCCTAAATCCTTCACCAGTGTGTCTTTCCCTTCCGGTCTCTTCACTGTATGAGCATAGATTACATTGCTCATTGTTTGAGATGTCTTCTTGTTATGATTGCTTGATGTAAAATGGAATGAATGCCTTGTTTTGATCTCATGCTTTGGAAGTCCTCTTTGTGTTTGACCTCATATGTCTTGTCGCCTTTGGAGGGATTTCGTTACGAAGTGTTTAAAACAACGATTGCATTCTTAGTGTTTGTTTACATCTCTTTTGCGTTCGCCCTTCATTAAGAAGATTTGCGTTTATTTAGTTTTCGTCTCAAAGTGTCCTTTTTGTTAAAATGCATTAGATCACATTGCATTGAAGAGTATTTTGAGGTTTATCATTGAACTTAGATCACATTGTTTAATGATTGAAAGCTAAAAATCACTTTGAGTGCATTCTCTTTCATTGAAAGCATGCATTAAGTAGATTCTCACTTCATCGAAAAATGCATTGAGTGCATTCTTATCATTTGAAAAGGAAAAGGAAATTGTGCATAGATTACGATTGCATAGTTTTCGGGAAAAAGGAGGATTTTGCATAGATTACATTGCATTATTCGCATCGTTGAATGTTTGAAATTGCTTTTGGATAGTGAAAGTCATCTAGTTTGGAAAAGTTTCGTTTTCAGTGTTGTTGTTTGTTGCATCATTGTTTGAAGCTCTTCCCTTAACTAGATAGCATTCATCGAATTGAAAAGTTTTCTTTTCTCATATAGCTGCATACAGGAGATTGTCATATGACATACGGTAGGGCCTTGAAACCGAAACGTAATTGAAGATCAACTTTAAAATCTACTCAATTTACACTAAGGCAGCATTGAAATCTAACAAAACACATTTAGAGGTCTAGGCTAGAGACGTGTTCCAGCGTCTTTAAACCTAGTAGCTGTCGTTCGCCTTTTGGCTTTAGACAGCGCTAGTACGGACTTGTGCTCCCCGTACCGTCGCATATATAAAGGGAGACCCCACTAGGTTTCAATCCTTTATCCATAGGAAGCCGATTCTGCCGCCCTATACCCGTGATACACCAAACACAGCATTCGGGGAGATTTTCTGCACGTACGGAAAGTCCTTGGTTGATTTCTCTTTCATTATTGAAACCAAGGTGTATATTGCAGTTCACGGATATTTGGTACACCCTTTTGCCTAGTATTCCTGAGCAGTCATTTGATCTTTTCTGACTCCATAAATTTGAAAGGATCACCAAGCGCTTGTCCTTTCACGCTTGTGTCAAATCTGAAAGAGATAGAGTCACCTTTGATCCATTTCTTGACTCTTAAAACATGAAACGGTAAAGTTTCTAGATTTCAATGTGGTAAAAATTAATCACCCGCGATCACACTCCCTGTTAGATTTTGCTTGCTGGTCGTTGGATTGTGTGCCTTTGTTTTTAGCCCGTGTGCGGTTTTGAGTTGTTGATGGAAACTTTTCCAGAGTTCACCAACCAAGGAATCCCCTCCGAGAGGAATCCTGGTCATTTTCCTCCTTTTGGGAATGTTGGTGCTCCTTACATCGCAACGTTGTCCCTTCCTGGGTTAACTGTTGGGTTGCCCATCTGGTTGTTTTAAATCTCTGTGGTTCCGAATGTCTCGGCCAATGTTCAATCGTCTCCTCCACCTGAACAACATCACGTTGATTCTGAGGTGGGCCTCTCCCCTTCTCTGCTTGTTTCTGCGTCCTCCCCTTCTACTTTGCCTGGTGAAAGTCTGGATTCGAGTAACCAGGTGGCTAAGAAGAAGAAGA
The DNA here is from genome assembly GCA_034641835.2 of Pinus albicaulis. NCBI lineage: Eukaryota > Viridiplantae > Streptophyta > Pinopsida > Pinales > Pinaceae > Pinus > Pinus albicaulis. The sequence continues at coordinate 93,486 of JAXQQM020084618.1, read as the reverse complement.
AGAAGACCAAGAAGAAGAAGTCTGATAAGCGAGAGGCTAAAAGTGCAGCTACTGCCCCTAAAACGTCTCCTCTTGATAACCCTTCCAACCCTCCTCGGAAAGTCAAGTTCCCTTGCATGTTGTGCACGGGAGACCATCTTCTTCGAGACTGCCCTGGCATTCCCAAGGTGCTTGAAGCATGGTCCAACGGTCGTGCGCCGTTGCCTGTGACTTCTAGGAGTCAGGTTGGGGGCACATCTCCAATTGGTATTGATAAGGCTCCTAAGAAGCAGGGTAAGCTCACCAATCCCTGTAATTTGTGTGAAGGGCACCATGCCATTCACCTTTGTCCATATATGGATGAAGCCAAACGAGTTTTGGACAACTCAGTTGTTTCTACACCATACCTCCCGGTTGGTTATAAGCAGCTTTCTTTCAGTCCTCCACCGGCTGATCCTACGATTGGTCAAGAGTCATCCTTGGTCGATCCTGCTCCCCCGGAAATTCAGATTCAGGAATCCATTCCCAACCAACCATTGGTCGTGGGATCGGTTGAACTGGCTTCATCTACGGTGCACCAGGTCTTTTCCGTTGAGAGTGGACCTCACACCCCTCATGTTCTTCTGGTTTCTTCAGATTCTTCGAACTTGGAGAAATATTCTCCTGTCCCCGTATCTCAAGAGGATACTCCTCCCACCTTCGAGATGGAGGTCGTGGAGGATGCTCCTCCTTCTTCCGTAACACCAGGGGAATACCTTCTCGGTTCGATGGTAGCCCCTCCGAGTAGTCTGGTCGCTTCCTTTGATTGGAGTCGATTTGCTGGATTCCGCCTTCCATCTTATGTGCCTTTTGAGATAACAGTACAGGCCTGTGGTCTGGTCCTACCCAGCACCATTATAGATGAAGGCGCCTCTATTAGTATTCTATCCTCGACTACCTGGCAAGCTTTCGGTTCGCCGCCGCTTGCGCCTGTTACGCATAATCTGTTGGCATTTAACAGAAGAACGAGTCAACCTCTAGGGATCCTTCCAAGGTTACCTGTTACTTTGGGAGGTAAAACCGTCCATATGGACGTGATGGTTGTTCCAAGCCCCTTGGATTTCAATCTTCTCTTGGGGCGCGATTACACCTATGCCATGGGAGTGCTTGTATCCTCCCTTTTTTGTGTGGTATGTTTTCCACATGAAGGACGGATCATGACCATTGATCAGCTTTCGTTCTTTGGTCCTAATATGGCAGCTAGCCCGCCATCATCCCTTCCTGGTTTTTATCCACCTGTTGTATCTGCCTCACCGCAGGTCAACTATGTGGCTACCTACCCCGTGCCTGTGCTCAGTGATGATGCTGTCGTGCATCAGGTGCTGGGGGCATTGGGTCCTGACTTCCAGGATGTTTTCCTTCCATCGGGAGTGGAAATCTTGGAAGCGATGACTTCTTGTTCATTATGATGAGGTCGTCGGAGCAGAGTTCCTTGTCTTGTGTCAAGCTCCTTAAAAAATGAAACAAGCTGGTCGGAGCAGAGTTCCTTGTCTTGTGTCAAGCTCCTTAAAAAATGAAACAAGGTTGTCGGAGCAGAGTTCATTTTTCTTGTGTCAAGCTCCTTAAAAAATGAAATAAGGGTGTTCGGAGCAGAGTTCCTTGTCTTGTGTCAAGCTCCTTAAAAAATGAAACAAGGTTGCCTCAGCAGAGTTCATTTTTCTTGTGTCAAGCTCCTTAAAAAATGAAACAAGGGTGTTTGGAGCATAGTTCCTTGTCTTGTGCCAAGCTCCTTAAACCATGAAACAAGGTGTCATGAGGATATTTCTTTTAATGTGTCAACCTCGTTAAAATAATGAAACACATTCCCGTTTAATTCAAGTCTTTGTTAAGTTCTCGTAAAATCCCAATCGAGTATTTCTCTTGATCTCGTAACTTGAACCTTCACTCCATCTGCCTTTCATATGGATTGAAGTTTGGGGGGCATGTACCTCGAATTGAGTCACCATGCTGGGGGCATGCTTACTTTTTCAAGCATAGTTTGTTTCCATTTCAAGCTTGTGTAAAAATGAAACCTTTCCTATTTTACCTCTTATGATTGCCATTTTATCAGCCTGTTTTCTCCAGATGAGCCTTGGTTTTCTCACTCCATCGTCATTATCTGCTTGGCCGATCATATGCCTTCACTTGGTTGTTTTACCCGTTCCTGAGGAACCGTTGTGATGAGTGGTCTTGTTAGCCAGCCTCTTAACCTTTATTTGTTTAAAGTAGTTCCACCATTACCGGAACCAGTTGCTACCCTTTATACCACTCGTTCCTCCAGGTGGAGTCATCTTTTAGCTCTTTTCTGACTCTCTAAACATGAAAAGATTGCCGAGGCCCTTGTCGTTTTGATCTCGTTAAAGTGGCTGCGAAGCAAAATCTACCCAGTATACGTTTACCCCTTTTTCGGGCTGGGATAGATTATTTATGAAAAAGGAATACCCTAGCCTATCGCGACTAGGAGGTTTTCTCAGACATAGTTTTCTACCTTTTTGGATCTAAGGAACTATTTACGAAAAGGGACCTCTGGAGTTTACTTTTCAACTGTCTTTTCTGACTCTTAAAACATGAAAAGACGTCGAGTTCTTCCTGTGTCAGACTCGTTAAACCCTGATGACATTGGATTTAGTCGAAATGACGTTCTTCGAGTTTCTCCTTCCTAGGGCTCGTTAAATGTACTAGTATGGGTTCGTCCGAAGGATGAACTTATATGACAAGCATATGGTATCCTCTTCAAGCTTGTGTAAAAATAAAGAGGTACTCGCCAAGCCTGGTGGGGAAACTGGAACCAACATCATTGTCGTGTCGGCAGTATGTCGCTCTTGAACATGGCACTTGTCTGCATTCATGTCGGGTTGGGGACATCTCATCTCGTTCTTCACTTTTCCTTCATGGGTTTGGATAATCTCTTTTGACCTCTCATCTGCTCATTGCCTCGTCACCATGACCTCTGATAGGTTGATGTCAAATACTTCCAAGTCCACTATCGTGCCGTTTACATGTTCAAGAGAAGTTGACCTCTGCAAGTATCGACCTTCCTCTGATTCTCATAGAATCCTGATTCACAACAAAACATCATGTTCCTCTGCCTCATGTCGATGATGTGGGAAACATTATGGCCCACCTTCGATCAAGGTCACTTCCTGTCGACTTCAGCTCATTATCCAGGAAGCTGATCTAGAGACTCCTTTATGGTACCTTGGAGCCTACATGCCTCAATGGGAGGTTCGTCGCGTTCGACGTGAGGTTCTCATCATTGGCCTCCGATTGAGTGATTCTACGGGTGTTCGACACCAGCTCATTGATTCACACGCCGTAGATTGTACCTATAGTACCTTGAGGGCCATTGTCATTATTGGTGGTTCCTCTCGCGTCTGTTAACGGCTCTCATCATTGGCTGGTAATCAGACGATGTTCTTGCATGTTCGACTTTAGCTCGCTTATTTACATGCTTGAACTTGTACTTTGTTCAGGTCGAGATGGAGCGCAAGACCCTGGATTGTGTCTGTTGTAATCCAGGCTGCGATATTGTGGATTATTATTTACATGACTCACTGATTGGATGGCTGCGACCATACCTGAGTCTATTTATCGGTCTTCATTGGATGGCTGCATCCATGCCTTGGATCTATATTATTGTACAATCTGTTATGGATGGCTGCGCCCATACCACGCATATATATCATGTATCTGAGACATCAGTTGTACTTCGCTCCGCAGGTTTTCCAATGGCGGTGTTTTCGGTCGGCATGTTCTCGTAAAGCATTTCACCCCTCTCTCTCTTTCGGGCCTCATGCTTTAGGGTGCATCTGTTACACAGTAATTTGTCACCATCCCTACCTTTCCCCGTCCCGCACATTGGAGGGCCCATTTTGTGACCTGTGAGCAATTTCATGCCGTGAAACCATTATCATTGCATTCCTCTAAACATGAGCTTCAATTGCCCTAAAGACATCTCTTTGCAGAAAATCATAAAAACATCCCTTTCTGCACTGGCGCGAGTATCCAGTTCAGAACTCGCGCCAATGAGGAAAATCCTACAAAGAGGCCGTGCCAACTGGAACTCTGTCATAGATCCGTACCCGCGCCAACCATATTAAGAGGTTTTTTTTAAAAATAAAAGGCGGAAGTTTCATCCTAACAAATTATTGGGATGATTTCTATCTTGAGTTGGGAGGTTTGGCTACGGATTTCCATGGAGAGGAAGTGGTTTTCCACCTCTCATGGAAGCTTCCTTGATGATAGGTCCAATCCCATAATTATAGGGATCCCAACTCCCCTTCATCCTTCTATAAAAGCTTGCCCATTTCCATTTGCAAGCTAGTTCCAAAGGGTGGTAGAATTTCTAAGTTCCCAAGAGCTTTCATGCTGCAAAAGCCTTCTTGATTACCTAAGGCCAAATCCAAGCAAGGAGACTATTGCCAAGTATCTGGAGAGAGAGGCTTGTCCCATCCCTGACAGGCTTTATCGAGACATGTTGTGCTGATGACTCGTCAAAGGAGAGTGCTGCGTCGAAGCTTTGGTTGTATTCTTCTTTTGACTCATTAATGATAAGCGACTATCGGTTATGGTTCCACTCTTGTTCTTAATTATGTTCATGAGTTATGTCCTCTTCGACTGACATATAGTTGTATATACTGGATTTTATGCTTACGTTTGTGTTTTTTCTTGCATGTGCAGGTGTCCGATCACGGAGATCATGAGGATTGTGATCTGCCAAGGCAAAGGAACGGGAGCACCACCTCTTCTACAGACGGCAGCATTGGATTCCAGGTAAGCCCTCCTCGCAAGTCGGTTTATTTACAATTAGGAACCTGCACTGTAGCGTGTTTGATTGTTTCTAGACCCGATCTGGGCTAGTAGGGATCGCCTCTGTCCGCAGAGGGGATTTACCTCCTCAACAGCGACGTATTCGATACCAAGCCAAATATTATCTGATCGTCAGCGATACACTTTATCGTTGTGGTGTCGATACCATCTTAAGGAGGTGCCTCACTCATGAGGAGGATGAAAAAGTATTAAATGATTGTCATGCTAGGGCTTGTGGTGGAAATTTATCTGGATATGCTACCGCGCAAAAGATACTCTGTGCCGGTTACTTTTGGCCTACTATTTTTCGAGATTGTATCCTCACAGTCAGAAGTTGTCATGCATGCCAGATTTTTTAACGTAAAATCCACAAACCGCAAGTGCCAATAAATCTTGTTGTCTCTACTGGAACATTTACGAAATGGGGTATTGACTTCATGACCTATAACCCTCCTTCGTTTGGGGGGGGGATGGTTATATTATTGTCGCAGTCGACTATTTTACCAAATGGGCCGAAGCGATGCCTAGATTTAACAACATAGGACATACAGCTGCATTGTTTTTCTTCAACCATGTTATTGCACGGTTTGGGGTCCCACAGGCTATAGTTACGGATCATGGGAAGCATTTTCGCAACCATATGATTTCTGAATTGACAGCCAAGTTAGGATTTCCACATGATAATTCTACTCATTATCCACAATCAAATGGACAAGTTTAGGCTATTAACAAATTTCTTAAACGAATGCTTCAACGAATGATAGGAGTCCGTAAAAGGAACTGGCACTTGATCCTGTACTCCGCCTTGTGGGCGTATCGAACTTCAGTGATAAACACAACCGGATTCACTCCTTTTCAGTTGGTGTATGGTCTGGAAGCTATCTTACCAATCCAATGTGAAATATCATCATTAAAACTCGCGATAGACTTTTTATCTGACACCTCAAAAGAAGAAGCGCGTCTCCTTAACCTCATCCATCTAGATGAAATGCATCGTGAAGCCCAATTGGGAAACGAAGTGCCTAAGAGATGTATAAAGACGCAATATGACAAGAATGTCCAGCCTCGCATCTACTAAGAGGGTGACTTGGTCCTTCTATATGACCAAGAAGCTGATGTAATAGGTATAGGAAAATTCGAGCCATTATGGCATGGCCCCTATATTGTCAAAAGAGTTCTCGCTAAGGGTGCCTATGAGTTAGTTGATTACGATGGGATTCCGTTGGCACAACCTAGAAATGGGTTGTATTTGAAATGTTACTATGCTTAATCATGAGCGTAATATTTTTTTGTAGTATATTGTTTATATGCTGTTCATTTGCATTCACTATCTTAATTTGTTTCTTAGAGTTTTCTTGACATTGGTAATTCGCTTTACATTATATGGCAGATGTCTGAATCTTCGGAACCATTTGTTGGATATGATGATTGTGCTAGTCGTAGTACGTAGAATCTATCCTCTGTAGTGTGGGCCACTTTCACTCCGAATGACAAGTTAGTGAGTTTTCAAGGGATTTGCATCGGTAGATCGATGAATAATATTGCTGAGTATAGTTCATTGATTGAATTTCTCTCTGATGCCATTTCATTTGGTATTGACCGCATAATCATAAGGTTAGACTCACAACTTTTGGTACTACAACTTACTAGTATTTATACTGTTAGAAATCCAACACTTCTTAGACTGTTCCTAAGAGTTCGAATTTTGGAGAGACATTTTGATTTCATCCAATATCAACACATTACCAAAAATATGAACACTTTAACTGATTCATTAGCTAATCAAGTTTTAGACAGACATTTGTGACATAGGTAAAGAAAACATTCACATCATTGAATAGGATTGCGCATTAAACATAGGAAAAACTCTGAAAACATATAGATAGATAGTTATAGGTTTTTACAAAATTTGTGCCCAAGACACGATGGTCATCTGACCTCAAAATGTATGCAAAAATCACAAGTAAACTAATGGTGCTCATGGTAGCATGCTATAGATATAGAAATTCTACGGAGCAACCACATCCAACAGTTAGGAACCCCAATAGTGTGTCACTACAGTTGCATGGGTAACTCTTCAAGCCGGAAATCCAGAATCCTGAAGGTTAATCCCTCTATGTGCTGCTGAAGCTCAGCTAAAGTCTCAACCATATTAAGGTCCTGAAGGAATGCTCTCCTGAAAGCCCTCTCTACTAGCACATCTACCTCGCACTCTGGTTCGTCTACTGGTTCAACGCGACCGATATCTACATTACATTAAACCTTTAGTTTAGACTTGGAAAGAAATCAAAAAAACAAGAACATTGTATAACCTTAGGAAAGTCAAAAAACATGTTCAAATCATTCTTACCCATTGCACCCCACTGAGCGCCTTCTGGTAATAATAGATCTAGATATCCTCAGAAGTCGATGCCTGCGTATGCATACTCATCGATGGCGATGATCTGTCGCCGGAACTAGGTGAAGAATGCAGTTGAGAACACAATAGTTGATTTCCCTGCATGCCAACCCATGAGTTCTACCCATCTCTGCATTTGAGGATCTCTAGGACTAGATATATCCAATGTTACATGTTGTGGCTACATCAGTGGAATCCGTTCCAAAGTGAAGGAGATGAGGATGGAACCATAACTGAAATTTTTCTTCCTCCCTCCCTTTGCTTTGTTCAGTTGTTCCTTTATCTGAGATAGAATAGCTTTAGACCAGTTTAAGACTATTAGCTCTAAACACTCTAGCGCATACTGCATATATGATCGGTTCGCTACATGGAGTGTAATGGTGCCAGCAAGTTTAGCGATTGTGAAAAGGATGGTTCTCAAAGGCAAATCCCTGACATCTCGGATGTTTATTTTTCCATATTTACTAGGTTCTGACCCTAGATAGCAATACTGCATAACATAATCCCTCACTTTCTCTCGTCCAACGGTAGACCCTGTGAGAGAAATGGGCAAACCTCTCCTTGACAAACCTGTGAGAAAATACACATCCTCAACTGTTATGGACAACACTTGATTTTTTATGTGAAATGCCTCTATTGCTGGATCCCATGCTCAAAATAAGAACTCCAAGAGTTCTATTTGTTACCTCATTCTTGAAAATTTGAAGTACTTAAGTAGCCCGCAATCTCTTAAGGCTCTTACAGTACTTGGATCATTTAAGGCAATCATATCTTGTTCTTCATGTTCTCTTTCTCTCCATGTAATCGTTATTATAATCTGATGGAAACTTGAAAATCAACCATAAGATTCATTAGATACCATTCATTGCAAAAAACTATGAAAATTTTGGACACAGCAAGAAAATCAAAAACTTCAACTGCGCCCAACGCACTCCCTGGGCTGAGACAGTGAGTTGCACATGTAGGTACCCTTCACTATACCTGCTATGCAATGCAGGTTTCAACATTCAGGGGTGCGTTTCCCTCATTTTGGGAATAATTTATCCTAGGGGGCCTCAAAACCCTAAAAAACTACAAGGAATGGTAATGAAATGAATACTAAAAGAAAGAGGAGGTTCATGGCACTAACATGGATCAAACAGTGACGAAATCCATCCACAGACACAACCGCAATCAACAACTGAAGTTCGGGGGAAAAATCAGGTTTAGAGCTCCAAAATGAAAATGGTAACTATGGAATGGTAAAAATGAATAGTGAAACTGCTTTTTATAGTCATTTAATTGTTTAAAAGTTAAATTTATTGCTATTACTATAGTTTTATTATGTTTTTATTCATCAAACAGGTATTTTTAATCCATTTGATGTTGTTTTGAACAGGAAATACAACCGATGAATAGATTAGTCGTGCAGATTTATTCAAAGAATGACTTGACCACAAAGCATATTTTTTCTCCTTATTTTTCGAGCTTTGTTAAAAATGAAAAAGGATTTGAAGTGCACTTTTAGCTCTTTTTCGAGCTTCGATAACAGCAAAAAAAGAACCCCTACAGTTTTCTTTCAGCTCTTTTCAGACTCCGATAATGTGAAAATATTCTCGAGCACTTGTCTTTTCAAGCTCGTTAAAGTAAATGAATTGATATCTACTCAATATAAGTTTAACCCTTTTCTGGACTGAGATGGATTATTTATGAAAAAGGAATACCTTGGTTAAACATGGCCAAAGAGGTTCTCTCAGATATCATTTTACACTTTTTCGGATCTGAGTGACAAATTTATGAAAAAAAAGTACTTTTGGAGTTCTCTTTCATCCTCTTTTTCAAACTCTCTAAATATTAAAAAGGACAGGGCTATCACTGTCGTTAAGCTCATTAAAACATAAAATAGTGACAGGCTTGTCAATCATGGAAAGAATCAAGTTTCATTCATTGCTAGACTCATTAAATTATTAAATAGCGATACTTTATTCGCCTGAAGGGTTGAATTATAGATCAAGTAAATGTTATCCTCCTCAAGCTTGTTAAAAAATAAAGAGGTACTGGTCGAAAAATGACTGGGGAAAATTTGGGAAAAGTAAGTAAAGTTTCTTTTTGGTAGTAAATCGCTCTTTAACATGACACTTCTTTCACTCCATGTCCGTGATTGTTTGGGTTGGGTAATCATCTTCATGGTTCATTCACACCTATGGTTCATCATACCTTCACTTCAGTTTTGGGTCAATGCTGCCAAATCAACACAGTGTCGAAAATATGTTCAAGAGAAGTCATCCAGTGATTAAAAACTCATCCATCTGCAATACTCGTAAACCTTCATTTTCATGACCATCCCTGAAAATTGCTATATCAAGTCATACCATTGTCTCCGAAATTAGTAACTCTAGTTTTGCAATAAGGTGACTTCTTGTCGACAACAAATCAATATCCAGGAAGTTCACTTAGAAACATCAGATTCTAGTACCATGAGGCTTGTTACAGCATCGTCAAGATCCTGGCTTCAAGACCTTTGACCGAAAGATTTTGTTTGGCGTTTGACATCAAATCATCTATTCACGCCTTACGAAATGTACTGCAGTACCTTGAGGGCCATTTTTCATTAATGGTGGTTCTCTCGTGTTTGTTAACAGCTCACATCATTGGCTAGTAATCAAATGATGTCTTTCCATGTTCGACAACAAATCATATATTCACATAGATAAACTTGTACCCGAATGATCGAGTAAACGAGATAAGAAGACCCTAGATCTAGTTTCATCCATCCGAGCTGCAATTTCAGGATTGTTGTACACATCATCTATATGGTGACCTTACATACAGATTTTCATCCAAACATGGGCCTATATTTGTAGGCGTGTTTGCATCTGGGCAACATTCCAATGTAGACGACTTTCTGAATTACGTACATGTTATTAGATTGTTTTATGTGCTGAACATGGGAATGCCTACCCTTAACAATTATGATCAATAGAGGATATATCATGATGAAATTTATTGTAATATTGATGTAGGTGACAATTTTTCTTCGTTTCCAGGCTCATCACAGTGTAAAGCATCTTAATCAAATGTTCTTATTATTTGGATCTCATGTTGTAGGGGGCAATTGTTATAGGTCAATTTGGGCACCATTCCTAATGACCTGGTTAACTAGGCATCATCTCTAGGACCAATGATCAAGGGTCTATCATTCCCTATCATTTCAGTTGCTACATGCCCTAAGACAGGAAACAAGAACAAATCAAGCAAGACTTTCATTAAGCAAAGGTTTCCATGGTTTAAAGCTTATTATATAGCATATGAGAGCTCACCAACGCAGGCTCTAAGGGGCCTAAGTGAATTGCATATGCAGGTAGCCCCATGCAAGGCTGCTCTGCAAAGCACTTCCCGACATTCACAGGTGTGTTGGTCACATTGGGAGCGAAATTCTCATTGTTCCGGAATCTCCACTTGGCCAGTGCCTTCTAGAAGAGTTCACATGTGTCAAGCTTCGAATCCAGGTGTCCATTTGACATCTACATGAATGGAAACATGTCTTTCCTATTTTTGGAAAGCTACTTATTACAAAACAACCTACATTTCATCTATAAATTGAACACAAATCTAATTGTTTGAGAAGGAAGAATTTGAGTAGAGAAATTCTGGATAATTTTCAATTGAGAGCTTGATTTGTAGAGCTACTGCTGGAGAGATTTATGCTGTAATGAGACTTGGAAACTTTGTTGGAAGGTCACTTCAAATCAGTCACTAGGTTGTAACCTCTGCTTCTATCATCAATAAAGAGTACTTCTTGTTTTTCCCTACATGCATCTATGTTAACTTTGATTTTCCATATTGTAAGATCTTGTTTGATGAATGTAGTTTATGCTTAACCGATTTAGCTAAATAGATTGAATAGATATCTATATTATTTCATCTTCTGTTGTTTCAGTTTTCTTTCTTGCAGGAAGCATTCAGCCAACGAACCACTTGAATTTGAAGCTATAGCAGAAGCGATAGAAGGAGTCATTTGGAAGTGACTGAAACAAGCATCCAATCCTCTATGTGTATATATTCTGAGTTAGGAGAAATGGTAGTATAGTCTTTCACCTGTTGTTCTAGACTAACACCTATCTAGGGAAGCATAATTTATACTTAGATTACAATTCTGGCCCAACACTATCTCTGTTTCTATCATAGTTGATTGTTTAGGTACTGTTAGAATTTCAGACTCAAGTTATGGTAAGGCCATATCTTCTTCAGGTGAAATAACACATCTGGATCACAACCTAAGTTCATTGTATTGCTTCTGTTTAGTTTCAAGGTTTGGGTTTTTAACAATCTGGATTAGCTGAAAAAGTCTGTTATTGGGATTAGGATTGGGTTGCACTAGCAGTTGAGGGTGCATGATTGTGTTGAACTAGGTATGGGGCTGGTAATTTGGTTTGATTCTGAGCCCCTAGTCCCATAGGTAAATTGGTCATTCCTAGGGGTTGCTGCCAGTTTTGAGACCAATTTGTATTCTGTGAAGTGGAGATAAGCCACTAGGGTTGATATGGATTTTTTTGCCAATTAGTGGGGGGAAAACAAAAACTTGACCAACTATTACCTGAAGTGGATTGTGTTGGCCAATGATTTATGGAAAATGATTGGGATGGACAAACAGAAAAAGGTGATTGGCCCTGCCATGCTGTTCCAGGGTTCTGTTGATTAAATTGTGGAGGAGAAAAGAATTGAGATGGGTCTTGTGGCATACCTGGTCGTGCTTTCCACTGCCGACGTTGATTCATTAGATACACTGGTTCTCTTTCTTCTTCTACCTCTTTAAAAACTGCTTTCAACCCTGGAAGTGAAGGGAAATGGTTGGTGGTGTGGTCCTTGGTACAAATAGCACATGTCTAGACCATGTCTAATGGAAATTCCCACTGGTTGTGCTTCTTCCTATAGCATGGGAAAAAAAAGGCAAGTTATGTTCTGCTAAAGCTTGCTTCTATTTGGCTTGTAGGAAATCTAGTTGCGTTGTGAGGGTGCCTAATATATTGTTTTAAAATCTTCTAAAATATTACCAAATTATGCTTTGGTCACGTTGCCACTGTTGGAGTCCTGTGATTTGGCTGATTGGAAAACCAAATGACAAGGCAATATATAAACCAGTCTTTAGAGCTCTAGGATCTAACCCTCCTAGTCTCAGAGAGGGATCTCTAAATTGTTTGCAAAGATATGACTTGTTTTCTTGTAAAAGGTTGATTTTAGGCTAGTTATTAAGTGCAAGTTTGTTTGATTGTTTTTGGTTGGTTGGACATGAATAATCTAGGAAACATAGATAGAAAGGGGAAACATCGGAGCCATTGGGCAATGGAGTCAAGAAGAAGTTATAACAAGCTCAATCAATGGATATGGAATAGCAAACGGCCAATCTAACTTAGCCAGTGGATCTTGGGTTTGGTGGATGAAATGAAATGGACATTAAGGATTTAGAAGGAGAAGTAGAACTAAGGACAGCTAAGAATCCTTAATTATATGTACCTATCAACAAAGGGACTTAAAACATAATTTGAACATGAAGAGGCATTCCATAGACAGGGCTAACCATAAATTCTAGAAACCACACTTCAGCAAATAACAATATCAAGACAATTTTTCAAATGAAATCAAGGAGTCGAGGAATGCTCTATTTCATCAAAGCTTTCACTTTCAAGGATAAGAAAACATTTAAGATTCACAAATAACTACATTCATAGAAGAGGGAACTCCTAGACATCTAAGACTGCAGTTGTAAGGAACTTCAAAACAATTATCTGAGCAAGAACAAAGGATATGATCAAAACATACCTCTTTGGCAGACTGTAAACAATGGTACTTTAAAGGGAGAACTTCAGTAACAGTTTTCAAGTGGCAGCAAGTAAGCAGGGAAAACCATAAATCATTCTTGAGACCAACTGTTTGAACTATTTCTGAAATAAGCATGCTTAAGGGTTAAAAATAAGTCAAAGTACTTAATAAAACCTTCAGTAGATGAAAACATAAAGGCAGTGAAGAGTAAACAAGTCTAAGGTGCTTCTAGGAGACATTTCTTAGCCTAAGATTTTTACTCTACTGCAAGCAAAGCATAATGGAACAATATGGAAAATAGGAAATAACAGTTAATAGATTATAATACATCACCAACAACTATATTTAGGGATCCAATGATAGAGCTTTCTCATTAACAAAACATTTCAAAACATCATCAATCTTCCAAAACTTCAATTTCTTCTTAATCTTCAGCCAGAATATGTACAACTTCAAAGAGTTCAAATACCAGCAACCAACCCCTACAAATGAGTTCCACATTAGTATTTATACTATAATTGAGGAGGTGGAGCTCTTTTTAGGGTTCAAAATGTCATTAATCTACAGAGTAAATGCATTCCTAGCCTTGAAAACCATGCAAGGCATAAGGTAGGAATGTCTTGCACTACTTCTCTGTTTTAATAACTCTGCCTTAATTTCTAAGAGAAAACAGGTGAAAAGTTTGACTTTTAAGCCTATTTCTGTCTTTTATAATAACTGTCTGATAGCTTAAAATATCTTCTGACTGTGTAATAACTGTCAATTTTTCCCCTTAGGACATAAAGTAGGTCATAGGTGGTAGTTAGGTTTATCAAGTGAATAGCTGCTCTGTGTTGATTTATCCGAGGCCTTCTTAAGCTTATCTATCCTTTATTTAATCATAAAAATTGTTTTAAGGCCTTTTAACCTTGATCTTCCTTTAATTAATCTTCTTTGAGGCTTTGATTTAGCCTTGAACCTTCATCACCATCCTTATGCTGTCTCTTTAGTAATTTTGTTCCTTTTTCTCTAACCTCACCTTTATCCCATTTTTTTAATTTAAACTTTAAAATCTGTCTTTTCCTTTCTTCTTCACTTCAGTGATTCTTCTTTGGTTTTGTGTGCAGGGTTTCCCTTTGGTGCGCTGGAGGGTCTTGTGTTTCAACCAATGGTCATGAAACACTGATTAAAAATTCTGAATTAAAAACCCCATATTTCCTTTTTCTTCATATTTATGGCCCTTGGACCGTCATTCAAAGGCTCTTCGTCACTTATTTTGACTGTGGGAGGGAAGCTTTCAAACCTTATCCACCATTCATCCTACAAACAAACAAAAAATATTATAAAACCCTTCGCATTTGTGGTTAACTGCTTATAGAGGCTTAAAGGAGGCAGAAGGAGCAGTGAGGTGGAAGGAGAAATGCATGGAGGGAGGTGGAAATATGAAGAAAACGGGTTAAATTTTAATTTGGGCGTGAGAATGGAAAGTGGTTTTGGTGAAAACCACAGCGGTTTTCGCGTTGACAATTGTCGATAAGCGATAAAGCGCAAATCGAACGTGATACATGTCGGAGGGTGACGCGTGTCCCTCCGAAACCACCGTTTTCACGTTGATTTTTTGCATTAAACCTCGACAGGGGATCGAACGCGAAATGCGATGTGAACCGTTGGATTTGGATAGGCGAGAACAACAGTGGGGGAGGTGCGCGGTGGGGGAAAGGTGTGCGGTGGAAGGGGGATGGTGGAGGCCAGGTGTCAGACGAGGATTGGACGAGTGGCAGAGTAGTGGGAGGTGGACCATAGGTCGTGACGTCAGCTAATGCGTCAGGTAGTGGGTTTATGTGATTGGCGGGGTTGATCGACAGGTTAAATGAGGGCTGTTGGATCACACAGATTGATGGTTGAGGACATGTCAGAGAAATTTTATGGAGTGGAAAGGTAGGGAGATGGGAGGCTCAACCATATCCGTTAGATCGTTGGGATGGATGGCTGAGATCCATCAAGGAAGACACAGGCGCGGGGAAAAGAAAATTTGAGGAAGGGGGCTAGAGAAAAAGGGAGAGGTACGGTCCCATGGGTGTGATAATAAGAACTGGAGTGGAAAAAAGGAGGGGCTAAAGCTTTAGCGGGTGGTTTTTAAGACTTGGTCTTATGACACAAAAAGGGCTAAGGACTAGTGCATAAAGCGCTTAACGCCTAATGTTTTTGAAAAGGTCGGAAAATGCCAAAATGGGGTTCTTGAGACCTTTTCAAGGTTTTTGATAGATAAAAGAGGGGTTTTAAACCAACACAAAGGGTTTTTGATGATTAAAAAAAAAGGTTTTTTAGGGAAAATGGAGGATAATGAAGAGGAAAAAAAGGAATTTTTAGTTGGAAAAAATGACCGTTTAGATAAGTGAAAATGAGTGAAAATGGGCAGATATGATGGAGGTGAAAAATGGGAAATATAGCCTGAAAGCAATTTCTTTTTGAGATGGCAGGATAACTTGGAGGATTTGAGTGAAGATATTCAATGAATTGATAGACTTGGGATGATGAAGGAAATGAGATTTTTAGAACTCACAATGTTTTTGCAATATTGTTTCTAGAAATCTAAGTTTTTCAACTTTAGTCATCTTTGGATAAAGTCAAAATTATGGATGACTAACAGTGGCTCCACTTGGGGAGGACAGCTATCTTTTTAGGTGTCTAGAACTTCAGCTTATGAATCTCTAGACTTTAGCAGACCAGTGCCTTAGCCATTGGGCACAATTTCTTTGTTTTCTTGCTGATTTTATTTATATTTTGACAATTCTTCAATGACCTGCAGCATGAAAAACTCTTTAAGACAGCACCTCTACCTACCCACAACTACTTTTCCTAGCATTTTTTCTTCTCTTGAGTGCATTTGAACTAGCAAACTCTTTGACATTTTATTTTTTGAAAACAGGAAGATAAAAATATCTAATGCTACCCTTATTTCTTCCAAGAGTTCAGATTAAACTGTTGAACTCTTTATTTCTCTACCTAACTATCTATCTGTCAAGATTAGGCTGTTTGGCAGATTTTGTTCTCTATTTCTAAGACAAAAAAATTAAACACAGTCAAATCAGTATTATTCTGTCTGATTTGCTATGGTTTCTATGGCTGTATGTACAAGCTGCACATAGACTTTACTTGCAGAAAATTAAAACAAAATTGTGAAGGCTTAAGATCTAAAAATAAAAGACATCCTTCTTTCTTCTTGGCTCAAGTTTTGATCTATTTAGAGCCATATTTTTATTTCTTTGGTTCAGATTTTGAGCATGTTTGAACCATTCTTTCTTCTATCCTAATCTATTCTACTGATAAGCCAAGATTAAACTGTTTGGAAAATCTGATTCACTAACCTATCAACAGTAAATTGAAATCTATCTAGTCATGATTAGGCTAAATGACTAAATAGCAGTGTTTTTTTTTTAGTAGTGATATTTAAGCTTGCACACTTTCAGATTTTTCTCTTTTTTGGTATGGGGTTGTACCTTTATTCTTTTATATCTGCCCTCTTTTCTCTTTTTCTATTGTTTTTGTATTTTTTCAATTTTTATTTTTCAAAGAAAAAACAGAAACTAACTAGATGCTCACAGGCTGAGCTTATTTGATTTCCTATCTAACCTAATCTAACCTAGAAAATTTACATATTTAGCTAATGAACTCCCTTTTCCAATATAGCCAATCAAGTAAATGGTTCCATGATTGGTCTTTTCCCATCCTCTTGAGTATGTTGGACAAATAGATCCACTCCCATTTCCCTTGTTCTTTAGCAGCAGTGCTAAAAAATCTTCTTGCTTTTGGTAATACACTGCTTCTAACATCCTTTATCCCTTTTTCAAATATCTTCAAGAATTTAACAAATGGATCTTGAAATAACCCCTGGTTATGAATATTTGGAAGATGGGGTTTCAACCAGGATTACTTTTTTCTCCACTAGATCAAGCTTAAGACTCTTTTGAGAAAGAACTTCTTCCTCATCTTCATTATCATCTGAACTGGAGGACTCATCATATATTGCAGCATTGTCCTCTTGTAGTCTTGGTATGCTCTGATTTACTGGACTGTACTCTGTGAAGAGATCGTCATGTTCTTGAGCAGGGGTATCTTTTATTACCTCAACCC
This sequence comes from Pinus albicaulis, assembly GCA_034641835.2. Classification (NCBI taxonomy): domain Eukaryota; kingdom Viridiplantae; phylum Streptophyta; class Pinopsida; order Pinales; family Pinaceae; genus Pinus; species Pinus albicaulis. The sequence continues at coordinate 76,370 of JAXQQM020084618.1, read as the reverse complement.
TTTAGGAGAAGGCTCCTTATCTTCATCATGCTAAAGAAATTCCTCTTTATTTTCAATCTCAACATTACAACTGATAAATTGTTGATTCCCAATTATGTGAAAGCTATTTCTAATGGGTTGCTTTGTTTGATTACGGATTTCAAGCTGGTGATAATGAAATTCATGACACCAACCCACTGCTGGTTGCCCTGTATGATTAGTTTCTATTTGGCATTCATCATCATCAAATTGATCAAAAATTGGAAAATCATAAGTATAAAAAATTTCACCAATCAAGCATATTGGGCTATCAGTTTGTTTTTCTTTAAGCTGATCTACAAGTTTATTTTCTGGTTCAATACAACCAGTTTTAGTACGTAGATGAGTAGAATTATTTTTTTCAAAAGAAGTTTTGAGGGCTGGTTGTTATTTAATATTCGATCAATTTCTTCTTCTGTCAAAAGAGGAGATGTTTCTATGTTTCTTTGAGCAGAAGTACCGCAGTTTTCTATCTCTTGAGAAGACTGAATTTGAGGTTGGATGTCTTCTTGAGCCTCAGCTAAAAGGGATGATGAATCAATACTTTTTTTTTGGTTGGATCCTAAGTATTTTCTTCTATTTCCTGATCTTTTTCACTCTCAAACAACTCCTCTTGATCTATGTGATAGTCAATTTTAACATGGGATTCATGAATTGTTTCTAATAGATTGTCAAGATGCGATTCTTCTTTAATAATGTGAAATGAGTTGTAACATAAAAGCATAGACTCTAGTTGTGTTGTCTCTTCAGCTATTTCAGATTTTGTGAGTTCAGGGTGGCCAACTATTTCCTAAGGGCAATGCTCCTTGTTTATGTTTGCAGCTTGCTCATAAAGTTCTCTTAACAGTAAAACACAAGGTATAGGTAGGCAATCAATAACTTTTTGAAAATATTCCTCATTGTTCTCTTTGTAATCTTTCTCATCATACATATTTTGTTTGTTGTTTATGTCTTGTAGCGGTTGAGTTTGTGTTTGATCAGGGAAAGGCATAGGTTGCTCTGGATAATCAATATCTGTATCAGCCTCATGCCTATCTAATATTTTAACAGGTATGTACATCATTTTTTCCATTATGTCCAATAATGTATCTAGTTTTTCTTCTCTGTCCATACATGGATCCATGTTTGTAAAAAGAGGTCATTGTATCTTTTCAACCCGTTCAGAGTCTTCTTCCAGTGGAGTCATTAGCTCTTTTGGCGGTTGTGGAGTCGCCAGGTGGAAATTTTTAGCTATTTTGGAGGTAAAATATTCTATGGTCCACCACCAATGTTTATTATGAAGGGAAATCTGAAATTTTTTTTGGGGTTTTCTGAGTTTCTATGGTTGTTGAAGGACTAATGAGTCTATAAGACCTTGCTAGGCAACTATGAACTCAGAGGTCCCACCGTGATCGCAAAAATGTTGGAGTCCTGTGATTTGGCTGATTGGCAAACCAAATGACAAGGCAACATATAAACCAGTCTTTAGAGCTCTAGGATCTAACCCTCCTAGTCTCAGAGAGGGATCTCTCAATTTTTTGCAAAGATATGACTTGTTTGCTTGTAAAAGGTTGATTTTAGGCTAGTTATTAAGTGCAAGTTTGTTTGATTGTTTTTGGTTGGTTGGACATGAATAATATAGGAAACATATATAGAAAAGGGAAACATCTGAGCAATTGGGAAATAAAGTCAAGAAGAAGTTATAACAAGCTCAATCAATGGATATGGGATATCAAAGGGCAAATCTAACTTAGCTAGTGGATCTTGGGTTTGGTGGATGAAATGAAATGGAAATTAAGGATTTAGAAGGAGAAGTATAACTAAGGAAAATTAAGAATCCTTAATTATATGTCCCTCTCAACAAAGGGACTTAAAACATTATTTGAACATGAAGAGGCATTCCATAGACAGGGATAACCATAAATTCTAGAAACCAAACTTCAGCAAATAACAATATCAAGACAACTTTTCAAATGAAATCAAGGAGTCGAGGAACGCTCTATTTCATCAAAGATTTCACTTTCAAGGATAAGAAACCATTTAAGATTCACAAATAACTGCATTCATAGAAGAGGGAACTCCTAGACATCTAAGACTGCAATTATACAGACCTTCAAAACAATTATCTCAGCAAGAACAAAGGGTATGAGCAAAAGAGACTTCTTTGGCAAACTATAAACAATGGTACTTTAAAGGGAGAACTTCAGAAACAGTTTTCATGTGGAAGCAAGTAAGCAGGGAAAACCATAAATCATTCTTGAGACCAACTGTTTGAACTATTTCTGAAATAAACAAGCTTAAGGGTTAAAAAGCAGTCAAACTACTTAATAAAACCTTCAGCAGATATTTTATGAAAACATAAAGGCAGTGAAGAGTAAACAGGTCTAAGGTGCTTCTAGGATACATTTCTTAGCCTAAGCTTTTTACTCTACTGCAAGCAAAGCAGAATGGAACAATATGGAAAACAGGAAATAACAGTTAACAGAGTAGAATACATCACCAACAGCCATGTTCAGGGATCCAGTGATAGAGCCTTCTCATTAACAAAACATGTCAAAACATCATCAATCTTCCAAAACTTCAATTTCTTCTTAATCTTCAGCTAGAATATGTACAACTTCAAGGAGTTCGAATGCCAGCAACAAACCCCTACAAATGAGTTCCACAGCAGTATTTATACTGTAATTGAGGAGGAGGAACTCTTTTTAGGGTTCAAAATGTCATTAATCTACATAGTAAATGCATTCCTAGCCTTGAAAACCATGCAAGGCATGAGGTAGGAATGTCTTGCACTACTTCTCTATTTTAATAACTCTGCCTTAATTTCTAAGAGAAAAAAGGTGAAAATTTTGACTTTTAAGCCTATTTCTGTCTTTTATAATAACTACCTGACAGCTTAAAATATCTTCTGACTATGTAATAACTGTCAATTTTCCCCTTAGGACATAAAGTGGGTCATAGGAGGCCGTTAGGTTTATCAAGTGAATAACTTCTCTGTGATGATTTATCCGAGGCCTTCTTAAGCTTATATTTCCTTTATTTTATCATAAAAACTATTTTTAAGGCCTTCTAGCCTTGATCTGCCTTTAATTAATCTACTTTGAGGCATCAATTTAGCCTTAAACCTTCATCATCATCCTTATGCTGTCTCTTTAATACTTTTGTTCCTCTGTCTTTAACCTCGCCTTTATCCCCTTTTTTTAATTTAAACTTTAAACTATGTCTTTTCCCTTCTTCTTCACTTCACTAATTCTTCTTTGGTTCTGTGTGCAGGGTTTCCCTTTGGTGCGCTGGAGGGTTTTTTGTATCAACCAGTGGTCATGAAACACTGATTAAAAATTCGGAATTAAAAACCCCATATTTCCTTTTTCTTCATATTTATGGCCCTTGGACCATCATTCAAAGGCTCTTTGTCACTTATTTTGACTGCAAACAAACAAAAAATATTACAAAACCCTGCGCATTTGTGGTTAAATGCTTACAGAGGCTTAAAGGAGGCAGAAGGAGCAGTGAGGCGGAAGGAGAAATGTGTGGAGGGAGGCGGAAATATGAAGAAAACGGGTTAAAATTTGAATATGGCCGTGAGAATGGAAAGTATTTTTGGTGAAAACCATGGTGGATCTGTATAGTCTAGATCAACGATGGGGGAGGAGCGCGGTAGGGGAAAGGTGTGTGGTGGAAGGGGGATGGTGGAGGCCAGGTGTCAAATGGGGATTGGACGGATGGCAGAGTAGTGGGAGGTGGGCCATAGGTCATGACATCATCTAATGCATCGGGTAGTGGGTTTATGTGATTGGCGAGGTTGATCGGTGGGTTAAATGAGGGCCGTCGGATCACGCAGATCAATGGTAAAGGACGCATCAGAGAAATTTTATGGAGTGGAAAGGTTGGGAGATGGGAGGGTTAACCATAGCTGTTATATTTTTGGGATGGACAGCTGAGATCCATCGAGGAAGACACAGGCGTGGGGAAAAGAAAAGTTGAGGAAGGGGGCTAGAGAAAAAGGGAGAGGTGCGGTCCCATGGGTGTGATAATAAGAACTGGAGTAGAAAAGAGGAGGGGCTAAAGCTTTAGCATGTGGTTTTTAAGCCTCGGTCTTATGACACAGAAATTTCTAAGGGCTAGCATGGAAAGCAGTTATGTAATATTCCAAAATTTGCACATAAGCAAATTGGAATATTAGATTTTGCTACTTTCACCTAGGAGAGGAATAAATGGGTAAGGAGGCCCATGAACAATAAAATATGAATTAATTCCACCTTAGTAAGGGAATATATCACCTTCGGATCTATTTTTACACTTCCAAGTGTGAACAAGGACATTTTAGATGGAGACATAGTCAAATTTGACTAAGTCAACAACCATTCTTCAGGAGGAAGAAATACTCAAGTAAACTAGCTCAATGTGAACAAGGATCAGCCTAAGACACATATGTAAACTAGATTGAAGATCTCTAGTGTGAAAAGAGGCATTGGAGGTGGATTTAGTTGACCAAGTCAACATTGCAGCCACAAGAGTAGGGAAGCAAGCTAGGGCAGCGCAGTTTTGAAAGAGGAAGCTTCATGAAGAAGTTACCTCAACATTGTGTGGGGTCCAAGGTGAGGAGGTTCACCAAAGATAAAAGGAAGGCATAGAATCAAAGGGAGATCATTCATGTATTCAGATTTCCTGGTCTAGAGACCAATTGCATACTTCAGCTGTTTAGCCGGAGTTGTTGCACTACTTAGTGCAAAGAATTCCCATGCGGGAATTCCATCCTCTCTTTGGATCAGCTTGCTTAAGGGATCAAGAGAGAAGGATTTGAGCTTCATTTCAGTATTTGGCTTTGGGCCACAATTCCATATTCAGCCACAACACAGTCTCCTTCATAAAACTACATCATTTATGCAGCAGTAGCAGCAGCACAGCTACACCCTTTGATTTTATGCAAATCTTTGAGGAGGTGCTCATTTCCCTCCGGGAGTTCTAATAAGAGGCCTAGGGACATTTCTTTGAATTATTATGATATTTCATGTCATATTCAGCCATGTATAATATAGAGATGCAGTGACTGTGTTATTTTTGTAGTGATGTTGTTATTCATGCATTTTGCCAGAAAACTTGCCGGATGTCTTGTTTCACCGTATAAGTTTGTAAATTTCAATTTCTCTATTTGTTTGGTTAATTAGGTCTCATATCATAGCTCTTCCATCATTTTTTGTAGAAACCCTCATTAGAATAACGCATTTCTTGATTCATTAGTTGCTGCATGAGCTGGGCTATGGGGTTTTAGCTTATTTTAGTTGCATAGATTTGGGGAGATCTATTTATATGAGCTAGAGTTATTTCTTTCACCTTTAATTCTACATAAAAGTTTTATATCATGTATTCTAAGGGATCCAAGTCACATTCCTCACTTGTATAGCGTTATTTTCTGAAGACAACAGTTTTATGCCCAGTATTGCTGCATTTCCCTACCCGAGAAGGAGAATATTGGCCATTATCTTGTTGATGTTCTTTCATCTGCTAGGTTGATGTTATTTTACCTCTCTTGAGATTCTCTTCATTTCCATGCTCATGGTTTTCTAAAGCTCCACATTGGTAATAACTCACATTATTCTCAATAGTGTAGCTGTTCCAATTTTGGAACATTACAATGGTATCAGAGCTTTCACCTTGGCTCAGCCTGTGGATTTCAGATCCAATCAGAAAATAAGAAGAAGAGGAGAACAAAATGATGGACAGTATGAGCTTACTCTCATCCATTTTTAGATCCAAGAAGAAAGAAGCAGAGAAATGCACTGAAACTCCAAAAGGGTTTCAAGGAGGAGAGAGCTGTAGTGAAACCTCTAGTTTTCAAGAGGCAGAAAGATATGCATGCACTTCCTGTTCTCATAGAGGAGGTGAAGAGCAAGGAGATAATTTAGAGCATGAAATCCTAAGTGGATATTTGGCAGAATACAAGTGCCAACCTAGGGCTTTCAAAAGACCCTAGATTTTCCACAGTTTATTCAACTGAGAGAAGAGAAAACACCTTGCAGCAAAGGAGAGATCAGAGGCAATAGATTCCTACTATCTAAATTTGATGGATCAACTACAGCAAGAGCTTGGGTAAGAAAGATTTATTCATTCTTCATAATTCATCCAGTGGAAGAGAGAGAGGTAGCAGAAGTTGCAGCGCTGCACCTGGAGGGTGAAGCCAATGCTTGGTGGTGAAATCACTTGAACCACACAAGAGTGACTTCTATTTCTGAGTTCACTCAAGAGCTGATCAGAACCTTTGATGAAGGGAGATCAGAGGAGAGAAGACCCACACCACCATGGGAGGAGGCAAGTACCAGCGCTGCCATGACCTTGAGAGAGCAGCCCTCTACACCAGCAATTGGATCAGCCAACATATTGAAGAGAGAACCTCTTGCAGCCATAGAAGATGTCCCAAAGGCTCACAAAGGTATGCATAAGTTTCCATGTCTTAACATTATATAAAATTTTAAGGAAGGGTTTGGAGATTTGTTTGTATATTTCCCAGGATCAAATAGTGCTGCTGAGATAGAGCAGCAGGATTGCACTACGTTGTGCAAGATTGGAGGGTTCAAGGGAGATTTGAACCATCAACCTCATGCATCTCTGATGAGTTACACACAACTCTTGAGGTTGAAGTGTGAGTTCTTGGAGGATGGAGTGGACTTTGCTCCAAGCAAATTCATGCAGAAGCAAATGTTCATCAGGAAGTTGACACATGAGATAGCCAAGATACCCTAGAGGAGGGTTACAGTGTTGTCAAGTGGTAGCAGCAAGGAGGCTTTTCTTTCAGCCCCTTTGGATCCTTATGGGTCCAAGATAATCATTGATGAGATATCTTTTCTTGGAGGTCTCCAAGGAGTTTCATTTCATCATCTTATGACATGCAAGGAGGAAAAATTGATATGGGAGGATGGTAGCCTTTCTTGGAGGAGTGACAAGATGGAGAATGCTCGGAGGCATTCATCAATAGATAGGTGGATGTGGATGGAGAGAAAGAAGTTGGAAAGTTACTTGCAACTCTATGATACCGGGCAGCAGGAGGCAAGACTCCGTTGGCTACTCTTGAGAGAGTTTGGCCATCATGTGGCATATCCTTCTTCTAAGGGTATGAGGGAGGAGGATACTTGGCAGAGTACTTGCATCATGGGGCAGCAAGGAATTCAGATGCATTATGATGATATGGTCATTTTTTTTCACTACATCAGTTATATGATGGAGGTATGATGAGGCAACAAAGACATTTGTTTCTTTGGAGGATTGAGAGAGAGCAAGGGAAGAGTTTCTCTCACATTTTGCATGATGCTGCAATGGGAGGAGATGGAAAAATTATGAGAGGAGTCTTTGACATTGAACATGTTAGAGGATGGATTTATGAATTGGCAGGAGCCTATTCACATAGGCCAACAACACTGTCACTTGGGAGCATGAGCTTATTGGTGGAGTGTTCCCAGGATCACTTCATATTTGATGCACTTGGTGGGCATAGAGAAGGTGAGATTGATAGAGTGGTGGATGGACTGATTGGTTGCTGTGGTATGCTCTCCTTGACTTGGATGTCCAAGCATAAGAAGGAGGATTCTCATGGGGCATGTGATTCACTCCTCTTCAGATTGATATGCCATACCACTATGGAGGATTCATCTATGGATCTTTTCACCATCTTGCTTCCATCACATGGTAAGAACTTTGTTGTTGCACTTATTTATTGTTCGTCACTATATTTTTATACTCTTACCCTGTCCTTGCAGTGCATTTATCTACAAAGGGGAAAGGTTCTCTTTAGACTCCATGGTATATTTTTAGCCAGCTATTATGATGGAGACAGCCATCTAATGTATGATCCGGGGCAAGTATATGGTTGCTTCTTGTATGCTCAATTGACATATCCAGCCATCTACTATTTACTAGTGGGTGTGATGACTTATACAACAAGCCATTTGTCAAGAGACAACCTGCTATACCATTTCCTGAAGCTATAGTGGGGAAGACTATGCTGTGACCACTTGGGAGACTGTTGGTACACTCTAGCACTACATAAAACCTTCAGTCTTTCTCTCATTATGATCTTGATCATGATCCTATGTGCTAATCTTATTCTTACCTATATGAGGAGCATGGTTGGAGGAGAGACACATGGAGTGGATGTGTTCTTGGGGGAGAAGCATCCCCACACTTTCTGCAGAGGAGGGCCATGATATGGGTGGGATACCATATGAGGTGAGTTCTTGTCCATCATGTATTAGATGGTTTGGGCCAACTTGATTCACAGTGCTGGGAGAGGGACCTTTGGAGGTCTAGCTTCCTTCTTGCCATTTGAGGGAAACACTATTGCAGCCCAAGATCAACAAATCCTCTACACTTGTCTTAAGTGGAGAGGAAGACAGCTTGGGGTAGGCTACTAGGACTACCATGACCAAAATTTCAGCCCACCTTCTTTGCCGGAGCTTCGGGTGGAGGATGACTTGCATGAGTTACCATTTTGGATGGTGGCTCATTTTCCTTGGTTGATAGCTTGGGGAGGAGAGATTAAAATGGGGATGATGAATCCTAATCTATATCAGCCCTCATTCTTCAATAGGTTCTTCAAACAGCCCATTTTTTCCCCCATGGATGTTTCATTGTCACATCATGTTAGCTATCTCGGATGTTCTCCAATAGATGGCTTGCACACTTGGGAAGAGAAACTTGGAGATATATTGATGATATAGCGCATTGATCCTTGGATGATTGCATCATATGAGGTTGATACATGGGAGGAGAGGGTGCTCTTCAGTCCTATCCTTCCAGTTGCTTGAGGATAAGCAAAATTTGGGACGGGAGAACTGTAATATTCCAAAATTTGCACATAAGAAAATTGGGATATTAGATTTTGCTACTTTCACCTAGAAGAGGAATAAATGGGTAAGGAGGCCCATGAAAAATAAAATATGAATTAATTCCACATTATTAAGGGAAGATATCACCTTAGGAGCAGGTTTTACACTTCCAAGTGTGAACAAGGACATTTTTGATGGAGACATAGTCAAGTTTGACAAAGTCAATAGCCATTATTGAGGAGGAAGAAATACTCAAGTAAACTAGCTCAATGTGAACAAGGATCAGCCTAAGACACATATGTAAACTAGATTGAAGATCTATAGTGTGAAAAGAGGCATTAGAGGTGGATTAGTTGACTAAGTCAACAGTGCAGCCACAAGAGGAGGGAAGCAAGCTAGGGCAGCACAGTTTTGAAAGAGGAAGCTTCATGAAGAAGTCACCTCAACATTGTGTGGGGTCCGGGGTGAGGAGGCTAACCAAAGATAAAAGGAAGGTATAGCATCAAAGTGAGATCATTCATGTATTCATATTTCTTGGTCTAGATACCAATTGCATACTTCAGTTGTTTAGCCAGAGTTGCTGCACTGCTTAGTGCAAAGAATTCCCGTGCGGGAATTCCATCCTCTCTTTGGATCAGCTTGCTTAGGGAATCAAGAGAGAAGGATTTGAGCTTCATTTCAATATTTTTCTTTGGGCCTCTCTTCCATATTCGGCCACAACGCAATCTCCTTCAGAAAACTGCGTCCTTTATGCAACAGCAGCAATAGCACAGCTACACCCTTTGATTTTATGAAAATATTTGAGGAGGAGGTGCTCATTTCCCTCCGGGAGTTCTAATAAGAGGCCTAGGGAAATTTATTTGTATTATTTTGATATTTAATGTTATATTCAACCATGTATAATACAGAGATGTAGTGACTGCATTATTTTTGCAGTGCTGTTGTTATTCATGCATTTTGCCGGAAACCTTGCCGGATGTCTTGTTTCACTATATAAGTTTGTAAAATTCCATTTATCTATTTGTTTGGTTAATTAGGTGTCATATCAGAGCTCTTCCATATTTTTTTGCAAAAACCCTCATTAGAATAATTCATTTCTTGCTTCAGTAGTTGCTGCATGAGCTGGGCTATGGGGTTTTAGCTTATTTTAGCTACATAGATTCGAGGAGATCTATTTATATGAGCTAGAGTTATTTCTTTCACCTTTAATTCTGCATACAAGTTTCATATCATGTCTTATAAGGGATCCAAGTCCCATTCCTCACTTTTATAGCGTTATTTTCTGAAGACAACAGTTTTATGCCAAGTATTGTCGCATTTCCCTACCCGGGAAGGAGAATATTGGAAATTATCTTGCTGATGTTCTTTCATCTGCTAGGTTGATGTTATTTTAAATCTCTTCAGCTACTCTTCATTTCCATGCTCATGGTTTTCTGAAGCTCCACATTGGTAATAACTCACATTATTCCCAATAGTGTAGTTGTTCCAATTTTGGAACATTACAGTGGTATCAGAGCTTTCATCTTGGCTCAACCTGTGGATTTCAGATCCAATCAAAAAATAAGAAGAAGAGGAGAACAAAATTATGTAGAGGATGAGCTTACTCTCGTCCATTTTTAGATCCAAGAATAAAGAAGCAGAGAAATGCACTGAAACTCCAAAAGGGTTTCAAGGAGGAGAGAGCTGTAGTGAAACCTCTAGGTTTCAAGAGGCAGAAAGAGATGCATGCACTTCCTATTCTCATAGAGGAGATGAAGAGAAAGGAGATCATTTAGAGCATGAAATCCTGAGTGGATATTTGGCAGAATACAAGTGCCAACCTAGGGCTTTCAAAAAGACCTTAGTTTTTCCTCAGTTTATTCAAATGAGAGAAGACAAAAGACCTTGAAGCAAAGGAGAGATCAGAGGCAATAGGCTCCTATTGTCTAAATTTTATGGATCAACTACAACAAGAGCTTGGGAAAGAAAGCTTGAGGCATTCTTCTTACTTCATCTAGTGGAAGAGAGAGAGGTAGCAGAAGTTGCAGCGCTGCACCTAGAGGGTGAAGCCAATGCTTGGTGGTGCAATCACTTGAACCACACAAGAGTGACTTCTATTTTTGAGTTCACTCAAGAGCTGATCAGAACCTTTGATGAAGGGAGATCAAAGGAGAGAATACCCACACCACCATGGGAGGAGGCAAGTACCAGCGCTGCCATGACCTTGAGAGAGCAGCCCTCTACACCAACAGTTGGATCAGCCAACATATTGAAGAGAAGACCTCTTGCAGCCATAGAAGATGCCCGAAAGGCTCACAAAGGTATGCATAAGTTTCCATGTCTTAACATTTCAGAAAATTTTATGGAAGGGTTTGGAGATTTGTTTGCATATGGCCCAGGATCAAATAGTACTGCTGAGATAGAGCAGCAGGATTTCACTGTGCTGTGAAATCTTAGAGGGTTCAAGGGAGATTTGAACCATCAACCTCATGCATGTCTGATGACTTACACACAACTCTTGAGGTTGAAGTGTGAGTTCTTGGAGGATGGAGTGGACTTTGCTCCAAGCAATTTCATGCAGAAGCAAATGTTCATCCGGAAGTTGACACATGAGATAGCCAAGATACCCTGGACAAGGGTTATAATGCTGTCAAGTGGTAGCAGCAAGGAGGCTTTGCTTTCAGCCCCTTTGGATCCTTATCAGTCCAAGATAATCATTGATGAGAGATATTTTCTTGGAGGTCTCCAAGAAGTTGCATTTCAGCATCTTATGAAATGCACGGAGGAAAACTTGATATGGGAGGATGGTAGCCTTTTTTGGAGGAGTGCCAAGATGGAGAATTCTCGGAGGCATTCATCAATAGATAGGTGGATGTGGATGGAGAGGAAGAAGCTGGAAATTTACTTGAAACTCTATGATACCGGGCAGCAGGAGGCAAGACTGCGTTGGCTACTCTTGAGAGAGTTTGGCCATCATGTGGCATATCCTTCTTCTAAGGGTATGAGGGAGGAGGATACTTGGCAGAGTACTTGCATCATAGGCAGCAAGAAGTGTGGATGCATTATGATGATATGGTCATTTTTTTTTCACTACATTAGTTATATGATGGAGGTATGATGAGGCAGCAAAGACATTTGTTGCTTTGGAGGATTGAGAGAGAGCAAGGGAAGAGTTGCTCTCACATTTCGCATGATGTTGCAATGGGAGGAGATGGCAACATTATGAGAGGAGTATTTGACATTGAAAATGTTACAGGATGGATTTATGAATTGGCAGGAGCCTATTTCCATAGGCCAACAACGTTGTCACTTGGGAGCATGAGCTTATTGGTGGAGTGTTCCCAGGATCACTTCATATTTGATGCACTTAGTGGGCATAGAGGAGGTGAGATTGATAGAGTGGTGGATGGACTCATTGGTTGCTGTGGTATGCTCTCCTTGACTTGCATGTCCAATCATAAGGAGGAGGATTCTCATGGGGCATGTGATTCACTCCTCTTCAGATTGATATGCCATACCACTATGGAGGATTCATCTATGGATCTTTTCACGACCTTGCTTCCATCACATGGTAAGAACTTTGTTGTTACACTTATTTATTGTTCATCACTAGAGTTGTATACTCTTACCATGTCCTTGCAGTGCATTTCTCTACAAAGGGGAAAGGTTCTCTTTAGACTCCATGGTCTATTTTTAGCCAGCTATTATGATGGATACAACCATCTAATGTATGATCCGGGGCAAGTATATGGTTGCTTCTTGTATGTTCAATTGACATATCCATCCATCTACTATTTACTAGTGGGTGTGATGACTTATACAACAAGCCATTTGTCAAGAGACAACTTGCCATACCATTTCCTGAAGCTGTAGTGGGGAAGATTGCACTGTGACCACTTGGGAGACTGTTGGTACACTCTAGCACTACATAAAACCTTCAGTCTTTCTCTCATTATGATTTTGATCATGATATTATGTGCTAATCTTATTCTTACCTATATGAGGAGCATGGTTGGAGGAGGGACACATGGAGTGGATGTGTTCTTGGGGGAGAAGCATCCCCACACTTTCTGCATTGCATGCTCTAAGGGGAGCATGAGAAGGGACATGGCCTCTACAGCAAAATATTTGTTTCTTTATGAGGAGGGCCATGATATGGATGGGATACCATATGGAGGTGAGTTCTTTTCCATCATGTATGAGATGGTTTGGGCTAGTTTGATTCACAACGCTGGGAGAGGGACCTTTGGAGGTATAGCTTCCTTCTTACCATTTGAGGGCAACACTCTTGCAACCCAAGATCAACAAATCTTCTACACTTGTCTTAAGTGGAGAGGAAGACAGTGTGGGGTAGGCTACTATGACTACCATGACCAAAATTTCAGCCCACCTACTTTGCCAGAGCTTTGAGTGGAGGATGACTTGCATGAGTTACCATTTTGGAGGGTGGCTCATTTTGCTTGGTTGATTGCTTGGGGAGGAGAGATTCAAATGGGGATGATGAATCCCAATATATATCAGCCCTCATGCTTCAAGAGGTTCTTCAAATAGCCCATTTTTTCCCCCATGGATGTTTCATTGTCACATAATGTTAGCTATTTGGGATGTTCTCCAATAGATGGCTTGCACACTTGGGAGGAGCAAATTGGAGATATATTGATGATATAGCGCCTTGATCCTTGGATGATTGCATCATATGAGGTTGCTACATGGGAGGAGAGGGTGCTCTTCAGTCCTATCCTTGCAGTTGCTTGAGGACAAGCAACATTTGGGAGGGGAGGACTTTAATATTCCAAAATTTGCACATAAGCAAATTGGAATATTAGATTTTGCTACTTTCACCTAGGAGAGGAATAAATGGGTAAGGATGCCCATGAACAATAAAATATGAATTAATTCCACATTATTAAGGGAAGAGGTCACCTTAGGAGCTGGTTTTACACTTCCAAGCATGAACAAGGACATTTAATATGGAGACATAGTCAAGTTTGACAAAGTTAATAGCCATTCTTGAGGAGGAAGAAATACTCGAGTAAACTAGCTCAATGTGAACAAGGATGAGCCTAAGACACATATGTAAACTAGATTTAAGATCTCTAGTGTGAAAAGAGGCATTGGAGGTGGATTAGTTGACCAAGTCAACAACACAACCACAAGAGGAGGGAGGTAAGCTACGGTAGCGCAGTTTTGAAAGAGGAAGCTTCATGAAGAAGTCACCTCAACATTGTGTGAGGTCCGGGGTGAGGAGGCTCACCAAAGATTAAAGAAAGGCATAGAATCAAAGGGATATCATTCATGTATTCATATTTCTTCGTCTAGAGACCAATTGTATACTTCAGCTGTTTAGCTGGAGTTGCTGCACTACTTAGTGCAAAGAATCCCCGTGCGGGAATTCCATCCTCTCTTTGGATCATCTTGCTTAAGGGATCAAGAGAGAAGGATTTGAGCTTAATTTTAGTATTTTTCTTTGGGCCACTCTTCCATATTCAGCCACAATGCAATATCCTTCAGAAAACTGCGTCCTTTATGCAGGAGCAGCAGCAGCACAGCTGCACCCTTTGATTTTATGAAAATCTTTGAGGAGGAGGTGCTCATTTCCCTCCAGGAGTTCTAACAAGAGGCCTAGGGCCATTTATTTGTATTATTCTGATATTTCATTTCATATTAAACCATTTATAATACAGAGATGCAATGACTACATTATTTTTGCAGTGTTGTTATTCATGCATTTTGTCGAAAACCTTGCCAAATGTCTTGTTTCACTGTATAAGTTTGTAAAATTCCATTTCTCTATTTGTTTGGTTAATTAAGTCTCATATAAGAGCTCTTCCATCATTTTTTGTAGAAGCCCTTTTTATAATAACGCATTTCTTGCTTCAGTAGTTGTTGCATGAGCTGGGCTATGGGGTTTTAGTTTATTTTAGCTGCATAGATTCGGGGAGATCTATTTATATGAGCTAGATTTATTTCTTTCACCTCTAATTCTACATACAAGTTGTATAGCATGTCTTATAAGGGATCCAAGTCCCATTACTCACTTTTATAGCATTACTTTCTGAAGATAGCAGTTTTATGCCTAGTATTGCTGCATTTCCCTACCCGGGAAGGAGAATATTGGCCATTATCTTGCTGATGTTCTTTCATCTATTAGGTTGATGTTATTTTACATATATTGAGCTGCTCTTCATTTCCATGCTCATGGTTTGCTGAAGCTCCACATTGGTAATAGCTCACATTATTCCTAATAGTGTAGTTGTTCCAATTTTGGAACATTACAGCTTAAGGCTTAATGTTTTTGAAAAGGTCGGAAATGGCCAAAATGGGGATTTTGAGACCTTTTCAAGGTTTCTAATAGATAAAAGAGGGGTTTTAAACCAACACAAGGGGTTTTTAATGATTAAAAAAAAAGGTTTTTTATGGAAAATGAAGGATAATGAAGAGGAAAAAATGGAATTTTTAGCAGGAAAAAGTGATCGTTTCGATAAGTGAAAATGAGTAAAAATGGGCAGATATTATGGAGGTGAAAAATGGGAAATATAGCCTGAAAAAAATTTCTTTTTGAGATGGCAGGATAACTTGGAGGATTTGAGTGAAGATATTCAGTGAATTGATAGACTTGGGATGATGAAGGCAATGAGATTTCTAGAACTCACAATGTTTCTGCAATATTGTTTCTAGAAATATAAGTTTTTCAACTTTAGTCATCTTTGGATAAATTCAAAATTATGGATGACTAACAGCCACCAGACTGTTTCTAATTCGTTGTAGTTGAATCCTATCCAGTTGGTCTGCTTCACGTACTACCCCGAGAACACCTGATGCACAATGCAATAATGTCATCATATTCTTCTTGATCAACGTCTCCTTTTCCCATTATATTAAGTTTTTTGACCCATTCCTCTTTCATTCCTTCAATCATTGTTGCTTTTAAAATATCTTTAGATAGTGTAGTATATGGAGATCTTTGCAGATTGTATTGAGATATTTTAACGTATTCTTCTAATGTCTCATTGTCTCTTCCAGACATATTGAATATTTCTTCTTTTAGTTCTCGAGTCTGGAAGTAGTGTTGATATTTGTTAAGAAAAGGCTTTTTCTTCTAATCCTAACTATAAATGGTTTCTCCACCGAGCCCCATAAACCAATGTAATGTTGTCCCCTTCAAAGTAGAGGGAAACAGTTTTAGTTTCTGAGGGTCAGTGGTGTAGTCATATCCCCTACATAATACATCAAATTCAAATAAAAATTCATCTGGATCTTCCGAGGTCAGCCCATGGAAGGTGGGGATGTTTTCTAATGGAATAGCTTTCATAGGGGCATTTGCAGATGGATCAACAATGGGATACTCCAATATTGATGTATGTCTCTGCTTTTGGTTGTTCGCCATCTGATCAAAGATGTGCCAATAATCTTAATGGATTTCTTGATTTGGGGGAATAATTTAAGTGGGATTAGGGAGGGATTTAGAGTACGCCTTACAACACTTCCCTGATTTGGAATACTGGGTGTCTCTCTCTCAACCACTCTATCAGGGGATCTAGGCTCTGGAGCTTTTACCTGTACTGCACTGCTAGTTTCTCCCTCTCCTTCCTGCAAATTTCAAGAATTCCCCTCTCTCGAAGGGTCGGGACTTAAGTGCTCAACAGTCTAAAGGCTTTTTTTAGACCCTTCTGTTTCACTGTGAATCTTGGCGTGGGCTGTAGATTATGAGACTGTAGCCTTAGGGACTATAGTAGGACTCTGTGTAGGAATGGTTATGGGTCCTACGGATGCCTGTTATTTAGCCTTCTTAATGATTTCGTCTCTATATGTTGTTCTGCCAAGGACCACCAATCCTTTGGGTTTTGTGGATTTAAGTGGGGAATTTTGATCTAATTCTATATTTTTCTTCCTATTCATAAAAAATAAGAACACCTATCCTATTGACCTTTGCACAATTGCTGAGAAACGGATTGGAGAGCAAGCGTTTTGCTTGATAGTATGCAAGTTCTTACCTCTCGTTTTCAATACCCAATTCTTCCACACCAAAAAGAAAAAGAAGTAAAATACATCACTCTTAAACACTCTCCTCGGCAACGGCGCCAAAATGTTAGGTCATAAAGGTGATTGTTTTAAAGGTAACCTTCATTAGGAGAATTTTGAGGTCTAAAATGGGCCTCCTAAGAAAAATGTACAACCAAAATAAACTTTATAAGAACCAATAGGATTCAAGATGATGATGTCATCCATAACGGATGATTCACCATTTTTGGAGTAAAAAAGTAAAAATATTAAAAAATAATAAAATAATAAAACTACTTTTTCAACTCGTATTTTAAACTTATCTCCCAAAATTTTTACTCAAATTTCGAGCGGGAGTACTCGTTGGATGCCGAATTTAATTCCTCATCCAAGGAGTACCCATGTTGCATACTTTCGATGAACTCTTCTACACGAAAAATGAGAAATACATAAAAAAACGTGATTGTAATCACGTTTTTTTATTCATTTCTCACCGTGTGTAGGAAGGATGCAAAGTATGCAACATGGAAGTACTCCTTGGATGATGAATTAAATTCCGCATCCAACTTGGTCCTCCACATCTTCAGAACAGTGCGCTTTGGGAGATAAGTTGAAAATATGAATTGAAAAAGTAGTTTTTTCATTTTTCCCTCTAAAATTTGATGATGTTATCAAATCTTATTTGATTTTTTCCACTATTATTTTATAATTTCCTTAGGAGGCCCATTTTAGACCTAAAAATTCCCCTAATGAATGCTTTACATTAATTATCAACCCAAGGAAAGTCTTGTTATTTCAAGAGTGTATGAAAAATATATGCAAGTGACATCAGGGATTAACTACTTTAGATTACTGTAAGAAAGATTGACTCATTCTCGAAGTTCAATCAAATCAAATTGAAAGTGAAATATGAAATACTTTAGACCAATGAAAGGAGCAGATTATGTTCTAATCTTATGCAGAAATAGCCACTCAATACTGAAAAAAATAGATTGCAATTGAACAACACGCTTTGATGAATTGAACAACTACCTTAATGAATTGAAAAATAATCCTAATAAATTGAACAACAATCAATTATTCTATATTTTGCAATGGAATTCTATATTAATCAACTAATAGCATCCTTCGAAATTAAATATCAACCAAACGCTCATAATTATGATAAAAAGATTCAAACATTAACTATACGCAGAATTGAACAACAACTGTGTTGAAACTAGTCTAACGAATGTAAAAGCATCAATTCCTAATAAGAGGACATGAATGATAAATCTAATCTAGTGAAAAGGAAGTTATAACATCTTACTCTTGCGATTAACCAATTAAATGATAATGTTATGAAACACAATGGATAACTGGAAATGCAAGTTTTGTAAATAAACGTATAGCACAGAAATAGCAAGAGAACCCCTAGGGCTGGGCCTGAAGCCTCTAGAAGCCTTCTACTAAGGAATACTCAAAAGTATTTTATACTAAAAATGCCAATTTCTTCATTAATCAGTAAAGAAATACATTAGCATGAAATTGACGATTCTGTCAGAATACATTTATTACAAGAAAATTATAATACATCAATTGTCTTTTGTCTTGTTCATCTTCGGCAATTTATAGCTTAAAAGAAAATTCAAACAGAGTAACAGATCATTCTCATCATGAGATCCTGTCACTTTGTGGCTATCGACTGAATACTCAAAGAGTATGTGTGCCTCTACATCTTCCGCTGATTCATAGGAGCTGATACGATCCCGTTCGCCTTCCTTGTCTGCTTTCATTTGGTCATCCTGGTTAGCAGTTTAGTTGTTTCGCTTCCCTATCAATAAAGACAATGCCAAATCATTTTTTATGTTATTAAACACACATTTTATTAATAATTCGTTCAACCTTATTTTTGCATTATTTTCCTTTACTTTATTGCTAAGATAAGGGAATATATATATAAAAGTAAATGACAAATCATGGTAAAGATAGGGCTAAAATGTACCTTCTCCTTGGGTCAACAACGACATCGGCTCATCATCCAGGAAATTGACTTAGAAACATCTTTTGAGTTCCTTCAAACTTTCTTACATCAATGGTAGGTTTCTCGCTTTCGGCGATAGGTTGACATCACAAAACTTCGATCGAAATATTTTGTTTAGCGTTCAACATCAAATCATCTATTCACACCTTGCAAATTTTACTGTAGTACCTTGAGAACCATTAACATCAACGGTGGTTTCTTTCATGTATGTTAATGGATTATATCATTAGTTGGTAATCAGATGATGTATTCCCATGTTCGACTTCAAATCACATATATGGCATGGTTAGACTTGTACTTGAATGATCGAGTAAACAAGATAGAAGACCCTGGATCTAGTTTCATCCATCCGAGCTGCGATTTCAGGAATTGTACCACATCATTCGTATGATGGATTTACATATAGATGGTCATCCTATCATGGGCCTATATATGTAGAAATGTATATATCGGTAGATGACTTTCTGATTTATGTATGTGTTATGATAGTTTATGTGTTGAGCATGGGTATGCCTCCCTTAGCAATTCATGTCCAATATTTACAAGATATCATGATGTAATGTATTGCAAATTAACGCAGGTCACTGTATGCTTCAGATTCTACTCATCACACCATAAAAAATCTTATCCAGATATTATCATTATTTTGACTTCATACTTTAAGGGGAAACTATTATAGGTTAATTTTGGCATCATCCCTAAGAAGAGTATGAATAGGGTCTACCATCCCCTAATTCAATACAAACAGGGTATATCATCCCCTAATTCAGTTGCTACATGCCATAGAGAACTCATTCCACTGATGACTTTAATTCATGATAGTTTCAATGTTTGAGGTATAGTTAAAATGACCCATTGACTCATCAATGCTCCTTTGAATGGGCCTAAGTGTGTTTCAAAGCACTTACCCCCATGCAAGGGTGCTCTACAAAGTGCTTCCCGAAACTTAAGGGTGCTTTGGTCTCTTGGGAGTGAAATCATCATTGCTCTTGGAATCTCCACATGTCCAGTGCGTTGTAGAAGAGATCATAATTGTCATACTTCGAATACATGTGTTCATCCATTACCATTGAACCTCGAAACATGTCTCATATATTATTAAAATCCATTCAAAATAATTTATTGACAAACTACCTACAATTTCCCTATAAATTGAGCACTCATATAAGTGCAAGGGAGGAAGAAATTTAGGTAGTGTTATGCTATTGGATTCTCCATTCTTGGAGAGATGAAGTACTATGATGATGTTGGGTTGATGCTTGGTGTGATGATGACGAGATGGAGTTGGAGCAGGTTGACAGGGAACTGATCGACTGGTTGTAATCTATTCCTCCTAAAACTACAATAAAGATATATGTTCTTTCTCCCATATATGCATTTGTATCTTGTGAATTAATTCTCAATATGTGCATATATTCTAAGATTTTGTCAGTTCAATTTGGTTATGATAAATAGATATTGTATATTTGTATCATCGTGTGATGTCTTTTGGTTTTAATTACAGGTATTGATCTAGTGAGTTCAGTTGGATCGAAAGCGACAAAAGCGACGAAAGAAGAAGAACGAGGGCGAAGGATCACAAGTAAGTCTCTTCATCTTCTGTTTATCTATTTATTATAGAGAAAAAAAAATTTACCTTTCCTCTATTATTTTGAGTGAAGGAACACCACACTTAGGGAAGACTAGTTTATCCGTAGATTAGAATTCCTTATAACAAAATCCCTCTAACAAGATCCTTCTCGCCTTTGCTACCTTCTTCTGCCATGCATCAAGAAGTTGGGCATCTGCTGCTGCGGGCTTGGGAATATCAAAATCTATGAATTGCTTCAACTCCTTGTCCTCCAAAACAGCCTCGATCCTGTCCTTCCATGTAATATAATTCGAATTTCACTCGAGTGTAAATTCGAGTCTCAAGCCATTAAAAGACATCTTGATCTGTTGTTGGATCCTAAAGAATAAATTTGCAAATTTGAACCTGTTCAAGACAGACTCAATTTATTCCCTTATATTGTGATTACTCGTGCTCTGATACCATGTAGAAATTATATATAGAAAATCTATACCAATTAATTCAATCTGATCATGTAATGTACTAAAACAAGATACTAAATCCTTCTACTATATTTGCGGAATGTAAAACGCGATTGCTCAATCACATGCAAGTAAGAGAAAGAAATAATCAATCACATAGCACAATATGTATCTATGGAAATCACCTACTCAAAACCCCTCTATCATATATTGTACATATTCAAATAAACATGAAACAATACAATGCTTTCTCACACCGAGAAAATCATGCACTCTACCGATTGTCTCACCCAAAACTGACTAGCATTTCTCAGGAAAACTTGACCAACACTTAGCCAATTCTCGGCATTTTCTTAGCCTGTCATTTCTCATGAAATCCCTAGGAAATTAATTCATATTAAAAAGGATAATCAACCTTCGTTGACTTCGCAATCCATCATGAGCCTTCCTATGACTTTATAATTGCGTGTGAGAAATTTTCTAATAATACAATTGATAATTAACTTCCCTTTAACCTCTATCTCAACTAGGTCAACATCATAATTAACATGTATGCAGCTAATAATAGAAAATTATCATTTATATGATAGATTAGTACTTGTGAATTAATCCTAATTTAATTCACTTTCCCTCTCACTAGCTCATCACTCGGTTAGAACTAGTTAAACTGATTTTAACTCAATTAATTTGAGTTAACTGGTTACACATGCACCCCACTAGTGCATTAACTAAAACTTGACCCCCAAACTAATATAATCACTCTACATGCCTCACCTTTGACCATCAACTTGAAATTCTTAAGCTAACTTAGCCTTTCTGACTTAGTTAACTGATACCAGTTGTTATGAGATGAAATTAAAATTTATTTTCCAATTTACTTAAGGGATAAATAAATTAGATGCCCACAATTAGCACTAATGTGTAATGAAATTCCTCATTCATGTGTGACTGGAATCCCACACTAGTATGTGGTCAATTTTTATCCTTTTTGGATGCCAATTTAATTGTTTGTTGTTGCAAATTTCAACATAAGGTATTTGATTAATAAGGCTATCTTAGGAGGAAAGGTTTGCAAATGGTTCCTATTATTCTAGGAATATGACTTTCATATCATTATTAAACCAGGAAGACTGAATGAAGGACCTTTCCATCTGTCAAGACTGGAAACAAGGGAAGAACCAACTAGCATAGAGGATAATCTCCCTGATGCACAATTATTTGGAATCAAAGTATTTCATTCTAAATATCCATGAACTTTTTATGATTGAACTCTAGTCATGATTCAATTCCACCCCTAGTAGCCTTGCAATCCATAATGCACGTACTTTTTCAAAACTCTCACTAGAGATCAAACAAGGTTTCCTTTTTATGTATTCTTTCAAGTTACGTAAGTGGAAGTCCATCAAGAGCATGTTTGTGTTCCAAAATTTGTTCCATATTTTACATGCATCTCCCACTCTAATGAGGATGAAAACCATTTCGATGATTTTTCTTATGTGCTCGAACTTCCTGAAAAGTGTTCTTAAGCATGGAAACAACCACCTCGAGGATGTGGTTTCCTCCATGGTCATGTTCCCTGCGCATCTCCTCCTTGACATCCCATAGACAAGGCTCTCTTTGGTACTCCTCATAGCACATATATTCCAAGTATCATAGTACAAATACTCCCAAACATTAACCCATGAGGCATTTTCAATAGGAAATATGAAATCTTCACCTTTATTGATGCAACTTTTTCCATTCTTAGGCTATTCTATCCAGGAGGAAAACTTTGATTTCTCAACTTCAGTGCAGAAATTAAACAAACCAAACTCACAAATCCTCGTATGATGGCCATAGCTTCAACCTCATAGTCCTTACCAACTGACCCTTGTTTGAGACTCTAGCTTAACCTTGGACATAAACGTGTCCCTCTAAAGTTAAAACCTGGACCAATGCCCTAAGACCAATTGTTGAAAAAATTATAAGAGAAAAACAAAATATTTACAGAGAGAATTATTGAAAGAAATGAAAAAAATAGATATGCACAAAATGTATACCCTGGGAAAACACCAACTCCAAGGAAAAACCCAGTTAATGGAATTATATTACATCCCTTGGCCAAAACCTATTCAAATTGGCCAACTAAGGCTTGAGCCTTCACCGCTCACATTCCCTAGCCCATTTCAATGAATTTCTCCTGAGCCTTTTAAATTCTTCGTTACCTGCAATCTATTGGGTATGTGTTATATTCTTTCCACGACTAGCCCCACGCGTTGTATGTTGCGCCGGGCACAGCATGGGGTTCACAGGGGGGGCAACAACCCCCCCTGTCGTGGTCCGGGGCAGCGCCCCAACAAAATTTTTTTTGGTATGCAGTCCCACTCATAGGTGGACCCACCCATGTTTTGTGCATGAGTTTGCACATGGTTTTGGGGTACGATGGTTTTCGGCCCCTAGTATTTTGTAGATTCGGTCAAGGGAACTACGGTTATGTTCTAATCCAAGGTTAATGGATTGGGGTTTATGTATGCTTCGGCATGTATATATATGTGTTGTAACACTAAAAAGAATATAATGAAAAATCAAGCTGGTCGTCCCGATTTGGGATCCAGGGGAAAATCTCTGTGTTTATCTGTTTTATGTTTTATGCTCTCGCTATTGTTTATTTTCTATTATAAGATTTGTGTGTAGATAATTTCTGTTCAGGGTTAAAACCTACATTTGGTATCAGAGCTGTTTCGGCTTCAAGGGGACGCCTTTGTTGTTGAGGGTTTTTTGCTCGAGCCTGTGGTAGACCATTCGGTGGGAATCTGATAATCGATTCTTCTTTGTGAAAGAAGATGGCGAGCAACGGAAAGATAGAGATCGAAAAGGAAATTTAATGGTCGAGTTTTGAGTTGTGGAAGCTCAAGATGGAGGATCTGTTTGGTGGATAAAGATCGGTGGATCGCGGTAGATCCGAGGTACTAAACCAACGAACGTATCGGATGAAGACGGAAGAAAGCCCGGATCGAGGGCTAAGAGCACAATACGGTTGTGTGTCTCGGATTGATGTTGAATGTGTGGGGAAGCTACGGTGAAGAATTTGTGGGGAGAAGAAACTTGGGACTTTTATTGTAATCTAAGTCTCACAGTGAATAAGTTGTTCTGTGAGAAAAATTTGTATAACCTGAGGATGAAGGATGGAGACTCGGTGACAGAGCATATGAACGCCTTCAATACTGTGGTAAGTCAGTTTTCATCTGTTGATATTAAAATCTCAGATGAAGATAAGTGCATCAGTTTGTTGTGTTCTCTACCGGACTCGTGGGACAGTCTGGTTATTGCAATAGGTAGCAATACAACTACCTTGAATTTTGATGACATTGTCTCAGCCTTGCTGTCGGAGGAAATGAGACAGAGAAATATGGAGGGTCAAAATGGAGATGCCTTATCTGTACGAGGAAGGTCCCAAAACAGAAATAAGAATAAGGTTTTGAGTGGGAGATCCAAATCTAGAGGGATATCTAAATCTCCTAGAAAGTTTGTAAAGGTATGCTGGAAATGCGGAAAGGAAGGGCACTACAAAAAGGAGTGCAGATCTAAAGCTCCTCAGAAAAGAAAGGGATCTGATGATGCTCCTTCTGCAGAGGCAAAAACCACCTCGGATGAAGGTGGGGATGTGTATTTGGCTTCTTCTTCAAATACACATGTAGATCATGAGTCATGGTTGATTGACTCAGGTGCATCCTTTCACTTCACTCCCCATAGGGAGTGGTTATGCGAGTATGAGAAATATGATGGTGGTGATGTCTTCCTAGGGGATGATAGGAGGGCCAGAATCATCGGACGTGGAAAGGTCAAGCTGAAGCTGCAAGGTGGAAGGATTAGAACACTTCCTAGTGTTTTGCATATTCCTGCATTGGCCAGAAATCTGATTTCTGTAAGCAAGATGGATGATGCAGGTGTAAAAACAGTGTTCGAGAAAGATGCCTGCAAGATGGTTCGGGGAGCACTGGTATTAATGCGGGGAGTTCGGACTGGAACTCTGTACAAGCTACAAGGTAGCATTGTTATTGATGGGTGTAACAGTTCTGTGGTTCTTGAAAGAGGAGCGGAAAGCCTAGCTGTCTCTGGAGAAAAGACCATGCTATGGCATCAAAGGCTTGGACATATTGGAGAGAAGGGCCTTCGGATACTACATAGAAATGGTATGGTAGAAGGTATGTCTAATTCCTCTCTGGATTTCGATTTCTGTGAACATTGTGTATATGGGAAGCAGAATCGGGTGAGTTTTCCTTCTGGTGCTAAGAGGGCGAACAAGATATTAGAACTTGTGCACAGTGATGTGTTTGGACTTGTGTCAGTTCCATCACTGGGAAAGTCTGTGTACTATGTTTCATTCATAGATGACTTCTCAAGGAATACATGGATATATTTCTTGAGGAAGAAATCTAAAGTCTTTGACAAATTTAAAGAATTTAAGGCTCTGGTGGAAAACCAGATAGAGAAGAAGATAAAGGCGCTGAGGACAAATAATGGTGGGGAGTTATGCAAGAAGGAATTTGAAGAGTTCTGTAAGAAGTGTGGTATAGCATGGCAGAAGACTACTCCATACACACCTCAGCAAAATGGAGTTGCAGAAAGAATGAACAGAACGCTGATGGAAAAGGCAAGAAGCATGTTCAGTTGTACCAAGTTAGGACAAGAATTTTGGGCAGAGGCAGTGGAGACTGCATGTTACTTAGTTAACAGATCACCTTCATCAGTGTTGGAGGATAAGACTCCACATGAGGTATGGACTGGTAAGAAACCCTCTCTTTCACATCTAAGGGTATTTGGATGTGATGCATATGTACATGTTCCAAAGGAGAAAATGACCAAGTTGGATAATAAATCTCAAAGGTGCATCTTTATTGGGTATAAGGATGGTTTAAAGGGTTACAAGCTTTGGAACCCAGAAACAAGGAAGGTTGTGTACAGCCGAGATGTGGTGTTTAGAGAAGTGAAAGATGTTGTTAAACATGAAGTCCTACCAAAGGAACCTGCGAAGATAGAGTTTGAGCTAAAGGAGGATGAATCAGACTCTACAACAGAAGAAGACTCAGAAGATGAAGAGCCACAAACTCCAGCTTTGAGAAGATCAGTTCGGGAAAGAAGGCAACCAGAAAGGTATAGTCCATCTGCTTTCTGTTCAGATTTTGCCTTAACTATAACTGATGATGAACCCAGAACTGTCAGGGAGGCAGTAGATTCAGAGGATGGAAAACTCTGGAAGGAGGCCATGGTTGATGAAATGGCATCCTTGCACAAAAAAGATGCATGGGATCTGGTGGAGTTGCCGGCTGGAAGGAAGCCCATTGGGAGCAAATGGGTGTTTAAGAAGAAGATGAATGTAGAAGGAAAGGTGGAGAAATATAAATCTCGGTTGGTAGCAAAATGTTATTCCCAGGTGCCAAGAATTGATTTTGGTGATATTTTTTTCTCCTGTTGCCAAGGTTAATTCTATTAGGTTACTTTTATATGTTGCTACTGCATTTGATTTTGAGATAGAACATATGGATTTGAAGACAACATTTCTTCACGGGGATCTAGAAGAGGAGATCTACATGAAGCAACCTGAAGGCTTTATGGTGAAGGGTAAGAAAGAACTGGTATGCAGGTTGAAGAAGTCTCTGTATGGGTTAAAACAGTCACCAAGGATGTGGTATCAGAAATTTGATACCTATATACGGGGACTTGGCTTCACTAGAAGCAAAGAGGATCACTGTGTTTATTTTAAATTAATTGGTGACAGTGTTACTTATTTGGTCTTGTATGTGGATGATATGTTGTTGATTGGAAATGACAAAGAAATTATCCAATATTTGAAGACCCAACTGTTCTCCAAATTCGACATGAAGGATCTTGGTGCCGCAAACTATATTTTGGGCATGGAAATTAAGAGAGATCGGGCAAAGAGGAAGCTCTGGTTAAACCAGACGAAGTATGTCGAGACTATATTACAGAGGTTGAATATGAAGGATAGTAAACCGATGAAAGTTCCTATTCCTGTAGGTGTAAAGCTATCTGCTGAATAGTGTCCCAAGACACAAGAAGAAGAGGAGGATATGTCCCGTGTTCCATATGCAAGTGCAGTGGGTAGCCTGATGTATGCAATGGTCTGTACTAGACCAGACATTGCACATGCAGTGGGAGTATTGAGCGGGTTTATGTCAAACCCAGGGAAGGAGCATTGGACAGCAGTGAAGCGGGTTTTCAGATATTTACGTGGCACTAGTGATTATGGCTTGTGCTACCAGGGAAGACGAGGATTGGAAAGAATGTTGGACATTCGTGGTTTTGTTGATGCAGACTGGGCTGGAGATCTGGACCAAAGAAGATCTACAAGTGGGTATGTGTTTAGCCTATTTGGAGGTGCAGTCAGTTGGATGAGTAAAAGACAGTCTGTAGTGGCGCTTTCAACTACAAAGGCAGAATACATAGCAGCCACTCATGCAAGCAAGGAAGCAGTTTGGTTGCAGAGATTGTGTTCAAGTATGGGGTTGGTACAACAAGCTATAAGGATAGACTGTGATAGCCAAAGTGCAATTTTCTTGGCTAAGAACCCTGTTTATCATTCAAAGACAAAGCACATTGATGTTCAATATCACTTTGTTAGAGATATGGTTGAAGCTAAAAGGGTGTTGCTGGTAAAGGTGGACACTTTGAATAATGTTACAGATGCATTGACGAAGTCTGTAAGCACTCAGAAGTTCTCTTGGTGTAGAGAAATAATGGGTGTTGAAGAATTGGCCCAATGACTAAGCTCTCTTGTGGCCCCCTGTGGAAAGAAAACAACAAGTGGGTTTTTATTTTTTTTTGAGTTGTTTTTAGTGTGGTTTTTCGAAAGTTTTTTTTGTGGATTTTTCAGATTTAATTTTTCAATTAAGCAAGAATTCATTGAAAACAAAAGTTTAATTAATACCTTGCATAATGGAAGTTCTCTAAAAGATTTTTAGGCTTCTGAATCTATATACAATAAAAAAAACAATTTAAATAACAAAAATCAAAATTTTATCTCAAAACTAGATTAGTGACCAAAAATTCCAAAAAAATCTCAAAACAACTCCATTCTTTTTTAATATAAAATCTCAAAACAACTCCATTCTTTTTTAATATATGTTTTCTAATATAACTATGTTTCTCTTTCTTTTTTTCCAAAAAGATTTGGAAACATGAATTTTTTATTATTGGTATAGAGTCGACGAAAATGCGTTTGTCACTCTCATTACAACTTTCGTTGTGCTTTATAAATTTAAGAGACATCGACCCAATGTGAAAACTACCTGTTTGTAATCCTTTTTTAATATACGTTTTCTAACTATCTCTCCTTCTCTTTTTTTTTTTTTCCGAAGGAATTTGGTAACATGACCTTTTTTTTTTAATGGGTAGAGAGTCGACGAAAATGCGTTTGTCACTCTCATTACAACTTTTGTTTAGTTCTATAAATTTAAGAGACGTCGACCCAATGTGAAAACTAGCTGGTTTGTAATTCTTTTTTAATATACGTTTTCTAATTAACTATGTTGCTCTTTCATGTGTTTTTGTGAGAATATGTTGATAATGGTGTAAATTTCATTTTTTATTAAAAATAGAGTTGGTATTTTGAAAAAAATAAAAAAATATTTAAATTATGTAAATTTAATTATTTAAAATTAAGATTTTTTTAATTTCTAAATAAATTTCAGATAAAATAACTAAAATATATTTTTAAAAAAAACAAAATTTTAAATTGTTTTATTATTTTTCATTACTATAAGAATTTACTTTAATTTTAAATTAATGTTTTGAACTTAGTTATTAAGTCAATTTCAAAAATTAGATGAGAATAAAGTAGATTTATTTTTCACTATTACAAGAATTTTCTTTAACCTTATATTAATGTTTGAAACTTGGTTATTAAGTCAATTTCAAAAATTAGATGAGAATAAAGTAGATTTTCTGCAGGTTAACTTTTCATATTTGAGCCAATTTAGATGTTGACTGGATACTAATTGAATGTTTTCTTATTCATTAAATAGATGTTGGTTGGCTACTATTTAAATGCCTTTTTTATTCATTATTTAATGAGAAGATATGACTTTTCTTAAAATTATAATGATTCATCATTTATATTGTATTTTGGAATGTAAATATGGAATCAATAACTTGAAAGCATAACTTAGTAGTATAAATTTTTGAGATTTTGGTTTTTTTTCTAGATATATTTTTTAATTAAATTTGTCCAAATTCAAAAGAGATTTGTTCAAATCTTAATTTTGAACTATTTAGTAACACACTAGAATATCCGAAAAGGTTTTCAAGATATTGACTCCAGTTGATGAAAAATATAAATCACTATCTCAACAAAAATTATATCAAATAATTCATATAACCAGCATCTCATATTCATTCTATTTTAAAAGCCAAAAAGCATACATTTCATTGTTAATAAGAAACTATTATTTGGAAAAACATGTATAATAGAATTGTTTGATAAAAATTGATTATTGATAATGGGTTCCCTGCAATATCAGACAAAACAATGATATCAATATTTTAACCCTTTTTAGTTGGGGGGGATGTCAAGACTCTATAATGTACCTTTTTAACCATACATTTTGCTATCATTCCATTCTTTTCTAGTCCATATTTAAAGCCTATACTATCACTTTCATCCATTATTTCAAAGGTATATAACATTCTTCTCTTTACTATATGTTTAATTTGTTTTACATGTAATTTTACATTACTTTCATATTTAATCATTAATCAGAAATATATAGTTGCTGAGACAGCTGTTTGAATATCACGTTGCTGAAACAGTCCACATCCCGTTGCTGAAACAGTCAACAGTACGCAAATCCCGTTGCTGAAACAGCCCGTGATTTTCGATCTTGAAGCAGTATTTCAGGCACGACAGTAACAGGAAAAGATAAGTAAGGAAGTTATTACACTGGCCGTAACAACTGCACCATGAAGCCAGTACCATCGTAACCATTGTAACAACATTTTTCTATGGAAGAACAGAAGGTCCTATTTCAGTATAAAATATCAGATTGGGTTAAAAATAGGATTTCTATAATGTAATCAACCGTGTAATAGATGTCTCCTCTTTAAAAAGAGAAGACATCAACATTAGAGGGGGGATTAAAGAGATTACGGAGGTTTATTTTGAAACAGACTTACAGAGAAGGAACGTGAATCCTTTGTAATATGTTACTTTCGACATATGAATAAAAGCTTGTTCTGAGCATTTCATTTTAATTCCTTCTTCTAGAGAATCTTGTGAGAAGGAAAGGGCCCACCTTCTTCACAGGGTTCACCCATTTATTTCTGTAATTTATTAACTGTTCTTTTCATTTATGCCTTGTTAAACTCTGTTTGCTAAAATCATTTATGCAGTGTTGGAACTCTGTTATCTATTGTTGAAACTCTGTTTCCATTACTTGTTGCATTGTTTTCATAGAATTCATTCCTAGGTAATGGTGGATTATTTTAATTGGTAATCTTGTTTACAGAATGAGTTTGTGAAAGCTTGGTAATCAGAAACAGGTGCTGAAGATTCCTACTTGGGGAATAGCGTCCTATTCTCTGTTATAGCATAATTGGTCTTTCCTTCTGCAGATTGGTTTCTTTTCCTAGATTGTTGTCTTTTTAATGTAATCTAGGATTCTTTTGGTGATTGTCTACAATAGAAAGATTGCCTTTGATGTAACTCAAGTAGACTTTAGTTTGTTAAAGCAAGGTGTGATTAGTGTAATTTTTACTACAACATTTCATTGCTTTTGATATTGAGCATATACATTGTGTGATTGCCTTTGAAATAAACAGACTTCCCTGGGTTGAAAATTTATGTAGCACTTGATTGTTTAAATTAATAAGCAATTAAAGTGACCAACAATCATGTACTTTGGTCATTGAGCTGAAATGGCTCAAGTGCAAATTCTCCCTTGCTGCAAGTGAGTAGGGAAGTGGTTGTGCCAACCTTTTCTTCATCTTTTGAGCTGTGCATCTCTCCATATGTTGATATACATTCAATTGAGTGCCCTCCCAAGTGAACTCCTCCATTGAAGGATGGTATGCATAAAAATGCATGGAGGGAAAGTCCACAAATGATGCATGTAGATCTTTCTCCTTGTGCTTGTGAACCCAAGCCAAGAAGGTCAAAACATAGTAAGGGATAATTTCATCCACTACTTCCTCATGCCCATATTCTACATGCTCCCATGATGCATTACTTTTTAAGTGGTCTTGGGAACACTTCAGCAAGTAATCCAAGCTCCTAAGTGACAACGCTGCTAGCCCTTGGAGTAATGCTACTGTCATCTCAAAGCTCAATTCTTTGACATAGATTGTGTCAAAGACTCTTCCCAAAATTCCGCTGTACATGTAGAGATCCTCCCAAGATGGAGGTGTTGCTCTTTGCACTATGTTAGTGACATTCCTTACTCTTGCAACATCATGCCAAGTGTGAGAGAAATTCTGCCCTTGCTCTCTCCCAATCCTCCAAAGCAACAAATGACTTTGCTACCTCATCATACCTCCATCATATAATATATGTGGTGAAAACATAATGATCACATCACCATAATGCATCCACCCTCCGTGCTGCCCCATGATGAAATTATCCTGCCAATCTCTCTTCCCCTCCTCATCCCATGGGAAAGGACATGTCATAGAGTGACCAAACTCTCTCAAGAGTAGCCAACGCAGCATTGCCTCTTGCTACCCAGTATCATAGACTTGCAAGAGGTTTACCAATCTCTTGCCTCTCATCCACATCCACTCAACTCCATGTGGATGCCTCCTAGCTTGCTCCATCTTGGCATTCCTCCAATGAGGTCTACCATCCTCCCATATCAGATCTTCCTTCTTGCATTTCATAAGAGGCTGAAATTCAACTTCTTGGAGATCTCCAAGAAAATATCTCTCATTAATGATTATCTTCGACCCATAAGGATCCAAAGGGGCTAAAAGAAAAGCCTCCTTGCTGCTACCTCTTGACAGTGCTGTAACCCTCCTCTAGGGTGTTTTGGCTATCTCATGTGTCAACTCCTGGATGAACATGTGGTTCTGCATGAATTTTCATGGAGAAAATTTCACTCCAACCTCCAAGAATTCACACTCCAACCTCAAGGGTTGTGTGTAACTCATCATTGATACATGAGGTTGAGAATTCAAATCTCCCTTGAACCCTTCAAGCTTGCACAGCACAGTGCAATCTTGCTGCTTTATCTCAGCAATATCATTTGATCCTGGGCCATATGCAAACAGATCTCCAAACCCTTCCATAAATTTTTCTGAAATGTTAAGACATAGAAACTTATGCATACCTTTGTGAGCCTTTGGGACATCTTCTATGGCTGCAAAATGTCCTCTCTTCAATATATTGGTTGATCCAACTGCTGGTGTAGATGGCTGCTCTCTCAAGGTCATGGCAGCGCTAGTACTTGCCTCTACCCATGGTGGTGTGGGTCTTCTCTCCTCTGATATTTCCTCATCAAAGGTTCTGATCAGCTCTTGAGTGAACTCAGAAAAGGAAGTCACCCTTGCGTGGCTTAAGTGACTGCACCACCAAGCATTGGCTTCACCCTCCAAGTGCAGCGCTACAACTTCTGTTGCCTCCCTCTCTTCCACCGGATGAAGTATGAAGAATGCCTCAAGATTTCTTTCCCAATCTATTGATGTAGTTGACCCATCAAATTTAGACAATAGGAATCTATTGCCTTTGATCTCTCCTTTGCTGCAAGATATTTTCTCTTCTCTCAGTTGAATAAACTGAGAAAAATATAGGGTCTCTTTAGAAGCCCTAGGTTGGCACTAGTATTCTGCCAAATACCCACTCAAGATTTCATGCTCTAAGTGGTCTCCTTTCTCTTCACTTCCTTTATGAGGATAGGAAGTGCATGCATCTTCTTCTGCTTCTTGAAACCTTCTAGAGATCTCTCTGCAATTCTCTCCTCCTTGAAACCCTTTTGGATTTTCAATGCATTTCTCCTCTTCTTTCTTCTTGGATCTGAAAATGGATGAGAGTAAGCTCATCCTCTCCATAATTTTGATCTCTGCTTCTCCTCTTTACTCCTCTAATAGCTTGATCTCATAGGCTGTGCAAGAGATCATGCTCTGATACCACTGTAATGTTCTAGATCTGGAACTCTGCAATGAATAAGTTGTATAACAGTCCTGTTATGATGAATAAGCTTAAAATATCCATAAAAAACACATAGAAATAATGTTTAGCTACAACAACAACTTGTACTTTGTTTCATGATCCAAAAGGTGGGGAAAAAGGGTATTTTATGCCCTAAAAAGGTTGTTTTCAGAAATGAGTGTAAAATAGGCAGGGGAAATGGCTAGGTATGATATCTTAGGTCATTAGGGACCTATGCTTAGAAAAAAAATCCTCCTTTCCCAACTAGGCTAGAAAACATTGATTTCCCATGACTTTGCTAAACAGAAATTTCTGAATATAGTGAGAGCGTAATTCCCATGAGGGTTTCTATAGAAAATGATGGAATAAGTCTGATATGAAGCTTATATTACTAAAACAACAAATAAATGGAGGTTTAACCTCTTTTACATCAAGAAAAAGACACCCGACAAGGGTTTCCGACAATATACATGTACAAAAAGTGGGACTGCAGAAAATAACGTAGTCTATAGTAACTCTGCATTAAAAATGACTGAATATAACATATCAGAGCTGAATAATACAAAAATATGGCCAAGTCCTCTCTAACAAACTCCCGGAGGGAAATAAGCACCTCCTCTTACAAGATGAGCACAAAATCAAAGGGTGCAACACTGCTGCTGCTGCCCCTGCATCAAGGACGCAGTTTTCTAAAGGGAAATGCGTTGTGGCTGAATGTGGATGAATGGCCCAAAGACAAATACAGAAATGAAACTCAAATCCTTCCCTCTTTATCCCTTAAGCAAGCTGATCCAAAGAGAGGATGGAATTCCCGCACGGGAATTCTTTGCACTAAGCAGTGCAACAACTCCGGTTAAATAGATGAAGCATGAAAATGGTTTGAAGACCAAAGATAACTGAATACAGGAATGATCTCCCTTTGATGCTATTCCTTCCTTTTATCTTTGGTGAGCCTCCTTATCCTGGACCCCACACAAAGTTGAGGCGGCTTCTTCATGAAGCTTCCTCTTTCAAAATTGCGCTGCCCTAGCTAACTTCCCTCCTCTTTGTGGCAGCGTTGTTGACTTGGTCAACTATAATCAATCCAACTGAAATGCCTCCGTTCACACCAAGGGATCTTCAGTCCGATTCTCATATGTGTGTTTAGGCTGATCCTTGTTCACATTGAGCTAGTTTACTTGAGTGTTTTCTTCCTCCTCAAGAATGCATGTTGACTTAGTCAAACTTGACTATGTCCTCATCCAATTTGTCCTTGTTCACACTTGGAAGTGTAAATCCATCTCCTAAGATGATTTCCTTCCTTACTAAGGTGGAATTTAGTCATAATTTTATTATTCATGGGCCTCCTTACCCATTTATTCCTCTTCTAAGTGAAATTAGCAAAATCTAATGTTCCAAGTTGTTATGTGCAAATTTGGGAACATTACAACATACCAGACACCAACATCATTTTGGGTGTCCAATGGTTGATTACCTTGGTGAAGGTTACCACTAATTCGAAAGCTTTGCAGAAGGAGTGGGTGGACTTGAAGAGTTGGAAACCACAAATTATCCAAGGCATGCACACTTATCCTTCACCTGGTACTTCCACACAAACAACAGAGATGGATCTGCGCTGTGGAAGCAGGGATCTCACAATCCCTTCTCCCATGTTCATGAGGATGCTGCAAGGGACATTATTATCTAGTGGAAAGCCACCTGATTCAGATTCTGTGGGGAAAGCCTCACAAAGTGCTACTCTAGATCTAGATCCAGGAAGGATTGGAGCAAGGAGAGACCAAGTGACAGCGTTAGAGGGCTTGGGATAGCCCAAGGGTGAGGGGGGTCTTATTCATGTATCAATATCACCCTCTTACTTTCTTGAATCTGCGTTGTGGGAGGAGAAGAAGGGGAGGATCAGCCTTCCAACAAACAAATTTGGCATGAGAAATGTCAATAAGGAGATCAACAACATGACAAGTGCTTCCATTGATGTATCAGCAGCGCTGTCATTGCTAAACAGTGTGGATCTTTATTGGAAATCTCAACTGCTTGTAGAATATTCCAAATATCTCCACATAGGTATGATACTAGATGGCATGCATCAAGAAGAGGGCTACTTAGTCCAAGGAGGAGTCATCTATTACCATGGTAAGGTCTTCTTGGCTAGAGCCTCCAAAATCAAGCAGAAGATCCTACAAGGAGCACATGAGGACTTCTTCCTCATCCATATGCATTCAATGAAGGTCTATATCCTGATCATGAGGGGTTTTTATTGGGAAGGCATGAGGGAGGACTTATATCAGCACTTTCAAGAGTGTAATAGCTATGGAGGATTGGGGCAGCCAATGGACTCTTTACAAGAGTCATCTCAGCCAGCTCTTACTTTGTTTGAAAGGAGGGGAATGCTCATGCACAACTCCATGTGTATGAAGGAATATGATGGTAAAGGATTTGATCATGCCATGCAAGTTGTATTTTCTGATCTATTACATTCCTTTGCCATGTTTTTGCGGGATATGACTCCTAGAGGGAGTAAGAGATCATGTGGATCTCATAGCTTGTTGGGGGCCAATGGGAATTCTGTGACTTGGCCACTCTCTTATTGTGCAAAGAGAGACTCCTTATCATGATGGGTGTTTTCCAAAGGCACCAAACTTACCTATCCCCTTCAGCCATGTTAAGGTGAATTATGTAGTAATTATATGGTGGGACTACCACTTAACACACCTTGATCTTATGCAGAGGATGGGTAGTGTCTATGTACCACATGGTTTAGAACTCCTACCTGTATTGCATGACACATGTTTTATAAGTAGCATTGATCCAGCCATGTTTATTTCTGTTGAGTTTTTCACTCCTGATGGGATGGACTATGCACATATTATGTTAACCTTGGAGGAGCAATTTTTGATGTATTGGCTTGATGAGCACCTGGCTCATGATGAGAACTTGATCCTTGATGGTGCCATCAATGGAGGAGGAGAATAACTACAGCTCTTACCCTATCATTTGCTTGAGGACAAACAAAATTTTGGAGGGGAGGACTGTAATATTCCTACTTAGCCCTAGCTAAGAGGAATATTCAATTTTGTCTTGTTTTCTGTTGCATGAATAAATGAATAAAGGAGGACATGTAAAACTCTTGAAAATACTGAATAAATCAATGTCCATGTGAGCAAGGATAAATCAGGGCCATGTAAATAAATCACTTGCAGGTGTGAAAGGGGTTTGAGCTATGAGACTGGGTCAACCTTGACCAAATCTACAACGCTGTCTAGGTTCAATGTATCTCCTAAAGGGACAACGCAGTTCTAGAAGGAGGCCCCTCATGTGAAAGGAGCTAACTCATCAAGGTGGTTTAGGGTTTGCAAAGGCTTTCATATTATAAAAGGAGAGGGAGGGAAACAAGAAGAGTTTGTTGATTGATCATGTTTCTAAGTATCTTGTCTGCTTAGACAAATACTATTCTCTGCTGTTTAGTAGAGAATTGTGCTGCTTAGCACTTGAAATTCCTATGTAGGGATTTCACCTCTTCCTTTGAGGATTCTTGGAGGAGTATTTGTTGATTTGATCCACTATCAGGCTTGAGGCCAAGCTCTAATTTCATTAACAGCACAGATCCAGTGAGGGTTTTTCTGCTTTTGCAAGCTGCAGCAAGTGGAATTCTAGATCTGCAAAGATCTAGCTTGTTTTGGGAGCCTCTTCTCATGGCGTGTGTCTTTTAACCTCCTGGAAGAGTGCCTCTCCTATTTGCACTTTATATCAGTAACTTTGCAGTGGGAAAACTATGTCATTTGAGTTACAGTGTTGTTCCCATTGGTGTATTGCGTTATTTTGATAGGAGGTACTTCATGGTGTTTTGATCACAGTTTTGATCAGAGATCTCTGGTGCTGGGCTTTTCCTTCCACTTTGGTGATCCATGGATTAGCTTGCTGATCCATGTTCTATTTAGATCTGATCTATTGTAATAAAATTTTATATTCAGAAATTACTGCAGCATTTTACAGATCTGCAACTTAAAACTCAGATCTACTCTTATTTATGCATGATTTTGTCAAAACCCTAAGGGGATCTTGTAAAGAAAACTATCTAGTTTCCAGATCTGAAATAAATCTGATGTTTTGTCCACGGATCTTTCCTAGATCTAAGTTGTAGCATTCAACTGCTGAAGCTCCTTAAAAATAACGTTTTTGAGCCATTTCTGCATATATATATATGTGTTGCAGCCCTCTTTTCTGAAGATTTCTTGCTATATTGTCTCATGTATTCTACTATATATTGAAAGGGCTTCATTGTACTTCTGATTTGCTACTGTATACTTATAAACTAATCATATTTGATGGCCTCCTTCTCATACTGTCAAATACTTTTTTATTCCTAAAGTTGTTTGTTGTACATAGTTGTAGCCCCTCTTGTAGAGTGTTTTCCAGCTAGACTAGGTGGCGGGAGATCTGTTTACCACACCTAGTTTGATTTGTTTTTGCTCCCCTTTTGGATCTAGACTCCAAATATGCTGATATAAGGGATGCAAGGGTTATAAACTCATCTCTGTACATCAATATTCCAGGAAGTGCTTTATTTTCACAAGCTTGTTGTGCAATCTTAATTTTGGAACATTACAGAGTTTTCCTTCATGGAGACCAAACAGTGTTTTCTTGGGATTCAAAGATAGGCCATATTTCCTACACTTTTCAAAAACTTTTCTCAAGTGAACTAAGTGTTCTTCATCAGTCTTAGAGTATACAGTGATGTCATCAAGGTAAATGGCTATGAAGTAGCCTATGTCTTCTGAAAAAGCTATGTCCATGGCCCTTTGGAAAGTGGCCCCTGCATTTATCAACCCAAATGGCATTTTGACATACATGAATGTACCCCAAGGTGTGGTGAAGGTATTTTTTTGTTTATCACTTGAGAATACTAGCACTTGGTTGTAACCGGAAAAACCATCAAGCAATGAGATTCTCTTAGGGCCAACTACCTTTTGAAGTATGTGATCCATTTTAGGAAAGGGGTAATTATCTTTCAAGGAGGCCTTGTTCAGATTTCTAAGGTCAATGCAAAGTCTAATCTCCCTGGTCTTCTTCCTAATTGACACAAGGTTGGAAACCCATTCTGAGTATCTAATGGGAACTATGATCCCAACATCATACATTTTTTTAATCTCTTTCTCAACTAAAGGTAGTAAGATGCGGTTTATTCTCCTCAGCTTTTGTTTGAAAGGTTTCTGATTTTCCTTAAGAGGAATCATTATGTTGAATAATGCTTGTGTCATATGATTTCAAATCTTCATACCCCCATGCAAACACATCTTCAAACTCTTGAAAAAGTTCAATATATCTTTGTTTTATGTGAGGAGAGAGAGTTTTGGAGAGTTTGATCATTTTGGGTTCCTTTGGGCTGCCTATGTTATACTCCTCTACATCATTCTTGGTGGATTCTATCTTTGGTTTTTTAGCCACATCATTAAAGTCGAACAGCTCTTCTAATGGTGCAAGTCCCCTTGGTAATGTATCATATTTACATTGTAAGACCTCAAGGTCCCTTTGGTCTATATCCTCAAACAATTCTGCCTCACAATGATGTCCAGTCATATTTATATCAGCAATAGAGGACAAATCTATTTTTTGAGCTTGTTCTTTAGCAAAAACCACTTCATAATGATCTAGGCTTGGTTTTGATCTTGTAAATTCATTCCTAGATTGCAAAAAGTCATAAATTTGTTCATCACCCTCAAACACTTGCCAATGGTTAATGTTGTCAGGTAATGTGGGACGGTGTTTGAATTTGGCAGTGTATTGTTCACTTGCATGTGGTATTTGGCAATTGCTGGCAGAAAAGGCGAGCTCATTGGTAAGACTATTTTGGGCTCTAGGAATGTAAGTGAGTTCATATTTCTCAAAAGTTTTGAGGAGATCTAGGGCTGAATTTTTGTACTCTCTTAATCTTGGATTCTTTGTTGAGTACCCACCTTTGATTTGTTTAATGATAATTTCTGAATCTCCTTGTACAAATATTTTTGTAGCTCCTAAGTCTACAAGCAAGTGCAAACCAAGGAGGAGAGCCTCCTACTCTGCAATGTTATTAGTGCACTGAAAGTCTAGTTTGTATGAATGGCCCACATTTGTGTCATGTATCTAGACACCAGCTCCTGAACCAGCCTTGCCACAAGAGCCATCAAAGCTTATGTTCCAAAGTGTTTCTAGTTCATATTTGTCACTGTGTTGTTGTTCAGGGCTGCTAGAGTCCTGGTTGTCATGTTCTTCATTTGAGGGGGAGTGTGAGTGTTTTGGAGAGCCTTGTTCTTTCTAATTTTATTTCACCTTTTTACCAATGTCATTTCATTATATAAGATGAAAGAGTCCAAATCTGAATGAATGGAATAAACAAGGGTGTTGTTTGGCCTATCTAGGCTACTTACCATATACTTCATGTGATATTCTTAGTATAATCTCCTAGTTTTATTGAAGACAAGGATAGTAGCATATGACATGTCCATTTGGAGGCTTCCTTGAAGTTTGGCTCCCCATGATCTGGACAAAAGCATGCCATACTTCGGGGGAATATCAACAACAACTATGTCCATGATTAGACTCTTAGCAAGTATTTGCGCCAGATTGACACAAAGATCCTTGATTAGGCCCAAACACTTGACTCTACTCGAATAGAAATAGTATAAGTCTTTTTAAGGTTTAACACATATTTCATTAAATTTGGAAGTTTTTTGTCAATCTAGAATTTAGAAATTTTAACTAGATTAAGTTTTTTCAAAATGTGGAATTATAAAATCACTTAGTTTACTAATTTTAATGTAGATATTCACCATTTTTGGTGAAAATTTTGTCATGGTAAAGTATATAAAACAAATTTATATAAACTTGCAAAAACAAATATTTCACATCTTAATCTTGGTTTCCTTACATTATCTCTTTTAAGATTTTTTATGGTTTGTACTAAAAGCTAAGTTTGTTAAAGTTATCTTATCGAAAGAATGTTTTGTATGTTACTATGATTAAATTTATGAAAAAAATGTTTTGTATGTCACTATTATCAACCCATT
Source organism: Pinus albicaulis (assembly GCA_034641835.2). Classification (NCBI taxonomy): domain Eukaryota; kingdom Viridiplantae; phylum Streptophyta; class Pinopsida; order Pinales; family Pinaceae; genus Pinus; species Pinus albicaulis. The sequence goes on along the minus strand of JAXQQM020084618.1, from coordinate 36,344 downwards.
TAATTGTAATTAGATATAGTAAATATCATGTCTGTGTTAAATTACGATTATTACTAAGACAAGGTTGGCACAAATCAAAATTATATCGCCTTTGCAACACTAGTAATATGGTTGAAGATGAAAAACCCTCTTAGATCATCCACTTTATACTCAAATTTGGATTTAAATTTTAAAATATTTGTGGCACTACTAACCTTCTTGATCTTTTAACTAAACAAAATTATGATGATCTTGAAACACGTGTTTTAATGTTTTTTTAGCATAACAATAAAATTCTTAAGGATTTAGAGTAATATATTTATGGCTTCTTATATACCATATTATTTGGTCTTAGTGGATGATAATCATCATTATCACCATCATCATTACGTACTATTGTAGGAAGTTTGAAATTAAATTTGACATGAGAAAATATTTTTTTACGATGAATTTAAATGTTGAATGAGAGTAGTAGTATAATTTATTTATTATTTATTATTTGTTCTTTTGTGTTAAAAAATAACTTAATTGAGACTGACTTGATGAATAATAGATTAATATGCAAGATATATATTAAGTATAAAGTTATTTAATGACAAATTATCATAGTAATGTGTCCAATATATACCAGCATAGATCCACCTTAAATACAGATTTAACATGAGCCTAGAGGGATTAAATGTTGATTTAAATGTTGAATGAGAGTAGTAGTATAATTTATTTATTATTTATTATTTGTACTTTTATGTTAAAAACTCAGTTAAAAAATATTGTTTTTATAGACCAAGTTTAGAAGATCACCTCTCTGAGATGAAATTTGTGAGCCTGAAAAAACCCTACCTTCTAGAGATCATATCTCTGAAAATATTGCGAACTATGATCTGAAAATTTTACACGACGTTCCTTGGGATTTCGGATTCACTTTGTAAAAATTCCATCTTCTGAAGCGTTGTAGAAAAAATTTATAGCGAAAATTCCACGATGATATGTTTAGGTTAAATTCAGGAGCTTAAAAAACACTAACTTACATAGATCGTATCTCCTAAAATATTGTGAACCAAGATCTGAAATTTTTACATGACATTCCTCTGGATTTCAGCTTTACTCTACAAACATTTTAGCTTCTGAAATCCGTAGAAAACAAGTTATAGCGAAAATTTCACGATGATATGTTTGGAGCAGTGAAACCCTAGAATCCAAAGCTCTGATACCAAATGTTATGAAACCATCTCCAAAAATAGAAGAAAAGAGAGATGAACGCCTTAGAAATAAGCCACTTAGAGGGGGGAACCTCCTTTACATTACATAAATGAACAATTCTTGGATGATAAAAATGACAAAACCTCCTTCTATATATAGGAGTCCATGGGGTCACAACATAATCCTAGCCGACCTAACAATAATAATGTAAGGGCACAATAATAACAATATTGAGGTGACAGGGGTACAACAATAAAAATAAGGGGGCTACACTAAAAATAATAAGGGACTACACTAATAATATAGGGACCTAAGAAAATGAAACTTGTATTTTAGCTATATAAGCACATCTATTGGAAAAAAAATATTTTCTCTAAACAATCCATGGTAAAAACATTTATCAAACATTGAGAAACAGGATGCTACAAAGAGGAAAAAAATACAAATCTCCATATATTCTCCACTTTGAAAGTTTAGGTTGAACATGTTTCTCTTGGAAAAAAGTGAACATGTTTCTGCCATTAAAAAAGAGAGGAAAAAATTCCAAATATCCAAAAATCTTCCACTTTGAAAGTTTAGGTAGAACATGTTTCTTACATAAAAAAAGGGTTTTCTAGTTGTTTTGTTATGTTGATTTAAAAAAATAATAAAACCTAATAAACAAAGCAAACAAACTACTTGAAAGGTAATTTTCTTAGTCAGTTCCAGTAGCACTAGTAAAGAAAGGGTTTATTTAATAAGGTGGTCTGTGTTCAAACTTTACCAATTGCTAAGAATTTGCACTAGGAAGAAACATATGACAAAAAAATAATTTTATTAAACCAATGGGATGAACTAAATACTGAATTATTTCACTAGTATATGATAAAAACAAGTACTACAACTATTTCTTCTCGCTTTCAGACGAGGAAAGAAATAAGTCTATAACACCACCTAAACAACTTATATAATTAACTCCTGATTGAGCCCTCTCTAAATCAATGGCAGATCATTATAAATATCACAAAAAACATCTCATCCATGGTTAATCAATATAAAAACAAAGCGCTAATGTGGGAAATCATTCTCGAGGAGGTAGAAGAGGGGATCAAATCCATGCTCCAAAAAATGCCATAGGGTCGGATGGTTTCACCATGGATTTTTTTCAATAAACATAGCCATTTTTAAACACAAAGATTTATGTTCTGATTGAAGAATCTCAAAGATATGGATCGATTCATCCAAACTTAAATGCAACATTGTTCACTTTAGCAAGCAAGAATGAGCACACTAGGATGGCCCGAAATTTCCACCTGATCGCACAATGAAATGTAATTTACAAAATCCTCTCCATGATCATTGTGAATAGTTTAAAGCCCCTCCCGATTTCCCTCATTTTCCCTAAGAAAACAAGTTATGTTGAGGATCATCATGACCTCTATAAATCCTTTGACATGCTCAACTGGCGTTATTGTTTTTCTATTCTAAAGTCCTTTGGTTTTGTTTTTTTTCCATTCTTCTCAATGGTTTTCTAACACACACTTTTAATTCATCACATGAAATCATGCAAGGAAAACTATTATCACCCTTTGTGTTCATTCTTGCTATGGAAGCACTCGAAAAATCATTGAAAGCAACATTGGTTGATGAAATAATCAAAGGCCTTCGTATCTATGATCTCCTTTTTCCCATAAAAAATTGGGATGACACAATGCTCATGGGAACTACTACAATGTAGGGGGAAAATTCCATCCGAAAAGTCCTTAGAAAATTCATGGAAGCCTCAAGTATGGAGATCAAGTTTGATAAATTGTAGATTTACTTTTTCAACACAAACATGGTGGTGCAGACTCACATAGTTTTCTTGTCAAGCTTTAATAAAAGCTAGTTTCTGGAAAAGTATTTTGGATCCCACTTAATAGATCATAGCTCTCTCAGATTCAATCGATGGTAATACCTCATTCAACGAATCTCCTAAAAATTAGACAACTAGAATTTTCGATCATCAAATTTGGTTGGTCGACTCATCCTTCTTAAATCTATCCTACATGCGCTTCCAATGTGCTGCCTATAGGTAATGGTAACACCCAAAAATGTGTTAAAAAATATTCAAAGCCTATATCGATAATTCCTTTGGGGGAGGAGTAGAAAAGGGTAAAAAATGGGCATTAGTAACCTGAGACAAGGTATGCCTTCCCAAAGGAGTAGGTGGTCTCGATCTAAGGGACTTGAGGAGCTTAAAAAATTAATTGGTGCAAAGGTTTGGTGGAGATGGATACGAGACAGAGTTGAGATATGATGTCAAATACAGAATATAAAATGAAACCCAACTCAACAGGACAAAGTGAGAGATCAAAAATTCCCATTAGGATCCTCTATTTGGAACCTAGCCAAACAAAAAATATTTCTAGTCTAGCAGCATAGTTTTAGGGAGATAAAGGATAGTCATACTACACTTTTATGGAAAGATGCACGTCAATAAATTTTGAGATCAAAAAATATTGATTGAGTCATGAGCCTATCGGATCTAACGCAAAGATACAACATATAATAGGTAAAATATTATTGGAAAAGGTTAGTGCATGGCAGGTCAATGGAGAGAATGGAAAAAAATAGAGGATTTCCCTCTTCTTCTAGAGGATGATAGAGGGCCAAAGCTAGTCTTGGAGCTAAAAAATAAAAATAAATCCCCATAATATAGTAGACGGGCTGGAAAATATTAGATGGGGATATAGGAAAGAAGGGGTATTCTCCATTAAGAAAGCATTCTCCCTTTTATTGGGGTATAATGGTCTTCCTAAGAAAAAATATGGCACTAGATACGAGGAAATAACCTATGGCCAAAGGTATCAATTTTCCTATGGCTAGTTTCAAGAGAATGGTGCCTCACATGGGACCTTTTTCGCAAAAAAGATTTCGAAGGCCCCTCAATTCGCTTTTTGTGTAAGACAGAGGCAGAATACTTGGAACATGTTATCAATGTTTTTCCCTTCAAGAGGACCCTTTGGGAGGGAACCCATATAACCTTTGGGCATTCTAACCACATTCCTAATAATACCCTTCACAAGATCACAGTTTGGCACTCCTCTCCTTTCAAAAATCTTATCACCAATAGAGCTTGGATACTTATGTGATGAAAACGAATCCTGGGGTGTATTCATTTTCAATATTTTTATGGTCTCAATCTTGGACCTATGGGTTATGGCCCCCTAAAATCTTTAGCTTAACCTCTAGTCCATGCATGCATGCAACTTCATTCCATCAACCAATTGCAATGCATCAATCCATAAAAACATAAACCCATAATTCACACACATAGAATTACATAAAGCATAAATCAAATTTCATTGATTAAACCCACTATATTGTAAGATAGCATTTATGGGCACCTTGGCTGGCTAGATATTCGTTCTAATGGGCGCCTCTTTTCAATGCCCAAAGGCTACAATTTATAGAGGAAATTACAATATTGTGGATCATTTGAAGATCCATGATATTCTCCATAAAGCTCTAAACATGATCCTCTCCAAAAATCTCTCCACGTGATATTTTTCACAAAGCCGTCAAAATAACCACTAAGATCCCTCATAGATCTAATTTTTCAAGATTTTTAACAAATCCCTTTCCTTTTTACGTGTTTTTCTCATTTTCTCCTTCCACAAGTCATTCTTGCTAAAAAAATTTCAAAGGATGGGTCAATTCTCTTGCATCAGACTCCCAAGGTACAAACATTTATGACCTCCTGGTCATATGCATCTAGTATTTTCATAAAAACTTCAAATCGTGAGCTACAACTCACCTCTGTAGTAACAAGTATCCACCTTGCTAAACGATACCTCACCAAAATTTCTCCTGATTTTGGGCTTTTGTAATCTTCCTGGTTCTGTTCTCTAGAACCCTTCGAGGACTCCTTGCTCTAGGCTATTACAAGTCTTCTCACCTTCCTCTGTCATCACCTACATAGAGAAAATAAATCTCTTACCATATCTTCAATCACTTGCACCTTCTTCTTCTACTTCTCATCCACACTATATGCAAGAAAAATTTTCACTCTGATACCACTTGATGCAAACAATTTATGGGGGTCTACCATTTCAAATTTTCGTATGGCCCTGATCCCAGGAAATGTGGATTATGAGCCCAAAAACTCAACTCGTCCTCTCTTCCTCTGTAAATTGAAGAACCCTATGGTCTACATGTAACATGAATTCATCAAAAAAATCAATGGAACTATGCATGAAACCATGAATGCATTAAATCACCATGAACACACATAGAACTACATAAAGTAGAAATAAAATTTCATTGATTAAACCCACTATACTGTTACATAACTTCTTTGGGCACCTTTGCTGCCCAAATATTCGTTCCAATGGTTGCCTCTTTTCAATTTCCAAAGGCTACAATTTATATAGGAAGTTACAATATCATGGATCATTTCAAGCTCCATGATCTTCTCCATAAACCTCTCAACATGATCCTCTCCAAAAATCTCTCAACATGATATTTTTCACAAATATCTCAACATAATCCCTAAGATCCCTCACAGATCTACATTTTCAAGCTTTTTAACAAATACCTTCCCATTTGACGTGTTTTTTCTCATTTTTTCCTTCCAGAAGTCGTTCTTGATAGTTTTTTTAGGGGTTGGGTCGATTCTCCTACATCATTATACCATGGTTTGTTTTGTGAATAACTTGGAAAGAGAAAAATCACATAATTTTTTGAAACTCCTCATCCTCGGAGGAGGTAGTGTGGGATAAAATTATTCATTATGTTAGGGAATATCTCTTAATAAAAAATTCAAAAGAATATGGATGGAATTTAGACCCATAAAGAATATACATCCTTCTATTTCTTAGTCTTCATCGCTCGCATACCTTTCTTTTCTCTCCTTCAGACCCCTCACTAAATGTCCATTTTCCCTACTCCTTTAGCCCATCCCCTCCTAACTTCCTCAAACCTAACTTTGATGAAGCCTCTAAAGGTAACGTGGGGATGGTTGGTTTTGGAGGAGTCCTTCAAGATAGTTTAGGCACTATTCATTTCCTTTATGTATGTATATTTCATGGGTTTTAACATGAATAACGTAGAAATGATTTCATCTATGGAAAACGGTCTCCGCATTTCTATAAGGAAAAACTATAATAAACTAATGGTGGAAGGAGATTTGCATCTTGCAAGTCAAACTCTTCATTATCTCCTTCAAGGTGCTGCAGTGGATACGATGCAAAATCTGTAGATTAGAAAACTATATCTCCAAGATCAATCTGTAATATTCCATTTTCTAGGTATGGTCAAAATGGACGAAATCTACCCATGGTATTTTCCTTCGTTTCTCGAGGGAAAATAATAAAACAAGGTTTCTAGAGAGGCCATCAAGCCTATAAAAGGGGATAGGAGCTAGGAAATGGGATCATCCCTAGTTTTTCTATCTTATTTTTTGTTTATTGATAACTTGGCATGGGCAGTTCTAGTTTGATCCCGGGACGAAAACCCCATGGTGAAATTGTGTGGTGGATCCAGTCAAGATTCACAAATGGGATTGAATGTCTTAGATTAGTCATTATTGAGTAGTCATACATGTTATTGGTAGGAGCTTCAATATGTCTTGCATGATCATGTATCTTGTTTTCAATTATTAATATAAATGAAAAGCTGTATTTTCATATCCCTTTGATGTTCGTTGTTTTCATTTACAATAATTTTAATTGGAACACTCAAGTATGCCAGATTTATTAAAATTTTGTTGTTATGGAATCTTATAGTGGTATCAAATTTGTGCACCCTGCCAACAGTTTTATCCAGGGAACTTTGGTGGGATTTATTCTCACCCTAACCATCATTTCCATCTTCAGTGGTTATTGATATCACCATAGTTGGAAAAGAAGAGAAGAAAATATGAGGATATAAGGCCAAAAATTTATTCTTCCCATTCCTAGATCAAACTTCCCTCTATATTTGGGACAAGGTTATAATTCCAATGGCAAGACGAATCAATCTCTAAGAGGAGGCCAAATTCGAAATAATATCGAGCATAATATCCATAGATCCAGAGGGGCCGAGAACACTAATTTCCAGAGGTTGGAAGCTAGATTATTGCAGAGGTTGAGTGCATTTTCTTGAAGACCAAGAGTTGTTCTTCATTAAGGTTGAGAGAATCAAGGGTATTTCTACTGTAGAAGCATGGTTTCAACAAAGGCTAAGTATTATTTTTGTTGTGGCCAGAAGCAATACAAAAGTTCTAGATCTACCACAGATCTATCAAGAGATAAGCCGAGAGGCCATCCAGATCGATTAGGTGAAGTCGATCCATTAATGTGTGAACAAAGAATGTGTTGGGAAAGTGCCATACATATTGCAATGGGAGAATGGAAGGGTCAAATGCAGGAGGAATTTTTCATGGCCACACTACAATCGCCTAAGGGTCTCCAAAGTTTAGAAGGGCCACGAGTCGTGGGCTTACACACTACCACAAAGGAATAGCAAGGGAATTATATCATCCACCGTGAAGACTGAATATCGTTAGCCACCTTTTAAGCCATGTTAGAGTTGCGGTAATTCTCAGTGGTGAAGGGTTGATAACAGTCCCAAAATTGCAACTGATTGGTCAGTGATGATACTAATTGGAGGTCGGTCTTACCAGTAGTTATTTGATTATCTTTATTTCTCATGTCTGTGGATCATTGAGCCATCATAAAAAAAAAATGGTTCTATATATGAATAAGCTATCTCATTTTATTTTTTGTATTATTAGCTATTTCATTTTATTTTTTGTTCAAGCCTTTTTATAATTAGATAGAATATCAAATAATTTGTGGTGGAAAGCAAGGTCGAGCAAATTATCAACTAGGAGAGTTGGACACGTAGCCAACATTCACACTCACTTACATTGTAGTAGGTGTGTTAGTGGGCTGAAAAGACACTCTCACTAGCGAGAGGTTATCGATCCGCTCGGTCTCATCAATTTTTGAGTCAGCCGCACCACAGAACCAAGCAGGGAAGCAAAGTCCGAGAGGGATGTGGGTGTAGTGGATATAGTGAAGGGTCGTAGTCATGGAATTATCCAAATTAATTGCATCAATTCTACGTCAAATAATGACCGATTCATTGATTTTAAAGTGTGAGGGAGCCATATAGAGAGGCAATGAAACATCACTGACGAGCACTCGACGTGATAGAAGCGAAAGGTCGCCCAACCATGGACAAGTAATTCACACGGTTTGTGGAATCCGAGGCAAGTCATCTTCAACGTTGAATGGATCAGGGGTAATGTAGGAAGGATGGGTGGTGGATTGTGAGGATTGAACGATGTTGTAACTACACTCTGGGCATAGATAAGGTCCATCGTTGACCAAAGATATGACATGGAAATTGTATTGTCTTCCGGATATGGAATGAAGTTGACGGGAAGAGTTAGTTCTAGCGGAGACAGCCCAATCTTCGAAGACAAAGGAACATCACTGAGCACAAGGTGTTGAAAATTGAAACAAGAAGAGACTTTTAATTAAATTAGAAGTAAATTGTAATTCCACATCACATGACAACTTGTACGAATTAGCTAAGTCAGCAATACTTAGGTAGTTCAGCTAATTCGATTTGAGGGTCAAATTAGAGGCATATAGGGTGTTACCTAAGTTTTAGGGGGGCTAGTTACAATTTATATTGAGTTGTAATTAATTAACTTAATTTATTTGATTTAAAATCAGCTAACTAGTTCTGACTCATGGAGGAACTAGTGAGAGGTCAAGTTAATTAAATTAGATTTAATTCACATGCAGTGATCAATAAGATAATTGATAATTCACTCAAAAATAACTCATGCATGTCATTTCTGAGAAATACCTAGTTGAGATTGGAGTAAAGGGAAGCATATTATCAGTTGTATAATCATCCAATTGTACAGGTGGTGCATGGAGTTAGAGGAAGAGCCTTGATGCACTGTGAAACTATTATTACAGACTTTCCTTGCTAATAGGGGTCTAATTCCCTATGATAATGTGTAAGGAAATAGGGATCCCTGAGGCCAAGAATTTGGTTAAGTATTGAACCAAGCTTGCCTAAGAATCAGTGAGACAAACAGTGATAGTGCAGGGAGCTCGCAAGAATTAGAGAAGCATTGTATATGGTTCTCATATTTTCTAACTTATTCAATATACAAATACCAGGGTTTTTAGCTGAGCCTTTCCCTAGATAAATATTTGTGTTTTGCGATCAAAAATATTTATCTTTCTTGTTCATGTGATTTTGTGATCGTAATTGGTTTCCGCAATTTCTAGAGTATATTCAAGTATTTTGTTTTAGTATATTACAAATATCAATTGAATTTTCATGGATTTTCTCCATGGTATTAGAGCAGGAATCACTATAGAAGATAATAATATGAGTTTTTTTTTAGAAGGTGAATCTAATTCGTAGATCTACTCTTTATGACCAACAATAGGATCAAGATGTATATCTGTGGATTGAGACTTTAATATGCCCTTGAGGGTAGTTTTAATTACATAGCTTGGAAGGACATGGTGGAAGTAGTTTTGGAAGACAAAAGACTGAAGGACTTCACAAATAGTGATATTCCTAGGCCCGCGGCAACAGATGCTAAAATATGGAAGTATGGAAGAAGAATGTAGAAAATTCAGGAAGGATTCTATTGGAAGGAATTCAAGATCATATTGTCTCTAACCTCCATGGAAATGCAACTCCATATTCTATGTGGAAGTCATTAACACATTTGTTTCAAAATAACAACAACCATGGGAATTTGGCATTGAAGAACAAGCTCAGAAAAATCAAGATGGAGAAGGGCGACTCAATACCAAAATACTTGAAAATTTTCACTCAATGTTGACATGAGCTTGGAATGGTTGGTGTTACTATTCCTGAGGATGATCTAGTGAGCCTTTCACTTCTAGGCCTTCCCAAGAGTTAACAGAGCTACAAGGATTCAGTTAATGGGAGGGAGAAGCTACTAGAGTAGAAGCGATTATGGTTTGACTTGGTACAAGAAGAGTTTTGGAGGAACACCAGAGATGGATGCTCATCAAAGACTGATGATGAGGATAATTGTGCCTTGGCTGGAAATTCAAAGAAAGGGAAAGGGAAAGCATCCCATTCCAAATCAAATTCTGGTTAGGCAGGAAAGAAGAAGGACTTGTCAAGGATTAAATGTTTTCATTGTCATGAGCTTGGACACTATGCCACAAAATGTCCACAAAAGAAGGCCGGAAAGAAGCCCTCAGGAGGAGCGACAAGTGAAGTAATTTGAGTTGGATTTCACTCTCATCGCATGCATGGTGTCATCGGTGATGGGTTCTATGTGGTACCTGGATAGTGGAGCTTCATTCCATATGACCAAAAATAAATAATTCTTCAACAACTTAGAGGAGAAGGATCTCTAGATTCACATTGAGATGGGAGATGACAAGAGGTATAGCATGACCGACATAGGTAATGTCACCTTTCAGAGGGAGTCTGGTACTCCACTCACATTAAAAGATGCCATGTATGTTCCTGGTTTAAAGAATAATTTAGTTTCAATTGTTATGTTAGAATACTCTAGCTGTGATGTGATATTTAGAAAAGGAAAGGTGTTCCTTCATCACAAAGCCACGAGACAGGTGAAGAAGACTGGGGTTCAAGTAAAGAACCTCTACAAATTGGATGTAGAATATTATGTTTCCTTGACCATGAAAGTATAGAAGGTGCATAATTGAATCATCAGTGATTTATGGCGTAGAAGATTAGGCCATCCACACCATGGTGCTTTGAAGTTCATGCAAAATATTTCTACACGACTTCCCAAGGGTGCACTTGAGCAACAAGATTCATGCAAAGGGATCGAGCAAAGGATAGTCGAGCAAAGGCGATCCTTGAAATAGTTCACTCAAATGTATGTGGATCTTTCTCGAAAGCAAAACAAAAGTATTATGTGATTTTTTTAGATGATTTTTCATGCAAGCATTGGATATTCTTCATGCAAAATAAAGATCAAGCGTTCTCAAAATTTTGTGTGTTCAAACCACTTTTTGAGAAAGATATAGGGAAGAAGGTGAATGCTCTAAGGAGAAACAACTGTGGATAACATGTGTCAAATGAATTCAATAAATTTTGTGCTTCATAAGGAATTCGATGGGAATTGATATCACCTCATAACCCACATTAGAATGGGGTTACAGAAAGGAAGAACAAAATTATTGTGGGAGCAACACAAGCGATGTCGCATTATTAGAGCCTACCATTTCACTTGTGGGCTAAAGCATGAAACACAATAGTATTTGTGTAGAAAATAAGTCCTCATCGGATTCTCAAGATGAGTACACCAAAGGAATATTTTTCAGGTTAGAAACCAAATGTGGTGCAATTTTAATTTTTTGGTTCATCAGTTATTCTCAGGTAACCAAAGATGCCAGGAAAAATCTAGAACCAACAGCTAAGTTGGGAATATTTGTGGGGTATATTGATACACATCACAACTATCGGGTGTACATTCCATTTCACAGGATGAAAGTTGTTAGGAGAGATTTGAAATTCAATGAAGAGAAGGCCATGTGAATTTCCCTTGATAGGAAGCTTCAATTGCATGCAGTTGAGAAGCTCTTAGCTCCAAAAGAAGAACCTCAAGATGTGCATCAACCACAAGAAGAGGAGAAGAGAGTGGAAGCACCCACTTATGTAGAGACATCTAGAGACGAAAGGAAGCACACCATAGAGGCTGACATGTTGATGCTTGATGCTAAATAGAATGTGGGAGAATCCACATCATAACGTAGGAAGAGGAGGTCCCCATAGCGGTACACTGTTTACATGGATCTTCTGAGCGAGATTGTAGAGACTGATTCATCCTAATTCAAGGAAGTAGTGCAGCAACCAGTAAGGTATGATTCCATTATTGATGAGTATGACTCCATTATGAGGAACAACACATGGGAATTTGTCCCAAGTCCATAGGGAAAGTTAGTTGTAGGATGTAGGTGGATCTACAAGGTGAAGCAGGGAGCAGATGGGAGTGTGGAGAAACACAAGAACATATTTGTGGCCAAAGGGTTCTCTCAGGTGGAGGGAATTGATTATGAGGAGACATTTGGTCCAAGTGCAAGGTACTCATCAATAAAATCTATTCTTGCACTTTCAGTGCATATGGAATGGAAGATACATCAAATGGATGTAAATACAACATTCCTCAATAGGGTGATTGAGAAAGAGGTGTACATTGAGCAACCAGAAGGATTTGAGACCTTCAACAGAGAGTCGCATGTGTGCAGACTCAAGTGAGCGATGTATGGACTAAAACAAGCACTATGTGCTTGGTACACTGGGATCGATAACTTCTTCACTGGGTTGGGCTTCACCAAAATTGAAGCAAATGCGAACTTTTACCATATTGTGGTTGAAGGTAAATTATTGATTATTGTATTATATGTCGATGATTTGATTATGACGGATGATGAGAAGTTGATCAAATCTTGCAAAGAATATCTTGTAAGAGAATTTGCGATGAAGGACATGGGGATGTTGCATTATTTTCTTGGATTGAAAATTTTACAAAGAGATGGGGAAATGTTTGTCTCTCAAGGAAAGTATGCCAACGATATTCTGAAGAAATTTCACATGGACAGAAGCAAACCCATAGAGACTCCTCTATTAGGGAGTTGGAGGAAAGAAGATGCTACTTCAGGCAAAGTGGTAGAAGTTACCATTTACAAGAAGCTTGTGGGTTCACTCATGTACTTGGTGAACACACGATGGGACATGTGTTATGTAGTTAACCAACTTAGCTATCGTTAAGCCTACCAATATCTATTGGAAGGCAACCAAACATGTGTTGAGATACGTCAAAGGCACCACTCAGTTTGGTATTTGGTACAGGCAGACAAAGGGAGTGAAGCTTCATGGCTTCACAGATGTAGATTGTGCAGAGAATCCATATGATAGGAAGAGCACATCAGGGAGCATCTTCAGTATTGGTTCAACTGTAGTTTCCTGGTATAACATGAAGCATAGATAAGTTGCACTCAGTTCAGCAGAAGAAGAGTACATGGCTGCTAGTCATGTAGCTTGTGAGGCTATCTGAATGAGGAAGATCCTTGTTGGATTGTCTAGTCAGCAGATGGATCCAATGGTGATTTATTGTGATAACCAGAGTCGCATCAAACTCTCGTTTAATTTAGTTTTTCATGATAGGTCCAAGCATATCAACATTCGATACCACCATCTCAGAGATTATGTGCAGATGAGGATTATGTTTGTTAGCGTAAATTCTTAACACAAGTGTATGAAAAGAGCCTACTTTAGTTGTGTGTGAAAAACAATCCTAACAACAGAAATGGTTGCTTAACTTCTTTAGGTCTATAATAGATAGTTAGAACAAATGCTACAAAAACCCAGATCTATACAGTAAAATTAGTTAAACAGTGAAAAGAAATAGTAATTTCTCCATGCATCCAACAGACAAGACAGGATTTAATGAATGATTTCATATATTATTGAACTTGGTGAAGGGAACATATAGATGTTGCCAGTCCCCCTCAATGGGACCAGTTCTTGGTTGTCCTCAACACTTCAGCTTCAGAAGTTTCTCTCTCTCAATGGTGTAGAAAACCCAAAATGTGTTGAACTCTATGGGATCTCAAGAGGCAAAAGAAGAATAGTGGCGACAATGAGAATGATCAAAGTCTGACAATGAAAACGATCAAAGTGAAGAATGAATGGAAACATGCTCCTATTTATAACAAAATATTAAGTTATCCTCGATAATGGCGAATAATAAAATATTATTAACCAATATCTAGATATAACTGCTTGGAATATTTTATTATATTTTATTGGAGGAAAAGGTCATTTAAATTGGTTAAATACCTTTATTTAGAAATAAAAAACAAATAAATGATTTATTTATCATTTCAAGAATGTGGTTAAAGAATAATAAACAAATAATTATTTGCTTCATTATTCTTAGGTGATTTAGTCAAATTTAACAAGGAATAATAACTAAATAATGATTTAATTAATTATTCCTGGAGAAAAATAAGATAAATAATGATTTATCTAATTATTTTTCATAATTAGGATAAATATGACGAGGAATATTAGTTAAACAAAGGTTTAATTAATTGTTCCTAAGGAAATTCAAATAAATAATGATTTATTTAATTATTCCTTATTGGGTTTCTTGTCTTAACCATAAATAACTTAATAAAATGTGGTTTATTAAATTATTTTGTATAGTGAAAGCAATTTTACTATGGTAAAATTGGTCTTACATGGCGTACTTCAGTCCATCTAATTAGAAATGGTTAGATGAACACTTCTTTGTGATAACAATGTCATTAGAGTACATTCCTGCAGAGGAACATGATGTAGACATCTTAACGAAAGAACTATCAAGAGGCAAATACGAGTTCCTCAAAGGAAACATTAGGGTAGTAAACAATCCCTTTTTTGTTGAGAGGGAGTGTTGAAAATGGCAACAAGAAGAGACTTCTAATTTAATTTTCCCTTAATTAAATTAGAAGTAAATTGTAATTCCACATCACATGACAACTTGTACGAGTTAACTAAGTTAGGAAGACTTAGTTAGTTCAGTTAATTTGAGTTGAGGGTTAAATTAGAGGCATGTAGAGTGTTCCCTAAGTTTTAGGGTGGCCAGTTATAGTTTATCTTGAGTTGTAATTAGTTAAATTAATTTATTTGAGTTAAAATCAGTTAACTAGTTCCAACTGATGGAGGAACTACTGAGAGGTCAAGTGAATTAAATTAGATTTTACTCACATGCAATGATAATTTAGATAACTCATAATTCCCTCAAAAATAACTTATGAATGTCAATTATGAGAAATACCCAGTTGAGATTGGAGTTAAAGAGAAGTTATTATTAGTTGTATATTCATCTAACTATATAGGTGGTGCATGGAGTAAGAGGAAGAGCCTTGAGGTACTACCCAAATATTATTAGGGAATTTCCTTGTTAATAGGGGCATAATTCCCTAGGAAACTTTACAAGGAAATATGGATCCCTAGACCAATAATTTTGTTAAGTATTGAACCAAGCTTGCCTAGGAATCAATGAGATAGACAGCGATAGTGTAGAGATGTCTCAAGCCTAAGAGAAGCATTGTATTGTTCTCATATTTTTTGACTTATGCAATATACAAATAGCGAGGTTTTTAGCTGAGACTTTCCCCAGCTAAATATTTCTGTTGTGCAATTGAAATTATTTCTCTTTCTTGTTCATGTGATTTTGCAATCGTAATTGGTTTCCACAATTTGTAAAGTAGATTCAAGTAAATTTTTTTAGCATCTTATAAATATCATTTGAATGTACGTGGATTTTCTACACAAGGTCTGCAAAATCATTGGCAGAGGTTGTGGAATATTGCAGTAAGCGCCATATAACTCAAGAAGTAGTTTGACTGTCCATAGGGTGATTGTAGAATTTCAAAATCTTGGATGACGAAGTGTTTCAGATCCAAGAATTGGTGATTGGGCACACTTACCACACCACATCAGTGGGGCTAGTCAATGTTGAGCAGTGGTGGGCATCATCTCAGTTTCAGTTGAGACATTGACAGGGCTCATCGTGGGCCAACAGACCCCACGATCAACGTGGAGTAGTTGAAAGTGGGGGTTGAATCTCAGTCAACCGAGCACTGAGCAGTGGAGATAGTTTGAATACCATTGGACGTTGAACATGTTTTTGTGGGACAAAATACAATTGAAAGGTTTTTCAATTTCTATCATAGATAAAGAGAAACGGGTTATATATGTATATATATATATGGTATTTTGAATAGGGTTGTCCACAAAAACACATGAAGAAACGAGATTTTGTGTTTAATGTGTAGTTATGTGATGATGATATGTGGATCCATTAGCAAAAGTATGTTATGTGATTCAGGGTGTTGGGGAGATTTATTTGTGGGGTAATATTATTTTCTATCATTGTGTTTTAGGAGAATTTTTTTTATTTGTGGTCTCTTTTAATTTGTTGGGAAAATGATTTAGTGTATTTAGCCTAAGGTATATCACATATTCTCGCATGTGGGAAGATGGATTTTGAGAAGGCCCTAGAGGACATTGAGAGATGGCAACAACAACTTTCACTTGGTCCTTCAGGGAAACATAACAATAGGCCCTTCTCTAAAGGAGTTCATGTTATCTTTCAGCACAAGCAACTAAGAAACCTACACAAGGAAAAATAAGTAGGGAACTGACCCTTTGCACTTGGATTTGAGTTGTAGTGTATGAGGTCAAGAGATGTCCTTCCTAAGTTGTAGGAATTAGACACATATTTATCCAAGTTGGGGAAAGCAAAATGGAAGGAAATCAATTGGTCTTTCAAGTCATCCATGCTTGCTCTAATACGACCCACATTTTGGGAACATCATTATGAAGAGGTCAGGCTCACAACTTCCTCTCGCCTCAACAGGATTATAGATTTAACATCACCGCTACCACCTTACAATAATGATATCATGAGGGAGATATTGCGGCTAATAGTAGAAGTCCTTCAAGGGTTGAACAATATTATGCTTCCTACTTTCCAGAAGAGACACAAAATCTTAGAATTCATTGGCAAATTTCAGCTTTGGCACATTCATGTTGAATTTGCAATGTGACGACTTAATCTTTTAGGTGTTCCAGAAATTTTACACAAGCATAACATCAACTCATCTAGCCCACGTCAAAAAAAGCATCCAAACTGTTGTGTCATCTTTCTTGGAAGGAGATGTTGACATTTGCAATATACTAAGATCCAAATTGTCGACCATTTGGAGAAAGAAACTAATCATATCACCAATCACCTATGATCTATTCAAGAAGTTCGTCATGCAAAACATAAAATTTCTCAAAAGGGTGTTGACTAAGAATGAGCTTAAAACAATTGATGGAGGGGGCAAGAACAAAGGTAGTAAAACCTGCAACAAGAATGAACTAAGAAGGAGAGGACTATATTTTATGTGCAAGGGACCTTGGGAACTTAACCATTCATGTCCAGGTGATAAGGAGGCAACAAGGGCAGAAGATTTGGAGACTCCTTCAGATCATGGGGATGCATCTATAGTTGGGTTCATCAATTTTCAAGAGAGAACCCAAAAAGGATCCGAGTAGGAAAGTACGTACGGTGACCAATAGAAAAATGTTTTTCAAAAAGACTTGCGGTACAAGCTGATGATAATTAGTCAGCTTGACAAAGTACATGGGGAAATGAAGGAGGTATTTCCTCCTAACGATGTGGTACACACTCGTATACAGTTAAGTCCATATATATCCATTGACGGGGTGTCCATAAATAATATGAGCAGTCAAGAATAAATAGTAGTCCACCAATGCACTTATGTTCGACAATTGGAGTAGATGAACAACATATTGTCTTCACAGATGGAGGAGGCCAGTGAAACTTGAGCGAGGAGATAGCACTAGTGAACCAACATGTTGAGCATGATCATCAGGAGTAGCATAATGGACATAATGTGCAAAATGAACCATTCCCAGAGAGTCGGTCAAAGGCTCAAGTTGAATTTGTTGTCGTAAGGCATCTGGTGCAAATAGGTATAGAAACATTCAATAGGGCACTAGAATTGCTAGTAGAGGAATTTTGGGGAAAGGTCGTGCATTTCAAGACATATATTATGATGTTGAAGCGGAGAGCCTGGACAACCCGATACATTATCATACAGGAGAACATAAAAATTGAGGAGCTCATAGGGGTATGTGTTGATTCAGCGCCCAAACCATCTACTATAGAGGAATGTCTCAAGTCCCTCTCAAGGCGGTGGGAGGAATACAATTGGGAGTTCCATAGCATCCCTCTATAGGAGTATATAGATAGAGCTTGCAGCACTACCAAACCATCTTTACACAGGGTTGAGTTCTATAAATGGATCATGTTGGGTGATCGGGTGGAGCAACATGAGTTGAGCATCGTACAACATCATCATGGTAGACTTGTTCCTTGTGCAGGTATTCATACATTATATCTTTCCCATGAGATGGATTGGAGATAGATTACGAGTTGGAACTCTATTGGTGGGATACTCTTAGCCAAGGGCATATTGCAACCTGGCCCCTTAAGCACAAACAACGATGGAGGGTTGAGATGGTATCATAAGCCACAGGTCCTAGGACTTGGGAGGCATTAGAATCCAAGGGAATCCATTGGGGGCAGGATTGGCCAGATGATTGTTTGGTATCCAAGTGAATCTATCGAGGGAAGGATTGGCCGAAGGATTGTTTTGGATCCAGGTATCAAAGGACCCATTCAGGATCCTTTAGCATGGAGGCATGGAATATCACACTGGGTTGTATGGGATCGTGGTATCAACATACATATGTTTATGTTGTGGATAGAAGTGGATTGCTTAAGGTTAAGCAATATTTGGTCACGATGATTTGTAACATTCCATCTACCCATCGTATTTACTGTGGTATTTTCCCATGGTGTCCACCCATTGTATTTTCCTTTGTTTTTCAAGGGAAAATAATAAAATAAGGTTTCTAGAGAGTCCATGAAGCCTATAAAAGGGGATAAGAGCTAGGCAGTGGGATAATCTATCTTATTGTGTGTTTGTTCATAAATTGACATGGTCAATTCTAGTTTGATCCGAGGATGAAAATCCTGAGGTGACATTGTATGGTGGAGCTAATCAAGATTCACAAGTAGGCTTCAGTGTCTTGGATTAGTGATTGTTGAGAATCCATACATGTTATTGGTAAGAGCTTCAATATGTCTTGTATAAGCATGTATCTTGTTTCCAGTTATTAATATAACTAAAAGGTTGCATTTTCATATCCTTTGGTGTTCGTCGTTTTTATCTACAAGCATTTTAATTAAAACACTCAAATATTCCAAATTTATTTAAATTTTGTTGTTAGAGATCTTACACAATCAACTTCTAGTCTACATTGAAGTCATAACTCCCATGCATGTGAGATGCTTAGGAAATAAAATCGCTAACATCTTAGTCAACATCAGTTGTCTAATCTAATCTAAATGTTGTCAATTTATGGCCAAACAACAATGGGAGGAATGGAAACCATAATTGGAAGACCAGGTCAATCAGGACAAGGAATTATGGGGGTGCGCACTGTGCATTTCCAGGACTGATGAGAGGGTAGTGGTGGTAGTGTCGCCTCGAGAACCTTAAACACATGTGACAAATGGGACGAAACAACCACCTGCCGTCTTGTGTAAAATGCAATGCGGCTTCATGATATCTATGCCCCCAAGTGTCAAGGAGATTTTACAGCTGAGTATACTTATGGCGAAATTTTTACAGCTGAGTATTCCTCTGGGTGATGTTAATTCTTTAATGATTCTCTATTTAGATTTATATTGTTTTCTAAAATGATGCATGATCGATGGTTTCTCTGGGCAAGTACAGACTGTTGAATATGCCTAATTTTTGGACTATTTCAATTTTGGGGATCAACAACCTATCCTTGCTCTTCTGTGGATGAGTATAATCACTTCGAATTCTCATATAAGGACTGAGCATAAGATTTTATATGTGGCTCTTCTTATCCCTGTTTTGGTGGAAGACTACAATAATAAGGAGCTACGTATGAAATTTCTTGATTCTGAAGTAATGAAAAGGAAAATTACCAAATAATAATAATAATAATAATAAATAAAAATTAACATTAACATTTTATAGACATTGCATCATATTTCTCTCAGAGACTTCTCTGAATTTCCAAAGAATGAGACAAAAATGTCGTCATCTCATTTTTTTGAAATGACAAAACATACAGACATAAGTTTAGAAGTTAAAACGACATCAATTTGAAAGTTGTCCCATAACTCTTAATGCAAGGATCACCCATCTCAACATTAAAAACTCACTACAGGAAATGATGAAAGAAAAGTTTACTTTTCCTGCTATATCCACTTTCACGAATCTGCAACCTTAAGAATACCAAGAACTCTAAAGAATCCAATTACTCAACGAGTTAACTATTAGAACATATAAAGACATTCATTAACATATATGAAGAGATACTACACAATCCACAAGCATGTAAAAATTCCATTATGAAAACCAAATTCATATGTACATGTTTTGGCCTAATTATACATTCATTTGGCCATTTACTCATACTCCACCCCTCACACACTCAAAAACACTCTTATCATTACAGATTTCATGATTAATATATAGATATTACATTCAATGAACCTCATGTGTTGAGATCCACTAAGTTAAGATCTATTGGACTTGTACAAGGCAAAAATAAATTAAGCTTGGACTTTTATAAGGCAAAAATCAACGAACCTGGATGTTTATGACACTTTCCATATTTCCAAAACTAATAGTATCCTAAATACCACGCTTTTGTAAAGCTTTTACATAATTTAGAAATCCTAAGTTCTAAACTTTTCTGCAAGAATTTTGAATTTGTTTTTTTTTTTTTAAATACCCCATCAAGAAAGAAGAAATCATGTGTTGTAACAATAAGCCGTTTTAATGCCCCTTCATGTAACAAAATTTGTTCTTACTGGGCATTCCTTGATAAACATATCTATAAAAATATAATATACAAATGAAAACGTCCCATTCTTTAATAAATCTCGCTTGAAGCAAAAATATATTTCTGAACCATTAAAGCATTACAGCACTCATGCTAAACAAATGGAAGAGAATGACATCTCCCAAACCAAACATGCAATCTCACTGGAAGAAAGTCCTCTTCATGAGAGTTGGAAATAGAAATAACATTTTACATAAGAAGCGGAAATAACTTGTAAAAACAAAGCAAGCAAACCTAATTGGAAGACGATCTGGTCGTCTTCCTCAAAGTTGGGAATCGAGTTTTTATTCAGGTACCATGCCAATTCGCCTTTTCCAAATTTCACTTTCCAGTATCTCATATAATGGAGAGCTCCATTCAGGAGATCTATTTTTATTATATTCTTTCCATTCTTTCCACCACATCATGAAGCTGGTTTCTGGCGAGAAAACATCTGAAGAAATGCTGAGAGAATTTACCATCGTTGTCACATCCTTTTCAAACTTTTCAAGACACTGTAATTTTTGGTGTTGGCCATTTTTGAGATTGTTCAGGTCTTTCACAGAATCTTCTACATATGCCCAAAAGCACGAGTCCTCGGTAAGGGATGTAGCCTTTGTGCGGGGTCTAGGCGCCCTTAAACTGCGAGTTTTTTCTTTTTCTTCCATCCATTTCTGAAGAACTTTGTGACGATCTTTTCTTTCGTCTGAGAGATAGTTGCCATTGACATTCACCAAGCGATAATAATATGCAATGTCCAGAGGCTCTACCAGTCTTCTATATGCGGTGCCAGCATTTATCCATTTATTTTGGGTTTGGAAATCAGTCGGCAATTTTTGAGTCTTCACCTTCTCAATAATGTCGTCCCAAAACTCAGCGAGCTTTACCCTACGCGTATCAGCTTCGATATCCCTCGCATTCTGTTTCTTGAAGGAATCATAATATGTTTCTCTCTTTCCCTTCTCACAAACCTCTTTGTACCACTCCAGCTCTGCCATATTACATTGCCTTTGGCTTAAATCAATGGCTAGTCTCTCAACATTCCTGTTACGCTCGTGCTCAGTTTCTGCAGCTCTTCGTAGGGCACGCTCTGCATTTTCATCCTGGACGAAGTTGTCATCACCGATTCAACAAAATCCATTTTATGCATCAATTAGTATGCTTGAAAAGAAAATTCGGAACTACAGATAAAGACAATGCTACTTCAGAATTTAATACCAAATCAGAAATTAGCAGAAATTAGCAGAGCTCCTAGACAAGCTAAGAGGATAGCTAGCCTTGCATTTTACCAAAGACTGAAAAAGGACATGAATATTAAGCTTTTTATTTTCTAAATGCTCTGTTCGTCGCAGAAAGTTCAATAAGCCCGGGACTACAATATAAGATACTCACCAGTTTATGAAATTGAAATACTTGTTACACCTAGAGAAGTTTATTAAATTGAAATCTTGCTGCAATTAGAGAAGCGAGGTGATTTGCATTCAAGGTGGAGGAGATGTTCTAGAAGGAATTGAGTAGTACCTGAGCTCCAACGCCAAGAGCTTCTAGCTGCAATAAGATTCCCATCTCCAAAGGGGATTCTAAATTAGGATTCACTTTTCTTGTTCCTCTCATGGAGTTTTGTATGACATCCTCCATTACAGAACCATACCCTGTGTGCTCTAACAGGCAGTTTTGGACAATCTCGTCAGAATCAGTTTCTTGGCTTTGCATTGTCAAACGAAGCATCTCCAAAGCTGTCTCAGAGTCTGCAATACAAGTTGCACCCTGGCTTGAGCAAAACATGTAAGTGCCAAAAGGCTTATATGGGCTGGTATGTGACTCCCTTACAGATTGAAGTAGAGCCATATAAGCATCTTGAATAAAAGAATCAGGTCGATCATTCCCACCACTGGTTATATTGCCCCGCCAATAAGGGAAAAGAGCACTCAAGGGTTCAGCAGTGGACTCAAACGGTGCAAAGAGCATCCGAGGAACAATATCATTCTTGGAAACCACGTGACAAAAGTTGCCTCCCCAATTCTCCCGGCCTATTGCTTCAACAAGATTTATATCTCCCACCAAAGGGCAGCCAAATGTGATACAGAAGGGGGAGCTTTGCCTCAGCCTCTTTTCCAATATCCATAGTGTGGCCAAGGTTGCAACTGCCCCTCCCAAGGAATGACCCACGAAGACAATTGGTTTTAGTTTGGACTCCGTGTAAATCTGCAACTGATCGATCATGGAATACATCAACACAATGTTACTTCTCCCTTTTTTGGGAAAAAAAACATTTCTGATTAGTGAAAAAGTTAACCCTCTTTTCATGAAACCATGGTTACTTTATGTTGGAAACTTTGCCTAAATAAATGAATTTACCTGTGCTTGGAAATCTGTATTCTCCAGAATATGAAGGAACAACTTAAGAGCCCCCTGATGGACGAGGGCTGGCTGATCAGCATTACCCTTGAGGCAAGCGGAGAAGACCCAGTTGTCGGTTTGTATGTTGCATTCTCCATATCCGTTCTCTTCGACAATATAACGTTCCAAATTACAAAATGAAGGGAAGGCAACATATCCAACGCCTTCATACTCATTCACACTAAAACTTTCAGACCCGCTTGCAGCACGTGATTCTTCCCAAGCCTTGGACAGTATTCCGCATGAAACAAGGAAAGTTGCAATTTCCTGCCCGGCAGCGAACCTACAAAAACATTTCTGTAAATTAGCGTCATATGGGCATCCGAGAATGGATACCTCTCAGTTCAGAATCGTGCGCATTTAATATGTAAAATCTGCAAGGGGACATGGACAGTGACCAAGGGACGTCTGATTCCCTCTCAATGCATATTAGTTTGCATTAAATATGTCAGTAGTGCACAGCTTTGTAGATAAGGAGAAATGGTGAAGATAAACACCAGATTCAACAAAAAGACAACAATACCGTCATTACCTAAGATGAAGATAAAATGCATTTATAATGAAAATTCGTTTATGAAATTGGGAGGTCTTCCCCTTACTTTAATAATACCCATCAGAATTCACACCAAAACAGGGTGAAAACACTACCCAAACAGTAATTGTTTGATTTGGTCTCAAGCATGATCCCATAAATCCTCAAAAACCTCTGTTTTAACCACTACAGAAATCCAAAAGTCCAATCTTCATTCGTAAAGAACTTCCTATTCAAACTCGATTCTTCACCTACCAATCTATTAAAAATTGACACGATGATTTCAAGAATGACACAGAAAATCCTATATCAAAATGTAAAGAAAATGGTCATATCTTGCGAAAAGAAAATGAATTTTCAAGATTATCCTTACAGCGGAGGAGAGAAGTATGTTTCCATGCTCTGGTATTGCTGCTTGAATTGTTTCACAATGGTGACTGAAATTTCCTTACAGAGACAATGGCTGTTTCTGATTTTATATAGGAAAGGGTTAGAGAATATAGTGGATAAACGAAGGGAAGAAAATTCCAAGAATTTGCTTCATTTGTTGAAGGGGTATAAAGTATGCGAAAATCTATGCTGGTCAATACAGACTTCGAATGGGTAGAGAGTCGACGAAAATGCGTTTGTCACTGTCATTACAAGTCTTGAGACATGGACACAATCTGAAAACGACCCAAAGTGAAAACTATCTGGTTTCTAATTTTTTTTAGTTGTTTTTAGTGTGGTTTTTTGAAAGTTTTTTTTTTGGATTTTTCAGATTTAATTTTTCAATTAAGCAAGAATTCATTGAAAACAGAAATTTAATTAATACCCTTGCATAATGGAAGTTCTCTAAAAGATTTTTAGACTTCTGAATCTATATACAATAAAAAAACAATTTAAATAACAAAAATCAAAATTTTATTTCAAAACTAGATTAATGACCAAAAATTCCAAAAAAATCTGGAAACAACTCTATTCTTTTTTAATATAAAATCTCAAAACAAGTCCATTCTTTTTTAATATATGTTTTCTAATAGAACTATGTTTCTCTTTTTTTTTTCCAAAAAGATTTGGAAACATGATTTTTTTATTATTGGTATAGAGTCGACGAAAATGCGTTTGTCACTCTCATTACAACTTTCGTGAGACATCGACCCAATGTGAAAATTACCTGGTTTGTAATTCTTTTTTAATATACGTTTTCTAATTATCTCTCTCTCTTTTTTTTAATGGGTAGAGAGTCGACGAAAATGCGTTTGTCACTCTCATTACAACTTTCGTTTAGTTCTATAAATTTAAGAGACGTCGACCCAATGTGAAAACTAGCTGGTTTGTAATTCTTTTTTAATATACGTTTTCTAATTAACTATGTTGCTCTTTTTTTTTTTCCAAAGAATTTGGTAACATGATGTTTTGTGAGAATATGTTGGTAATGGTGTAAATTTCATTTTTTATTAAAAATAGAGTTAGTATTTTGAAAAAAATAAAAAAATATTTAAATTACGTAAATTTAATTATTTAAAATTAAGATTTTTTTAATTTCTAAATAAATTTCAGATAAAATAGCTAAAATATATTTTAAAAAAAAACAAAATTTTAAATTGTTTTATTATTTTTCATTACTGTAAGAATTTTCTTTAATCTTAAATTAATCTTTTGAACTTAGTTATTAAGTTAATTTCAAAAATTAGATGAGAATAAAGTAGATTTATTTTTCACTATTACAAGAATTTTCTTTAACCTTATATTAATGTTTGGAATTTAGTTATTAAGTCAATTTCAAAAATTAGATAAGAATAAAGTAGATTTTCTGCAGGTTAACTTTTCATATTTGAGCCCATTTAGAGGTTCACTGGATACTAATTAAATGTTTTCTTATTCATTAAATAGATGTTGGTTGGCTACTAATTAAATGCCTTTTTATTCATTATTTAATGAGAAGACTTGACTTTTCTTAAAATTATAATGATTCATCATTTATATTGTATTTTGGAATGTAAATATGGAATCAATAACTTGAAAGCATAACTTGGTAGTATAATTTTTTGAGATTTTGGTTTTTTTTTCTAGATATATTTTTTAATTAAATTTGTCCAAATTCAAAAGAGATTTGTTCAAATCTTAATTTTGAACTATTTAGTAACACACTAGAATATCCCAAAAGGTTTTCAAGATATTGACTCCAGTGGATGAAATATATAAATCACTATCTCAACAAAAATTATATCAAATAATTCATATAACCAGCATCTCATATTCATTCTATTTTAAAAACCAAAAAGCATACATTTCATTGTTAATAAGAAACTATTATTTCGAAAAACATGTATAACATAATTGTTTGATAAAAATTGATTATTGATAATGGGTTCCCTGCAATATCAGAAAAAGCAATGATATCAATATTTTAACTCTCACTTAGTATCAAAATGCTTATTTTGGACATCACAACATGTTACAATGAAGAAACTGTTGTTTTTATTTTTTCCCTAGAATCAACTAAATGTTTTCCATTACCTTTATAAGTTTTATACCCCAAAATTATTTTTTCTATTTCTTCTAATATACCATATAGAAATGACCAAAAAATTCTAAGTATAGAGATGACCCAGAAACTCTCCATCATGGTGGAGGTAATTGTGATGAATATAAAATGGATTAGAAAGTAAGTTATCATTTATGATCAAAGAAACAATAAAATAAAACAAATTAATTTATGTTTTTTTTTTCTTTAATTATGAATTTTTTATTTAAAAAAATAAAATATTGGATGGCTAATTTGATTCCTTAAAACTCTCTTTAACTATGATAAATATTTTGAATCAAAATTGAAACATTATTAATGTATATAATTTATTGATGTAGGATGTTTGATGAATTATTATTAGTTAAAGGCTTGTTATTTCAATTTAAGGTGGATGAGGATTTGTTGAACTAATGTTTTGAACTTAGTTATTAAGTCAATTTCAAAAATTAGATGAGAGTAAAGTAGATTTATTTTTCACTATTACAGGAATTTTCTTTAACCTTATATTAATGTTTGGAACTTGGTTATTAAGTCAATTTCAAAAATTAGATAAGAATAAAGTAGATTTTCTGCAGGTTAACTTTCATATTTGAGCCAGTTTAGAGGTTCACTGGATACTAATTAAATGTTTTCTTATTCATTAAATAGATGTTGGTTGGCTACTAATTAAATGCCTTTTTTATTCATTATTTAATGAGAAGACATGACTTTTCTTAAAATTATAATGATTCATCATTTATATTGTTTTTTGGAATGTAAATATGGAATCAATAACTTGAAAGCATAAGGTAGTAGTATAATTTTTTGAGATTTTGGTTTTTTTTTCTACATATAATTTTTAATTAAATTTGTCCAAATTCAAAAGAGATTTGTTCAAATCTTAATTTTGAACTATTTAGTAACACACTAGAATATCCCAAAAGGTTTTCAAGATATTGACTCCAGTTGATGAAATATATAAATCACTATCTCAACAAAAATTATATCAAATAATTCATATAACCAGCATCTCATATTCATTCTATTTTAAAAACCAAAAAGCATACATTTCATTGTTAATAAGAAACTATTATTTGGAAAAACATGTATAACATAATTGTTTGATAAAAATTGATTATTGATAATGGGTTCCCTGCAATATCAGAAAAAGCAATGATATCAATATTTTAACCCTCACTTAGTATCAAAATTCTTATTTTGGACATCACAACATGTTACAATGAAGAAATTGTTGTTTTTATTTTTTCCTTAGAATCAGCTAAATGTTTTCCATTACCTTTATAAGTTTTATACCCTGAAATTATTTTTTCTATTTCTTCTAATGTACCATATAGAAATGACCAAAAAATTCTAAGTATAGAGATGACCCAGAAACTCTCCATCATGGTGGAGGTAATTGTGATGAATATAAAATGGATTAGAAAGTAAGTTATCATTTATGATCAAAGAAACAATAAAATAAAACAAATTAATTTATGTTTTTTTTTTCTTTAATTATGAATTTTTTATTTAAAAAAATAAAATATTGGATGGCTAATTTGATTCCTTAAAACTCTCTTTAACTATGATAAATATTTTGAATCAAAATTGAAACATTATTAATGTATATAATTTATTGATGTAGGATGTTTGATGAATTATTATTAGTTAAAGGCTTGTTATTTCAATTTAAGGTGGATGAGGATTTGTTGAACTAATGTTTTGAACTTAGTTATTAAGTCAATTTCAAAAATTAGATGAGAGTAAAGTAGATTTATTTTTCACTATTACAGGAATTTTCTTTAACCTTATATTAATGTTTGGAACTTGGTTATTAAGTCAATTTCAAAAATTAGATAAGAATAAAGTAGATTTTCTGCAGGTTAACTTTCATATTTGAGCCAATTTAGAGGTTCACTGGATACTAATTAAATGTTTTCTTATTCATTAAATAGATGTTGGTTGGCTACTAATTAAATGCCTTTTTTATTCATTATTTAATGAGAAGACATGACTTTTCTTAAAATTATAATGATTCATCATTTATATTGTTTTTTGGAATGTAAATATGGAATCAATAACTTGAAAGCATAAGGTAGTAGTATAATTTTTTGAGATTTTGGTTTTTTTTTCTACATATAATTTTTAATTAAATTTGTCCAAATTCAAAAGAGATTTGTTCAAATCTTAATTTTGAACTATTTAGTAACACACTAGAATATCCCAAAAGGTTTTCAAGATATTGACTCTAGTTGATGAAATATATAAATCACTATCTCAACAAAAATTATATCAAATAATTCATATAACCAGCATCTCATATTCATTCTATTTTAAAAACCAAAAAGCATACATTTCATTGTTAATAAGAAACTATTATTTGGAAAAACATGTATAACATAATTGTTTGATAAAAATTGATTATTGATAATGGGTTCCCTGCAATATCAGAAAAAGCAATGATATCAATATTTTAACCCTCACTTAGTATCAAAATTCTTATTTTGGACATCACAACATGTTACAATGAAGAAATTGTTGTTTTTATTTTTTCCTTAGAATCAGCTAAATGTTTTCCATTACCTTTATAAGTTTTATACCCTGAAATTATTTTTTCTATTTCTTCTAATGTACCATATAGAAATGACCAAAAAACTCTAAGTATAGAGATGACCCAGAAACTCTCCATCATGGTGGAGGTAATTGTGATGAATATAAAATGGATTAGAAAGTAAGTTATCATTTATGATCAAAGAAACAATAAAATAAAACAAATTAATTTATGTTTTTTTTTTCTTTAATTATGAATTTTTTATTTAAAAAAATAAAATATTGGATTGCTAATTTGATTCCTTAAAACTCTCTTTAACTATGATAAATATTTTGAATCAAAATTGAAACATTATTAATGTATATAATTTATTGATGTAGGATGTTTGATGAATTATTATTAGTTAAAGGCTTGTTATTTCAATTTAAGGTGGATGAGGATTTGTTGAATTTTTAATTTTTTTTAAATTGAGGGTTTAGATTGATTCTAAAGGGTATATGCTCACCATATGCTTAGTGTGAATGCTTATCAATGGTTGTAGTGTGTTACTGACTTTGTTAGATTGCATTAGCTTTTAATAAATTTAAAAAATTAGACTAATGTAGTGGCTCCATCAACCAATTTCCTGTGGATTTGGGATTATTCCAATTTTAATAAGTTCCTATATAATAAGTTCCTCATTATTATTTATAACATTCATTAATATATAAACAAATATTATTTACCAAAATGGTCCATTACTTTTAATAAATATAAAAAATTAGATTCATGTAACATGGCTCTCTATACACCAATTTTCTAAAGATTTGAGATTATTCCAATTCTAATAAGTTCTTCCATGATAAGTTTTTCATTATTATTTATAACATTCATTTATATAAATAAATTTTATTCAGAAAAATAATCCATTTTACAATAAAATATATATATATATATATATATATATATATATATATATATATATTTATATTTATATTTATTTATTTCAAGTTAAATCTGACTCATAAACTTTTTTATAGATAATTAATCAAATAAATATATGCATTAATAAAATCTTTTTCATATAATAATATTTTTTTAATTATATTTATAAAATCTGTGACTATATCAACCATTATATAATTGTACTAATTATATTCATATTCAAACCAACCACACACATACTCAAATACAACCACAATACTAATGTAATAGGGAATACTCAAATATAAAATAGCTTTATTAAAAAAGAAAGTCGTTAATTAAGAGAATCTGACAACAATTAAGCAAACCCAAAATTTTATACAGGCAACTGACCAAGTTATTTAAACAACTCGCAATCCCACAAAACTCTTCGAAAGTCAAATATTAATGTGAAGAAATTGCACGACGGCATTCATTAAAACAAACGATCATAAAAGCATTATTCCATGCTTCTAATTTATAATTTTTCAGGTTTATAATGCTCTAAAATGAAAATACAGAAACAAAAATTATCGGGTTCAAGTAGACGCGACAATATCCTGGAATTGGAATATTCCGCAAAAGTTAACGAGTACGGAGTTGATATATTGCAGCTTCAAATCCAAACAATGGGATTTGATATGAGGAAGAAAAGACAAAACATTGCCATTCAGTTTCGTGGTTGTTTTCGCCATACCTCCACTATGTTTCCTGCAGTCCTCCATGCACCCAGCCGAGAGTCCAAAACCAGTGTCGTAGTCCTGACTGATCCTAAAAATCAAAAGATAGAACATCAGGCCATTAAATGGGAAGATCTGACCTTCCCAGAACACTGGACAGTTCCGAACCCTAAGCCACTCGCTGTACAGAAAATAACCTCTGCCAACATTACAGAGAATCAATCCTCAGCTATCGTGTCTTTTCCCAGAAGGTCAACCATAGACAGAAGAAGGATTGAAGAAGCATGCAAGAAGTCTCCTATGTATATACCTCCAGATTGTATAGATACTGGTTGCAGTTCAATTGTTTCTAATTGTAGACATGTAGCTTTGTTTGAGTTTGCTCAGTTTGTTAATTTTCAGCCCCTGAGTGTCCAATGTCCGCAATGTAAACAACATGTTAATTTGCAGAGTCTTGCCTATACTGTTCTTCATGAAAACCATAATAATAGGACTGGTCCCTCCTGCGTCTTCTCCACACCCATGTCCTAATCCAAAATGCTCTGACATTCCATTCCCTCATGAGGACGAGCATGTTCTTATGATGCATCTTATTCCACAATTGGAAGATGAAGATCCAAGACTCACAGAGATTCTAATGAATCAGAGACCAGCAAATAGTCCAAGATATGGATTGGGCTACATTGAACAAACAAATCAGTTGATCCCTGAATGTAGATTTAGAGATTTGCCTCCAGGAACTAAAAGACCATCAGTGCCTGAAATCCAAAAGTTTTATACTTTAATGGATGGTTGCTTAAAACATGAGATCCCTGCCAAATGGATGAAGCAGATGTTGAATTGGGATCTATTCACCAATCCACAGGCTGATGCGTTTGCAGAAGTTTTCCCAAAAGAAGAAAAGATGAAGATGGCTGCAGAATGGAAAACTTATATGGAAGAAGAAAATGTTTGGATTTCATTCTATTCATGGAAGAAGAAAATGGAATCTGAAGTGGTTTTGATGGCAGATTCAGTTGCATCTTCTTCACATGCCTGGACTGCACCAGATGGCAGTAAGATTGAGACCTCTACTACCTATCCTCCTTTCAAAAGCATTGTCCTAGGAGAAGGACAAAATCCAGCACATGCATATCCTCTGGTTCAGAGAGATATTGCACTTATGGGTACAGAGGGTAGAATACAAAAAGTGTCTGAGCAGATAAATTGGATAAATACTGCTCTAACTGGTCTAGAGAAGAATGTTGCAAAAACTGTCCTGGTTAAGGATCAATTTGATTCAGTCCAAGTTTCTGTAAATGATGTACATAGAGTTTTAAATTCATTACAGTGTGATTTGCAAGTAGTTAGACATATTTCTAAAAAATCTCTTGATAAATTTGATGATGTGGAAAGTTGTATAATAGAGCAGTCCATTTCCACAAGAGATTCAGTTTCTAATCTGTCTGACAAGTTTGACAGATTAAATTTGAAGAAAGTTAGCAAGCCTATTCCGGCTTCATTTTTGACCAAGGGAAAGAGTATACATCCACATGAGATAGAAAGTCCCGTGTCTCAGTTTCCTCATCTCTTTCCTAAAGAAGTGCCACAGCTGTCTCAATCCCCTGAGCCTAAGCCAGAAGAAAAATCTGAAAAAATAACCATAGCCACTGCTCTTGAAATCTCAGATTCTGAAAAACATGCTTTTCCTATATATGAACCTTTGGAACCTCAGTTTACCAGACCTGCAGCCCTTGATCTATATGGTGCAGGAAAGATTCCACCAAGAGAGACTTTCCATGAAGGAAGTCATAAAGAATGGAACATTGATGGGTTGTCTGCATCACAGATCAGGCAAATGCTCGATCAAATGATCATTGAATATAAACTGATGTGTGTGGAAGGGAAAAGTGAAATTGAAGCATGTAAGACACTAATTCAGTGTTTTACGGGTACTCTGGCTAGATGGTGGGAGTTAGAGTCATCCCCTGTTATGTTAGATAAGATGGAGAAAGAAGTTCTCAAGGATGAACAGGGTGACATAATGTTTAATCCAGATGGCATAGCTATGAATAATATGATTGGTGCATTGACAACACTGATCCAGGAACATTTCTGTGGTGCAGAATTTGCAGTCACAGATAAGAATGAATTGATACTGATGAATTTGAAATGTAATAATATTAATCAGTATGAAGATTTCCATAGAGATTGGATTGCAAGAATATTCTTGGTAAAAGACCCAAAGAACATCCTATGGAAACAAGTCTATCTGGCAGCTCTACCATCTAAGTTGGTAGATATTCTGAAACTCCAAGAAGCATTTCCCCTACCTCTCGAAGTCTATCTTTGGGGAGATCTTTATGCTACAATTACTAAAGTCTTGATCTCTTTGTGTACCAGTTCAAAGATGCAAAAGTCTATAGATAAATTAAATAGGCTTCCTGGTACTAAGTCTTTTTGCGGTAGATATGGTATAACAGTTGATGATCCTTTGGTGCATCGCAGAAAGCATAAGAGACAAGCAAAGAAGGCTTACAAAAGAAGTAAAGCCTCCACCTACAGACTGAGTTCAGGGAAAAGACAAGAACTCAGAAGGCCTAAAGAGAGCAGAAGGCCAAAAGACAGAAGAAGATCTTCAAGGTATAAGCCCAATACTCATTACTATCAGCCCCATGATATCCGTCCTAAAGATACCAAGCTGAATAGAATGAAAGAAATTGTCTGTTGGCTCTGTGGTCAACCTGGGCATACTTCTAATCTGTGTCCTTCCGCCCTTGAGTCTAAAAGAGGCCTTGGTAAGAAATCTGCTAAAAACAAACAGCCATCTACTAGTCAGACTGTTAAACAAGAACCTAGATGTGCACACTGTCATTCCACATTCCATAAAACAGCAGATTGTAAAAATCGCCCTCAGCATCTCTCGATCCAACAACATGCTGAGCAGTCCCTTTCCTCTTCTTCTGACTATTCCTCCTCCTCTTCCGAGGAACAAGTCAATATGTATTGTAATTGTTCTGACTCGGATGACTGCCATTGTTCTGAATCTGATTCTGACTCCTTCTCTTCTGTTGAAGAAGAACTTCCTCATGTCCTCATGGCCCAAGTCGATGATGATCTCAAACTTTTTGCTCAAATTCGAGCCATGGAGGAAGGTGATCTCAAAGCTGCCCTCCTTGCAGCCTACATGAAGAATCTTCCTGGTTCTTCCAGTTCTTCATCCAGTTCTTCTAAGAAGCCCACTTTTGTTGAAGCTTCTTATGAAAGAAACACTAAATCGTATCTCCAGCATACTTCTAACAAAGCTCGTAACCTCACTTTGGGGGAGGTGAGCAAGGAGATACATGACTTAAAAACTGAAATCCGCAACATGAAAAATGAAATTTCCGTCCTGAAATCTCAAGCTCAACAGCCAGCCGCCTCCTCTTCTACAGCTATTTCAGGCAGACAGACAAATTATACGCTGCATTCTACTCCAAAGACTGAAGTTCAGTTTGCAACAGGCAAGTTTGATCCTTCAGCTGGTTTTAGTGAAATTGGGGACATGCAGGTCCTCGCCATCCAATACCAACAGCACCATGTACAAGTAAATCTTTGTGTTGCTGGTCATGTCTACAAGGTTATTGCACTCATAGACTCTGGATCAGATATTAACCTTGTCTCTAAACATATAATCCCATCAAGATATTGGACTACATCTGAGAAAGAAGTCATGGGATTAGGAACTAAACAATTGAAGTTTGAAGTTTCAAAAGTTGCTGTGTGTTTTGATTCAAAGTGTGTAAAGCTTTCCTTTGCAGTTTCTGATATTCCAGTAGACTGTATATTAGGAAATATATTTTTAGCAGCAGTAGAGCCGCATGGGTCTTTCAGATTTCCTAACAAATCTGCAGGATATTTTATCACTATTTTTGGAGAAAGAATTGAATTGCCATATGTTTCCAGAACTAGAATTTCACCCATGGTTCAGGCCATGCAAGCAAAAGAAGAAAAGCTTCAAACAGTTGTAAAAAGCATGTTAGATTATCATAAATACAATTTTGTCTGTTTGATCATTATATTTTATGTTAAGATAGCCAGATACAGTAGTTTTCCCTATATTTAAGTACTTTGAACACTTGAGTACTTTGAACACCGGGTAGTTCGTGTTTTCACCTAGAATTTGGTAATGATTTTTAAAAAATCTGGCAAAGATTTGCCCAGAATCTTGTTTACAGTTGTTAAAATTTAACATTCTGAGTGTCTTATGGATTTTTGATAGTGCTGAATCCATTTCCAGCATCAAAAATGGATTCTAAACACTCTAACCACATGATTTTTCAAATTTAATCCGGCAATTTTTACCATCCAGGTATATTTTATGTTAAGAAAGTGAGTTACAGTAGTTTTTCCTATATTTAAGTACTTTCCTATATTTAAGTACTTTGACAACATTATTAATTATTTTGAACTCGGAGAATCAATAATGACAAATTATTACTTCTATGTGTAAATCATATATTGATATAGTACTTTTCTCCATATTACTTTAATTTGATTCTGTTTTAGACAGAATTTTTTTGTTTAAATCTATAATTATTGTAATTTTTATATATTTGTTTATATGATTAACTTATATGTGAGGTGTTTTTATCTAATTAAATTAATTTACATTTACTAAATGCAATCAAATTTCAACTTACAATTTTAAATATATATGTTTTTATTATATATTTATAAACTATTTCATTAAAACTAAATACAATAAAGACAACATTTAAAAGTCCCTTAACCAATATAGACCGTCAAAGTCAACTAATCAATAGTAATTGTTAGAAAAACCTGAGAAGTAATTTGTAAGCAAATTTAATATTATAAAGTTTATTTTATATATATATATATAAAAGATTAGTCTAGTTATATAAAATAAAATGGTTATTAATTAAAGACAAATAGATATCAAAATATTTACCTCATTATACATCTCATATTGTTAAGAAAAAAGAAAACCATAAAAGGTAGGTAAGTTATAACTTTATTTGAAGGTATTGTTAAAATATGTTTGGGTTAGAGTAGTACTGGGATGGTTGACTTCCTAGAATTCCTAGTGTTGCACCTAGGCTTGAGTTGAGGATTGTTGTGATTTGATTTTACAAGAATGTTGTTGACAAGATTAATACCAATGAGGTGATTTTTGTGATTCGACTTTACAAGAATGTTGTTGACAAGATTAATACCAATGAGGTGTGGTCTAAAGAAATTAAATGCAATATCTAGGTTCAAAAAGGGTATTCCCTATCACCTACCATTTTTGGTATTTACATCGATAAGCTAGAAGAGTGTTTTCAAACTGCAGGATACAATGGCCACTCTTGCTGATATGGTCATTACTCTTCTCCTTTATGGCTTCTAGGCAGAAGTTACGATGATCTCGACAAGCAAGTTAAGATCCTGATGATCTCGACAAGCAAGTTAAGATCCTCCATGATTACTGCTCCAAGGTAGATATGGCAATTAATTCCAATAAGACTAAAGTCATGATAATTAAATCCAAAATGATGAACCATTGTAATTTTATCTATGATAACAATTACTTGGAGGAGGTTTCTTCATACAGATATTGAAATCCATCATCAACTCAATTAGAATTATAGCATTGAGAAGAGTATCTAAATCTTATTATGAGGTTGAAAACGATTGTAAGTCGTCTGATCTCCGGAGTTGGAGTAAAAAAAGTTTCCTTTTTTACTCTTGTCACCCCTATTATTTTATATAGATATGAGGTTTGGAGATGCACTATATCTAGAGAGTCGTCTAGGAAGATTGAGAGATGATTCAAAAACAATTTATAACCTACAACCTCAAGATAAAAAGAAATATTCCCTATCCTATCCTATTGATAGAAGCTAGCCTTTCCCCCATTGAAAGAATGACTATGTTTAGTTATTTGATCTATAAGAAGAAACTTTACAACATGGAAGTCAAGAGGTTCCAAAAATTGCTTCTAATTCTATCCAAATCCCCCATCTCCATCTTAAGCGTGGATGACATAAGGATGCCCAATCTTGGCTCGACAGTGTGGGATAAAGGAGGAGATCATCTTGGGGAATAATACTATTACTTCCA